>JAINUG010000021.1:1189317-1883140 GCA_029706075.1 Aldrovandia affinis
CAAAGAAGATTCAAAGCAAATCGGAGAAATGGTTCTTCAAAAGCAATCAATCCAACCAATCAGGGGAAAGACATAAGAAGGAGCACACTGGAGCACCATTAAGTCAATCATAAAGAACTGGAGAGAATATGGCACAACTGTGAATTTTTCCTAGAACAGGCCTACCTCCAAAACGGAGCATCCGTGCAAGAAGGGAACTTGTTAGGGAGGCCACCAAGAGGCCTATGTCAACTCTGACAGAGCTACAGTCTTCCATGGCAGAGATGTGTGGCTCAGTAGGTAGAGCATGCCGCTGACAATGCTTAGGTTGTGGGTTTGATTCCCATTGGGACCACATATACTGAAAAATGTATGCATTCATTGTAAGTCACTTTGGATAAAAGCATTTGCTAAATGCCATATATATATATATATATATATATACATATACACATAGATGGAAGAAACTGTCCATGGGACAGCAAAAAGAACCATTGTTGAAGAAAACTTTGCCAGAAAGCATGTGGGAGACTGTCAAACCATGTGGAGGAAGATTTTATGGTCTGATGAGACCAAATTTGAACGTTTAGGCGTTATGTTTGGCGCAAGCCTAACACTGCGCATCATCCCAAGAACACTATCCCTACCGTGAAATATGGTGGTGGGAGTTTAATGCTATGGGGATGCTTCTCTGCTTCAGGGACTGGAAAATTTGTCAAAATAGAGGGCAAAATGGATGGAGCAAGATGTAGACAAATCTTGGGAGGAAAACCTGTTGCAGTCTGCAAGAAACCAGGAACTTGGGTGAAGATTTATTATAATTTTTTTATAATAGACAATTATGTCTATTACTGTATCACTACACTGATCTCTTGCACAGACTATGATTGATCTTTACCATGTATTAGTGCACATCTTGTAAGTCGCTCTGGATAAGAGCATCTGCTAAATGCCAAAATGTAAATGTAAATGTGATTTATATTCCAGCAGGACAATGACCGAAAGCATACAGCAAAAGCCACACTGTAGTGGTTTAAAAACAAAACATTCTATGTCCCGGAGTGATCCAGTCAAAGCCCAGACCTCAATCCCATTGAGAATCTGTGGAAATATTTGAAAATTGCTGTTCACCAACGGTCCCCTATTCAACCTGAAGGAGCTTGAGCAATTTTGTAAAGAATAGGTGAAAATTGCACTGTCCAGATGTGCAAAGCTGGTAAACTTACCCAAATAGCCTCACAGCCGTAACTGCAGCTAAAGGCGTTTCTACCAAGTATTAAATCAACGGGGTGAATACTGAAGAAATCAATTATTATCTTTGTAATTAAGACAAAGTTCTGTTTCATATTTGACATGAGTATTTTGTGTTGATCAGTGGCAAGAAATCCCAATTAAAACCATTTTGATTCCATGAAGTAATAAAATAAAATGTGAAAAATGCCAAAGTGGGTGAATACTTTTTATACCCACTGTATATCACACACACACACACACACACACACACACACACACACACACACACACACACACACACACACACACACACACACACACACACACACACACACACACACACACACACACACACACACACACACACACACACACACACACACACACACACACACACACACACACACACACACACACACACACACACACACACACACACTTGCAAGGCCTTTGAGCCAGCTCATGTCGGTGTAGATCAGCGTTGCGCTGCCAGGAAGGTATTGATCCTGCATCTGATCCAGTCCTCTCCTGAAGGATCCCATGAAGCGCGGCCGACAGCCCTCCCCACACACCCTTACAGTAAAGGAGCGCTCAGCGTTTACCACCACACAATTTATCCCCTCAACGACGCTCTGATCCCTGTCTCATTATCAAACGGAGAGCGGCCTGCACACCTCACAGCCTTGGCCACTCTCAGCCCTTCTAACGTCTCCGCTCAGAACCGGGACATCGGGAGTAACGCGGTTAGGACACAGGACTGGGTCAAGAAGATCACAGGCATCGCCAGCTTAGCCAGGTTCTTCACATTCACTGCTCCGGCAGTTCATATCTAAAGTGCAAAACTGTCAATAACTATGTCTTCTACCATAAGCATCTTAAGAAGCATAGGAGGGAAAAAAATGCATTGAGTACAGAATAATCAACAAAAGAAATGTCACCTAATCTTCTCCTTTAAGTCTGCCGTAATTTCCTAAAGCAGCGACATCATTTTAGTCGAGAACAAAACGGGGCTCACGAGAAACACATTTCAGTGATCAAATCCAGACTGTGGCTGGGAGTCCCATGGGGTGAGGCATAGCATCGCCCAGGCAGGGAGGGTTGGAGTCAGCAGGGTATTCCCTGCCTCAAAACCAAATGCCAAATCGGTCTTCCTAGTGCATACTGCTGTGGGCAACGCTGAACTGACAAGAGACATCCGAGTGACAGGCATTCAAAAGTTGATCAAAGAAGCGGAGCAGATGAGAACCCTGCCTGCAGTGAAACTACAGCGAAACGTCCGCAGGACTGTGGGACGACGTCTCGCAGAAAACTCCAGTCCCGTGCGGCCACTCTGGGAAGGAAGGCTGCGGAGGGAGTGACCAGGGGAAGCATGTTTTTATAACACTGGTCTTCGGCAGAGCTGAGTGGACACTTTCTGCGCCTCTCTCCTGCTCCGCAATGCACCCCATTGTTCCCCCACTATTGAGGCAGCTGTCTGTAATAAGCGCGGCTCAGCAGATATTTATTCAGGTACGGAGGGGAGAGGTGTGGCTCCTCTTTTTCCTGGCAGTCCTGCAGTGGCCCTGCGCTTTTCGGGGGGGGCAGAGGGATGTGGTGAGAAAGCATCACTCCTTTCATGAAAAACAAGGCCGCCTTCAATGACTTCCTGTTCCTGGGTCGTTGTTGGCCCGCGCAGGCCGAAAGCCACGGGGAGCGGGGCGGGGGACTCCCTGCAGACTCCGTCCAAGACAAATCACCACAGGCGCTGCCGTCACCGGGGACCACTGCCCCTGACCAAGACAAACAGCCCAGAGTGAAAGAGCCCCTGTGTCCTCTTCACAGTTCAACAGGCTTCAGCTCCATCCTCACTGACCTGGAGAGAGCGGCTCGCCCCTCACTTTACACCACTCACAGCGTGTGTGTGAGAGAGTGTATGTGTGTGTGTGTGTGTGTGCGTGTGCATGTGTGTGTGCGTGTGAGTGAGAGTGAGTGAGAGAGTGAGTGAAAGAGTGTGTGAGTGTGTGTGTGTGACAGTGTGTGAAGAGAGGGAGTGATTGAGTGTGTATTTGAGAGAGTGTGAATGAGTGTGTGAGTGTCTGTTTGTGTGAGAGCGTGTGAGACAGAGATCGTCTGAGCGTGTGTACGTGTCTGTTTGTGTGCGAGTGTAAATTGTAACTGTCTCCAAGTGTGAGTGAGTACTGAGAGGGTGTGTGTGCGTGCGAGCGTGCGTGAGTGCGTGCGTGCGTGCGTGTGCGCCAGCAAAGCAGCAAGACAGAACATGCCGTATTTTTGTGAAGTGCATGCAATGCAGGAATGACAGCGACGATTCTTGTTTCCCTTCAGGGAGAATGGTGCTTCATGGGAGTTGTTGTTTAATGATCTTCATCAATGCTCCACTGTCTCCTGACTCCCACCACGCCGTCAGTGTAGTAAAGTCCTTCCCTGACAAGTGGCAGAGCAGTCTCTGGAACCCCTGCCCCCCCCCCGGGGACTCCAGGACTGCTGACGCACAGCTCTCACCTCCCAGCACATTTATTCATTCCGGAGGAGCTTGCGCTGAATGCCTGACGAGCTCCTACTTTAGACATTTCCATCTCCATATTGATCAGTTTTATTACAGACTTCAGACATCAGCAGTTCACTGAATATATAATACAACAAACAAACTCCACACTTTGTTTCACTAAGTGTTCCTTTCAGGGCTGTCACATTAAGTCACGTCGACAATGTGAAGAGCACGCAACGGCGGTTGTTCAACAAACTAACTACCTCCTTTAGGACGTCCAGAAACATCTGAAGCGCCTCGCAGCGATATATATTACGGGTCTCATTGACAGATCGGAAAAGGAAGTTGAATGAATAGTCGGTGGCTGCTCTTTATAAACCCGAGTGTTGTTAACGCGTCCGTTCGCATCTGATAATGCCCCGTTGGCAACACCACAATGGCGGGAGGAATCCTGCACTTGGCAAATCAATGCGCCCCTCGCCTTCCCCATAGCTCTGGAGTGACATAATGGCCAACGTGGAGCAAGATCATCCATCACTTTCACTGGCCGGGACCGAGGGGGAGGGAGAGCGAGGGGAAAGAGATTGTGGTAATGGAGTAAAAAAAAAAAGAAAGAAAAAAAAAAAAACGAGGGAAGAAAGAGGAAGAGAGAAAAGGAGTTGCGGGGCCCCTAAGCTACTTTCAGAGCCACAGTGTCTGAACAGTGAGACAGGGCTTCTCAGGCGGTCTGGGACAGAGGAGACCTACTTTACTCTGCTCTGCCCTACTCTTCCCCCACTCTGAGACAAAATCTTTCCCAGACAGGAGGGCCGGACGTCACACCGATGAGAGCGGTGCTCTCCCGCCATCCTGCCCCCTTCCTGCGCAGACCTTTCACGCTGATGCCATGTGGTGTGTGTGTGTGTGTGTGTGTGTGTGTGTGTGTGGGTGCTTTTGTGTGAGCGTGTGCGCACGTGTGGAATAACCAGCGTGGGTTACCGGCTGTGTGATTTGAGATCGTGGAATAGCCAGGGTCGGCCAGTGGCTGTGTGACCGTGGAATAGCCGGGGTTGGTTCCTGGCTGTGTGATGTGTGACTGTGGAATGGCCAGAGTTGATCAGTGGCTGAGGGGAACTGTTCTGGTGAGCAGAGGAGAAGGCACTTCCTCCCGGTGTTGATGGATGGCGCTGGGCTGGCTGCATTTCCTGTGCCCCTCTCGGGGGCTATTCTGGGGAGCCCCCTTTGACACGGACCAGATTTCCTGGGGCGGGCCCTTATCCCAGACCCCCCAACCAGACCTCCCCCCCCCCCCCCCCCCCACCCCAGACTCCCAGTCACAGAGCCACCAGCAGTGGTCGGGCGGCCATGCCGCGTTCCCAGCAGGACAAAACGGGAAGGTTCCGAGGCCTGCTCGAGCCGGGCAAGACGTGCCTACTCGTCTTAATGACCAAACACACAGCGGCTCCTCCGTGGACCCCAGGGAGGGCCCTTCAGTGAATAAATGCACGTTAGCCGTGGTGGGAGCCCTGGGGAGAGAGGCGGCGGCGCTTACCCCAGTCTGCCCAGCTGCTCCAGCTCGGGCACAGCGGGGCCGTAGGTGTGGATGTGCAGGGGCTGGTAGCGGTACAGGACCTCTTCTATCCGGGCCACGGGCTGCAGCGAGATCGTCTGGCCCTGTGTTTGTGAGGAGAGGAGAGGGAGGGAGGGAGGGACTGTGTCAGAGCAGGCATGCTGTACTACCATTCACACACATCTGGAAATACGGAGCGCTTCTACAACTACGTTTATGGAAACATACATACAGTTTATGTAACTGTTCAATGTGCTAACTGCACAATTAAGAGCAAGTGACAAACTTTTCTTTGTTCCCATTATTTATAAATAATATAGCCTGCGTTACACCACCGCTGGCTGCACAAGGCAATTATACCTTTGCCATTATGTCAGCAAGATTGCACGACTAGAGTTTCCAGATTTACAGCATTCTGGTATTGTATTGATTCTCTGCTGATTCTCTGGTTAAGACAGGATTGAGAGAAGATTGTCCTCATGCACTTCAACAGATGAATCTCATAGAATTGTATATATCTCATTAAAGATTTGTTCAAATAAACATTGATTGATTCGGGCTATGATTAGTGCTCGGATATTCGCCTCAAATTCCACTTGTGTTGAATGTGAACAGGTGTAGACTATTAACGCACAATAATGGAGGCAGTGGAAGGATGGCGTGTGTGCGTTCAGACGGCCACATGCGTGCGGCTGGATTACCCAGGAACCCCTGCGCCATTGTTTCTATGTGGGCGACCAATCCGTTACCCGCATGACATCACCCCCGAAGACAACGGGGGTTTGATGTACTCCGACCGCAAGACATAATCTACAAATTTTCTTCCAATCAATTAAAGATTAAAGTAGCTTCCCTCCTTGAAAATGCCGACTTGTTTTGAAGAGCCCGCCCCCGGACCCACAGCCTACAGACGAAACGTGACACTCCTCTAAAACTGCTGTATTGTTCGGTTTTGTGCATCTAGATTTGGAGCGCTGCCATTCTCCGACTCTGAAGGGAATTTCCACTCTGCGCTGGCCTCTCTTTTTCTGGCATTAAGTTGTTTGTCTAGGAGGTAATGACTGCATCTGGATGACAATGAAACAAATTGAAAATTAAAGAACAGAAATAAAGACGGAACCATGGCGGGCACCGCTCTGAGGCGGGAGGGCTCGCTGGAATACGAGCAACGTAAACACAGAACGAGGAGCTGACGAAAAGCAACAAATGAGCAACATGTGCCCCCCGCTCCTGCCCCTCTTGGCTTCCCCTGTCTGTAATCTCATTATGTTCCCAGAGACACAAACAAATAGGCAAATGCCGTGAGCCAAGACTCTGTGCGAGATGTCCAGAGTGTTCAACTGAGATATGAGAGATAGGGGTCTGATTGTCCCAACCCCTACAAGTTCACACACACACACACACACACACACACACACAGACACACACACAGACAATGATGCGCACACGCACACAGAGACAGACAGACATAAAAAAACACACACACACACACACACACACAATGACACACACACACACATGCGCACACACACACACACACACACACACACACACACACACGCACACACACGCACACACACACACACACACGCACACACGCACGCACACACACGGACGCACACACGCGTTTGTAAAGCAATGCTGCCACTCAACCCTAAGCCCTGGGGTTCAGCCACCAGACTCATCTTCCCTCCCACACATCTATAACAACATTGCACACGACCACAACTTAACCAAAGACAGGAACCCCACTGTACGCAGCGCGACTCCCTATCTCTCCATCCATCTCTGTAGTCTTTCAGCACCACATTACTGCACACCGCACCAATCATAGAGACTGTCTGGGGGAGAGGGACCCACAAGACCGATCGCAGGGGGAAACAGGCAGTAAATCTCACTTTTAAATGACAGACAAACGAGAGCCAAGCCCCACAGTGCAGGGAGGCGTTTCCCTAGCATTCCTGCCGTCCGTCCAAGGGCACCTTGACGGCTGGCAGCGGTGTCCGTAAACTCGGAGGCCCCCCTGTCCCGCACGCTCCCGGTCTTCGCCTCGTCATCGGTTGCCTAGGCGCCTGCTCAGAGAGGTGAGCGTTTGTCCTGATCCACGCACCTCGTATGAATTATGGATTCAAAATTTAATTGCCACCTTGTTCGGGTCAAAAGCTTAAAGTAGAAAAACAAAATGGCCTCCACCCAAAAAATTGAGGAGACCGACACCGCGGTGGCCCCTCCCCTCGGAACATCCATTTCTGCCCTTTTCCGCAGAGTGCCGCCGGAGCAATGGATCAGGCGTGACACGGCCACACACCTCACAAACACACCTGTACACCTCACACTCACCTGCGCGCTCCGCAAACACCTACACAATTCGAAAAATAATCTGCATGTCTCAAAATCGCACCTGTATACCTCAAGCGTTCCACAAACACCTACACGCCTCACAAACGCACGCAGCGAAGGGGGCTGGGCAAACCCTCAGACGCACAGAGAAAACCCCAACAGGAGAACTGATCAACGGCTCCGCATGCGCTGCTTTAAATAGCACGCCGCGCAGCACACATTCAGTACTCCCTGCCTCGCCCACACCCGACGGCTCACCTGACCGTCAAATTCAAACACTTAAGCACCCAAAACAGAGGCGCAAACTTTATTTCTCAGGCACTCGAGTCCATTGACGCTGCTGGACAGGTGAGCAGGCTGGGACCTCCGGACCAAGCGCTGGGGGCTTCCTGTGGATAGGTCTCCTCTCCCACAGAGGCTTCTTCAACCCCCAATTTTCAGACCTTCCATCATTAAATCATCGCGTTCTATTAAAAGCCGGGCCGGGTCGGTGCGCGGACTCTTCCGAGCGCTCCGGCGATTACTCTGTCAACACCCCGGTAAGCCAAGCGTCCACATGACCGCCCGCTGGGACCTCCTGCCCAGATAGTCGGCGGTTCGAAAGGCCCGGGATCCTGAAGAGACGTGGCGTTTCGCTGCCTGTGGGGCTCAGAGCGGGGACATCTGGTTTGGCCATTAAAGAGGACTATTTACAACCTGAAGAGGAGCGAGCGCGCATGCTGAGGGTGGCCTGGGCCTTTCTGTTCGTTGTAAACGTCCCCGATGGCTCTCAAAACACACTCTCAAGGACAAACGGACTTCATAAAACTACAGGAGAAGATCGCTGCTGGAAATATCACATTTTATCGAATCTCCATCTCAATATCTCACTGTCTCTTGGGTAGAGACTATTACAACGGACTCCAATGAGGCCACTGCATGCATATAGTAACCCCATGCCAAAAGAAAGGTGGGGAAAAACCCAGTTTTAAACAACATTATGACTAAATTAGAAATCTAAAAACATCTAGCAACCCAGTTCAAGCATGGTGGCACACTGATAAAAAAAATGGCCTGGCGTCAGGAGCTGATCCCACAGTTCAATTCCCTTCATCGTCATGATGTGTGAATGGATTGTGCCCATTGGCCCAGCAGCAGAGCTACAACAGGGGATTTCCCCCAATCAGAGTGCAAAGCAGCACCATCACCCCATTCTGTCTCAGTGCCTTCCTCAACCTGAAAAACCCCCAGATGTGATTTCACCAAAGACATTTTCGGGAATTCTGTCTGCGAAAGTCAGCCAACAGCAAATGAAATGGGTGCATGTGGGACTGATCACTTGGCACGCCCTGGCACACGCTGGCACACCCTCCCCAAGCCTGTCAATCAAACTGGAAGCTCTTGCCAAAGGTTCCCTTTTTATGCCTCAGCAAGAATTCCTCATACGCATAGAAGTGTGTCTGGAAAACGTGCAAGTTCCACCGTACCAAACCCACAGCCCCAAACCTGCAAAGGTCGTATTGCAAATGAGACATTACCCAACAGGTATCCCAAGGCCTCAAGCACAGCCACCATCATTTGCGCTGCATTTAAAATGTGGGCGCAGTGGAGTGGGAGATGCAGACATTTTGGAGGCCCAAAATGTCAAAGGGAGAGTGAAAGTCCAGGAGATCCCTAGTGGAGGTGTCTCTCTAACCTTACCTCCCACAATCCAGCAAGCTGCCTACCCCAGCTTTCCCCCCCACCCATCACCCCCAACCCCCAACCCTCTGCAGTGTTTCCAGGCCGGCCAGCTCTGCACCTCTCCCCTCCTGACTCTGCAGCTCTGCTGGACGTCCCAAGGTCGCTGGAGCCAAACTCTTCCATCAGCACCTCTCGCCCACTCTGCACACTCTCTCCACGGGACAGCGCGGCGTTGGGGAGGAGGGGGCGGGGCGGGCTATCCTCCGGCTCTCACTGGGATACGCATTCTCAACACGAGCGCGTGGAGACTGTCGCCTCTCTGAACCCGCCTAATTAGATTCCTCCATTCAACACGCCGCGGACCAATGACACGGAGAGAGAGCGCACGGGAACTAACGGTGCGTTGATTAACTTTGAGGGGCGACTGCTCTGCGCAGGCAATCTGCTCTGTGTGAAACAAGGACGGCCAGCGCTCGGATGACTTCACACAGGTTCCCCAACCTAGCGCCTGGGAAATGGACGTCTATTGCTTTATGCAAATTCAGATCAAAATATAACCAGTGTGCCTTTTATTTTTCATCCCAATTCGCATTCGAATAAATAAAGCACCTGGTCAGAGTCCGGGTGCAAGTTCTAATTAAAATGTTTGCGATCAGAAGATCAGGAGTTTGATGTTTTATGTGTGCTGTGAAGCACATCAGGCTACAATTGCATTGCACGAACGGCATTACAGTTACGACTCCATTATAAAGTATTCAAATTTAAATCACCGTACATTCCCCAAACTGCCCCTGCGGGTCGACGGCCATCTTTCACCAGTCACGCTCCTCTCCCCATTACCCCATACCGCCACTGGGGCAAGACAGTGGAGCGAGCCCTTTGATTTGCGCTGATTTCAGCAGTAAAAACAGTAATAAAAGTGGTCCCGGTTAAGAGTAATGGTAAGTAATGACGGTAATTATAAGCTGAAGCAGAAGCCACCTGGGGTAGGGACAGAACTCCCGGCTCTGAAAGTGCTTCTGTGTGGATAAAGGGCTTTGTGCCCCGGGCACACTGAGCTCAAGTAGCAAGTGTAAAAGCAGGCCCCTCCCGGCCCTCTCGCACGGTTAAATATAGCACTCCTAGAAGCAAGGCCGCGCTGCAGCTGCCACAAGCGCAAAGCCCATAAAGCTGACAAACCCTTTTTCCGCTGGCTGGAGGTGGCGCAGCCAGCGAGGCTAATGCAGGGGGCACCGGCACAAGTGCACCCGCACATGCTGGTGCCAATCAGGGGCGGGGCAGCAGGGGCTCTCCGCTACCCCCGCACTGACCCCTGCTGCCCCCTCCCCTGCTGTCCCTCTAGCTGCTGACCCACACCAGAACAGGAGAAAGGGTAAATGTCATGGCCTCTCCTACACAAAACAGGCCTCTCTCTGGCTAAAACGCAGACTATATATATATAATTTTTTTTATGGAACAAAATTGATTTAATTGGTATTTCTTGCTACTGTTCAACACAAAATACTATATAATGTGAAATTAAAAAATTGAATTACAAATAAAAATAGACAATGATTGATTCCATAAGTATTCACCCCCAGCTGTGAGTCTATTTGGGTAAGTCTCTACCAGCTTTGCACTGCAATTTTCACCCATTCTTCTTTACAAAATAGCTTGAGCTCCATCAGGTTGGATGGGGACTGTTGGTGAACAGCAATTTTCTTTTCACAAATTCTCAATGGGATTGAGGTCTGGGCTTTGACTGGGCCACTCCAGGAAATTTATTTTTTTGTTTTTAAACCGCTCCAATGTGGCTTTTGCTGTATGCTTTTGGTCATTGTCTTACTGGAATATAAATCTTCTTCCAAGTCCCAGGTTTCTTGCAGACTGCAGCAGGGTTTCCTTCAGGATTTGTCTATATCTTGCTATATCCATTTTGGAAAATGTTCTTAGCAAAAGGGGAAGGGGTGAATACTTATGCAATCAATTTGTTTCTACTTTTTATTTGTAATTAAGCAAAAGTTAGTTGTTTATTTTATTTAACATTACATATTTTTTTATGTAAGAAATCCAAATCAAGTCAATTTTAATTCCTTGACATAAGAAAATAAAATGTGTCACTATAATACATGTGTGTGTGTGTGTGTGTGTGTGTGTGTGTGTATGTGTGTGTTCCAAGCAAATCACAAACAGGAGGGTAGAAGCACACACACAGGCTCACTCATATGCATGAACAACAGGACATACAAGCACACACAAATATTATTCACAAAAGCACACACACCGACTTGCTCACACGTACAAACAACAGAGGCACCAACACACCAACACATTCATTAACTCAAAGAAACGCGCAGACATTGGGTTTCTCACATGCACAAACCGGAGAGGAGAAACAAACAAGCGCACATCCACTCACTCACAGAGACACACAGTGGGCATACAGTGACTCGCTCATGACAAACAGCAGAGCACTCCCCTCTGTCTGTGCCTCCCCCACTCACTCAGTCACTCCGTCACTGTCTCGCTCATTCACTCACCTACCCGCTCGTGCCCCGCTGCATTTCCAGCGTGAGTGCGTGCGCATGTTGCCGCTCGGTGGACTAACTCCTGTCAGAGGGCCTGGGCCGGCCCGGCACAGCGTGTTCCGACTCATCGCCGCAGAAGGACAGACACCACCTCTAACACCCCTGCCCTCTGAAGTGAGGCACAGACGCAGCCACCAAACTTTGCGAGAAACCAGCAAAGTTACAACAACTCCCACCAATGGAGCCACAGACCCAGCAAAGTTACAACACCTCCCAGCAACAAGGCCAGACCCAGCAGACTATTTTCTCCCTCTCTCAGCATCTCCCCCAATATTCTCCAGGACCCTTTCCTTCTCCCTCTTTGTTGTAGAGATCCCTCTCTCCTTCACCCTCCCGCTCCCTGGGGCTCCCTCCACGTCACCC
The DNA here is from genome assembly GCA_029706075.1 of Aldrovandia affinis. Taxonomy (NCBI): domain Eukaryota; kingdom Metazoa; phylum Chordata; class Actinopteri; order Notacanthiformes; family Halosauridae; genus Aldrovandia; species Aldrovandia affinis. The sequence continues at coordinate 1,201,496 of JAINUG010000021.1, forward strand.
TCCAACCTTCCGACTCTCATTCAAGTCAATACTAATACGGGCAGGCAGTGTGGTATAATGGTTAGGGGACTGGGCTTGTAACGTTAAGGTTGCAGGTTCAATCCCCAGGTGGGACACTGCCGTTGTACCCTTGAGCAAGGTACTTAACCTGAATTGCTTCAGTTAATATCCAGCTGTATAAATGGATTGTAAAGAAATGTAAACTGTGTAAGTCACTCAGGATAAGAGCGTCTGCTAAATACCTGTAATGTAATGTAATTCAACCTGCTTTAATGACATGACAAACATACCTCTGTGTCACCAAAGCATGTGCTACTGCCCTTTATGTATACAAGAGCACACAATTACAGAAATTGCAACTAATAACTACCAATCGTTCTCTCTTGTCAGCATGCTAGCTCATGCTCAGGCTCGGAGTGCTCTGACCTGACCTCTACGGTGACCTCCACAGAGGCAGTCATGCACGGCACTGCCGGAAGAGTCTCGTCATACCTGTTAAACCAGTTCCACGGGGGGATGCTCTCTCACATGCTCTTTCCCTAAGACAATACACTTTCGCTGGCGCTCGCTCTCTCTCTCTCTCCCTTCCTCTCATCTCAAACACTGGCTATGGGTACACAAGCTTTCCTGGCCTTTACTACACTGTCCAGTGAGGTCAGTCCACATTTTGTCCCCCTCCCCCCTAGTCTCATGTCCAAACACAGGTTCCTAGTACTGGACTGTATTGGAATACATGCGGTGTAAAATGGGAATCATTCGCAACAAAACAAAACGCAAAACAAAATCTGATTTAAGTAGCCTCTAGTTAAAACATGCAAAATTATTACAAAGAAAGCTCACAGCTTCTACGATCAAAGAAACGTGAACATTGTCCCTGAAAAAATATGCTTTTGCTCTTCATTTCAAGTAATGGCTTCGGGTATTTTCTGCCCCAAATAGTGGGTCCTGGATCAACTTACCCACTATAATCTTGGCTGCAACTATTTTGAGTAAAGGGTAGACACTGACCCAGATTCAGCCCTCGGGGGCAGAACCTATCTGTCACTGAGAAATGCGGGCAGGTAAGCTAGCCGTAATTGCTAGAGTAGGACAGCTGAACCGTCTCCATATATATGAATCAACAGGTGTTCCGAGAACATTTGACCCAATTTCTCCACAATTCACATAGCCCACGTCTGCACATTTATAGAATTCTTTACTAATGTCTCTTTAATGACATTTCCACAAAAACTACCCCGTAGCAACCCAGCTGCGTTTAACTCCGTGATGTTGCATCATACAACTTTCCAACCGACACGTGCTTGTTTCACTGAACAAAGCACAGGAGACAAATGAATAGTGAGTGGCTCACAGTAATACAGCATGACCTTTGAAAGGCACAGGTATGGCAGTAGCACAAAGGAGGATGTCAATAACTAAAGATGTGTTTATTAGTCAAATGAAAACAAGTGTGGAGCAGTGGTCAAGGGGTCAACCTTATAATGAAAGGTTGCTGGTTTTCCCAGGTGGGCGCTGCCATGCTACATTTAAGCGTTTAAGTTCACAAGTTTCAGTTCCCAGTGCTTCCATTGCATGTTTGCAGAGGGAAGATCTACTTCCATTTAGGTGCTGCGTGACATTGCACAAATCAAAATTCCCCCTGCAGCAATTCATTCATGGCGGCCACAATACCGCCATGAGCGACTTCCTGCAGACAACGGCGTACCAAAATCGTGAGGTGCGTGCATCACACCAAGGGAGACGGTCAGTGCCGTATAAATTTGAGACTTTTTTTCGACATTCCGTTAAAAAAATAAAAATCACCCGTCGTTGCGTTAAGAATATTATATGTTGAAAATCACATCAAGGAAAAGCCAGCCTGGAAATTCAAAACAACAACAACACAGCCGTCCTCAGGGCCAGACGGTCTGGTCAAAACACAGGCTGCGACTAAAGACAACTTCCCCTACACCCAAAGACTGGACAGAAATCCATTTGACTTTCAAATTTCCCTGCTCATTTCAATGCCGACCCACTGCTCCGCATCCCGCAACCTCCCTCCCGCCTCCTCCGCGGCGGCGAAAGCGCCAGAATGTGAGCGTGTGTTTGAGATTACCTGATTAAAGCCAGGCAGCAGTAACCCATGTTACAAATACCCATATCCAAATGAGGCCTCCGGCAGCGGTGCACAAACAGTGCCAGCAGTGTGTGTGTGTGTGTGTGTGTGTGTGTGTGTGTGTGTGTGTGTGTGCATTCTGTGGTGCCCGGCGCACGGACGACGACGCTGGGTCATTTACCGAGGTATACGTCTGGGCTCCGGGGGCTAAACCTTTGGCCCTCGTTAGGAGGCGCACGTCAGCTGTTTGGCCATCCTGTCTGGGCCGGCGGAGGTGGGGGTGGGGTGGGGTGGGGGGGAAATCGCACCCCTACGGCCGCGGGATGTTTTATTTAAGCTGCCGATGAAAGCCCCACAAAGGTGGAGGGAATTCCTGGGAGGTCAGGCCCACCGGAGCACGGACGGCACAGGCAGCTGTTGACGCGGGCGCTGTCCGGACGCACCGTCTCGTAGGCGCGCGGGCTCGGCGCGCGGATGGGGACACAATGAGCGGCTCGCGCGGGCCGACGCACGCTTGTTCGCACAGGCCGGACCACCTGAAGCGTGGGCTCCCTAACTGGGGGTGGGGGACTTAAAGGCCTGCAGCGACGTTTCAGGGGGTCTTCGGGAAAGACACAAATCATTTCTCACGGGCAAATCACCTGGGAAGCAAGTCTAAACAAATGAACGAATCTGAGGTGCACCGCGTTTACACATCTCCCTCCTCTTTACCTGTGCAAATACTTACAATCAAAAGCAGTCAGCGACAATCAGTTCAGTACTTATTAGTAAAGCTACGGTTTTAGGAGCTGCTAGTTGCGTCACACTCCTATGTTAGATGTAACTGAAAGCTACTACGATGTAATGGATGTTGTATTTAATTGTCCTGTCACAAAGTAGTAATGACCATGTTGTGTACATACTAGAACACTAAGAGTATCAGCCAAAATAGTCACGTAATCATGGGGACTTCTGCCAGACCCTGACACTTTTATACACAAGGGCAAGACGTGAAGCTAGCAACTCATGGCAAATCTGAAGGACTGCCCACACAAACACACACACAAATGTACGTGAGCACAACTATCTGTGCATATTCGTGCGCGCATGCTCACACTCACACTCACACACACTCACACTCACACTCACACTCACACACACACACTCACACTCACACTCACACTCACACTCACACTCACACACTCACACTCACACTCACACTCACACACACACACTCACACACACACTCACACTCACACTCACACTCACACTCACACTCACACTCACACTCACACTCACACACACACACACACACACACACGCACACACACACACACAGCTGTGCAGCAGGCCGGACTGCGTGTGCGGGGCTGGTTCTCGGCGGGCTCTCTGCCAGGGCGGTGCGTGTGTTCACAATGGCAGACCCTGCGACGGGGGAAAGCCTCCTTTGTTTGCTGGAGTACTACAAAGTGAGGGATTATTCCCGGCACTTTCCTCAGGCAAGACCGGGCCCATTCCCGCGGATCACACCAAAGCCCGCTGCACCTGGACTCAGTTCCTGCCTGCCTGCGCGCCGCTCCCCTCCGCGTGGATATAAACCACATGTCCCTCCCTGCTCTCCCAGCATCCCTCTGGATCACAAGGGATCACGGAGGCCACACAGGGAGCGGGACGAGCATTGCAGGAATATCAGCAGCCTGCGAGCGGCGGGGGAGGGGGCATCGCGCGGCGACATACATACACACACGCACTGTACCATTACCGCTGAGCGTGTGCGTGCGCGTGCGTGTAACGCATGCTTCTGAAAAGGAGGTAGTGGGAAGAGTTCAAAAGTGTTCCAAGGACGCACGGGGCACAGATTCCACAGAGACGACCGCGGAGCGAGAGCGATGCGCCGTACATGGAAAGACGCCATCCCCGCAGATAAGCTTACCTTGACCTGTCAATCACCGGCATCTGTCGCTGGCGTGCTCCGCCCCCTTCCCCCGCTCTCCGGAGAGGAGACAATGGCATCATTTGTTTGTCTCTCCCCGACACCCACCCTTCCAGTCCTACGCAGCGGCTACGACTGAAGGCAGACCTGAAGGACGAGTCCTTCCCGCTCCCTGCTTCACCTCACGGCGCAACCGTCAGGTGCCTCTCTTTAACTCTTGGCGCGTTCCTGGGGCACACCGCAGGGATCCGCTTCGTACTCCCGGGCCGCGACCGTGACTGCGACGACGAGACGCAATTAAAGAGGGCCCGGGATCAAAAGCCTGTTTAAAATAAAAACTTTTTCAATGGGCCCGCCTCTTCTATCTGGGCAAAGGTCAAAGTTCGGCGGCGAGGTAGCCTGCGGCCGCTCTCGTTTTGATCTCGCCGAGAGAGACCGCAGAGAAACAAACAGGAAAAATAAATAAATAAATAAATAACGAAAGAAAACACATTTTTCCGTAGAAATCCACCGCGGCTTGAACTCCCACCAACTCAAACAGCGGTTAAGTCCTCGAGGCGCGGGGGCTCGGGGAGGGGGACAAAAACCACACTCCCCGGGATTTCCACCAGCCGAAGCCCCAACACCCAGAGCGGCCACGGCGCATCAAAGGCCCCACCCCCCGCCGCACGCCGCCGCCGCCGCCAGGACGCTGAGAAACACACAGATCTGCTGATCCCTGCTTTCAGGGCCTCGAGTTGTAACATCGAGAAAAACACGGCGATTCATGCCAACACCAACAACAGAGGAGGTTCTTCTCCATCAGCAACTTTCCTTTCCTAATACTGTGCTTACCACACACCAGTCAGCCCGAGACTGACGCAACCAAATGACCTGGAGCAGATCTGACAATCATCTGTATGGAGATGATGTGGGTGTCAATAGTGGAAAGGATGTTGTTGTTTTTTTAACATAAAATAAATAAATAATTGTTTCAGATTTCCACCCCCCGTATTTCTCCCAATTTAGCGGCCAATTGTACCCTCTATTTCTTATTATTTTACCCTCCCCCACAAACTCGCTGCCCGCCTCTGCGGGACAAGCCAACTTCCCGAGGCCGGCAACGAACCGATTCCACCGAGACGGAACTCGCCTATTATTTTGTCCACAGGGAAGTTCTCCACGCTCCTCGGCAAGCTCTTTCCCCCTCCCCTTCCCCCCCGCCAGGGCCGGTCTGGCACAGTGGGGTTTTGAACAGCAACCGTGATAGGCAGCTCAAACTGGTAAAGCACCAGTAAAAGTGAGAGCGTTACACCGCTACGCCATCCAGGGCCCCAAAAGAGCACTTTTTAATGAAAACCGCAACGCGCTCCCCATAAGGTCTCAACGCGGCAGGTACTCATTGGCTGATGAGAGCAACGGAGATAGAACTGTGTTAACATCCCCCACAAGAGGTACTGAAGCAAGCACTAATCCAGACACACGCTGCACTCCCGCCACAGCTCTCATCTGCGCGCCACTCTTTCAGTATGTGTGCCGAGGTGTCAGACAATCCACTTAAAAAATCTGATCTGCTCAGCTCCTTGATGTTCATGTGGGGGGTTGTGAGAATAGGCATTTAGGCAATTAAATCACTTGAATCTCCACCCTCCGCCAGCCCTGACTTACTGAAGGCATTTCTCTGAATAAACATTCGAGAGGTGCTGAGAGGGATTTATCACCATTCCGTGACGGCGTCACTCATCTGTGACCATCCCTGCAGGAGGGTGCAGGTTCCAACATGCGCTCACCTGTGCTTCTGCGCCGGGGGCAAAAAGAGGCGGGGCGGGGAGTGCTAATGAAATAGCAGCCGCAGAGGAGCAGGCGCCCCCATAGCTGTGTTTAAGCTCACAACGCAGCAGCTACTACCAGTAAGTAAGGCCACGTGAAATGAGGGGGCTCCTCCAGGAGGAAAGAGCGGGAGAGTCACCTGTACGGTGTGTTAAGATGGCCATCGGGGGGGCGAGTCGATTTTTGCCCAACAATGGCACAAATGTTACAGGCAGGAGGCTAGGCTACCTTTTATATTCAAATTTATGTCCATTTTTCATTTATTGAGATTTTTATTATTAGCTTTTTTTAAGGTACTGTAACAATGTAACTTGTGCAATCTTGTACTATTAGGACCATCAACTTATTCTTTCGAACACAAACATTCGATTTTGTGATTTTCACTTCAAACTGTGCAATGTGCCATCTTGTACTATTAGGACCATCAACTTATTCTTTTGAACACAAATATTCGATTTGGTGATTTTCACTTCAATATTTAACATGCGCCACCTTAACCAAAGCAAAGGCCAACTGTTTGAGTATATTGACCTGGCATTTAACGAACAATAGTTCTCCTCAAAAGCCGTTCTGACACGGCTACACCCACCTGTGCGATCGGAACTGACAGCAGCAATAACAACACACGCCACTTAGCAGACGCTTCTATCCAAGCGACTTACAGTAATGAACGCATACATTTTTCAGTATATGCGGCCCCGATGGGAATCGAACCCACAGCCTAAGCGTTGTCAGCGCCGTGCTCTACCTCCTGAGCCGCAGCAGTGCGGATCAATCAGAGCCCTGCACTGTAAGCCCGATGGCCGTGGCCTCCGATGCCGCTGCGCTGCTGCTGCTGTGACCCTAGGGCAGGGCACTTTACATGAACTGCCGTGTAACCCAGTCCTCAGCCGATGTAAAGAGTGAAATTCAAAGCAAAGCGCAGTCGGCCCTGGATATCAGTGTCTGCCAATAATATAATGTACCTAAATAATAAATGAGCGAGGTACAAAAGGGTAGAGCGAGCACAGACACTGAGCGTGGAGGAGGGAGAGGCTCGGGCCTTCCCGCTCTCCCTCTCCCTCTCCCTCTCCTCTCCCTCTCCCTCTCCCTCTCCCTCTCCCTCTCCCTCTCGCTCTCCCGGCATGGGGCCGCCTGCTTCACATTCATCACCAAAAAACACATCTACCCCCCCCCTCCCCCACTGCTCTCCCAGCCCCGTCCCCACTCTCAGCGTGACGCTGACATCTTCATTTTGTCTCCCGGTTCTGTTGGTGAGAGTTGAGCCAAGAGTTTTCTCACGCACCGCTGGCCTGGGAAACGTTAACATGTCTCTCACGGAGGGAGGGAGGGAGTGTGAGAGAGAGAGAGGGAAAGAGTGAGGGCTATCTGATCAGGATGAACTGAAAGTAAACGAGCAAAAAAACTGAACCGCTGCCAAATCAAAAGGCTAGCAGGGCCCTCAGACTCGGTCTTCTGCAGAGGTATGCGCCGATACGGCCGACTCAATCCGGGCTGCAAGCTCACACGATGGAGGCAAGAGGGGAGTCTTGCACAACAGCGTCCAGCCTCGCCCGTATTCAACTCAATGAGCCCGATCGTGGAGCCCCTTCAGCCGGGGATGGGGGCTGGAGGCGGAGCTCGTGGCCCTGAGGGTTCCCGTCGGAGCAGAGCCTTTGTGTGGGTGTGTGTGTGTGGGTGACGGGCGCACTCACCATGGGGATGCCCGTGGAGAAGATGGTTGGCTTCACCACCTGCCGCTGTTTCTCCAGCTGGGTCTCCAGCTGAGCCGCCCGGTCCTTGTGCTGGGCCAGGAGGAGGGTAGCAGGCAACTGGGAGCTCTCCTGCAGAGACCAGCACAGGCCTGTCAGTGTCATACGCTCACAATGCAGAGGAACATCATACACGCACACACATACATACATGCACATAACATCAGCCACACACAGCGATATGTGCCACAAACAAACACACACACACACACACACAAAAACAACAGTGACAGGTACACACTCACACTCACTCACAAACACACACACACACACACACAACACACACAGTCACACACACACACACACACTCACACACACACACACACACACACACACAGACACACACATTGACACTCTCTCACTCAAACATCACACAGACACACACAGACACACACAGACACACAGGCATAATCATCAGTGACACGCAACCGCACAAACACATTCATGTGGCACCAAAAAAACTAAAACGAGCAGTACCACTTGTGTCACGCTCGTTTTGAGGCACAGAAGTAACTCGGAGGCACTACTGAGGAACACATGCGGGCGTATGGGGGGGGAAACCTCTGACCGGGCCCACCACTTCGCAGAGAGGCAGAGCGCGCCTCACTGACATCCAAACCCCCGGTCAGCGCTGCAAACAATTAAGGGGCCCGTGATTGAATAAAGCGTAAAAGGCGTCTGAGTCGCGGCGGTCTGCGGCCCAGGGCCAGTGCCAGCCCGGCGTCCTCGCTTCCATTAGGGGGAAGGCCAAGCGTTTCACTTTGGCCCGTGGAGCCCTGCCAGGCGGCTGATAAAGGTCTGAAACACAAGTCGCTGCAGGGGGGGGGCGAGATGCTTATTTACAGGGGGGCGGTGGCGGCGCCGGGAGTCCGCCCGCCGACAAGAGACGCAGGGATCCCGACGGCCCTGGGCCAGCTTCGGCCCATCGTCTATAATCTGCTGATAAATCCGTCTTCGGGATCGACGGTGCTGGCACCTCCCAGGACAGGATGCAATCTCGCATGCACCCCGGATCGATGGGAGCTACGAGCGCGTATATTTCACCGATGCGCAATGGTTTAAAACAGAATCGCTCCGATTAGAGAGCGCTCTGTATGAAGTGCAGCGCGTGTTCTGAGGAGCGGAGGACGGAACTCTGGGTTCTGTGAGCGGGATGCTGTTGCCGTGGAGGAGATGGTAGCTGGCGAGGTTATTGAGAGGGGCAGCAGGGGGTCCCCACTCGAGTGAGTAAGGAGGACACGGGCGTGTCCCGTCCTGAGATGGGACTGGAGAGAGGATTTGACTCCCCTGCGCTGATGTGGATCCTGCAAGACGCGGGTCGACGGTTTGATGTTGGCACAACTCAAGTGAAGTCAATTGTGTTCTCTCGTCTTTTCTGTGTGCGGGTTTGTGTGTGTGTGTGCACGTGCGCACGTGTACATGTCTGTGAGTGTGTGGGTTTGAGAATGTGTATTTGTGTGTGTGTGCATGCATGCGGGCGTGCGTGCGTGTGTAAGTTTGTTTGTCTGTGTATCTACAGTACCAGTCAAAGGTTTGAGTACACCTGCTGGAAACTAGGTTTATCTCATAATTGACAATGTTTTACACCGTATAGGTTTCTGTAAATACTTGAAAATTACAATAAACAGGAGGAACATCAAAGCAATTCTCAAGAAAATTGAATTGAAAATGTAATCTTGGATTACTCAAAATACCCCCCACCCTTTCCCCACAGCCTCACAAACACGGGCTATTCGGTTAATACGTTCCAGCAAGAAATCACACGTCTTCCTAGCTCTCCTGCAGCAATTCCCAGAGACGCTAGTGGGTTATTTTGCTTTGACTTTTCTGTCCAGTTATTCCCATACAAGTTCTATGGGATTGAGGTCACTGGGCAGGCCAGGTCATTAGTTTGAGTTGTCCTTCACGTTCCTCCTTTACTAGGCAGTTCTTGCACAACTTCAAGGTGTGTTTCGGGTCTTGCTGAAGAATGAAGGAGTGCCGGATTGGCCGTAATCCAGATGGAAGGTGTACTCAAACCTTTGACTGGTACTGTATGTGCCTGTGCAAATGTGTGTGTGTGTGTGTAAGCGTTCATGTGGGTTGGTTTGTGCGTGTGTGTGTGTGTGTGTGTGCGTGACTTCTATTCTCATTTCGGCTGGGGAGGTGCTGGAGACGGTGTCTTCCACGTGCAGGACGAGAGAAAGAGACTCAACGCCGCCCCGCCCCTCCAACAAAAACCGCAAGCAAACAAAGGTAAGCTGTTCCCGCTTAGCAACCTTAGCCCTCCTTTGAGAAGGCTGAAGTGAAGTGTGACTAATATGATGGCATCCGTCATTTCGGAGCATTCGGAGCACCGCTAGCTGACGTCAGAGCGCACGCAGCGAGCGCATCTGTCCCACCAGCGGCGGGGGACCAAACGCACCCAATAAAAAGCATGCTAAGTGCTGTGACCAGCTTCTCCACAAAACTACTCAATACAAACCAATGGCCTTGATTTTAGGGCTTTTAAAGTGACACGGACGGTTCTTAGGCAGGCTTTCTCTCTGAAGTTCAGGGAGAGAAGGAACACCAGGAGAGGAGCGCGGGGGAGACTGCTGTGTGTGTGTGTGAGTGTGCGAGCGTGTGTGTGTGTGTGTGTGAGCGTGTGTGTGTGTGTGAGTGTGTGTGTGTGTGGGCGTGTGTGTGTGTGTGTGAGCGTGTGTGTGAGCGTGTGTGAGCGTGAGTGTGTGTGTGTGTGTGTGTGTGTGTGAGCGTGTGAGCGTGTGTGTGAGCGTGCGTGTGTGAGCGTGTGTGTGTGTGTGAGCGTGCGTGTGTGTGTGTGTGTGAGTGTGTGTGTGTGAGCGTGTGTGTGTGTGTGAGCGTGTGTGTGTGTGTGTGTGAGCGAGCGAGGGAGGGAGCGCGTGGCCTAAGAAACTAATGCCAGAGCGCAGGGACGTCCCCGGGGGTGGGCTCGCTGCAGGCTCATCCCCCCACTGACAACAGGGCACTTGTTAAACAAACACGGCACTCCCCCCTGCTCCCAGTAATGGGCCCTCACCAGTCAACGGGGAGGCTCATTTCAAAGGCATTTAGCTAAAGACAACAGAGTCAGGAGACACTCGGGGCCGTAGAATGTTAATGGGCGCAGAGGCGAGCGCGGCTCGGAGAGGAGAGGCGGCCTGAGACCGGGGACGGGGGGCGGACGGACAGCGGGAGCACGGTCATTAACACCGACGTGTCCGCTTTATTAGCCGGCCCGTTGTCCGCGTGGTTTCTCGGCGCTGTGCACCGAGTCGGTCGTCGGAGGGCTGACTTCACGCGGCCGGCTGTACGGGACTGAACTTGGGAGTAACCGGAGTAGAGGGAGCCTTGCGCTGGATTATGCCGTTATGACCGTGGCATCGGGGAAGCAGAGTGCTCTCACCTTCCCAGCGCTGAGCGCAGAGCAGCGTCCCTGAGCCACACTCTGGAAACATGAATTATTCATTCGGCCGATGCTCTCATCCAAAGTGACTTACAAAGTGAAGCCCCATTTTTAGAGCTGGACTTTAACCACACTGTCTGTGTGTGTGTGTGTGTGTGTGTGTGTGTGTGTGAGTGAGTGTAGTTACACATGTGTGTGCCTGGGTAAGTGTGTGGGTGTGTGTGTGTGTGTCTGTATAAACATCTGCGTGTGTGCAAGTACATACGTGCGTGTGTGTGTCTGTATGAGTGAGTGCAGTTACACATGTGCGTGCCTAGGTAAGTGTATGGGTGTGTGTGTGTGTGTGTGTGTGTGTGTGTGTGTGTGTCTGTATGAGTGAGTGTAGTTACACATGTGTGTGCCTGGGTAAGTGTGTGGGTGTGTGTGTCTGTATAAACATCTGCGTGTGTGCAAGTACATGCGTGCGTGCGTGTGTGTTTGTGTACACACAAGTGTGCGTGCGTTTCTGTGCACATCTCACCAGCTCATCCAGCAGGGCCTGTTTGCTCTTCTTCTTGGCCAGCAGCTGCCTCTGCTCCTCCTGCAGGTTCTCCAGCCGACGCTGCTCACTGCCCTGCTGCTCCATCAGGAGCAACTCCTCCAACTCCTCCTGCTCCCGCGTCTGACAGAGGGAGGGAGGGAGAGAGAGAGAGGGAGGGAGAGAGAGAGAGAGAGAGAGAGAGAGACAGGGAGGGAGGGGGAGAGAGAGAGAGAGAGAGAGGAGAGAGAGAGAGAGAGAGAGAGAGAGAGAGAGAGAGAGAGAGAGAGAGAGAGAGGGAGGGAGGGAGGGAGGGAGGGAGAGAGAGAGAGAGAGAGGAGAGAGAGAGAGAGAGAGAGAGAGGAGAGAGAGAGACAGGAGGGAGGGGGAGAGAGAGAAAGACAGAGAGAAAGAGAGAGAGGGAGGGAGAAAGAGAGAGGGAGGGAGAGAGACAGAGAGAAAAAGAGAGAGAGAGGAGGGGGAGAGAGAGAGAGAGAGAGAGAGAGAGAGAGAGAGAGAGAGAGTAGAAACAGACAGGGAGAGGGAAAGAGAGAGGAGGTCGAGAGAGGAGGGGAGGTGGGGGGAAACAGAGAGATGATGAAGGGAGGGGATATTAACCTGGCAGCCTACACAGAAACCTGCCCACTACAGAAGGCAAATATCAAAAAGTCAGACAAAACCTCAGATGAGAAACCGGAACTGACCAATTTGACTTTGTTCTTCTGAATGATGTCCCTGTTCTCTCTCTGGTACTGCTCCATAATCTGTTTAGTATTCTCCACATCCAGATTGTTCGTCAGGTTAAAGACTGCACACAAAGGAGGGACAAATCCACTGTCAGGAAGAGGCGGACAAACACATAAAAGAGGCTACAACGCAATGATGTCCGCACACAGGGGAGGCATAAGCTCTTCCTTACAGCAACCACTCTACTGCACCTTCCTGTAAGAAACCTTCACTATTCCAAACACAGCCGTGTGTGTTGCTGTGCTGTCACTGCAGAGGGGAAGTTAGCAGTGAGCTGCAAAACAGGAGACATAACCCTACAAAGGCTGTCTGGCTTCAGGGCTATTTTTTACTGCCATTTTATTCTATTTCTCTTTTTCGTTTATGCTTGGTCTGTTTTAATTTTTTATGTCTTTTGCGAAGCATCTTGTGTCGTACTGACAGAAAGGTGCTATACAATTAACGATATTATAAGTATTATTGGACAATTAGCATCAATGCACGTCCATTAGAACATGACCGTAGTGGGATGGGAAGGGTGGCTCAGAGAGAGCTCAGTACCCTCCGTGAGACAGAGACCAGGAACACACCTGGGAGTCTGTGCAGCTTCCTGACCGCTCTCACCTCTCACCAGAGAGTGCTCAGAGACCGCCGACCACCGACAGCGACCACAGAGGACCCGGCGCTCACCCCTACCAGACCGTCATCTGCATTCTCAAACAGCCCTTCCCCTAATGCAGTCTCCACCCTCCCACTCCCGCAATTACCAGCAACACTGAAGCCCCCCGACAGTGTACAAGACCCACACTGTGCACGAGAGTGAAAGAGCCAGCCAATGACACCTTGCGCAGCAGCCCAGGTCAAAACTAGTGTCTTCCGTTCACTACGGTGTCTTTCTCAAACAAATCAGACTTCACAAACGTGGGAGAGAACAAACCGCAGCAGCCAGCCTCACCGATTTCCTCCACTCGTTCCAGGTAGTCGTTGTACTCCTTCAGGCTGGGGAAGTCAGAGTCTCTCTTGTTGTACCTGCACAGGAACGCAACGTAAAGACTACTGCACAGCATGGACATTCTGCCTTTCTCTACACTGGGACTCAGCACATTCAGTCCTGAGCGGTGGGGTTTTCTAGCAGGGATGGGAGCTCAAGTCTCCCAGCAAGTATTTAGCTGCTGAGAAACAGCAGTTGTTTTTTGTTTTTTTTCCCAACTTCACTTTAACATAAGTAAAGACCTGAAAAACCAGGGTCTGCTTCAGCTCTCGCGATGCAGAAAGGCCTGCCGCCTTACAGTAGCTTTAGGAGTCTGGTGTACCTGCTTTAAAGACCGCATTCCCCGCCACCGCACGGGAGAATGGAAACTTTGCACTTATAAATGTTTATTTACTTTATACAGCATTCCAGGACATTGACCCGGCTTAGGTATAGCACAGAAATCTGAATTCCAGGCAGTCTGTCTTTGTTTACACTGACTGAGTAAGTACAGCAAATATGGAAATGCCGAGTGCTTTGTCTGATGAAAGAGATGAATTGCACAGATGAATTGGCAGAACAATAGAGGAAGGACTAAGTCCCATCATCCCACAAAAACAGCACTGGCACACAAAGGGAAACTGGCGAATAGAGACATGATGATGATGTTATCCTGAATATAACAACCAAAAAACCCCTATTAAGCATGCATGCACGCACAAACATGCACATAAACACAGATGCCCACACCAACACACACACACAGACACAGACAAAAAGACAAGACAATGCATACTCATGACTTGAGTTGTGCCAACGTCAAATCGTTGACACGCAAAAAAATCTTGCCGGATCCACTTAAGGGACCCAATAATGATCTGCCCCAAATAATGAGAGACTAGGGCACAGATACCGCCGTCTGAATTTCAGCTTGTGTATGTGTACAATTGTTTTCTGTGCTTTGCATTTCTTTTGTGAATAAATATTGTACTTTTCCATAGACAAAATCAAAGAGAAGTATGTACTTTGGATGGGTGTGTGTTGCGCACAGAATGAGATGAAGGGGGAGAGAGAGCCCAGAGTGTGGTGTCTGGCAGGCAAAGGGCCTCCCTGTTGTTTACTGTGTGCAGTTCCCTGTTACTGTTGGGGAGCCTGGGAGGGGAGGCTTTGTCTACAAAACAAACACTGTTGTTACCAGGACAAAGGAGGCTTAGCGAGAGGGAGGATCTGAATCCCACCCACACCTCACACACACATCTACTGTACATCTACCCCCTCAAACACACCCTACTCATCTCACACACATATATACACAGCGACCCCTCACACACGCGCCCCCCCAAACTCAAACGCACACATACCTACCCCCCCTTCCGTCTACCTCACATACTCACACCTATCCCTCACCTCACAACTCACCCTACATCCCACACATACATACAGCAACCCCCTTTCTTCCACCCCCTCCAACTGACACACACACATACCGTAACCCCCTTACCTGCCAGCCACACACACATATACATACTGTACATCTACCCCCTCAACTCCCACCTCAAACACACCCTACTCATCTCACACACATATATACACAGCAACCCCTCACACACGTGCCCCCCAAACTCAAACACACACATACCTATCCCCCCTTCCACCTACCTCACATACACACACCTATCCTTCACCTCCCAACTCACCCTACACATACATACAGCAATATACATACCCCTTTCTTCCACCCACCCCCCCTCCAACTGACACACACATACCGTAACCCCCTTACCTGCCCGCCACACACACATACACATACTGTCCATCTACACCCTCAACTCCCACCTCCCCCAACAAATTCACACCTATCTCTTCTAACCACCTCATATATGCACACCCATCCCCCAACCCCAACCCCACTGTCACACCTATCTCTTCTTCTATCCCCCACCTCGACCGCCAGCCCACACAGACCACATCGCCGGCCACCCCAACTCACATCTTCAGCACCTTCTTGCGGATCTCCACCTCCTTGTCCACGGCGGGGTCCTCGAAGAGCTGGACGCGGAAGTTGCTCTTCCTCAGCGGCGTGTCACACTGCACGCAGTTCCCCGACCCGCGGACGAACAGCATCTCCACACAGCTCTCGCACCTGGAGACCGGGGGAAAACATCTGTCACGCGCTCTCACAACACACGCCCATCCGGTGCGGCTGCTTAACTTCACGCGCATCCTCAAAAGGTCTCTCTGTATTTATCCAACGGCGGCGTTAGCCTCGCTGCTGCCGTAGCGTATAGGCGGCTTGCCGGGATTACATTCAGCAACTGGAAATGTAACATCGATTTTACTCAACAGATACATCTACGGAAATATAGCGAAAGTGGCCGTTCCAAAATAAAGCTTAAAACTTGGGATGTTTCCTTGTCGTTCATTTTGTGAACATGCAACAAAGTGGGAATTGAAGTAACATTCACTGAATAGCTGGTCAGCGATACTCGCGTGGTCACGGACACGAGGTGGCGGCACATTACGTAGCTCGCCGAATAACAACGGGCTGAAAATACATTCCAACTGAGAAATACTTGGATGTAGTAATCTTTGTAATTGTCAGAGATTTCAACATTTTGAGAATACATTTTGGACTACAGGAAATATGAAGTAAGTGTGCCATGTCCACTACCGTGCATCAGTCAGACTGGATACATCACTCGGTTTGCTCAGAAAAGAAGACGACAAACCGCACAAGCCTCGGCGGGGTGAAGAGTGGCTTCAACATCACTGCTGGCCTCGATGGTATTAATTGTAGTGACATTACGACAAAAAAAATATATTTTGTGCTTCTGTACTGGAAAATGATTGATGAGCGCTCGGCTGTTTCCTCTTGTACTGAAGGCATTATTTTTCATTTTAAACGGCTGAATTTGGCATAACATTTGGCCGATGTTTTCTTCTTGTTCAATTCCAATTTATTTGCTGTGACCTGATTGAGTGAATTTTCCCTGAAAATGAAATGTTGAGAAAGATTGAAAGCATATGCTTAAAATAAATATCAATTTATATAAATACCAAAACTGAAAAAAGAGCAATTCTTGCAAGCCTACTCATTATGAATGGGAAAGGCAGTTGACCGCCATGAAGGGGTGAGCACAGTATTGCTTAAGGCCTTGTGCTCGAGGTCTTTGTTTGCATCACAATGAACAAGGTTTTAGTTTTTTTGCATATCTTATCTGTTCACTGGATCACTTCTGTTATAACTTCAGATGGGTCAAAAAGACTATGGGTTCTGAATGAACTCATGTCAAACTTGGCAAGACCTTGCTAGTTAACACACACAAACACTTCTACTGATACAATATGAAGAGGCACATATTTATCTTATTTTGTGATATGGTCAGTTAAACTAGTTTTTGTTCCATTTGTGGGTATACTGAAACTTATTTTTATCTCTTTGTATCTTGGATACATTGTGGACAGCCAACGATGCAAATAAGGTGAACGCATTTTTCTTTGGGAAGAAAAATAATTTTCCAAAACCATTCGTCCTTGTCGTCTTTTTTCATTTTCAAAATAATAAATGGAGTTAAAACGCCTTTACGTCATGTCATTCCTGCCAGACTGAGGGAAAGGAACACAGCACTGACAGGTGAGGGGACTGGGCTTGCACTCAAGCACACAAGCCTCACGAAGAAAGTCCGCCGCCGACCCACATCAACCCACGAGCTGCCAAGAGAGGGGCCCGATTCCACAGAGCCGAAGAGGATTCCTCCTTTCACTGGCCCTCATCGGACGACATCTGCCAGGCTTCTGATTCTTTAACCTTCTCCGGGAGGCTCAGGGACATTTTTTCTCCCATCGCTTTTCACGCGTCTTGCGACCAACTTTGAAACGCCCTTTCGCTAATGGAAATGATGCTTGTTGCAGAGCCAACACTCACCGGGCGTAAATCAAACCAGTACACTCGCACTCCAGGGCTATGTTAGAGAACTTTGGAAATTGTGACCGACGAACATTCACAAGGAGGTATTTGCAACACCGTTATCGTTGGCTTGGTGAAAAAAAATAGGCCTAATGTTTTTATGGAGGGGGTTTTTTTGGGTTGTGTTTTTAAAATGAATGACATACAGTACATTCAAAAGGTTGCAGAGTGCCTAAGCATTAGAGAGAACCAGGAAGATGATCTCATTAAGCACGACTGAAAGCCTACATATTTAAATAACAAATTAGATTTGGATGTCAATCACTTTCAAAGTTTTCTATCCCCCCCCCCCTTCACTTTTGTGAAATGTACACAAATGAGGCTTTAAATAAGCCCATTCTCTTGAGTGCGGGGATTTACCGTATGCGCGGGTCAGGGTGTAAAAATGACAGGAATTCGGTGCGTTTGATGGGATCGCCGCAGACCTCAGAGGAGACGGTCGGTCTCCGAGTCTGGCTGTCTGCGCACGCTCTTATTAGAATGGGGAATCTCTGGGTGACGGACAGATAGAACTAAGAACAATGCACCGCGCTCATTACTGTCATCCGCTAATGCCAAACACAGGGAAGACACCAGCTCAGCCACTCAGGGTGTGGAGACTTAAAGCTTTTCCATAAGGCAGCCTCAGAATCAGCCCCATGGCAACCGGGCACACCTTTGTGTGCTAGCATTTAACATCAATCACTCTCGAGAAGATGGTGCACCTGAAAGACAATGGGGAACAGAATCAATCTTCCTATGTGGACAGCACAGGGGAAACAGCTCGAGTGCGGGCGGGTGGGGGCAATGTTTAAACATTCTGTTTCTCTAATAAAGACAGTGCATATAATATGAGCATTAGTTACAAAGCCTGCACAGTCACAAAGCCGGTTCATCAATTTTCAGCATTCAACACAATTCACTTTTGTGTGAACTTTTTTTTCCTCCCCTCACCTTTTCCAGGTATTAGCCTGGCAATGCTTCATTGTGACACACTCCAGAATCGAGACAATACAGGTAGCCTATTTCAGAAAGACTATTCCATTCGTGAGACTTTGTCTGAAACTAAACTTCCGCTGAAGGTTTCAAATCCAGAGGCAAGCTCATTATGCCAATACCAGGCCCAACTTATTCAGCATAATCTCAATATTATGTAAACATTACTTAAATTAAAAGAGAGACTTTAGAACTGTGGGCAAAAAAAAACATTTGAGCATGTTTACCTCTCACGCCGGTGAGATGCCTCATCAGCGCAAATTCCACAGACCGGCAAAAGCAGCAAAGGTAGAAAGTGCTGCGCTGTGGATTTGACCTGTTTACATACACAACCAAGACAAGCACGCCGCCATTTCTGTCCCACTGCTCGGCGCAGACCTCTGCAATGTGCTCGCCGGTCACTCAGCACTTGAGCAGGGCGGAGAGCTCTAATGTGATGTGTGGCAGTGCTGGGACAGATGTTCTCCCTAGCCCTGGGCTACGGCAGACACATGGGTCTGAACATATGGAGGGTCACTGCACGTTTCCACAGGCCCACAAAGAGTCCATTCATCACTGTAAGCCGGACATGGGGAATTACCGGGCCCTCCAGTCGACTGGCCCGCCGCGCTCCGTATGGGCCTGCGGGGGAAGAGCAGGCCGGGGTCCTGAGAGTTACTCTTAGTCGCTCTGCCCAAGCACAGGCACAGCAACTGAAGAATGAACCTGAACAAACTTCACCCCACATAATCCAAACTTCATTAGGCTGACTTCTCCAAGACCAGCCTCATCTCCACTAGTGCATGGAGCTACTGCTCAGTCACAAAAGTAATGAACCTTCGAAAAACAAATTGACCGTATAAAACCACACATCTCTCACAAAGCTGACCAAAGGCCTAATCCCCCCCTTAGAGTTGATGTGTGAGCAGAAAATATCACCAAGTATTTTCCACCTCTTCAGGGCCGCTGTGTCATGGAGCTCATCCAGGAAACTGCAGGTGTTAGAAACCGTAGTGACTTCCCTCACACTACAGCACACGCAGGCGCTGGGAATTCTATGACTTCTTTTTAAACCTTTACTTTAGCGGGAAAATTCTCCCGAGATTAAAATGTCTATTGCAAATGAGACCGGGCAGTTCTGCGCCGCGAGTCTCCAAGTGGCCCATGCTTTGTCACAGTGTATCCATGCCTCTTTCCCCCCCCATGTGCTGGCCCTCTGCTCAGCACCCTACACTGCTCACTGGTGGCCAGCCTCAGGGCAGTTCCCAGGGCTGTGGCCCACAGGTGGGCCATTTATCTCCCGGTCTGTCCTGCTGTCCCTCACCTGTGGAGCTGCTGTAATCTCCCCATCTGCAGCTGTCAGCACAACAGCAGGGCTAGACCAGGGCCTTGTTCAGCATACAGCAAGCCCAGTAGGGCCAGAAACACAACCACCGCAACATGTGTGAAAGGGCCTGCAGACAGTAGAGGTCGATGGGGCATACATCACCAGTCCCTCCCACCCTGGGATCCTCAAGATACTGGAGCTTTTGTGTGGGTCCACCTGCTCATCTTACGCTATCAAAGACTTAGTGACACCTTACACTAGATACTTTTCACTAAACAAGGAACAAAGATAAGTGATATTGCTTGAGTAAGTAACAAATATATAGGGGGATCAACTAAATGGAATAGCACCTGCCAGTTGCCCTCCCCAGCTTTCTACTGATATCCCTGGCTAAAGGTCTAACGTGCCGGTGGAAGGTTCACCCTGACTTGCAGCACTAATGTGCAGTCCCTGCATACTTCAGATTGCCTGGCGGTGTAAATGGAGGTTGTGGGGCCAAAGGGTGCTCTTGCTTGTCAATACTCTGTAGCATTCCATAAAATCGGAGTACATAGAGATTGTTGCTAGGAGATACAAAACTGGTTCTCAGATGTGAAAATTCTACTTGACCTGGGAAGACGTCTGACCGGACTAACTGCTAAACTACCGTGGCTGACTTTCAAATGAGCACTGTTAGGGCTGTGTTTGTGCTGGAACGGAAACTCGGATGAATGCAGGACACACAACGTGAAAATATTTCAAAGGCTTCATCGCAAGATATGCCGATAGCAAGACTGAAAGGGAAAGCGATATCAAAACATGTCCCCGACGATCTCAAAATTCCAGCAATAGGAGTAGCTGACTGCCAATGGGCACAAATGAAGGAGGAGGAAGAAAACCGAAGAAGTAGCCTGCCTGAATCGTCACAGTAAAATCATCCGTTTGATTTGTCGCCGGAAAACTTTGTTCTTGGGGGTTTGATGACAGGCCAGTCGAGTCCCGGGTGGCAATACGGGCTATTTGAGGGAGGTGCACTGACATGCACCTCCCCAAACTTAACTCAGGCACAAACCGACATTCCAGAAAACATCATGGCAGTACCTGTCATCTGTGCCCAGCACTGCCACCAGCTCCAAATGCCAAAGGACATCTGACTGCGTAATCGTGCGTAGGTAATAAATATGCACGCCATTGGCAGCGTGAAACTAAATGTGCTACGAGTTTAATTTTAGATGTTGGCCATTCCACATGCCTGTCCAGTTTGGAACCACTTCAGAGGGCTTGTCAGCTGTCAGCAAGACTGGCCCTTGTCCAGAAATGGCCCTAGCTATAGCCAGAGGAGACAGGTAGGAAGGGTAGATATATAGACAGATGGACAGGGCAGGTAGGAAGAGCATTGAACACACAAGGACATAACGGTGCCAGAGAGACAGGCAGGTATAGACAGGGCAAAAAAGCATACGCGTTGAGTAATAAGCAGGAAAGACAAGACAGGTAGGACAGAGAGTGTCAGTCAATTAGCAAGTAAACTACAATAACATCAGACCATATTGCTCCTATGTTAAGCACAACCACAAGATAATTAAGGCTGGGCCTTCCTGTGAGTCACTTTACAGCCAAATTATTTTCACTCTCCCTCCCACTGACTCTCCTGCCAACAACACTGAGTTATGTGCAAGATGACCTGATGAGAAAGCAACAGCACTTCCTGGTTAGGTCAAACTAGTAGAGGAGGCATAGAGAGCATCTGCTCTGACAACAACTTGCCTTTTCTACAGGCTGCATGGTCACTGCATTAAAAACTGCTGTCTTAATTACATGTAGCAACAGATTTGTCAGGGTGCTCTCAAGGACTGAAGAGTGAATTTTTATTCAGTCGCATTTTCATCCATCAGTGCCAGACGGCAATTTAACATTCCCTGCTGGGCATGCTAATGCCGGCTTTCAATCCGTCACAGAAATCGTCATTACTATCAAGTGGACACACGTTTGGAATCACATTCCCCAATCCCCAAATAATGAGTACCACTGGATGTACCGTCTCGTCAACCACTACATGTTGTCAGCTATATTTTGAGATGTGCCTACATAGTCTAGATGTTGTACTATACAGCTGTCAAATTGCCTAATTATGAGAATCTAGCCACCCATCCCACCTCAAGACAGACTGCTGTATAGTGTATACTAAATAAACTGTGCAAAAAATAAGGCTGCTTCGGAAGACGGAATAAAATGATAGTTTGGGTAAATAACACAATTCAAAATAAATATTGAACTACATTTTGCCATTGTCTCATGTATTGGCATGCAATTAGGAATACTAGATAGCTTGTTCGTCACTGAACACACTACAGTTAACAATGTCGCCAAATATCATGCTATGTCACGTGTATTTTCCATCAGCGTTTCTTTATGTTTTTATCTAGCTTGTTCTGGCAATTTCATCCAAGAGGGAGACTGACGTGCAACAACACATCGCAACATGTGCAAAAAATATAGCTCCACCTTATTTACATTAGCTATCCAACTAATTAGTTAACGGGTTCGTTACATTGGATAAAGAAAAGCTAACGTTACAGAATAATCGTCTTCAGTATTTGTGCGGGTGCCCTGCGTGGTCTCAACTTCAAAGCCATTTCAGGTAAATTGAGAGTCGTAGACAGATGAAACTGCGTGTAATAACTAGCACACTATCTAGCAAGCTAAATAGGCTACTACTTTACAGAGATAGCTAATAAAATGGCATCTTCTCGCCTTTTTCATTTACGGGCAAGCTAGTTAGTTAGCTAGCTAACTATTTTGGGAGTTTTAGTTGGCTTTAATTTAGCTAGCTAGTAGCGAGCCATCAAAAGTTTTAACACATTTCACTTACAGTGTATGGCCACACACATTCACCATCAGTTTCAGCGACGGGTTCCTATACTTAGTCGTCTTGCATCGTGGGCACCCCTGGTCGTCCATATTTACAGTAATATTAAACGCTATTCTGATTAAATTAATAGCTAGTTGTCTGACTTTTCGTAGCTAACGTTAGCTGTACATCTGCAAATGTTTGCAACCGCCTCTGGAACGCAACCGAAAGGCGGCTTCACGGGATATATATTCCGGACTAGAAATAGCATCGAAGTAGATTTGTTCCCACCCTTTAGTTCCATTGCGCTTGCAATCTACAATCAGCATGAGGTATGGTTAGAGTAGTGCCCGTATGTGGATGTTTATGTACTGAACGCCAATTTGAATTAATAACAAAGGAAATTATGTAAATCGTTACGTAAATTCTGATATATGTATTTGAGTGGACGCAATGATAAATTCGACGGACAGTTTTAACAGTTACACAATGCGCTCAACTCGGGTGCTGAAACTTTGCTGAAACTTGATTGCTGTAGTAGGGTTAATATAACGTAGGCTATGTTATGAGTAGCCTTCTTCAATTACAGTGACCATGCAATGTAGCATAAATCTTTTACTGGAACCTCCACAGAATGATACATAATATGTTATCAGAGAAGACTATTATACAATTTAACCATTTTTAATACAACCAGTAATTTAGGATTCATAGTTTAACATGAGACATGCATAATTAGGCTACTACTACCACTACTACTACTCTTTCATCAACTACTACTCGTAGTTTATTAGTAGTCTTTAATAGTATTCGTAGAACTAGCAAACGTTATTAATAATATCAAAATCATAAATAAATAAAATCATCATAACAATCGACAGTTTTTCTAGGTAACTTGGTATAGGCATTTGTATAAGTTGGTGTGCCTAATTATGCTTTGTGTGTATATTTTTAATTTTTTTAATGACTGTTTTTTGTTACTAATATCTGCATATTGTTTCGCAGATATCAGAATCAGAATCAGAATAGGTTTTTATTGGCCAAGTATATATTGCACATAGGCTACATGGAATTTTCCTTGATATAATTGCTCACATAGATACATCTATATAAAAGTAGGCATAATACAAGTATAAATAAATGTGTGTGTGTAGGGGAGATGAAAACATCGGGGAGCTTTTCCTTGGTGGTGGTAATGCAAATTAGGGATAGAATGTACAATCGGGATATTCCGCTCTGCGTCCCCGACCAGTTCACCTTATGCAGGTAAGTAATTGTGCGGCATGTTTGACTGACAGTCTCAGCACAAACAATATCACGCTCGCTCCTCCCCCAATGAGCCTTGCATGGCCAATCAGACCGCTCTGCTGCAGGCAGACCCCGTTGCCCCCTTCCTGCTACAGTTTGCGGAGTAAAAGTCACGTTGGTACTAGAGGAGAAGAGAGACCTATCCTCTTACAGCCGCTGCCAGATATCTGATCGCGTTTGCATGGCGAACGGAAACCTGATCGGCTAAAGCCTGCCGAAACCAGGAGGAGTGACTTACCAGGAAGCATTAAAAAATGTCTTCTTCCTCAAACGAAGTCATAGTTGCAAATGAGATCAAGAAGGAAAATGTTAAGGCAGATAAACGGGAGACCATCAAGCTGCTAGCGCTGGACACTGCGGAGTTGTCTATGGAGCATGCAACTTCAGCTGCAGATGCGGTCCACACTGAACTTCTCGTGAGCGCTACCTCCTCACTGGCCTTTTCCCCCGAACAAGTGGCGTGTGTGTGCGAGGCTCTGCAGCAGGGAGGCAATGTGGATCGTTTGGCCAGGTTTTTATGGTCCTTACCACAGAGTGACTTGCTACGTGGCAACGAAAGCATCCTGAAAGCCCAAGCTCTTGTGGCTTTCCACCAGGGTCGGTACCAGGAGCTCTACAGTATCTTAGAGAACCACAGCTTCAGCCCGTCAAACCATTCTTCACTACAGGACCTATGGTACAAGGCACGGTACACCGAGGCGGAGAAGGCTCGAGGGAGACCCCTGGGTGCTGTGGATAAATACCGCCTGCGTAGGAAATACCCCCTTCCCCGGACTATCTGGGACGGCGAAGAGACGGTGTACTGCTTCAAAGAGAGGTCCCGGAACGCACTGAAGGATCTTTACAAACAGAATAGGTACCCCTCTCCTGCCGAGAAGAGAAATCTCGCTAAAATCACCGGGCTCTCCTTGACTCAAGTCAGCAACTGGTTTAAAAACAGGAGACAGAGGGATAGGAATCCTTCCGAAGCGCAGTCAAAGAGGTGAGGAAAAATCCATTATTTGTACTATAGGTATACTCTTATGATCTCTTAGACTTTTCCTTTGATAATTACAAAGACATAACTTCGAATTACTGTATGTTGTTTGTAATGAATTCGGCGTTCTGCCTGGTAGGGCTACCCGTACCGTCTCACCTGGTGTCCCCTTTCTTTCCCGTTGGAGACTAGTTTTAATTGTAGGCAGTCTGTTGCGCTTATGGGGTATGCCCGTTCTGTTAGTTGACAGAGTTAATCATTTACAGTGATAATACCATATGAAAAATGTGCCAGGTACGCGGTACTCATGTTTTGAAATATGAAGCGGTTTCAGTTCAGGTCGGGTTTCATTTGTAATGTTCAGTCGCCATGGACAAATGTTTAGCTGTGTAGCTGGCTATGTCACCGTGGACAAAAATAATAAGCTCGTGTTCCGCACATTACAATAAACGTGAATATCGTGTCCATGATTTACATGTAAAATTAAACACACAATTATTTTATAGACTAGAATTAATTACAATTGTAGTCTACATAACTAAAATAAAAATAGTTTAAAAAAATGTATTTTGTATAACCTACAAGTTTAAAGACTAAATATTTACACTTTGGCTTTGAACACTTCCCTAATTAACAGTCTATATTAGCATTTAGTATGCCTGATTGTTTTAGTTTGTATGTATGTTTACTTTTTGAGTTTGTTTTAAATCCATTGAATCTCGTGCGTTAGTATAGCACATAAATCACTCAGGCTATTTTATTTACTTTTCTTCTTAGCCGAGAGGCAACGGAAAACATTCCCCTCAGCGTTGCATTAAAATATTTGTTCACCCCCATGGAGGAGACGGGGCAAACGATCTATTCTTGAGTTTTTGTTTTTCTTTCTCTGTGAATCAGGCTCGTGCGCACCTGGTGGAGGTGACCTCTCTCTCTCTACAGGCGTTTTTTTCTCCCCTCCCCGAAAGCTGATGTCATAAATCGCTCAAAGGCACTTCGGCTTGAAGGACGTTTTTGTAATCAAACTGAAATCTCCCATATTAGCGAGGTCAAAATTATTTCTAAAAATTGAGCAACAGAATTGTTCTAATATCGAACTTCAAAGTGTCGGTAGCGATCAATGGTATACAAAAAAGAAGGACTTTTAGAGAACGAAAGATCAAGATGTTCGTATTCAACACAGTATCCCGTAAAGGGGGGGAAACAGTCTGAATGATGAGGCGAGAGCCCTGCAGAGTCAATGGGGTTCTTTGTATAACTCACTCGCTTTGGTTTTTCTAAAACGGATGGGGGTGCAGCTGTTTCAGTCACTAAAGAAATTTACAGCGTGCCGCCAAGGGTAGAGAGCGGGCTATTTGATTTATATCCTATGAGTAGCATACAATTTATTTTTAGGCCTTCGCATTTATAATGCAATGTGTTACCTAATACATACCATGATTTTATTTATATGAAATAGTTTAGCTGAAGCAGTTTGTGTAAGCATAAATATACAATCCCAAATAGAGTTGGAAGATCCCTGAATGTTGACCTACTGAATTGTTTTAAAATCGTAATCATTGTAAACAGATGAACTTATTCAAACTCTACCAATTTATTATGCCCTAACAAAAGGTAGCCTACTACCAATAAACATCCTTGACCATTTGTCTATGGCATGCAGGGCCCCCTGGCATTTGTCACCACAGAGTTTATTGCACCAAATGGTGTTGTGAATGGTCTCAATGTACTCTAGACTGGAGGAGTGTAGTGTATAAATTAGAAATAAGGGCTGTAATCCAATTGACTCTCTGTGGGGTACAAATATCATCTCTTAATGGTGAACTGTATGAGAGCCCCTTGACTCAATTCTATCAAATTCCACAAAATTGACATGAAATGGCATATATGTGACCTGGAGCCCGTCTTTCTGACGTTTGAATAAACTCAACACAGCAAACTACGGCTTAGTAGCTATCATTTCTATTTTTGTGAGGATTTTTTAAATCACACATACTGTAGCTAAATTGAGTTTTTGTTCTAGCTGAAAAACACTACGATCAGTGTGAAAATAATGAAGATATATTTTTTTAATGAATATATATTTATATATACTTCATTATGAATGTAGAAATGTATCACATATAAAGGTAATACTGTACTAATAAAGATAATCCTATTACGTTTGAAATCTTTTATTGTTACATTTATTCATTAAAATGATCTCATTTATCTAATGGACACACAGTGCTCTATGTCACATTGTCAATACGCATGGTACACCAGGGCAAATGGTAGTACCAGAGCAAGCAAATCGTATGTTTTTTCACCTCCATTATCATAAAAGCACTGGTAGCAAGAGTATGATTGGCACATATGGTGCTCATCTCCCCCAAACACTCATAAAATAACTGCCATTTCACCAGTTGGAATTCAGGGGGGGGCGGGAGGGGGGGGGTACTTTTACTGGTAGGACAGCAGTGCAGAGGCAATGGGACATAATGTCTGAGTTTAGATGAGTTTAGACCCCCGGGATAAAGGCAGGGGGAAAAGTTGATGGGACACACAAGCTTTCTGTCCCATTCACAATGGGATCTTGTGAGAGCCACCAGCAAATGCGCGGCCAACAGCTGTGCTGTTCAGGGCCTGTGGAGGATGAAAGGGAAAGGGGTGAAGTAAGCTGGAGCAGTGTGGCTACTCTGTGCCTCTGAGGCATGACTGTGATAGAGAGGAGAAGGCCGCCTCGCACAAATTGATGCAATAAAGTGTGTTTGTGTGCTCTCACATAAGGCTTGAAATAACAGTGTTTGTAAGCTAAGAGGGGCTCATTACAACTGGAGCTTTAAGGAGGGTTCAGGAGGATCCGATCCTTTTGTTATGCAAACAGTCCTTGACCTGCCTCATTTTGCTCTCTCTCTTCTCCGTATACAGTGAATCCGATGGCAACCATAGCACAGAGGACGAGTCCAGCAAGGGCCAGGACGACCTCTCCCCACGCCCTCTCTCCAACTCCTCAGACGGGATGGTGACCCACGGAGCCCTCCCCATGGCAGGCGCCCTGGACAGCGGCGTGGTCATCCAGCAGATTGGCGACATCAAGATGTCCTCTGGTTCTGGAGGTGGGGTGGTCTTCAACGGGAACCTGGTGACCACCAACCCTCCCACCATCTTCCACAACGGCAGCTCCTACATCCAGGCACCCAGCAACATCCTTTTCAACGGGCTCAACCTGGGCGCCCAGCCTCTGGCCTTCAACCCCTTGCGTCCCTCTTCTGAAGGCCTGATGGGCGGCTCCAACAGGGACACGTCGCTGCAATCTGCCCAGGACAAGGGGCTCAACGGCTTGGCCTCACACTCCCCCCTGGCCTACTCCTCCTTCGCCAGCAATGTGAACGGCACGGAGGTGAAGCTGGAGGGGGTTCAGACTCTTGCGTCCCAGAGCGGGGGGTCCTCCGTTCTCACCTTCACCACTTCCACTGGGTCCCTGCAGCTCGGAAACTAC
This sequence comes from Aldrovandia affinis, assembly GCA_029706075.1. Lineage (NCBI taxonomy): Eukaryota > Metazoa > Chordata > Actinopteri > Notacanthiformes > Halosauridae > Aldrovandia > Aldrovandia affinis. The sequence goes on from JAINUG010000021.1 coordinate 1,229,501, forward strand.
AGCCTGGTCCACGTCCCCAGCGCCGACAGCAACGGGGTGTCACTGCTCAACAGCCATGTTGGCCTCCCCCCTCTGCAGCTGCCCCCTACCTCCTCGCATGGTACGTTGGCCAAAATCTCTCTCTCACACTTAAGTCAACTAGGGCACTCAGGGATGGGGAGAGTGAAATAAGTGCACACAATAACAAAATGTGGCAAAAAACGCTGGGAAAGTTTAATCCAGCCCGGCTCTGACGGCCGTGGCCTGTCATTACCAGTTAATGTGTAGATATTACACTCCCCGGTCATTTGTAACAGTTATTTCCAAATGAATAGCATCATAGTAAAACTGATGATCAGCAGTAACAGGGCCAAGATGGTAAAACCGTATTCCCTGTTCGGTTTTGAAACGGTTCTTTATTTTGCTTTGTGGTTGGTCTCCAGTCAGCCGGGCAGCTGGGCTATGACTCCTGCAGATAGCTGGCAGCAATGTAAAAAATTGGCTTGAGGTCTAGGCTAATTGCCCCATCGCTAGCCGTGTATGAGCACAGAATATTCTATGGAGCATAGCTCAAGTCCCTCCCCCCCCCCCCCTCCCCTCCCTGCCCACCTACTGGCAGAGAGCGAAGCTGCATTTCAGGGTGCAGAGAGGCAGAGTTTAGGGTGTCGCACTGCAGAGGCTCAAGGAGCCAAGGAGCCCGGGATGCCAAGCAGGCAAGGCCTAGCTTCTTCCACCGTCTGACATCCATCACTGTCTGCCCAGCTGTCAGAGCAGCGACGGACTGATGGATCTCTCTATCTTTTCTTTTATAGAAATGTTTGTAAGAGTGTAGCAGGCCCTGAACTTCTTTACCCTCCACATGCTTATTTTATATCTTCACCATTCTTTTAATATATGATTTACAAGCCCCATAAAAATAAAAGCCCCCATTGTTGAACTTTTGATTTAGGAGGAAGTGTGTTGTGCCAAACAGTTCAATGAAAAACAGACGTTAAATTTGTTTAGCCAAAGCCCTTTTTCCCTCCTTTTTTAATATAAAAAGAAATAAAAAAACTGAGGTTTGGTTTCCAGGATCCTAGCGAGACACTGAAACAATGTTAATTTCCTCTGAACTGCTCTGTGTGTTCTGTCAAGTGACCAGCTTAACCCCGAACCTGAGCAGTAATTGGGTGTATCTGAGCTGGGAGGCCTGTCACTACGCAGTATTGACAGGGTTGAGACACAGAGCAGAGAGGCCAGAGCACACCACACACAGCCAGCCATCCCATTAGCACCACTGGCCTCACTAACAGACCAGGCAAAACTCTGTCTGGCAGGAGACATCTGCTGGTGTGCCTTTGAAGATGCATTTTTGTTTCTTGAACAGGCAGTATATCTGGTTTGGAGTTCACAGTTGTACATGGACAAAACAAACAAAAATGCACTTCCTTTATCGTTATTTCGTAATTGTGTACGTAGACACCTCATTATGATGAAAAATGGCATGTGAGAAGGGAATGTCCAATTATAACGGCAGTAAAAAGTGACCACTTCTCTAGCTCATCACACTCACGGCCCACTACTGACCTGTGAGAGAGGGAAAACAGAGTACATTCGGGATTGTGGCATACAAGGGAATGACAGACTTGCCAAACGCAGAAAGAAATCTCACTACAGTACTGGATTTGAATCCAAGGAAAGAGTATATCTCACTCTAGTAACAGAAAATAAAAGTCAAAGAAAATAAATGCTATCTGTGCTACACCTGTAATTTTACTCTCCCTCGGCGTATGGCATTCCAGACCTCCACAGGGCCAGCTGCTAGTCGTAAGAGGCACATTAGCAGTACTGGGCATGATTCCTCTGTAATTACCCAGACGAAGTGAGAGTAGAGAACGCGGTGACAGAGACAGAGGGCAGGGTTTGCGAGCGCCCTGTGCGCAGGTTCGGTCTGAGACACTGTGCGGTGACCGGTCTGATGGTGAGCCGTGCTGTTCCCCTCCCCTCCAGGTGCCGTGCCGCTGAGCAGCGTGGTGGTCAGCTCGCCCGGCGGCGACGCCTCCTTCTCCCTCCAGCAGCAGCCTCAGGACAAGCTGGTCCTGGCCCCCCTGCAGCCCAGCACGGTGCTCTACACCATGGCGAACGCGGTGCAGCCCATCATCAAACAGGAGCCCATGGAGGGGGAGGGATACGTCTTCCCCCCCGGCCTGCACCTAGACCAGGGCGGCCAGCTCAGCTACTCGCCCGCCCCCTTGAACTCCAGCGAGGCCATGTCCTCCAATCAGGCCTCGGCCATCACCGCGGTCAGCTCCTCCAGCGCCGAGCCAGGGGACTACACTACACTCTCCGTCAGCTCCTCCCTAGGGGCCCGGCCTGTTCAGACACACCACCACTTGCTCCCCTCGGACTACAGTGGCCATAACCCCCTTCACCCCCACGTCCACACCCACACCCACGGCCACCCGTCCACGGCCAGCCTGAATGGCAACTTTCTGTCAATCACAGAGGACAAGGCGGGCGCGGCCGGCATGAGCGACATGGTGAGGGTCATGTGCGGGGAGATGGAGGCCGAGGAGAAAGAGCTGGCCAAACTGCAGAACGTGCAAATGGACGAGGACATTGGCGACCTTTAACCTCTGCTCTCTCACCGTCATCCGTAGCAGCAAAGGGGTGTGGGGAATTTGTATTTTTTATTTGAGTCTTTTTAATTTCCTTGAAGTGTTAACTTATTTGCAAGTGTTCCAGTCAGTGAACAAATCACACCTGGGATGGTGCACTCTAACCAGTCACATTAGCTCAACAAACTCGCAACTGAAAGAAAGCCTGTGGGAGCTGTCTTCAGTGAAAGAAAATAGTTCGTTGTATACTATTTTTACAATATGGAATACTTAGTAGTTGCATGTATTTCAAGCAAACTAAAGTGTGCGTAAGGTCCCACTATGTTGACACTTAGTGCATCCTCTTTGGTCAGTCTGACGAACCGGAGCAGGTGTTTAACAGCCTTAGTCATGTGACCGAGACATCCTCCAACCGATTCTGTCATCAGGATCTGATTGCAGAGGGAGGCCATTGGAGAAAGTGTGCTACGTTAAGCCTGCTATGTCGAAGCAGAGAAGGGAAGACTGCACAGAAGAGGAGACCATTCTTTGTATGTAGCAGTGTGATAAATATGCAATGCAGTCCGTTATGGAACACCTCAAGGGTTATACAGTGGGGTAGTGTCTCTTAACTGTGACCCCAGCAGTCATTCTGTTCCTAATCATATCATGGGTTCTTGCTATTGAGACAGAAGCTGTTAAAATGAATTGTGTAAAAATGAAATGTGCCTTTCTGCCGACAAAAATGTCAGAACCTGTCGACCCTGTCCCCGACTTGCACTATGTCTGCCATTGAGCAGAAGAATGTAATAAAAGCAGATGTCGTTCTCTGAACCTGTGAACTAAACAAATGTCTGCAACACCAGTGCTCTCCATGCAACCTGTGATATGTGTCCTTGGTAAAAAAATTGAAAAAATAGTCACTCCAGACTATTATGCAGCTACAGGAAAGAGGAAGGAGCAGTGTCACTCAGTCACAGCTGTCTGATGGGGTATACTGCTCCCCCTCTCTGCAATACATCAAGCCAGTCTGGTTACGTCCCATCTTTCATTGCAAAGTGTGAATTATGATCGTGGTTATTACTATTATTATTATTATTATTATTAATAATATTATTTTGTACTAAGTCTGATGCAAGCACATATGTAAATACATGATTTTAGCATTTGGAGGTACTGAGATGAGCGCGGTGGCGCGCCTTTCTTTTTTTTTTTTTGGGGGGGGCCAGAGGAACACCACAGTCAGTGTCCACTGCGTGTTCTCTGTAACCAGGCACTGTGCTCATGTGTTTTCTAATGGGAAGGGGTTCTCATGTTGTTCTTTTGCATGGTGAGTGTAGTCTGTGACAGCAGTATGTCCTGCTTCTATGTGCCTTCTGTCGTTTGTTTTTTGTGTTCTAAACAAGGTACAATTCTGGGTGTGGCTATAGTGACTTCTCAGCTATACTTTTTGGTGACGGTACACTAGGCGTGTGGCACATCGAACATGCCTAATCTTCTCATACCAAAGATGAGCTGTACACATACAGTAATAATAGGACTTTTGAGCTTGAACTGTCTGTTTATATTCTGAAATGATGTGAACTTATTTTTCTAAAACTCCATACCCCCATTAAAACTTTATATTTATACATACAGAAAAAAATAGTCATGTCCTTGGATTTTGTTACTTGTCGTAGCACTTGATAGTAACTCCTCAGTACAAGTTTGTTGGTTATTGTGTGTAGTTAGATTTTTTTTTTTTTACAATTTAAGAATTTTTTTTACTGCTCATTGTTTTATAGCTGTAAAGTGTGCTTTCTTTTGCTTCTAACAGTTAAGTTGTGCTTGGATTCTTTGTTGAGTCACTAATGGATATAAAATCTCTGCTCGGGAAACATACTCCTCCTCTACATTTAAAAGGCTTTCAGACCAGAGCTGCAGGAAGATAGGTATAACATGCGTGTACTGATCCAGCAAGCCTGCGCTGCAATCTAGAATTTGCGGTGATCATTTGCACATGCCTGGCAACCTGGAGTTCATTAGCCCTCATTCACGTTTCAGCCAGTAATTCAAATAAACAGCAATGAGATTTCCAGAGGTACTGTACAGGGGGTCTGTCTGAGGGCCTCCCTGCCCCACAATAACACTCTGGTGCTTTCAGACTCGCTGAGCCGCGTTGCCGAGCCGCTGCCGCTTCCCCCCTACGGTAGATCTGGAGCATCGATCCTTCAAACCGCACGTCACCAAACTGCTGAATCATTCCCGGTTTCTGCTCTGCATTCAGAAGGACACAACCCCAATGACTCGCGAGCTTTCCCCATAAATCATGAACAACACATATTTTTAGAGTTTGGCCCAGCGATCGAGCTTGTTAGGTATAGTTTATGGCACTATTATCGGGATCTAGGCAGTTTTTTCCCCCCTCTCCCTCTCTTCTGGTTTTCAGAGCATCGTCGTGGGAAGAACTCCTGCGGGTGATGTGTGTGACCCCGATACACAATGAGCCTGTGACTCACTGCCTGTTGAATGCTGCTCGGCCAGAAAGGAGGAGGGTAATCAGTGTATTGTTACCTGTGCGTCGGTGACCTCGTCGCCATGGGCTTTAGATTAGCTGATTGCCAGGTATCAGGTAGCGCCTCTTTTAATATTGAAGAGTAAGAAACTGGCATTGTGGGGCTCAAAACAAAACCGCTTGGGCCACGTGACTGCAGAGCTCCCCCGGTCCCTAGGGCTAATGGTGCGGGAATTTGTAAAGATGTTTTGAACTCCAGCGCTTGAAGCACCGATGCTGTAAAAAGACCCTACCTTTTCTTGTCGTTCATCGAAGAAAAGGAGCAGCACAGTTCTATTTCCTCGGGAAACACTATGCACACTTCTAAGCGCATTTGCGTTCAACGTATTTACCACGATGGTCCGGAGCACAAATTATTTTCATACTGTATGATTTTGAAGATCATTCCAATATTGTCCTTTTTTTCTTCTTTATCACACTCGGATAATACATATTCAATCGATAAATGTATTACAACATTCAAAGAGGAACTTATTTGGTAAATTTTCACCTCACCCTGTGTACCAAAAAAAAGAATTCTCTATGAGATAATCCTTGCAACCACTCTTTTACCTTCAAACATGTATATACGGTCTATTCCCACAAAAGAAATCTTCAAAAACATATTGCAATCCGAAAGAAGCAGAGGTATCATTTTGTCCACAATTACAAAGGTACACAGTAAAACACACACACAGGCGAGCAGTAAAAAAGGAACCCCCAGAACACGGCTTATTAAAAAAGCTAACCTCTGGCCTTATGGAAATTTCAAAGCTGACATTTAATGCGCTGCAGCAGACTGCGAGCCATATGTAACATGACCTGAGGAGCACGGTGCTCCGGTGCTCTACGTTCCACTAATGAGGGGTCAGAGGTCACGGGGTTCTGCGCCGTTCAAAGACCCACCGCTACTTCGGTGTGCATTTGTGTTCGTCTTCAAACAAAATGGCACATGAGCGCAGCTTCAGAGGGCCCGTATTCAAATCGATCATTACGTTGCCCTGCAGAATATGCCTGTCTGGAAATCGATGGCAGAATACCAGCGTTTAGTAGCAGTCCCGGTGTTGGGAACGGAGATCAGAGATCAGGCGGACTCCTACGCAGGCTGTCTCGGCCTCAAGACTACAACCCTGTAATGCATTTACCTTTTCCCACACCACATATGTATTTCATATTGTTCATGGTAACCCCGGCAGCCCCAAATACACGCATACACAAAATTACTCATTGGCTATGAAAGGCTTTAAGGGCGTAGATGACATCCTAAAATGGAGGGAAATTAACACGCAGAAGAAAAGTTATTTTATGAGATTTTATTGCTTCAAAATATATTTCTTAGCAACAGAAGGACCTCCTGTACAAACACTTTTCTCAACTCTGTCCTTAAGAAAATTTACATGTTTCTCCTGTGCAGCATGATACATTTAATACGTCAATCCTGAAAATAGCGGAAGATGAGAACTAGTTTCCCAATATGATGCAACCTTGAACCGTGCAATGCATAGATTGGAATCTGATGATGATGATACTAGCGATAAATAAACATAGCCTACATAACTCCATATGCACAACATATGCACAGCATGGTAACAGTGTGGTCAGAGTATGGATGTAGCAGTGACACATCAGACAAAGCTTCTTGAGGTTTTATGGGCTGTAACCATAGTTACCATATAGCCCAGCTTTCACATAGGCACACTACCAATGGTTTTATGACTTGGGGGTAAGTTATTTGAGCAGTCAGGTTAACTTGTCTCATCAGGGCATTCTCAGTCCATCAGCTGAAATGAAATGTAAAACAATTATGAAAAGTACAACCCTCATTAAATGTAACGATAAAGACGGTAGGCTACTCTGCACAATATATGACATATGCGCTTCAAGCTTGAATAGACGGACCACCAAGTTTCTCCTAAAAGCGCAACAACCAACGCACTCGTGTGTGCGTGTATCCGAGAGAGAGACAGACAGACGGACACAGAGAGAGTAAATGGTTACAACGCTCCAAACTCTCCAAGCCTGTTGTTCTCCGTTGAAATGGGAGAGGGGGAGAGAGAGAAGGAACAGCTGGGAAGCCGCTCCATCTCCACACCACACTGGACAAATGGTATTTCCCCGAACAGAACCCCACTTTGTAACAGGAGCGACACAGATAAGATTCTCATATGACTATTGAGGAGTTTTACTTTGTCTGAAAGCCATTTGAGCTTGACAGTTTCTTTCGCCATGCCAAAAGCCACCTGTCCGAACCCACACACCCCACCCCCTTCTTTGTTTTGTGCTGGTCAGAAAACAGCGGCGGGAAAAGTATATTACATGTGATCATTTTGTTAATTGAGTTCGGTTTAATATACCCAGTAAATACACAATCACATGAGGCGTATATATCGTTTTAATATTATATTTCAAATTATAATATACGTTATATTGTCATAAAAATACATAAAATATGTAATTTCCCAGATGTAGGCTACAACGAGGCTTATTATTATAATAATAATTATTCGATATAGAAACCCTTTTTAAAAATAAGGTAAATATCCAAATACCACCATTGTCCACAAGTGGAATAATAAACGATTCTTTATTGTAGACGGTGCGTTATGGAAACAATGTAGTTTGTTTTTAACTGGCGCCCTCTCCCTGTCAAACCACAGTGCGCTGTAGCAGCATGGGTTAATACCCGACGCCGAGTTCACAGCGTTTGTAAAGCTAAACTTTCATTTAAAGATTGACCTATTTTTCCTTTTCAAATTTTACAGTAATTTTACACCTACTGAAAAAGCTCATGCTTAGTCTCGGCATAGGCAAAGTTCCGATTTAGAGAACATATTCATTATAAACAAACATCTTTACCATTTTACATATTTACTTACTTAATCTAATTATATTTCCCATAACAGCCACATCAAGCACTTGACTGCTGATGTAAAAGACTTGGAATGATCCACATCAATGGCCTTGCCAGTAAAGAGAGCAATCGTTATAAACATTAACGATTTTTAAATGGGGGAAATAACGCAATGCTCTTAACCAATACCTAATTTTTAAACGTGACAGGAAATTATGTTAAGATGGTAATCGCATCTCCGATTGCATATAACTTATTTAAGTCAATTGTTTGTTGTGTTTCGGCCTCTCCGAGACCCTTCGCATTTTAAGCACTGCACTTTAGACATTTCGTAATGCTTTCTTATATCAATATGATATGACTCAAGTAGGCATACAAAGAGAAAATATATAATATAAATGTCATAGACTTATCCTTACAGCAGACGCAATGGGTGATATAATAATTGTATATGTGTTTTTGGATTTCTCTTAATATCTGCAATACAGACAAAAATCACTGCCATAATCGCAACGCAGTAGCCATTTTACGCGTGACAATTAAATACATATGCAAGGACGTTTGCCTTTACGTTTTACGAGTTGTAAGCTATATTTTTTAATTTATTTTTGTAGGCCTACATATTTTTGTTTTTGTTTATTGCTGTTTCACAAACGATATATAGCAGAAACTAGGAAGAATATGTTTTCAACCCGTTCTTCTGTGCTGTCAGACGATTCGCAGAGTAATTATCTTCCTGCATCAACGGTCAAAATTTTTTTTCTTTTGTTCTCCTGTACAAGACTACTTCTGTAAATAACCCATTGTGTGAAATTATTATTACATTACCCGAAGTCAGATGGAAAGTCCTACAAAATACAAAGCCTATATACAGTCCACATATATTTCAATATTCGTATAACATCTGTACTGTCTTTGTGAACAGCTGACAACGCCGTTCGGATTTAACATACTGGTTGCTTTGTTCTTGTGTTTACTTAGGCTTTCTTACTATAAATTGGCGATATACTTTTCTTATTTACGACAAAAACAGCTAGACATATATTCCGAGATGCATAAACCGGTAATGTAAGGTATGATGACATTTATGAGGTGTTTTCTTGGTATGTATTTGTGGTTCTTTTTTCTTTTCTTTTCTATTCCTCCTCCCATCCGCTTTAGCAGTGTGCAGTAGCAAAGACCTCGCCAGTCGTCGCCCAGAGGCAGAAAGCGTCCACATCTTGAAATAATCATGACCTGAGAATGGGCACGTCCCTTTGGCTTCTCGGGTTAAAGGAGGAGGCGCGGCGCAATGTGGTAGAGACATTACAGAAACCTGAGAGCTGCTCATCAGACACCCCAATTGGTATTGCATTAGAATTGATTAGGAGGCCAGAGTGGCCCGTGTTATAATAGTCAAGACCAAGCACCGGCCTGGCTAACCTCCGTCCATTTGTCCAGTTGCAGCGAGAATGACCTTTGGTTTGCACTTTTGCATTCAAACAGTAGCAAAACGTTAAGTAAATCGAACTAACGTTCTGTAGGCTCGAGGATTTATACCCCGTTATATATATATTTATTTATGTATGTATGTATTTATTAGCTACTCCAAAATGAAATGCTTTTGAAATATGGCTGCGTGTTTCATAAATCTCCTTTGTCACTTCTATCTGTAGCCTACTCTCAACGATATATTCTGAAGGATCGTCTGAAGTCGATCATAAATATGAAGCGTGGCATTGTATTTTCACCTGGACCGAGGCAATGTTTGTCCCTTATTTCGTTTGCTGTACCATGTTTTTATTATTTTTGGAAATATTCTAGCGTCACTTGGAAATTATAGCTGTCATTCAACCAATGTGAGGTTCCGTGCGTGCACGTGAGCTCGTTAAAACCAAACTATCCATTATCCACATTATAAACATGCATAATTCGTGCCAAATACCATCACCTGATGACTGCATTCGGCACAAAAAATGGGGAAAGGACATTTAAAAGGGACTCTCTTCACTCCTCTTTAATTTATGGACCATAACTTCATGACCAAAGTCTCACTTTTTGTTATATATTGTGATTTCGTAATTTCGTACAGATCAATATGGAAAATCCAATATCCGAAAAGAAATAACACTGATAATTATAAAATAGGTAGGCCTACCATTACTTCCTATTAACAAAAATGTTCTGATCCATTGGATTTTCGCGTTTGTATATACAAATATAAATAATTATACTAAGCACTATAGCATCAATTAAAAACGTATTACCACCCCGTAACCAAACACTTTTAGTAATTATCATAATTATCATAAACTTGTATCAAAAATGCTTATACACTTAATTGTTTCCTATGTAGGTTTGTATATCCTATCGAACCACAAATGTGTATTTCGTTTTCGGCAAGCTAATTATTTTCAGTAAACACTAGGCTTCCGTAAACACAAACACGACTGAAATGTGTACATTGTTTCTTCTGGCGAGTGGAACCTACGTCAGTGGTATCTGCCCATGCCATGTAGGAGGTGAATGTACTGTATTATTCTCAAAGACAGACAAAGTGGGATAGCTTTCAGGAACCTCCTCGTGTCAAAGTCTCCCGAGGCACTGACAACGTTTGTTTTTACAGGTGTCTGGTATAGGACTGCTAAAACCAATTAAAGCTGCTTTTATTTTAATCTAAATACCGAGAAGGCGAAAGAGGTGTAGGCTACATCTAGACTTTACAACTAATTTATATATAAGAAAGACGAAAAACCGTGAATTGAAAGTGGGCGCCATATCAGAGTTAGGAAATAATTTTATAAAGAAGTGCACCCATTCTGGGTGAGTGGCTATGTGCGTTGTGTTGCCCTGGTATCACGTTGCAGATCTCGATGAAGATAAAGAAATGTGATCTATTCTTTAAAACAGCGGCTGGACTGCAAAGAGCTCGCGAAACACTGAACTCATTTACTAATGGACCGGTTTTATGTTTCACCGTATAGAGAAAGAAAAGCGTAAGAGAGAAAAATCAGTGAAAACGTTTTCTGTACGAATAAAAACGGACACCATTTAACCCCATCCAAAACAGCATTTGTGTATAAGAAATTCCATGTGCACTCAAATATAGGCGAAAAAAAGATTCACAGATTTGTAAACGAGATGTTTAGATTACTCGTTTGAAGTCAATGGCAATATGTTGGCCAAGCCTAATTCTACCTGTGCAGCAGTTTGTCATCATACTTTGAAACATTTACATAAAGAAGTGTTGTGTTTAGATTTCAGTGACCGAAGAATACAAATGCCTTAGTTAAAAAAAAACCTATGCGCTGAGATTAAATCAAGGTTTTTGATGGAACAGCATAGCCATTCCGTTCGAATAGCCAAAACAGTCGGTAGAAGTGCCAAGTGAATCTTTATTGTCGATGCTCTCAGCATATCCTCAACCGAATCTTGCTCCTTTTGGACGTTACTTTTAGCGTGACTGAGATAGCATACTTTCGGAATATTGCGCAATTACAAGTAGCCTACCCTTATTTAAAATGTATTACTCTTCATCTACGTAACAGTTTAACATTTGAAAAAATCAATATAGACGGTTTAGTTCATTGTACACCGACACTTGACATGACACTTCCAGGTGATGATGTCTTTCAATGAGATGCTGCAAGGATTCAGTTCGTATGGTGTTGTATCCTTATGCGGCTTTGCAGAAAGAGAAACATTTTTAAAAACATGGTTATTACTGTTTGTCGTTCACGTGCGAGTGCAAAAAGTGCTTACTGGTCATTCCCAATCGCATTTGTTCATTTCCGATCCAAATAATGATTCATTTTACGATCTCCTAAAATATGCATTCTTACTAGCGTCTCAGGAGTAGCCTTCTGTCTCCAAGTGTGTAATCCACCGTGCTCTCTCCCACGATCCTATTGTTTATGTGCCTTGGAATGTGTGTTCTGGAAATACAGGGATTATGCATTCAAATGAACAAATCCACAGCATATTTTAACAAAGACACAATTAACTCGAAGAGCTGTGCTATCACCTCAAAATCAAATAACTGACAATAGGTAATCTCTGATGATAGAGCGCTTATTGTTCTAAATGAGCCTTTAAATACACGTCTGTCACGGAAATGTAGAGAATTTTAGATTGTTAACACGTCAATTATCTCCATTTTAACTCGCAACCGCACCAGAAGCTATTAAATAAAAATTACCTGCCGTTGCCCTTCTGTCAGGTGCACACTACATGCATCCAAACCCTGCGCCTTTCTCGTGTATCTGAATAGCTTAACCTCCTCTGAGCAGGAAATCGTATAAAACACCCTGCACCGTCTAACGACAGTCAGACGATTTTAAAGTATATCGCCAAAATGAGCAGTAAATCTATTAATAGACCCGGAAATCAACGAAGGAGTGCATGCCTTCAGTATCCTATGCGGATGCGTTTCTAATTGTATCGTGGGTTATTATTAATAATGTATTAAAATGTAATAAATTGCACGGGTTGTTTATCGATTCATTAATAATTCACTGGCAGAATAGCCGTAATTAAATAAAAGCTCACCAAAAATGAGTGGGTCTGGGTTTAGATCTCAATGAAAACGGCTTTAAAGGTCTGTAATAATTGATTAGTATCGAGGTGCCCCTCTCCCTCAGGTAACACTGGAGAAGGGGGTCCAGTTTCAGCCCTGACGTCCTCCAGGGAGGAAACGGAGCTGCAAACTTTGTTCTGCTCTGCTGCCAGGGTATAGGGCGGACGGAGAACCAATCAGCGGGCCGCGTAGCGCTCTTTAAGCCTGACATAACTTGAACAGGAACAAATTGTCCCAACAATCAACATCCAAAACTCCGGTGCACATCAGCAGTGGATAACGCCGTCTCGGATTGCTGTGAAAGTTTCTTAAACAACAACCAACTTCGCGAAGACGCAGACTAACACATATCCGCTGTAAAAGGATATCGGTTTTTGGTGTGTGGAATAAAAACCTATCCTGCAGACATTATGTCAATGTTGCCTTCCTTCGGGTTTACCCAGGAGCAAGTGGCGTGCGTGTGCGAGGTGCTGCAGCAAGGGGGGAATTTAGAAAGGCTGGGCCGCTTTCTCTGGTCTCTCCCAGCCTGCGACCACCTCCACAAGAACGAGAGCGTCCTCAAAGCTAAGGCTGTGGTGGCCTTCCACCGAGGGAACTTTAGAGAACTCTACAAGATCCTCGAGAGCCACCAGTTCTCCCCGCACAATCACCCCAAGCTCCAGCAACTGTGGCTCAAGGCGCACTACGTGGAGGCTGAGAAACTAAGGGGTAGACCACTCGGCGCGGTGGGGAAATACAGGGTCCGGAGGAAATTCCCTCTGCCCCGCACGATCTGGGACGGCGAGGAAACTAGTTACTGTTTTAAGGAGAAGTCCAGGGGAGTTCTGAGGGAGTGGTACACCCACAATCCGTATCCTTCCCCCAGGGAGAAAAGAGAGCTGGCCGAGGCCACGGGACTGACAACCACGCAAGTCAGTAACTGGTTTAAAAACAGAAGACAGAGAGACCGAGCTGCTGAAGCCAAAGAAAGGTATTCATTTTAATACTACTTTTCGAAAGTGTACAGCCAGTCAGATAAATTGCGGATACAAAACAAAGTCTGCCTTTGCTTGTCGATGTAGGTAACACATTTATCGCTTTTTTAAAGCTATTCATACAAATGTCGAATTCATACAAATGCCGTTTTACAATTATGTTTTTTTCCTCACCACGTAGTTGTGGTTACAGTTGGCCTCAAATAATACAGCAATTTGATTCACGAGGGATTTGTTATTCTAAAACGAAAAATAAGACGGTATATATAGCCTATATAACTGGTGGCTAGTGGAACCTATACCCAACCTTATTTAGACAAATAGATTTTTACTACGTTTATCCAAGAAAGCATATGTATTCTTATAGCATTAAAAATGTATATGCCTTGAAAATATATTTTTAAAAACATCTAGGCATAGAAGCTCACTCAAGTTTTACAACCAAATTATTTTATTTCCTGTTTAAAGTTGCCTTCATTCGGCTGCATGTAACTAAAACGCATAACGAACGGATATAAACATTTACTAAATGTAAAAAATAAAATATTTACAATATACATATCCTCTCACAAAGACATACTTTATATAGGCGGAAATAAAATGTATCTAAATTGTGTTACAATGACAGGTCAATATACACATTACAATAGTAGTTTTATAAAACAGTTATATATTTTTACATTGAAATATTCTCATTTTTTGTCCTTACGCATTTAAAGCTCGAGATAATCTACAGTCTCTCACGTAGATTGATTGATTGTGTCCAAAACAAATCAGAATGCACATGTTCAATCAGCGTTCGAGTTTTTATTTATTAATGTATTTATATATACGTATGATAGGCTACTCTGGAGACCTGGATATAGCCATAAAACACACGCAGGTATATAATTCTTTATTTCGTGTATGCTTACATTTGAAAACGGAAAAACAAGGCCTGTCCCATATGTGTTTCAATAACCGTCCCCTGACAACATCAAACATACGACAAATTGCTGACAGCAAAACGTCAAACAATTGAGCGGTAGAAGACGATATTTAAATATCAGAAGTTTGAAATAAAATTGAAGATAGTTTTACAACAGTATGTGATCTATTTTTACAAACAATTATTCTGTACGGAGATGTATTTTATTATTTATGCAAATCCAGCAATACAAGGCTGGACTGTACAAAGTCATCAATGTTTACTGATTCTTGCACAAAATGTATTGGTCTGAACACTGGATAGGCCTACTTGTATAATGTTGAAATAAAGGCTATCCACATTTGCAACCGCATACAGTAATTATAATTCTTTCCCCATAACGTATTGAGTTGGACATGTCATTGATATATTTACCATGCGTTTTAATTCAATGTTTGTTTTTGTTCTGTATTTTTATTTATTCATTTGCTCATCAGAGAGAACAGCGAAAACAACAATTCCGGCAACAACAAACAGAACCAACTGTCTCCTCTCGACGGCGGCAAGTCCCTGATGTCCAGTTCGGATGACGAGTTCTCTCCACCACAAAGCCCAGATCAGAACTCCGTGCTTCTGCTGCAGGGGAACATGAGTCACGCCGGCGGCTCCGCTTACCCTCTGGCAGGCCTCAGCGCCGCACAGTCGGTACACAGCATCCAAGGACACCCGCACCAGCTCCAAGACTCGTTGTTGGGACCGTTAACTTCTAGCCTTGTGGATCTCGGTTCCTAAACACTTAAGATTTTATTTCATTTTTATTTTTTTAATATAAGACAGAGAGACTGAGATCCGACACTTTCAATGTATATACAAAATATATTATATAAATATTAAAATTCTAACATCCCTGAGTTTTCTGATGTGAAATAACATACCGTGGTACTTAAGATAATAACTGGACTGACGTTTGTCAAGTCGTTAAATTGGTAAAATGGTTCTCGCAAAACGCAGTTTTGATAAAGGCTCTTGTCCGGACTCGGGATGTGTTTCCCTTCCTGCCCCATAGTATAAACTAGCTCCCATTTAAGGCAACGCTTTCGTGGTTCTCATGAACTCTAAACACAACGGAACACTAGGCTGGACTTGCCTTTTTGCTTAATTTATGATTTTTTTTTTGTTCAGAGTTGAATTTATAGGAAATTCTTGCTATGGAAACTGGGATAGAGACACCGTCCCCACAACCCACAAGTTCACGTTTTCTTCACAAGAATAGTGTATCGGCTTCAGCTAGTTTCCAATAAACATGACGAAAGGCGAGGGGTTGTTTGGTGTGTGTTATTTGTATTGTCTACACAAATCTCAGCCAAAGGCATGATCGCTAAAACATCACTAATGATATTTTCTAGCAAACGCAATCCACTGATTGATACAATTATCAACCAAAGATAAATCATTGTGTTTGTGCCCTGTCAGTTAGGCTAAGTGGGAATGCGCGAATGGACTGCTACATTGTATTTTGAAATATACTTGAGTAAGGAAAATGTATATTGTATTGTAAATATGTATATTGCAGCCTTTTCTTCAACAAAGTAATAATAACATTAGTGTAAATAAAGTAATCATATGATTATTTCATCATTATATGAATAATTAACATATGTCAGTTGATTGTGTGGACCTAAAAACGGTATTTGTTGTCATAGCAAAATGTCAAACATCACAAAAAGAAAATGGCAACAGTAAATTAAAAATGAGGGCAAATTCCATAATTTTTCGTATCGCGTCAGCTTTGTAAACATCGGTCGGAATGATCACATGAAAAATCTCAAATGTCAACAGGACGAATGGGAGCTCTTCTCTTTGACTGGTCCTTATGAGGGTATTTTGTCTGAAGGCGCTAGAGTAATTTTTGGGTCCTGGTCCAAGTTCAGCAGTCCAGGTTCAATTTTGGAAGTGGCGAGATGGTTGGACATAATTCGTCATTCGTTGGAAAATAGTAAAAACTGTACCAATTCCATAGCCTCTGTCCAACCACTGATAATTATATCACAATTTAATCATGACACACTCAAAACAAATAGACAATTCGGCTTAACACAGGCGAGTAGTATTTAACCTGTCAGGCGCATTTTGCCTAAAGCTAAGTCTGTCTCTCTCGTGAGAGCGAGCGGGACGACGCTCCGAGCTTTGTGAGCGCTGTGGATCATTAGGTCTGTGTTGCCCTGTTTACTTTGCGCTCTTTCACTGTTTGTTCTGTCGGTTCTGGGCCATGGAGAAATGACACCATCTGCAGGAGGCGCGCTCACGTTGGCTCATTCATCGCTTTGTTTTAACAGAGAGCGCAAATATATTTGCGTAATATTACCGTTGATATATTTATTTAATCATTATAAGCTACGCGCGGATTGGGTATATTAATTAAAATAAAACATGTATGTATATATATAAACACAAACGTAATAATTCCACTGTTTCTAAATATCAGGATATTTGGAAAGAGCTGGTGTTTCTGGTTTGCACAGATATATTTGAAGTTAGCCTATTTATCTTCAGTTATTTGTTTCTGTTCTTTTTAACATTATTTTATAACTATACAGAGGTTACGGATCTTGGAAACGCTGTGATAAAATGTAATGGTTTGTTCGTTGATTCAGGTTTAATAGGGTTTTTTTCATTTATGTGATATAAGATGTAACGTAGTGTCTTCGGTACAAACATGTTTGCAAGCCTAATTTATTATGATAATCTCTTGCCCTGTCTACTAGCCTACTACTACTACTACTACTACTACTACTACTACTACTAGGCCTATTACTACTAGCCTACTAGTAACAATAATCGTAGATTGTGAAATTTAGTTCAAATGGGAGTTGGGGTATTGTTTTATTTTGTCTTCTGATTGTCATGATTATTGTAATTATATCGGGGCTTCGTTTTTGCCTCAGCACTTGAATTTATAAATATTTATGACACGCCCTTTATTCTGACAAAGTTGCCATTTGTGTTCAAATAAATTTAGGCTGATGCGTATTACTTGTGGGTAAACGAATTATTGGACAAAGCAAATAGCCTACTCTACTCTATGCATTGCTACTTTCTGTTGGGGTGAAAGGCTATTTGGACTGTTTGGAGCCCCCCTCCCCCTTGTGTCAGGGTAAATTGTTTCGAACAGAGTGCACCGAGGATTTCCTGCGCCTAATCTGAACCAGTTGCTGCGCGTATTAGAGTCTGATTGCGGAGATTGCAGAGCCTGTGCCCGCCTATACCAAGTCACCTTCCAGCAGTCTTTAACCTCGAGGCATTTATCGCATGAAAATGCACCAGTCTCGGCACGGCAAATGTGGTGGTAAAATGTTTTTCGATGGAAAAAAGAAATATTAATTGTGGTTACAATTATAATGGTTATACTGCACTTGGTTGGGCATGTTAAAATGTCCTCGCGCGTTTGTTATAGGACTATTTATCATTTAAAGCAACCTTTCACCCAAATGACGAACTTGATTTAATAAAGAACTGCGAGTTTGGGGCAAGGGCGTAGCTATTAAACATGGGGGGGTGGGCATAATGAAAGGGAATATTTTATATCTACAAATTATTGGGGGGGACAGATATGACTGTTTTGAATATTGGGGGGACATGTTCTCCCCTTCCCGCCCATTCGTTACGCCTATGCTTTATGGTAATGCATTTATCCCTTGCTTCGAATGATCGAATGAGTATGCACCTCTATAAAGGTGTAGCTCGTTCATGACGGTGCGGTATTTAAATAATGATCTCTTATAGTGATAATGTATAACTTGCCCAGAATGGATGTTTTTTTTACTAATGTAAACAGGAGTTGCACTAAGGGCCAAATGCCTTTTATCGATTATGCTGTATGCGTGTTTTAAGAGCCTATCAATTAGCCTATGGCCTATTGTTGTTTGGTACATTGTTTAAGTCTGAAAGAAGGCAATCCGCAAAGCATTGGCAGCCACACTCTTATTATCTGCGTACAAAGAACAGACCAGTTTTATGACGATGGTTATATTTACAGGAAAACTATATTTAGGCAGGAAAATGGCGCACGTCTTTCTTTATGTGTCTACCATGGGCCATGGTGGGGGTTTTTCTGAAATCCCTCTGAATGTCAGCAAATATTTTCATTTTCAACGCATTTGCAGTTGTGATATTTGAGATGTGCAACGCTCTAAACTTGTACTGGTTTTGGGGAACAAAACAAGGCAAATTGGAATAACAAATCGTAGTGTTTATGCAGCCATTCTATTGTAG
Source organism: Aldrovandia affinis (assembly GCA_029706075.1). Taxonomy (NCBI): domain Eukaryota; kingdom Metazoa; phylum Chordata; class Actinopteri; order Notacanthiformes; family Halosauridae; genus Aldrovandia; species Aldrovandia affinis. The sequence continues at coordinate 1,248,148 of JAINUG010000021.1, forward strand.
CTAATCAGCATATTGTTTTTCTAGTAAGATGTGTATATATTAAAGTTCCGGTTTAAAATAAATAATTATGGACGAACACCTGTTCAAACCACACATAGCCATGTTGACAAATCGGACATATTTCACTGACATAAATCACAAATAGGAAGCCCTTTTGATTCATGCCTGACGTTATGCAGCAATTTCAATTATTTTCGGTGTCTCAGAACTAATTCGAATTTATGTCTTAGTATGCAATTTTGTGATGCGTAGGCTATTAAGATGAAGAAAACCACTAAAGTCTGCTTGCAGTCCCGGACTGTTACTCGCTGTTTGACGCTGAAATTCGCACCCGAACGCTTGCTGAGAGGTTCATGTCAGTGTGCTGTGTCATATCAGTCGATGACAGACCACAGCAGTCCTTAGACACTTATCATGCTGTTATTTAACGAATATGAGTTCTATAATATATTAGTTTTCTTTAGAACAAATTATAAAGCACCACACATTTTTATATATATATGTGTGTGTGTGTGTGTGTGTGTGTGTGTGTGTGTGTGTGTGCGTGTGTGCGTGTGTGTACGTACATGCAGACAGACAGACAGACAGACAGACAGACAGACAGAGTATCTTTTACGGTTCTTTATTACTATACCTGAGAGAGAGATTATTTTTCAGTTTCATTACAATTATAGCTGACAAAAGGAACATTAAAATACGTGACAGTATGTCAAATATATAGTATGAATGTTGGATGTGTATATCTTAATTAAGAGGAAGAAAACAACATCATCTTTGAGAAGGGGTATCAGGTGAGCCCATACTGAGGTCATTACAAATCCACTGAAAAGTATGAAATAGTAGAAATAGTAATGGCCCAGTTGTCATGTAGTCTTAGACAGACACTTCCCCTTAAAAAAATCAGCAACACACTGAGCTAAGAATGCATATGTATGCCTCCATGTATATAGAGATAATTTACAGTACCTGCAGATATTAGGAGCAAGCATGCATTCCCTTTGTGCCTTCCACAAGTGCAGGGAAAGTGAACGCACGTGAAATGGGCTGCAGCTTGCTATCCCTTCATTAACCTCTCGTCCGGCAGGCTCAGAGTGAACATGCACAGAGCAGCGGCCGAGAAACCTTTCAATCGGTCACGGTCAACGCTACAGCGGCTCAAAATCGAGGCGTTTTAAACGCTGCAAGAGGTACGACGTGGAGCATTTTTAATGTGGTGGGAAGAAGAGTTCAGCTGTAAATTCTGTAATTAGTCAGGTGCAGGGGGGCATGTAAAACCGGTCTTATTTACACCGGAGACAATGGCTTTGGCTGCAGGGGCAGAGCCGGCTCTCGGAATTGGGGTTTTCTGGTACCTGGGCAGGTTGCCTTTCACCCCAGGCTGGGGGAGCATCATGTGAAACCAGCCCAGGAATTTGCAGCCACAGATCCAGCAAGGAGAAGGGACAAAAGGATCTTTTCAGACTGGGCACAGGGAGCGGGGCCTGCAAGGAGATTCTGTTACCGGTGATGTATGGGCCTGACAACGCTGCAGCCCAGGCGGACCCTGGAGGCAGGCTGACGCTGTGTGTGTGTATCACAGCACAGGAGGCTTTCAAAGGCCATTGTTACGCTTTTGCTTATACTCCCGGAACAAAAGTACGCCCCAGCAGGCAGCGGATCGCCCCGTAGTCTGGGCGGTGGAGAACAGGGGCTCTGTGCTGATCTCCAACCAGACTGTTTAGTGGGGAGCAGGGCCTCTGTGCTGTTGTCACCCTAGTCCTGCCTCCAGATGCGAAATATCTGATAACTTTGTTAACTTTTATGACCCGGGCTTCCTGCAATCTGAATGGTGCCAGCAGATTTCTGACGGTGGATTTGATTGGCTTTGGCGGTTTCACTCACCCACTGCATTGTGGGACTCCTCAGAACTTGATACCGATCATTGTTTTTTTTTTACCAAAGCACATCCCTAGCAGTTGGGTGGGATGTTAGCTATACCACGCTGGAGTGAGAAACTAGTTGAACTCATAACTATGAGGTTAATCTCACCCAGACTATGCAATGTGCAGCAGGGTTGCTGTTGTATAGGAACCCCTTCTAAATCTTCTGTATATTACAGAAGTGCCTCTACTCATTTAAAGTAAGTAAGCTCATTAACAAATAAGGGGACATTTTAAATGGTTTTCATGGTCTTAGGCAGCAATGTTAATTGAGTATCTAAGTATGTGGGAGAGGGTGGGACTAGAGGATAGGCAGAGTGTCCAGAAATATCTTTGATAAACCTATGCAAGGGTACCATAGAATACCTCAGGACTAGCCCTTTTCCTCCACAGTACCTTACCATACTGTACCAGAATCTGGAACTGAGATTTTACGTTCCCATTGCCAGCAGAAGCATTCCTGTAGTTCCTGAACCATAGTTCCTTGACCAATTTTTGGTCCCTGCTTGTGAGGTGGCAATTAAGAACCAGAAGCAGCAGATGGGTGGAACTAGCAATACTGTACACCATTTTATTGGTCAAACGCCATCATCAAAGAATCACCACATGCCAAGCTCAGACGACCTAAATGTTCCCATCAATAAGGTCTGTCACCTGTGCTGAACATGCCACCAGCAATCGAAAAAAACAGCAATCGAAAAACCTAGATAGCAAAATATATTATGTTGCTCTAATTTCTCTCTGGATCAAAAAGTTACCATTACAGCAATGCTGCTATTGTATGTTGCGTGTTTCATTAGCTGATGAGAAAGCTAGCTGGCTTGATAATTCAATAATTGCATTAGCCAGCTTGCCTACCATAGCATGTTAACATTACATAGCTAGCCATGTAACTATCTAAAATTATAGCCAACAGTTCATTCGCTTATGAGCTAGCTAATTGATGCAGGTAATGAAAGGGCAAGGCTAACACACATTACATTATCAATGTTAGCTAGCAGCAAATGGATGTACTTGCTGGCACTGACCATTTTAGCTAAAATGATAACCAGGGGTTCTGCTGTATTTTTACATTTGTTACAAGGGATGCCTTGTAGAATTAATGCTTTGTATGTATATGGTCTTGCAGGAGAATTACACACATTGAAGCCTTAAATTTCCTAATTTAGTGTCCTTATCGATGACACTGAATGCCCAGGCAGTAGGTTACTACTGAAATTGCATAATTCCTCTAGTGTTTACTGCCACCATAAACCACACTGAAGTGTGCTTCAAGTGTCAGAGAATGTGTTTAAATTACTGAGGATTTTTTTTTGCACTTTATTTTTCTTCCAAATTTGGAGTCATCTTTTGTGCCTCTTGAGTCACCACAGTGCCACCCACTCCCATAGTGCCTGTGCACTCCTCCAGTGCACTCATCCACTAGCCAGTGACTAGTATTCACACTACAGGGTGCACAGTAGCACAAAGCTTCACAATAAAACATGTCGATTGGTTCAAATCACTGAGTTACAGGTCGCATATGGTAGCCCCGCCCATTTTTTGTGTCATGATGTCCACTGTGATTCATGATTCGTGACCCATTCATGATTCACCCATCACTAGCGCACAGTGCTACAGCGAAGCTAGTGCCGACCAGAGGAGCGGTGCATATCTCACTGATGATAACTGGCCAGCCTGTGGGCGTCTGGTGTGTCATATGGAGAAGCTAATGCTGCAGTAACCTAAGGAATTCGAACTCTGGCTGACTTAATCCCACCCTACCCCTGGCTGGACAAAGCTAATTGTGTCCCGCTGTGGACGCTCTCTCTCATAGCTGGCTAATGGCACAGCCCAGAACTCAAAACTTTGATGTATAGGCAATCGGATCCAGCCTGCACTCATGGCAAGTGCCTTTACTAACTGTGCCACTCATGTTTAAACCATCATGCACCATTTATCACAATAGTACATAGTTATTGCCTCCCAAGTGGCCACTGCTCGCACAGGGCCTAGGGCTGATAGAATTGCAGTGTGCAGTGGAGAGGAAAAGGGTACGAGGCCGTTACGTGTTCCATTTTGTATGATTGTTTTTTAATAACGCTGGGGCTGAAAGGCGGAGGGGTAGTATTTCATTCCAGGTACTTTCACCAGACACTCGCAAAGCTGTTCACACAGAAAGACAGAGCAAGAGAGAGAGAGAGGGTTTGTCAACAGAAATCCAAATGAGCTGCTGTCACAACAAGACAAACACTGTGGCAGCATACACAAAGCCGGGGCCCATAGCTAGCGGAGCGCGAGGAGCCGGGTTTACTCAGGATGAGACAATGTGCTGATTCAATAGTGCCGTACACCTGCCCCCTACCCCCCGCCCACCTCGAACGAGGTTATCTGTCGCTCTTGAACTTGGTTTGAAGGAACAGGAATAGGAATATACTTTATTAACCATGTTACACAAGGTAATTGGAATTTGTCTTTTTGCATATCTCTCTTAGATACACACACACACATAGACCACTATACATATGTATTCCATCAGAGAGGTCCGAACGCAGGGTCAGCCATAGTAAGGAGCCCCTGGAGCAATTTAGGGGTTCAGTGCCTTGCTCAAGGGCACTTCGGCAGTGCCCCTGGAAGTGAACTAGCCTCCCTCCAGTTTCCAGTTTTTTTCGTTGGCCTTCCTGGGCTTCGAACCACCAACCCTCCGCTTGCCAACCCGTGTTGCTAACCACTGAGCCACTGAACCATTTTATGCCCTCCCTCCCAATCTTCTGTTTGTGATGGGTGATGGATGCCCTCAATGCCATGAGGGAGCGCTACAAGGTATAGGCATCAGACAGACCAGTGCAAAGATGGGCATGGCCACACTCCTGCCCCCAGCAGCCTCAATCCCAGGAAGGGTATACGTTTTGTGTGCTGTGTGGTTACTTGTGTGGTCGCTTCAGTCCATTGTGGGTTTTGGTTTTGGAGTACTGCTTGTTTGATACCTCAATAACTTCATTCACTTAACACTGTAAGGGTCGATTGTACCAACAAGGTACAAAACTGGTTTAAATCGGGAATTATCAATTAATCATGTTGCACAAAACTTTAATCCAAATTTAAAATAAGGTGGTGCGACACATGTCCGTTGATAAATAACCACTGATGAACAAATACAGAAGTTGAACAAATGCAAATGAACAAAAGTTTCCTCTTCAGTCCTGTTGAGAAGTATTGCTTCTGGCTTCATATGAGTAACAACATGCCTTAGGTAAACACATAGTTCAAATAATGATTGATAATCATTTCGCACAAAGGTGGCTATATTCAACAATCTTCCAGCTCGCACTGCTCTTCTTATACAAAAGGAGGAAGCTACTGCCCTGGTATTCCTTTCAGGTATACAGTACATGGCCAACCACCTTTAGGTCAATAACCACATTTTACAGATATAACACAATGTCATGAAATTCTATATCGTTTCAAAGAAATGTATACAGAGAGCAATGGATTTATTACATACAGTATGTAATAGAACATTAAATTCCTAAGATTCGTAAGTGTTGGGCCAGAGGAGATAATGCCTGATAGTTGTTGTACTCGCCCCAGTCTTTCCAGGTAAGTGAGCGATACAGACTTGTCCAGACATCCATCTGTGTCTCAGTGCAGGACCTCACCTCCCCGCCCCCCACCCCCTTCAGCTGAAACCTGAACACTGAGCACGTAGGCAGCCACCAGATGCCTGTGACATTTTCCACCAATGTAAATACGGAAAATGTCCCAGTTAGTAGAATCGCAATCGCTCAAGCTTGTTGTCCTCAACAGCATGTTTTGCTCTCGCAGACGTGTCACAATGCCCTTTCCCTTTCACGAAGGTGTCACACAACATCTACTCGTTCCCTCCCTCTCCACCTCCGCCGATGTGCGGTGAGCGTTCTGGACCAAAATGGCTGCCGTGCATTACCCTGGTTGGGTGCTACACATTAGGATGGTGGATAAGGTGAGTTTCCACCATTCACTGCTTCACACTGCTTTGAAAATGTGAATATAAATGCAATCCATCCCTGTTGAGGTCTTGTAGGTCTTTTCCAGCAGCATCAATGACACGTCTGCCTTAGTCACAACATTATGACCACAGGCAGCAGAATAGATTGCTACAGTGTGGAAAAATGTACGTATGGAAATAATCTGGGTTGCGTCTTGTGCTACACACAGACACACGGACAGATACACACACACACACACACACAGACAGAAATAACTGAAATAACAATCAAAATTGCACACTCGTATTTACATGAAAAGTCAATTGGAGACAACAAGCTGTCCAAACCTTTGAATCCAAGCTCATAATTCTCTCAGACAACGAAGAGTACCTGTGCTACACACAGCAGACAGTGTGATGCACCAGATTAGGTGGTATGTTTGTCGCCCTTTGGGGATAAAGCTCTGTGAAAGGACGGCAGCCAGTCATTGTTCGTCGCCCAGGTGGAGCAGCTAGTGCTGAAGGGGTATTTTCATCTCCTTGCAAATAGAAAAGGCAAGAAGAAGGAGCAACCTGAGTGTGGTGCTGTTGAAAAAGGTCTGCTAAAAGGATATGGCTGCGAGGACCCGGATCATGTAACTGAGACTTGGAGCGGCGGAAGATTTCTCTTGTTTCATTTTGTCAGGTGTCTGTATTTTGGTAGCTTAGCTGGGAAAACGATATCCGAACTATATTAACAAAGATGAGTCGTTTTTTTTATCTATAGAAATATTTCAGGATAGGGCTTGGAATTGTATATTTCCCTGGCTGTTCCGCTCAAGACGGGTTCCTTATAAATCAGAGCCAGTTGAAACATGCGCTCACTAACATAATACTGTCTAGGACCCATTTCCTGCTACTGGAACTTATGACCCTGTCAACTCAGGCCCTGAAACATAACTACACACACATACACACACACACACACACAGACGGCACAAACACGAACACACACACACATGTGCCAACACACACACACCCACACACACACAAACATACAAACACACACACACACGCATGTTCCCCCACACACACACACATACACACACACAGACGGCACAAACACACACACATGTGCCTACACACAAACACACACACACACACACATACACACACAGATGGCACAAACACAAACACACATTTTAACAATTTATTTATGTCTACATAAAGAAAAGCATACAAGGCTACAAATACTGAAGGTGCAGAAAAGTTACCTTCACAAAATCATGGCCTAGGTCTTCAAGATACAAAAACACACATGTTCCCACACACACACAGACACACACACACACACTCACAGACAGCACAAACACAAACACATATGCATGTGCACATCCTCACATATGCACACACACACATAAACACACAGACACACACACACACACACACACACACTCCTTGTCCTGAGAAGGGCTCTGTTAGGTGTGGAGTGACAGTGCTTCCTGCAGATAAGGGACTGAGCGGACATTGATGAGTGCGGAGATGGGAGCAGCAGTGTGAGAGGAGCCCCGTGTCTGGCCAGCGCTGAGTGAAGACATGTCACAACACAGGAGGGCCGGAGACCCAAGCCGGCGCAGTCCCAACCGACCCCTCACAAACAGCCCAGTGGCCGTGCATTCGCAACAACAATCAACACTCAGGTCTCAAAGAAAACGTGTGCTACGTAATCAATCTGTTCTGGGGAAAAAAAGAATACAACAAATAAATGAATAAATAAAAGACACAGGTCACAGTTGTACTGGCTGAGATAACAGAGGTCGGCACATGTGTGTGTGTGTGTGTGTGTGTGTGTGTGTGATGCGGTGTCACCCTGGCACAGAACCCAGGGGGTTCCTCCTCTCATCCCTCAGCAGTGCTGTGATCTGGAGCCGCTCGCCTGGGGCCGCAGCCAGCGCCACACGCTAACTGTACTGACATATAACCGAGACAGAGGCAGACTGGAGAACGAGATTTAGCCCATGGCTGAACAGTGGCTATTAATGGAGAACTATAAATGTACAGCAAACTAAACAAGCGTGTTTAATAGCTCCAAGCCATTAACATTGATGCGGATGTATCTTCCACTCAAACAAACACATACATAAATACACATGCAAAAATGCACACAGTTGCAAGTAGGTAATTGTCGCTTTTTAATATAGGGAAGGTATCAAGTAGACCAAAATATGACATAAATAGCCACCATCACAAACAAAAGCAGACTTTTAGACAGACAAGCTTTAGAATGTACAAGCCTACATTTACAGTAACTCAAAATTAGCGAGTACCTTGAACATTACACATTGAACATTTTATGTTTTCATCTCAACAGAATGTATTCAAATAGCAAGTATTATTCACACTCAGTGACATAAATCTCTCCTCCATTTTTAACTGAGCCATAAGACTGAAATTCTGAATAAAATTCTATGTAAATATACATGATACATCTGTACCTTTGTGGAAGCTTGTGTCAATATGATAACAGAATAAACAGAAAAGGTCATTTGTGACTGCTCTACAGCTGATAATCATATTCAGTTATTTGACTACATCATTATTTATCACTGAATTTCCCTGGGCCAATAAACAAAACAGGTTTGCTGGCATTCATGCATACACTGTGTAAGTGTTTTATTACACTAAACTAGATGACAGTTGTGCTGAAAGGGCAAGATCTGACTTACTGTGACAGTATGGGATAATGTCAGACTACAAAATGCAGTGGCTTGATGTCCTACACCTTTACATAGAGGGTGTATGGCCCTTAACCCCATGAACATACAAAATGCTTGACTTTCATATTTGTGTGAATGTATATATAGGTATTATTATTGTTTTCTCACAAAACATTGCCTGAAACAGGCCAGGTTCTGATGCAAACAAATGAATAGATGCCTTTATATCTTCTTGACTGGACAACTGTAATGCCCTCCTGTCTGGCCTACCCACCAACAAATCGAACAGACTCCTCACATAGACACTTTCAAGTCACCCCAACCTCCATTGGCCCCCTATAAAATTAGAGTGGACTTCAAAGTCCTGCTCCTCACCCACAAAGCCCTAAATGGACTTGCCCCTAACCATCTCATTCAGCTTCTTCACTCCTACAGTCCGATCCACTGAATCTGCTCTGCTCATTGTCCCCAACACCAAACTCCATGTCATTGCACAGTGGCATAGCCAGGAATTAATTTCTCCGGGAGGGGGAGGGAGGGGTATTAAATACTCGTTGTACCATCAACCAGCCTTGCCTGATCAATAACATTTGATAAGGACTGCGCAGAACCAGCGTTATTTGATACAGATTATATATATGACTGGCTGTGAGCTGTACTTGCATTAACCTACGGTATGTCCGTGAATAAACAGTTCATACTGTCATAAAACACTTCACAGGGGTTTAAACTCAACCCCCAGTCCGTCCCCGCCTCCCACCCCCCACCAGCTACTTTAGGGCCATTGGATACGGAGCCTTCTCCAGCTCTGTCCCCACCCCTCTGGAACTCTCCCCCCCGTCAGAGATGTGCCCAATATCTGAGTTTTCAGGTTAAAGACCTACCTCTTTAAAATGGCCTTTAATCTCTGCTGTCTTATTGGTACTATTGTCATTATTACTCATGAATTATTATTTCATAATTATTATTATTTTTATGGTCTATGTTGTGTGGATTATGTGGAGCACTTATACAAATATAATGTATTACATCTCCCTCTCTGTGAGGTGCTATGGCCAGTTATATTCCAGATTGCTGGGCACATTACTGTACTTTAGCTGGACCATCCAGCAACAATTTTTTCAGTTGGTATTAGACTCATGAAAAGACAACACTATTTTTTTTTTAAATATATTAATAGAATTATGTAATGCATGTATACATATATTGTTCAGAAATTGGGGAAAAAACAAATGTATTTGTTCTTGTTCTGTTGTGTTTTCTTTTTCCTGGCTGTGCGTGTGTTTGTAATTGCTTCTCTGACTCCAGTTTAGTTGCATTGATTGCAGGAGTTAATTGCAGAGCTGTGTTGTGTGTTGTGCTGTGTGGTGTTATAAGTGGCATTGTGTAATTCGTTTTGTGGTAAAGTTTAGTGTTGCATTGTGTAGTGTTGTCTGGTAAGTTGTGTGGTGCGGTGTAGTGTTGTGTGATGGTTTGTTGTGTTGTGTACCTGTCTCCAGGTGGGCAGGCAGCTCAGTGCAGGACATTGGGAGGGCAGTGAAGGAGTTAATGCTCCCTGTCCCATCATCCTCTCCCCAGGCTGCAGGGCAGAGGCAGCCACAATAAAAGGAAATGGAGAGGAGCAGGGTAATGAATGCTGCCTTGGTTTCCCATGGGCGCTCACCTGCTGCAGGGGGTCATGAATAGCAGGTAGCTCTCCCAGACTCAGGCGCTGAGAGCGCCGTTTGTTCAGTGACAGCAGAGTGACAGGTCCCGTAACTCGAGCTGCCAGCCTCGCCCTGTGTGTGGATAAAACCCTGGATGTTCCCTCAAACATTTCAGGAAATGAAAGTTGTAACACGACCCCGGTGCGCCAACATCTCCCCGAGCACAGACAAAAGGCTCACAGGAATCCACACAGATTATTTTCATCCTGCAGATGATGGAGGCAGGAGAGAGGGAGAGACAGAGGGAGGGCGAGAGGGGAAGGAATGAAAAGAGAGATGGAGAAGAGGTTGCGGCAGGGAGAGAAATTGCAGAGGGAGAAAGAGAGACTGAGAGACCATCAGATATTTGTCTCTAAAATAAATAATCCTATTGCAAAATGCACATTTACACACACAGATGTTTGTACAAACAAGTACGTGCACGCACGCACTTCACACACACGCAAAAAAAACAACCTCCCGTTCTTTCCCTTTCATCCCCAGGAAGCCTCTCAAGAGCCCATTGCCACCCATCAGTCAGTGCTCACTGTCAGTGGTGCTGGTCAGGCTTCACTGAAGTGTGTCTATTCAGACTCAATTGGGGGAGAGAGAGAGAAATCCCTTTCATCTCTGCCCTACAAACACAGCAGCGTGTTTACCGCGCCTTTGGCTCCCGGTCACGTCAGCGCCCGAGGAAACAATACGCCTGCACCGACGGTCTGACTGACTCTCTCACAAGTGGACTGAACCGTGCTCAGATCCCGCATCGGCTCAGTCTCCCCCGATCCGCGAGGAAGCGATCACTTTGCCTTTGTCATCACTCCCAGCGCGTGAATGGACAGATGAGAAGGCCCCTCCCTGGCAGGGGTGAGAGACGGCGGAAGGGGTTAATGGCGCAATGAATTACCCAGCGGCTCAGCGCGCATTCGCTGCATGGTGACAGTGGCCACTGTCATTACAGGGCTCTCCCAGGGTTACTGCACGGTGACTGCAATCCTGTGAGGAATGCTGGCTAAGCCACTTATTAGGGCTGAAGTGACATTGAGGACGGGCTCTCCGGGCTCGGCCCACCCCTCCGCAGTGACGACGGTACTACTAGCGCGCGCTGCATAGTCTTGTTCGCGTCCTCTCCACACGCGCCTGAGACCTCAGTACAATGTACGCTCCTTTGGCCGGACCGCGGAGAACAGTGCTGTGGTTCTCTGCAAAAAAGGTCACCTGGAACGCTTAGCTAAATACCCAGCTATATTGATGATATATCAAATATTAGCCGTGTAAAATTTCCCATATTGGAAATGGAAGGCCATTTGATAAGGAATTAAGTAGTCCAACATATTCTTCTTCCTTTTTAAGTGAACGCTACAACTCTGTACACAAATTACAAACAGATTTGTGCTTGGATGTAGTTAGACATGAATATGTAAAATTAACCAAATCTTAACATTTTCATTTAACGTTTTCGTTTTTTACAGCTTCTGCTACAGGTCGTGTCAATTCATGGCTTTTATACAATCCATTTTAGCCAAACCAGTTCAGTCTTGAGCTTACTTAGGCTATTACTCATGTAAGGAAAAAAGAAATGGGAAAATCTGGGTGGTATTTTCTGATACAAAGCATATCTAACCATATATTTTATTTATTTTCTGAGAAAGCATCTTGATTCTTGTGCATCTTCATTTATGATTTTACTAAAGCATTTAAAAATAGAAATCAAAATGCAAGTATAGAAAAGCAAGTGACCAAAACAGTGAGACAAAAGACCTATCATGTGAATGTCAGCTGGCCCAGACTTTGTCTCTGACATATATGAGCAAATCCCCCAATAATAACTCATTAATATAAATATTGAGATTTTTACTAATTGTAAATAGTACATTTAAAATACCCAACAACTAAAACAACAACAACAAATGCAACAACAAATATATTGATTTGATATGATGTTCACCATTATGTGATGTTTCCATTTTTGGCTGGAACTACAAGCCACCGCCAGATATTCTGTCCAATTACTACATTTCTGATGGAAACATTACTATCACACTCCTACAAATGACATACCAAAAATATCACTACAAATAAGCAAAGCTCATGACCATCACGAGACAGCCCAGGGCATGCCGTTATGCAAATTAGTCAGTCAATGATATTTTAAGCAGAGCAAGATAAATATTGTGCCAAGTCAAAACAATCTCTTGCTGCCATAGGGACAGGTGAATTTACAACAAAATGGCTTGGCATATCAGATAAATTAACACCAACATACAGTACAAGACTTTCAGCATGGTACCCAAGATACATTATTTTGTGCAGCAAAGAAATTCATTCCTGCCACTATGAGAAAATATTATTTCCTGGCAAAAATCTTGTTTCATTCACAGTTCAAAAGAATAAAAAATGTTGCATTTGATACAAAGTCCAATAACATGCACAAAAACACCATTCTGATAAAATTTACTGTTTTGTTTCTGTTTGTGGAGTTTCATCTCCCGTCTAACCTTGAATTTGCTTAATGCCATTTCTAATATTTATTTTTTATTTTTTTTTATTTAACCTTTATTTAACCAGGCAAGCCATTAAGAACAAATTCTTATTTACAATGGCGGCCTGGTAGAAGGCCTGGCAGAAAGCTAATAACTTAGTAGCTTTCACTTTATACACATAAAGAATCACTCAAAGATTTAAATAATACCTTTACAATTCTTCTCTACTCCAAGTTGAATAAAACATAAGTCATGTTTAATGGGGGTTGGGGTGTGTGCATACACCAATGAACACTGTAGAACTAGTACAATTGTGAGAATAACAGGAGAACTGCAGTAGATACTAAATACTCTTTGAGATTGATTATCTGAAAACAAGAGTGTTTACGTTTAGGTTTTGAAAAAATGTTTGGTCCTATTCTTATATTTTCTCTTTTTTAATTTTTCAAGTTTTCATGGATGATATTCTATAAAACTGAAAAGACGCAAACAGTTTGCCTCATGAGAAAACACACATCTGACGCAATTCTTATTTCAAGGTTTTTATTTTCATCCATCATTTTTTCTAATAATAAACATTTTTATGAGGCTTTTTTTATCGACTAACATGATTCCTTTTTCATTCGTTTTAGAGAAAATGAGCTGCACGTGATAAATAATAAAACAACAGTGTGCCTCGTGATAGAAACGGAAGCCATGTGACAATGTTTATAGCGATGAGAAAACACTTAAGAAAATGCATCTCACACAATATCATTTCAGATAAGACGGATGATGTGATATGTTTTGCCGATGACTACCTGGCTGAGGTAAGATGGGAGGCTGCAGGTCTTGAGGGAGTGCGCAGGACTGTGTGAAATGGAGACCTAACCGGGAGGTGAAGGAGAGGCTAGGCTTGGAGTGGTGTGTAGAACCTGGCCCTTCGGCTCTCCCTCCCGGTCCGCTGAAGGTCGTCCCAGGGTCGCCAGGGACTCCGCGTTTCCGCAGTTGATCCTTAGATACGGACTCTGGTGTCCCGAGCCTCTCGCCCCGGCACACTGACACCCGTCGCCAGGGCACCTAATCCTCGCAAGAAATCGAAGGAGGGTATAGAATTCCCCACAACAGGACAGAGAGAGAGAGAGGGCAGTGCTTTCCAGAGACCTGGAGGTGATGCCAGAGATGACCACTGCCAGGTGTTGTTACTCGGCCTGGCACAGAGAACCTCTCTGGTCTCCACACCAACAATGCCCACCCATGCCCACTCCTCACCACTCACCACAGCATCGGGCGCTGACCAGCGGATGATCACAGAAACAGCACGGCCCACAGTTCACATCATTTAAACCTGCAACTGTAATTAATAACATGTTTCCTCTTTTATGAATATCCTGCCGGCGACGGTGATCAAGAAACTGGGGAAGGTTGTGTGTGTGAACAACTTTCTCTGAACTGTAAGGCAATTTGAAGTTAATGAGATGTTTAGTGTTTATGTGAACTGGGTGCAGTGAGATTCTGAAGGACTCAGAGGGCACGTGGAGGCAGTGTTGGGAGTCTCTCTCTGGAGTTTCAGCAGGTTTATAATTATGGACAAGCAGTTTGAGAAAAGCACAAGGTGCTGAACTTAAACATGGTGACAGCTGCAGAAACCAGAGCCCTGGGATATTTATAGACTTTCAAAACCTCTGTTGCAGCACTTCCACGCACACACACACACACACACACACACACCACCTCTGCAGCTGCCAGGACTTATGGGTTGCGAGGGTATAGGAGACCCACCCTGCCTGCGCATACTTTCCACAAATACCTGCGCAGCTGCACAGCTGGGGACCCCTCCACCGAGGCTCTGCGCAAGGACACAAACGCACAGAGACACAAACACACACCCAGTGGATAGTGGTCGCTCCGCTGGATAAGACAGCGCAGGGCGCTTGCACAGGAAACCAAACACAGCTAAGCATCGGCTTGTTCCCTCACTAGATCTCCTGCAGGGCTGTGTGGGTTTGCTCTATGCACTCCAGCGCAGCTCCGGCCCACCGTGGGGCAGGGGAGCGGTGCTGACCCAGAGCAGTGTGCAGAAGCATCGCCGCACCGCAGCAACGTGCAGCCCGCAGCCCGCAGCACAGGGACACACTCAGACTGCCTCGCATCCTGTCTCCAGAGGTTCATCGATTTCAGCTCAGACAGAGAGCTGTCGAACGCGTTTCAGTTACACCCAGAAACCCGATCGAACCCTCGATGCCTTAAAGGGGCAGGCGCACGCCGCCGTGAGTCGGCTGCTGCAACGCGCCGCTGACCAGAACACCTCCCTGTCACCGTGGGGTTCACCAGTGTGAGAGGGGGGCGACCCCAGTGCTATACCGGAGGTAAGGACACAGGGGCTGGGAATGCCCGCGCCACCAATGACAACCCTGCCAGAGCCTAGTCATATGTCGCGCGGTGCACTGCAGGCAAGACGGTGAAACCGTACCCCTGTCACGCATGACACTGACACATGACTTTATAGCCAAGGGAGCAACGTGCTGAGCCACAGAGCGGCAATGGAGACCGGCGTTCCAGGGCAGAGCCGCTTCTTGAAGACGTTTCCAAGAGTTTGGGGGGTTTTCGTTAGGCGTGGCATGATATCACTGTCCTCGTCGCACTTGGAGAGCGGGGAAGCGAGCAACACCCTTCCGCTCCTCTTCTCACCAGGCTGGCTCCAGGGGCCATTTTAGTTCAGGGATGGCTGTTACCTGCAGCAGGGCTTGCAAAGGTTTTAATACAAAATGGCCACTCCAATGTGCCATGTGCTTGCCATAAATCATACAACATTACACGTTATGTGTTTTAATCTTGTTATCAAATGACTTTCTGATGTAAACAATGTTCAGTCCGAAAAGAAACACAAAGAAAATAACTCCAACAGTAAAACAATAGAATGTTCTATCAAATTCCATGTATTAATAGTACTCAGTGACATCATGAGCACATCAACAATAGTGAACACGCTTGGAACATTAAATGAAATACAGTGTAGTGAATTCACCTGTGACAGCTTAGGTTAATGGCTCCTGTCAGTTTGAGCTCTACAATCCTCCCTCAAACTCATTTGTTCCAGCAGGATACTGAAGCCAGGAAAGTCCTCCTGTACAGCTCAAAAGTAAATCGCGCTTTATTAGAACACCCCCGCAGTACCTGGAACACACAGCGCGGTTATCCCTGGGTACGCGCTCCCAGCCCCAGTCTCCTGCAGGACGTGGGCAGATTGTGCGTTTGGGGGATGCGGAACCAGACAGGGTCAGAGGACTGGGGGGAATGAGTCCATGAAATTCAAGCATCCCCCCCCACCCAAAAAAAAAAAAAAGAAAAAAACACTGACAGACGGAGCTGGAAACAGATCTTCTTGACACGGGGGGTCAGGGCGGACAGAGAGGGGCAGTTGGGCGTGAGGGGGAGGGGTTCGGGTGTCAGGCTGCTGGCTAATGGACAACACATCTGCAGGCCTGGCCTTCCATCAGCGTGGGCCCAGAGGCACTATGACTTGGCATTCGGTGGCCATTATAACTCCAGCAGGAGGAAGCAGATACGTCTCAAAGAATATCAATCCCACCTGAGAACAACAGATCAGCCAGCCATTTTTTCTGCAGCACATCAACTCTATTCCCACACCAACGATTTTGCCTACCAGCACAGCAGCTGTTCCAGATGTCAATGGGCCTCCTTCAAGATAAATTCCCCTCCCTTCGACGTGATACATACACTTAGGTGAGCAGGTACGGCTAGCATATACGGTCAAACAAACAGAATGTATTGAAATGAATCGTCAAGCAAAGCACAATATAATCAGAGATCACTGTTTTCCATTTGTTATTTACATTTGCCTTTGATTTTCCAATTGAATTTCTGTTAAATTATTAACAGGAGGAACTGGCTTTTGACAAACTCTTCAAGTATCAAGCTTTGGTTGACGCCATGTGCAAGAGCTTTGTGTCACATGGGTTTAGGCCTCTACCTTGTGGTCAAATGTTGATACTACAAGACAACAAAAACAATGGCGATGACAGAGAAGTTTTGTAACCCATAATAGCAATGATAATAACTATATTCTATATGTATTATATGTATTTAGTGAATGTATATACCACTACCACAAGCACAATACATAAATAGCCTGTGAAAAAATGATTTAATCTGTCTAAAAAATACCATTGTCCGAACAAATCATAAATCATATTGTTCAACAGCATTGCCAAGCATTTTGCCAAACAAAGCATAATTTGTCACATCTAGCCAAGAAGCTTGAGAGGAATATCAAGAGAGTAGTTTGTCTGCAATGGGTAATACCAAACTGCTGCCAAACTTTTTTTGATATAATTTCTGATACTATGTAACTAAATCAGGCAAGATTACTCACAAAATCAAGGTATCAGAAAAGTATGTGACCTTTGTACACGTAGAAATTTCTGAACAATAGCAATATAAAATTACTTTGTACTGTATCTGCTACAGTATCCCATATTTTCTATATTGACATTTGATATTTATAAAATAACTAGACTAATAAAATGAAATGTGATTGAGGAAAAAGGTGATATGCCGCGAGGTAAAAAGATAAATGATGTATGATGAGTGAGTAGCAGCACATTGTGCATTAAACATTCTCCCCACAATACCACAATGTTCAAGAGAATCAGTGAATGCCAAACCCATCAAGCACAGCATTTTTTTGTTCTGTAAAATATTTATAACACAACATATGTCTGAGACATATTTGGACATCAATCAACAATCATTTGGATAGGCATTGTGCCTACTGCCTGGAGTTCAAGTGGTTGTACTAAACGACAGCAATGACTTGGTCTGGTCACTGTCGCCATCTTGTGGTGTATATTAATCACTGCAACCAAGGTGTTATTTCTGAGAAGCCCTTTTCTTGGTTCTCCTCAGAAGTTCAGCTAAAGGGCGACTTCACATACCGTAGTGGGGGTGTATATGCTTTGGGAGAAATACTCATCTGTGAAAATGTGATAAAGGGACCACACACATTTCATAAATTAACTGTAGGTGTGATGATATTGACAAAGGTATACTGATGACGTTGTTCTACATAATACTGGCATTGCTCCTCCAATCACCTCCCCTCTTTGGCAGAGGAGTGTGTTACACTGAATCGAGCTGAACTAAGGATCAAGACATCTGCTTTATGTTTGAAATACAGCTTCAAGTATGCAATGCAATGGAGGAGATTTTGCTTGGAAAACAGCCATAAAAACAAAACAGTCTAATGTAATTTAATTTGTGCTGACGGACAGATATATATAATATAATACTAAACATCACTCCATTAGCACTCAAAGACCAAGAAGGAAAGGAAACACTCCTAACCCCTAAAATTGGCACATTCGTATGGAATCTGCCTATCATACTAATGTCATATAAAGGCTTGCTTATTTTTACTTTTGTGGACCACTTACAAAAGCTAAATGGCTTTTGTTTGAATTCTTATGGTGGGTAATATATTGTGCTCCTTACAAAGGTCTGCATCAGTATTTTTTAGGGTCTGCTCCCCTCCCAGATGTACATTGTCCTGTCACAGTGATGCCTTATTGTTTTAGTTGCACTCTGACTAAAAGCCAAGCAGAAGATTATATTATAGAGTTTGGTATTTTTGTGAGTTTAAACAGAGGTTATTATGGGCAACAATTGACCTTCATTTGGAATGCTCTGCTGGTCACCCCGGACATGGACAGTTGGCAAATAAATAAACAATAATTATATTATCCAATATTTGTTTCATTCTGTACATATGAAAAGAATAACAAAAATGCTTGACAAAGGCATCTAGAATAATACCCAAGAAATGTACAGCATCTACAAAGGCCTAAGGTTGTTTCTGCAGAAACATTTTTTACATAACCATTTCAATACAATTAGTGCAGCATTGAAATAAAATGACAACAAGGATATCAACACGACCATGACTTTATTTCCTACTTTAAATAAATACAGTTATGTACATATTGAAAAGAAGACCATTGTAATATTATGTGTGGAATATCCCAACTCAATAAAGTGTCCCAATATTTGGCTTTATGGCAATGTGTATATTCCATTGGTCTCACTCTACTTTTTACCTGAAATGTTACAGGTCTCAAATTCTCCTTAATCACAGTACTATTGCCTTATTTGTATATTAAATAATTCTCTACCCTCCCAGCCTGACCAGCTCAGTTGTATTGCTCAGTCAAGACTTCACTAGGGACCAGTTTCAGTATGTGGCATTTGTGAAATGAAAGGAAGGGAAATGCGGTTGGAACAAGCCTGATTCTATCAGACTGTAGTGAGAGGTCTCTCCCTGGTGACACCCAGACCTTCAGAGATGACATGGAAACAAGCAGATGTGCAGTTTTTTGGCAGGATAGCACAAATAACTGTACAGCTGCTATGTCTGTGGATTCTGTTGACTCTTGATCAACTTGTGTAATACAATTGGATAGATATTTCATCCTGTCAAAGTACATAAATCAGTTCTATTATCCACACATTTTCCTGTTTTTTCCAGCCACTAGCATTGACCGACAGTCATATGCAGACTTTTGTCCCAGCCTTCACTATAATAAGACTTACTTTGTCTTAGATTAGGCACAGATAAACTTGTATAATCCTACATATGGCATAAACGACATTATCATGGTGCATTATGTGAGCTTTTTATTTCTTCAGTTAGTGGAGATGTTGGCACACCTAGCAAAATAAACCAACGGCGCCTGGGGAGGAGATGTTGAATATATTGAAGAATGCTACTGCACACTGTGTCTCTTATTATGAATATGTCTCTTAATATGAAAATTGCTCAATTCCATATTATTCACTTATTAGTCTTGGTCTTAGAATTGCCAGTTTCGTCTGTCGCAAACAGAATATTTCCCGCCTCCGCCGAGTTTGGCAATTTCGTGGTGCGCAATGAAGGCGTTTGCGCGACTATGGGCTAGGCAGCGCAATAGGGGGTGTGACAGTGAAAACAGTAGGGCGCTATGCAAGTTTGGCGTCAAATAATGAGTTTGCGTTAACGTCCAAATAGACCACCTCTTAGCGCCAACGTTGGCGCTCTGTGCAATTTGGTGACTTTATTGATGCGCACATATGAACATAATGTTATCTGAAATCACATGAGAATGTTTTGTGAATATTGTGAATTTCCCCCCACGTTGAGGCAAACCGTCCTATCGTCCTAAATCACGAAATTACCGACATTGTGTTAGACACGCCCTAAAGCGCCACCGTCTTCGCTTTGCGTCTGCGTTACCGACACCGTCCTAATTCACCAAAATAGGGCCCTTGAGCGGCTACCGTGTTAATGTATGTTGTCAAGACTGCTGTCTGCCATAAGATGGCACTGTTGAGCCTGAGATGCTGACTCAAAGCACTGAACGTTTAAAAGGATCACTATTTCATAATTTACTACTTATTATCGGTGTTGTCAGTCCGTCCAGATAATTTTGTTGTTAACATTATGCTTCTTTACCTTTCCATCCAAATGCCAAATATGATAGAAGGCATTGGTCAAATATCTCACACAAATAAATAGATGGCAAAGTCATATCAGACTGTCTTTGACTGACCTCATTTGGTCTCATAGTACTTTTGGAAGCTGTAAATGTTTGAATCAATGGCTGAAATGATAATATTTTAAACCCAATGATGTCAAAAGATGTCCTTGTAGAAAAAACATATTACTGGGGAAATTGATTGGTTTGAAAGTTATCTCATCATTGGCATGAAATATGTTTGTTTCAGCTATTGATTCAAACATTTATAGCTTCCAAAAGTATTATAATACCATATGAGGTTAATCAAAGGTAGTCTGGGGTGATTTTGCCATCTATTTCAGAGTTTTGACTATTGACCTCTATTATATTTGGCATTTGGATGCTCATGGCTCACACTGAAAGGTAAAGAAGCAGAATGCTAACAACAAAACTATCTGCACAGATTGACACCACCCAATATAAGTAATAAATCAATAATAAATAGCATTTCCATCATTCATAAAAAGCATAATTGGTTACAAACAGGTGAATATTTCAGCCGTGGTGCTGACCTTCATCACAGGGAAAGTCATTAGCAGAGGCAGAGAAAGTGAATGAGGTCAGTGAATCAGGCTAATAATTGTTTGAGTCGGTGTCATGACACATTTTAGTGAGGTCAGGGGTGTCAAACTCCTCTCCTGTGAGTGCTGTGTTTTATCTTAGTCCTCTGACTTTATGGGCCCAGTTAATAAGAAGTATCCATTTACTGCTGTGCATGTCCCCCAAAATAAGCTGTTGTAAAATATTTCTCCAATATCATATATAACTGACATCATAACATGTGATGCATAATTTACAGGGAGAGGGGAAAATAGATGAAAATGAAAAGTCCCTTTGTGACTTGACCGCTGCATGAAAAACATAATTCTGCACATATGTTTTTGGCAAGTGAACAAAGATCACAGGTGCAGTGTAGGGGAGATGCAATGGCCTGAAAGAGGTTAAAGTGCTCCCTCGTTGCATGAATCCTCTTTATCTGACTGTTCTTTGCATAGAACGCTTTTGATACCTCTGTGTTTAAACAGGAGCCTATGGAGGTTTGCTAACCCAATAGCCTGCCTGGAATCAACAGTGCACGCCCACACCACACACAGACAGAAGTTACTTTCAAATCGTAATCTTCCCTGGTCAGGACAGTATGGTAGGTAAGTAGATCTCCAGTATTTAAATTCAAAGGAAATCAGGAGGCACTGAAGGTGATGTCACATCGCTGAAACCTGTTTGAAGGAAAGACTTAAACACACCAAAAGACTAGATTGACACTCTTCACCTTCAACATCAAAACTTTTCTTCTGTGTGGTCCAAAGACCAGCAGATTTACAAAGGAAGGATGAGGAGAGGTTACGTGTCTGTGAATATGTGTCTAAGATAGATGACCCAGACCTCCAGCTATGGCATAAGGCCCAACAGAAATCAATCTAGCACTCAATGTAAAGGGACAATGTAAGTGTATATGACGCACACTACACAGACCATCACTCACAACAAGCCTTTGTATGGAATCCCTACAGCGAGAGCCAGGTCAGTCCAGTTACGTAGATGAATTCTTTGTGTCAGACTCAAAATCTTTGAAAAAACACAGGGAGGAGCAAAACGACTGGCACAAGATTACAACGGAGATCTGCAAAAGGAGCACTGTGTTCCCAATCAAACAAAGAGGATTAAGCAAGTAGCCAAGTAAACCTTTGATGGTATGAAATGGTTCCAGAAATACATAACCGAATATATAACATAAAACGCACATTTGCATTCATACTGTCACAAAATCTCTAAAGAAAAGTTTCCTTTATTATGAGTTGATGCTCATGGGCAGTTTGAATATTCATCATCACTAAATTCATTATTTTGAAAACGGACTCCATACACAGTATTAGGATGGATCATGTGCTGTTGTGCCAGCTCACTGAGGTGTGCGCGCTGCAAACAGAATGTGCAGCTCAGCACGACATTCCACACTCGAAGGGCCCTCTGTAGGATAAAACTGTTTCAGCCTCAGTCTTCCTCAGTTCTGTTAAAACTGGAAATGACAAATGTAGACAGACTTATGAGAAGCAGTCACAGCACTCACAGGAACATAAAGGATCAAAACAGAACTGATCTACCACACCCATGGCCAATTAATGACCTATTATCTAAATGATCCTTAAATAGGTAACACCTATTTATCTGGAAATCCATGGTCATCTTTGTACACATTTGATAATTATTTTGAAGAATTGAATACAATTCAAAACATTTCCTCATTTGTTGTTGTCAGATTACAAGTGTAGCACAAAATTATGAGGAATTTGTGCAAAATAGCTATAGTTTCTGCAATATGACTTGTATGATTTGGAAACAAAACAAATAAATCATAATATTTGTTGGTGCACAAGTTCAGAGGTTCCCAGACTTGAGAACAGTACTATTTCATAGCATAAAACATAGTATATGGTCAAATATGGAATTCAAATATGGCAAAACAACTGCATGTACACCCAAACAACTCCAAACACACAATTTGGGAAGCACTGTTGATTAGTTGATCAATTCAAAATTCAAAATCACAATAATGGTTAGTAATGGTCTTTTCAGACTGAAGAGTACTGTATTTGCAATAAAGGTAAGAGTGAGGCCTAGGCAGAGATCCCCCCAGGATATACCTACATTCTGCCTTTTAATGCGAAGCCAGTAAACAATTCTGCATTAAATCATATATTAAGAGATGGGTTGCAGGCACAACCCAATGTTCAAACAGAGTGTTCACTGCTACACAAAGTTCCAAGAAGTTTTGTCACACAAGTTTACCGACCTGAAATAAACCCTTCCCTATCAATATGTTCAGATTTCAACAGCATGGCCTCAAGAACAACAGAGCTCATCATCAGGCTTTGCTTGTGGCAGGGGAAAATGAGTGATTCCAATTACCCAACATGCTTTGAGCTCTTCTTATCAATAGAGCCCAACGATGCTCTCAGGACTCCACTCGTCATACGGGGAAAATGTTCTCATTATGGACCGCATGTGTTTTTCCGATCGTTCCCCCGCACCATCTTTTTCAATATTTCTCTGAATGGTTAGGCTTCTATACACTTATCAAGACAATGTCTACACTAGTCTAATAATTATTTGAGTCAGGGAAATTGCCAGAGGATCCAAGTTCACATTAGACTCTTTGAAAGCAGAAAACCTTGATGACATGGATTAGCATTTCAACATGAAGACAGTCAAGGTAATTGCCATACATTACCTGCATTGTATCTTGTAACAAATTATGGATTGCTCAAATGGTCCTTGGGTACAGACAGGCAAAAACATTGATCTGTCTAGACAAACACACAAGCGCAATCTACAGTATGAAGAGTCGGGGATTAATAGTAGGGAGGAAAGTTAATTGTGTTTTCAGAGACAGACTTTGTTCAAGGTTTTTTCTTTCTTTCTGAAGGGAACTCAGCAGACCACAACTTGAGAGCAGACTGACTGTGGCAACAGCATTCTGAACGGATCGATATGAGAAACCATTAAACAATGTTAGGTGCATATACAGTGGGTATGAATTGTATTCACCCCCTTTGGCATTTTTCACATTTTATTTTCTTACTTCCTGCAATTAAAATAGATTTAATTGGGATTGTCTGTAGTCTGCAAGAGACCTGGGACTTGGGAGAATATTTATATTCCAGCAGGACAATGGCCCAAAGCATACAGCAAAAGCTACATTGGAGTGGTTTAAAAACAAAAAAAAGCCAGTGTCCTGGAGTGGTTTAAAAACAAGAAAACAAAACAATGTCCAGCTGTAATTTCAGCTAAAGGTGCTTCTACCATGTATTCAGTCAAGGGGGTGAATACGTATGTAATCAATTATTGTCTATTTTTCATTTGTACTTAATTAAGAAAAGGCTTTAGAGTTGTATTTTTATTTGACATTATGGAGTATTTTGTGTTGATCAGTGGCAAGAAATCAGAATTCAATCCATTTTTATTCCATGAAGTAAGAAAATAAAATGTGAAAGTTTCCAAAGGCGGTGAATACTTTTTAAGTCCACTGTATATGCCATTAGGAGTGCCTCTCACAGCCGTATAGCAGCTGCATTTATGTCAGCTATCCCTGTGCAGATGTATTGTTATTCATTGAGAATACTCTGCCTTTCATAAATATTTGACTGAATATGAGTTCAATTTTCTACAATGGTAAAAATACAATGTCATAAAGTATTTGAAAATCAGCATCAGAGGTGCTGGTATGCCAGATTTACAATTATTATTATTGGTCTGCTCAATTGAGACTGCTCAGTGTGGTGCAGGGACAGGCGAAAGTCTCTCTGGGTCAGTATGGAATCTAAAACATTTTTTAACATTTTTAGGCATTTAGCAGATGCTCTTATCCAGAGCGACTTACTCGGTTTCAAAACCTGCCACCCATTACCATTATGTTCCATACGCTTTATTAATGACATTTCGAAAAAAAAAAAGAAAAAAAATTCAGCATAAGTGAAATTCATTCATCTAAAATGTGGAGTTGAAGGACATATCCAGATAGGAAATGAGTAAGCCATTGTTTAACTGACTGCTCTTCAGAGAGGCATCAGAATGAGCAGAGAGGCATCAAATGCATCACAATAACTGCTCTGTGCATGGAGCGTGCAGTCCGAGACACTGAAAATGAATTGTGAATTTTGCCTTTGGAAATTGCCTGGTTCAATAACTCTGTGAACAAGTTGTCCTTTGACCTGAGAATACAAAATCTATAGCAATGTACCTTTGTATATTTCAGCAGCTTGTTTGTATGGCAATAGCACTTGTATATTTATACACAAACACACACACGCACACACACACACACAGATAGACACACGCACAAACACACCGATAGACACACACACTCACACAGATACACGCACAAAAACACACACACATACGTATGTACACACACACACACACACACACACACTCACACAAACATACAAGCACAGACATACACATGTGTATGTACACACACACACACACAGTGTCCTGTGTGTGGTCTCATTTTCGGCTAATGTACACAGCTCTAGAGGTTTGGCTGTGTGACAAGCCCAGTAGAGAAAATGCCAGCTGAGATTGCAGTTGAGGAGAAGGCTTTTGTCTTTTTCTGTAACTCACCTCGTGGGAAATGAACAATGGGAAAAGCAGAAAAATACCTCAGCTGCAGGGCCGTGCTGGAAGGATATCCAGAGTCCTTGCAGGAGACAGAAAAATGCCCAAAAGGATGATGGACAATGTTAGAACATCCTCAGACTAGTCACACTTACTACAAACATATTTTCTTACCCCTCTTCCAAGAAACAGACCCTCTGAAAGCTGGTATCGCGGCATTAACTATAATGCACCCCGTGTATTCATCCAGTGTGAGGGGTGGGGGCGTGGGTCAGCACTGCAGTCAGGGAATGTGAGGAGACACAAAGACACCTTTTGGGGGAAATGCAAGTCAACAATTTGAAAACAGTGACTATGCCGAAAACATTCAAGAAAACAGAGAACGCTCCATTTTTCGCAACAAAGATATGAGAACAAACTGAGTGAATAAGCAAACACTGCATATTAACATATAAGTATATCATTTGGAACATTAATTTCATGGGTAAGTTATGTGTGACTCAATGCCATTCAGTGTACCTTTGTTTTATGCATATACGTACAGTAAAGATTGTTATTTTGGTCATGTGAAATAGGACCACTAATAATGATACTTGTTTCAACTGCCCGGTGAACTGGCACTCTCAAATGTCTTTAAATAAACACTAAACAAAATATTTGTGAATTTTCAAGCACAACTGAGAACCGCTGACATTGAATGTCAGCATAAATCAGAAATGAACGTTAATTTGTACAAAGCATAATGTTATGTGTAGCAGGCCAAGCAGTATCACAGAAATATGGTTCATTTGACGTGTTTAGTAGTCTGACAGCACATTTTGTGAAAAGGCATTATAATCAGAGGACTGATTTACATCACCTTCATAACTGTTTGTGACAAAATAATTCTGAAATTGAATTTTAGGTGCCCATTTTTCTTTGTTCTTTCTCCAGTCTAGACCTGAATACACTGATGGTTTTAAGAACACACACAATGATTAGAAGTCTGCTTTCAACCCAGGAGCAGATTGGGTTAAACAGAAAACAATATGTGCTTATATATGGGCAGCAAACCAGGAGCAGCAGCACTTTGTAGCTTTCATTATTCACAATAAGAAAAAAAATGTCATCCATGTTTACAGGAAGTGTGCAATAACTCGGCCTCTCCATCAACGGAGATGACAGAATATATAGTATATACTGGCAAATCCTCATCTTGACTTAATGTATACATCTCTGATTACAGTGAATAAATACATACAAATTGATATGTTCTTCTTAAATATAAACATATTTCCTGCAACTGCTCATCAATTGTGGTGGAGCAATGGATTTAAATTCATACAATCATGAATGAAGAGATGATGTTATCTTGGATTTTTCAAACATATTCAATCCATAGCTTTGTAAACTCAGAGAGCTATATATTTATGAGTGATTCCCTCATTTTTTTTGTACACTAGGAGTCAACATCCCTACCTCACATCCCTACCTATTTCTGTATTGAAATAAGGTAAATTATAGGGCAAGGGCTAGTTTCTCACATTTGTGCCGTAAAAACAGAATGTATTCATCAAGTTGGATGACTCATGCACTTGTGCTTGTGGTGGAAACTGAATATCCCTTTTGAGACAGCAATCACCTGGAGAGGTGACCCTTTCCTAGAGGCAATGAACAGGTGAAGGGCTACTGCGTTGCTTCTCTTCAGCCTAGGTAACCGGACCTGCCCTCAGACTGTAATCACATTCTACCTACTCAGCATCTCAGACCTGACAGGAAGGTGTTGCCTTTCTCTACTTGACTGAATGGGAGACATGGTGGGTCTGCTGAAAGGTTTGGTGACAATGAACGGGCAAATGGACGGATTTAGCCACTAACCCGCGGGGATTAACGCAATCACCGTTCAATGCGCTGTCCAAGGTACTGAAACATCACTGCACCTCCCGTGTGAGATTATATTTCAACTGTGGAACTAGCTATTCACCTGTGCGAGGCAAAGCTGTGTTTGAGCAAACAGCAATGTGTTACATCCCTAAATGAATTGAATCTCCTTTTTTCAATCTGGTCGTGGTTCTGCAATATGCCAACTCAAGCTAAATTGCCTGCCCTGCACTAACTATGATTACGCTTACCGTGTTTAAATGCAGTTTTTGTAAGTCGCTGTATGCGATCGTCTGCTAAATGTCACAAATGTAGCCTACATGTACATGTAATGCTTGTCTGCATTGTTTGTTTGACCTTTTTTGATAATAAAAATATTATTTTTTGATTAAAAGTTCCCCAATGGAAATTCGTATTATTTCTCATAGTGGGAAGATTATTAAAACATTGATTGGAACTTGGAACCTTTGGTGGTGTTCACATGTTGAATTAGATGGCATTGCTATGTGTAAATAAAAGAAAGCAAAACTATGAGGAAAGTGAACTAAATGCAAATATGTACTATACAACCACTGTATTTTTCACATGGAAACGGCAACGTGTATAAAAAACAGGGGTGATGTTACAGAAACACCAGTAATGTCGTGTTAAATTCGATCTCACGGAGAGGACGTTTATGACAATTTCTGATACAGAACAACGTGTCCTAACACAATTGCTATAGCCTATCCTATCTAAATGTTTGGATAGGCCTACTGTATATTACAGATGGGTCCTAACTAACGGATAAGTATGGAGTCCAGTTCTAATTCCAAATGAATGTTATTTTAAAACATGTTGTTCAACGGCGGAATTAGAACTCTCCACCATAGTGGTTAATAACGGAAATGTAATGCGACGATACGCCAATCCAAACACAGTTTTGTATTTACCGGAAATTGTATTGCTAATTAGAGATCGTGGCCTAAAACTGTTATAGGCTACGTAAACTACGCTCAAAACATTAACACCAGGAGCAAAAAAGCTAACACGGACAACACATAGCTTATCTATCTTGTTAACGTTAGATTAATGAATTTCCTCCTATAGTGACAACCGTGACTAGACTGCGGTAGTTCTCTAACTAGCCTATATAACTATATTGCATATCGTTACATTTTCCAAAAAAGTTACAATTTTGCCTTTAAAAGCAAACAATTCCCTTGCGCCTGGTCAAAAACCATTATACATATAGGTCTTAAACATATCAATACATACATATATAGGCGTTTTATATATATATACGAAAAAGCTACAGTGGGGTCCAAAAGTCTGAGTCCACTACCAAGATCTGTTTGTTTCAATCGTTCATCAAAAACTAACACAAACCTTTTACTCAGGAGAACAATTAGACATAATTACAAGCATCTGCAAAAACCTTTGCAAAGGAAGTGTTCTTTTTCAAGATTAAAACGCCTGCAGTAGCAACGAGAACACATAGAGGACCATATTAATTACGTCAATATCCGGTATCAATTGTTCCAAGATCAAAACAACTCACACTGCGTATTAGGAGTAAACCTATCAGTGTTTTGTGACATTCTTGAATAACAAATACCACATGAGTAAAAATATTGTGTTAGTTTTCGATGAACAATGAAAATCAACAGATCTTGGTAGTGGACTCAGACTTTTGGGCCCCACAGTATATACAATTTTATTTCGCTATGTCAATTAGCAATCAATATAGCCACAACATAATTTGTAAACTAGGTCAATTAACAGATTTTGAAATACACTTTGACAGACAGCCCATTGATTCTAGGTTTGAATGGAACGATAAGGCTACACACAGTAGGATACCCAATGTTTGGTTTGTATATGATGAGTGAAATATGAGCAGTATCGGAGAAGCTTTTGTAATAATCAGTTTATAAACAATCCAATTTCGTCCATATGAGTTCTACATCTGAATATATATTTATTTCTGTAATACAACCACTGAAATAGCGTACATTTATTCAATAATACATCTCCTTGACTCAAACACAAACTATGGGGTAGGCTTATATTTCCTGTTTGTACAAAATGTGCATTTATATTATGTAAAAATAATTTGCAAAGGGCTAGTGTTGATTAAAAAGTGTCCGTGTGTCCAATGATTTAATAAAGATAGCTGGAAGAGCTGGTTTTATAACGTTCATAACAGCCCGTCAAGAGTCCCTCCGCCCACTGAATTTTTCATTTTCCAAATAAAGAGGCCCATACTCACGTGTGTCACTAGAGGTCGCTATCCGTGCTCCAAATCTGTGGGATTGGATTGTACAAACCGGATCCTAGCGCCAAACAATTAATTGTAAATTGAAAATACAAACAGGCCGGTTCCAGAGAACTTAAAATCCATAAAACCCAAATGCATACACTCGAGAGTACATGTTGAAAGTCACTAAACGTTAACAGCTATACGTAAACAGTTGCTTAAACGTTCACCACCTTCTAGTGAACTTCTTGTGAAGTTTTGAAAATAGATAAGAGTTATGATATTCTTTTCATTTTTACATTTATCTAGAAACCTGAATAAATTTAGAACGAGTATGTATGATATCAAGATATTTAATTGCAACATAAAACACAAACGGACAAAACTAACTGACAAACAAAACAACTGAACGTAACACCTTGATGTACTTTTACAGTTGGGACAAAGTGGATTTAGAATAATGCATATCCGTGTGAAATTGAAATGCATTGTCTAGACACAGTTATATTTCACAGGAACTTAATAAAAATGCACTACTGGTCTACATCATTTTGGAAATGTATAAAGCTCTACCGTTACCTTTTTAATCAATTTTGAAAAAGCTCTCTCTCGCTCTCATTCAACCAAAATGAATAAAAAGAGTGGAGGGGGGCTTAAAAGTGGACCTGCACCTAAAGCGCATAGCCTAGCCCAAACTTGTCCCGCTTTCTGTCGAGTAAGCCGAGGTGATTAGTAGGTTGTTATAAAGCACTAAACCTTGCTGAGAAATTTCCACAATAGCGTAACCTTTTCATACACTGAAAACACAAAAAAACAGTACCCAGAAGGTCGCCCACTTTTATTTAATGAGAAAACGCTGTCATGGAATCCAGCGAGTCTCGGTGCACTTCTTACATAATGACAAAGAATGGAGCTGTACAACTTTTGATTAGCAGTGCTAATCAAGGTCCCCAAATTGCATGACTGTAATTATCATTTTAATATTAGTAGATGTTTTATGCAGCGGTGGATTTCGGTTAATTGCCAGCGTTCTGGCCTCAGAAGGAATGTATCTGCTATACGGTTGGGAAGTCACGATGAAAGCCAGCGGATGTAATATCTGGGCCTGTGTCCAAAAAAGTGGGATTGCGTATAGGCCGATAGATAAACAATCAGACGGTTCAGTTTACGAAATGTGCCATGAAAACCTAATATAACAGCCTTTGTCGGATATGGGACCTAGTAAATGTACAAGTCCAATGAGGGCATTATTGTAAGGGCACTGGATAACTTATATTACTGATAAGGCTAGATCTGGGGTGGGAGCTGAACTGAACTGAAGAGTAAGGAGGTCCTCCACGAGAGCAACGCTATTTCATGAGATTAAGACCACGGGTATTTAATGCAATGTGGTTCCTCCTTTTTTGGTTACCAATTCAATTTATTATTTCAAGAAAGTGTAGTCTATGTGCAATGGGAATGAGTACATGGAATCTTAGAAGAAGAAAAAATAAAAAGAAGGTGATTAACTCTCATATTTAATCAAATTCCCTCAAATATGTGCTTAAGATGTTGTTTCTGGTTATGATGTCATATTGTCCTGACTGTCATATAAGACCCTTGAGATCATGAATCACATATACGCTACCTCTGTCTCGTATGTTTTTGATGTCTCGATTATGTTTTGTTGATAATGATGGTGATGATGATGATGATGATTATTATATAGCTTTATGTATGCATCTATTATTTATTATCTTTTATGTATTTATTAACTCGCTGGCGAAGGAAAACATATATATATAGTTTTAGTATACGTTTACAAAATATAACAAAACAAGTGATGGTTATTCTTCATCAAACAATTAAAATATAAGAAATTACAGAGAATAACGAGGTATAAGTAACAGACTGCTGTTATTGTTTACCAATCCGTGCACAGGTGTTTTAAAATAGTGAAGGTTGTATAAGTGTATCAATACAAAACATATATTATCTTCTCGCACACTTCAAAAACCCACTTGTTCAGAAAACATTTTAAGAGTTGTTATAGAATCAAGTATTGAAAATAACTTGTTGCGTAAATCCTCACAAAACGTATCGTTACCTGGTTGTCAATTTAAATACAACTGTCTCTACTAATTTTATTAAATGCGAGAGTGCTACATTTGAGAAGGTTGCATAAAACTATCCATTAGCTATAAGGTAAATTCAATGGAAGCTAGAGCTGAGCAAAAATGTGAAATCAGTGGCTATTTAAGGATCCAGTTCAATCTATTGCAAAACGCTCATTCGTTAGGCCTACGCTACCTAAAGCATCTGAATCACAAATAGTCATAGCGTAGACGGTGTGTATTAATTTACAGATTCACGTTATGATTTAAGTCATGGGTAAATGTAGGAAAAACAAATATGAACGCCATTTTGAATCGTCTTTTTGTTAGCTTTTTGGTTGCAAATGAAGAATGAAAAAAGTCTGAATGCAAACAAGCAAAGGGTCAAGAGACGCAAATGTCACGGACTGGGCATCTGTAAGCAAATACGGAAAATAATAATAACCCTTCCACCCTGCAGTCGGTGTGCCTCCAGCAGCTGCCCTTCACTCTACCCTGCCTGAAAAAAACACGTTGAAAAAAAGTTTGATTTCCGTACCTTTGGCAGACTCCCTCGACAGCTAACTCTTTCAACGAGGGAAAAAAACTTATTAGCTGCGTCCCTTCACAAAACATCGGGAGCTCTCCTTTGTTCGGGCGGGGACTCGAGACCCCATCATTAGCACTAATTACCGCTGACCAGTTTGACAACCTTATTGACTGCTAAAAAGACTTTTTCATGTATCCCTCCCGGGTTGTCCTCATTTTCAATGGAAACGGAAATATTCTGCCATCTTGTCCCCTCGAGTTGAATGAAATCCAAAGCCCTTACCCTTCCCCTAACTCGCTTCCTCCTCCTTTTTACACCGAAACACTGTTTTGGCCCCCGTTTTGTTCCAGCTGAAAGACTTTTTTGAAAATACAGCTTGTGCCTTTCATTCGCTACAGTAATTAACTACAAATAGCACCCAGGTGTGCACCAATACTCATACAACGGTCGAAAGCACGGTTCTCCTTCGTTTTATGTTGTATTAACTCTGTCCGTTAGTTTTAGGCTTATAACCTTTAGGCTACAAGCACGTGACAGCAGACAGAATAGCCTCCGATGTCTTCCGAAATCAACATGGCATTGCCTAGAAGCAAAATAGTAGAGATAACCATGTGAAACAGACAAAGTCTTCATTATGAAAACGTGTCGTTTTTATTTCGTTTGTAAATAAATTTGTAACCCCATTTGTAACCCCCCCTCCCCCTTCCTCCGCCGCCACACACACACACACACCCCGGGTCCAATGGAAAATGAAAAAGAGCAACGTTCTTATTCGAATCTATTAATTTGGCAAGTTCACGCGGGCTAATGAAATAGACTCGAAGCATCCCACCCCGACTCTTATCGCTATAGGCCAGAAAAACTTTTTGTTCAAATGTTGGATAAATATTTAGATTACAGACGGTGGCGAAATCTATATGGCCCTTACAGGGACGAAAGTGAGTCTCACACTTTGTTGTCCGTTCTTCAATTATCCAGAGGCCTCATATAAACGCAATCATCACCGTCCACTCATTGCCTATAACCCCAACGAATAATGATACTATAAACGCAATAGTATGGCCAGTAAATACAAGGCATTTGTTTATATGTAATTTTAAATACGGCGCAACATTTATAATGAACAACGCATCAAGTACAAATACAAAATAGTAAAATGTAATGAGTAAAATATAGATTGCATGTCATGTTAATAGTCGTAGCCACTATCACCACCGTTGCAACTGTTAAACATAGAAACCAATGAAGCATACATTGTAGCGGACTGACATCTATTAGAAGCCTATTTCGATTTTTATAACCGTTATGGCGTGCAGTGTTTGAACGAAGCGCGTCTGTGAAGCTTTGTAGTAGGCTACAACGCCTGAAATACTCGTAGGAGTGAAAGACTGTCTGTACACAAAAGAGCACACAAAAATGGTAGAATACAGTATCCCTCTGCCGTGAACAGTATCAAGCATACAAATCTACTATATTTCTGTGATCAGTCATATGTCTTTACTCCCGGAAACCATTTCGTTTCACGAGCCGGCCTTTCTTTGACCTTTTGCTGTCATGTTGCATTATATGAGGCAAAGCATGCAGGACAATTGCAACGTAAAAGTGTCTGGGCGCATAGTATCACATATAGCCTACAAGCAACACATCTTCTCATTGAGGCATTTTGAAAACAACAAAGTATAGCCTACGATGTGCTGCATATTTAGAACTATGGGGTTTACGAAAACTCACAAGGAATCTGTAATTATAGCCTACCGGTGCACCTTAATCCATACGGAAATTCAGAAAGGCAATAGATGTAGCCTAGGCTACTGCACAGTGACACGAGTGTCTTTTCACACACACTCTGTATCATGATCATATTCATATATTGGCCCACGTGTTTGTTCAATACCACCATGGCGTTACTAGTTATTACGTTTACATTAGAGCACCTAAAATGATATCTGGAACAACTAGCGAAAATCCAAATGGGTAGCCTACTGATGTCAAATCAATGAATCCAACCCAAAGGAATTAGATTCAATTTATGAGACCGTTAATCCATCCTCTTCAACGTATGATGCACTTTTTGTAGAAAAACATAACAACTTTCATCACCTTGTATAAACTAATAACAATAACAACAATAATAATAATAATAATAATAATAATAATAATAGTACAGTTACATTAACATTCCTTCTTAAGAATAAACCAGCCTGATATTGAATTTCTTTTTCAACAAATATTTATTTAGTTATTTATTTATTTTTACTGAAACATATTTCAACTATTCAGCGCACTGCTCTACGGTTCACCTGTGCACGAGGCAAATATTAAAAACACCAAGCAAATAAAGACCAAATCTAACAGAGCCAATCATTTAAATAAGTAAATAAACATTATTTATAAAACTTTAAAAGTAAAGTAAAAATATCACAGCGTCTTTTTCAACATGAAATACCCACAGAAAAGCAGGGCAGGCGCTCAACATTTTTTTTGAGGCATCAACTTTTCCCTCCCAAAAAGGGACCGTGTAGATCTACCGTATGTATCTTTTTTCCAAATGTCTTCTTCAGTTCATTTTCATGTCGTTTTTTTTTTTTTTTTTTTTTTTTTTTTTTTTCAGTCATCCGTTATGGAAAAATGTATAATTAAGAAAAATGAAATAACATTTTAAGACAGGCAATTCCCGTGGATTCCTCGCGATTTGGAAGCCTTCAAATAAGAACACCGTCTGTATATTTCAATGCAGGCACTGATATTGTTTCTTTATTTTATATTGTCTGTCTTGATCTCACTCGTTTTACTTGTATTCGTTTTCTCCGTTTGGTTCCTCCGGGCTGCCTGCGTTGTTAGATGTCACATTCACTGTCGCTGGAAGTGATAGATATTGCCGAGGCGGCGGCTTTGCTGGACAAACTAGCTTCGGGGCTGGACGCAGTACCGAGTCGGTCCACTGCGACGTCCTCCTCGGCCAGAGACCGAACCGAACCTTGGGTCAGGACCTGCTGTTGAAGCCTTCACAAAAGATAGAATGGGAAAGTGAGAATCGTAATTAGGCCTACGTTTGTTTTTGTTTTTTCGTATGCATAATAAAAAAAAGTAACATTTCAACTACAGTCAGTCAGATAAAGTGTCAGATAGATAAATTAATAATTATAATGCCATCGCCGCATGAAGTGTATAAACAGACACATAGACAGTAGGCTACGGAGAAATTCGTCCGAAGATCAGATGATGTCTGTTGTTTTATACAACTGATGGGTAATTACACGTGCAAGTTACTAAATTTGCAACAGCTTAATTTATAACGATATCAGTACCATGTTAGTTAAAACAACTGCAGCAGGATATTGCTTTTTTATTCAAATGAATACACTCTTCGAGTGAAATTAACAGCACAGTACCAGCACGTAGCCTAAGATAGCAATGTACTAATTATGAATTGTATGAACATGGTTGCCCAACTTTGTCCAAATTTGATCTGTTCGAATTCATCGCAAAGCAGAGGGATTCTAAATTAGAGAAAGAAATAGGGAAACAGAAAATTCGCCTTGTTTGTTTCCAAATACTCCCCGTTATGCAAACTGTCAATGGTTTCACCTCCCGAGAATTACCCTAATCCTAAATCGATATGTTTAAAAACGAATAGAGATCATACAATTTATTTTAAAAACGAACAAGCGTTTACAGAGTGACATTAATTTTATTTGCATTAACTATTGGTATTGAAATATCGCATTAATGTTTAGGCCTCAACACGAAACGTGCAGTGTAGGCTACTGTAGCCTAATGGAATTTCAGATTTCAGCCATGGAAATCGCAAAAGTCAATTGTTGATCCCATATTGATATACTTGGCCTACGTAATGAGTCGTTTTACAGCGTGGTTTGCAAGCTCAATACATCTGTACTGTATACACTAACTTTAATTTACAGTTTTTTTTATTAAGAACAAATTACTCAATTTCCTCTCTATATGGAAAAGCAGTAGGCCTATCTATTTACGGAAGATATCAGTCGGGTTACAGGCTATCGGATTATTTGATATATTTTTTAAATAGAATGAAAGACAATTAAATAAATATGAATCCAATCACAATTAAATAAATATAATGATCCACAAAAAATATCATTTGCGTAGCTTTTTTGTTTGGAATTCAGTTCGTGTTGAAGACGTGTAAAGGGTAGCCACATTTTACATTTAAAAACTGCACTGTATGCAATTTGACAATTTGGACGATGGGATATGCAATGTCCTTGCGAGGGGGTAGAGGAGTTTAACTAAGCACTAATGTGAGTAAGATGAACACAAACAGCAAGACGACAGTAACATAAAGAACCCCCCCCAAAAAAAAAAAAAAAATACAAATAATTAAAATAAACATCTAAGTGCAAGCGTGGATGTGATTGTACACAAACGTACATATACCTGTTTTTTGCTGCCGCCGCTCTATCCCTTTGTCTGCGGTTTTTGAACCAGTTTCCCACTTGTGTGGGGGTAAGTCCCGTAGCCTGAGCAAGCTCCCTCTTTTTGCTAGGGTTCGGATAAGGGTCCTGTAGATACCATTCTCTGAGCAAATGTCGGGTTCTCTCCTTGAAGCAATGTGTCTTTTGTTCCCCGTCCCAAATCGTCCTGGGCAGCGGGAACTTCTTCCTCACCCGATATTTGTCCACGGGTCCTAGCGGGCGGCCCCTCAGCTTCTCCGCCTCCTGGTAGTGCGCTTCCAGCCAAAGGGCCTGCAGTTTAGAGTGGGAGTCTTTGGTGAACTTGTGGTTTTCCAAGATATGGTAGAGCTCTCGAAAATTCCCGGTGTGGAAGGCCACGATGGCCCGCGCTCTCAACACCGACTCATTCTTGTTGAGGACCTCGCAGGCTGCAGGGGCGACGGGCAGCGACCAGAGGAAGCGACCGAGTCGTTCAATATCGCCGCTCTCCTCTAAAGTCTCACAAACCCCCGCTACCTGCTGGGGGCTAAAATTCAAGATAGGCAGCTGAAACATGGATGCTTGTCTTTTTCCCGCTGCTGTCTCTCTCGCGCTCGCGCCCACTCTCTCGCCTGACCCTCTCTCTCTCTCTTTCAGATGCAGACAAAAAGGCAATCCCAAAGTTAACAGATCAACCGTTAAAAACACTGAGGAGCAATGCCCTCTGGCTGGCGACAGCAGCCTTAATGGGTGAACTTCGTAGATTGCAAGTACGAGAGTATACAGCTGGACCCGAGATGAGATTTTTGAAGAAAAAAGACATTCAGCCCTCTCCTGATTTTCTATTGGACTTGGCAGATTGGTTGCGTGGTTGCCATGGATGCATGTCAATCACTGTC
Source organism: Aldrovandia affinis (assembly GCA_029706075.1). Classification (NCBI taxonomy): domain Eukaryota; kingdom Metazoa; phylum Chordata; class Actinopteri; order Notacanthiformes; family Halosauridae; genus Aldrovandia; species Aldrovandia affinis. Next base: position 1,285,574 of record JAINUG010000021.1, read on the forward strand.
AAGTTTGCCAATCACGCGGAAAGGAGCGTGAAGAGATTTCAGCACCTCCCAGAGCTCGACAGCGCCTTTTAAAAACGAAAACATTCTGACCTTTGCATTTTGTCTTCAAACATTTAATTGCCTTCGATGTTTTTTGTGCATCAGCTCCTTTGCAACGCGCTGTTTTGGAATGGAAAATGCGTCCTGTTAAGAATGCTATAAAACCTGCATAATTTTTTAATGTTTTTTATGATTTCTATCTGTTTTTCTCAATGTCCGTTTGTTTTTCCTTACGATAATCAAAATGTATTATTTGAAATATAGAGAGCCATCAAAAGCATTGCATATTTTGAACGAATAAGGTATAATGTAGGCTAATGGTTGCTTTACAACACAATAAAGCAAGAGGGAACAACATTCATTTACGTTGGATTTTTTTGCCCGGACTGCATGATTCAAATTATTGCGTTAATGAAGAAAATATATAAAATTGTCACTGCAATTTGACACATAATTTTGATATAGGCTACCTCTTAAATTGCGCATTGCATTAGGCTACGGACTTTCTATAACGGTGTGACAAATATGAGATATTGTTCGGCAATGCCAAGCAAAGAAGGACAATGTGAAAGAGTTAAATACAACCCAGTAAAATAGGATTAAAAACGATAACTGCATTCGTTTCACTAACGCTTCACATAGGTTATATATGCACACCTAATGCAATATTTATTTCACGCGATTATTCCACGAAGCCTTTTATATCCATCCATTGGGTCTACGATTAGCATCGTGATTATGGACATATACATTTTTGTAAACCTCGTTTGGCGTGTGTGTGTCAACAACTGAGAAAGCCATGTTGATCATTCCTACAGCTCTTTGTGTTTGCAAAGGCGCATAATGCTGCTCTGTATTTTGATGTAATTTTATTTATCCACGCCACTCCCCTGAAATCATCTATTATTAACTGTTGGCAAATTAATATATTTATGGATTCGGCGAGAGAGCTGTGTGGCAGGCCATTCTGGTTTAGTATCAGACACACTTCGCTTTGTGCAGAGGCTGATTCGGTAAATAAGAAGGCGGATAGATAGCGCAGATGGTTTGAAGTGTCGGGTCAGATTATTTCATGCCTGGGCACAGTGGAAAAGTTCATTCTGACGGAAAACCCTGATATTATTTTCACAGATCCAAGCAGTTCAATTTGAACCCCCTTCAGGGTATTTTGCATGATTTATAGAAGACTCGTGGCTCTAGTTATAGAGCTGCCTTATGCACATAAAGCTGCTCATTTTACTGCACTGTGCTTAGACACGTGGAATGCCTTAATACAAACGTGGTAATACTTCAGCCTAACAAAGCTCGCATTTTTCATTTAGGGATAATAGTAAAATACAGTGCTAGATAGCCTACATGCGCGTTGCTTGTCCTGTGAGGTAAAAACTTAAATTAGACCAACGTATGTCAATCAAGAAAATAAGAATAACAGGGCGGACTTCAAATGTCGGGTTTTTTTGGCTCAGAAGAAGGTACAAAACTACTGTCTATGCGGAACAAAGTAAACCCGTGCCAAAAAGTAGAAATGTAATTTCATCAACACTTTCTTCTTTCTGAAACAATTATGTGAGGTGTCTAACCGTGCAGTTTGTCATAATTAGAATTTAATTATTGTTTTAGTTGAATTGGGATTGTGCAATTATGGTTATAGATGCGGCTTATATCATGATCTTAAATGGGACATAAATAAAGACTAATATTAAGACCAATACTGGTTATCATTAAAATACAAATATATATTTACACAAAGACCGATTTTGGTGTTTAGACCTGTGGACATCTGCAAATAAAGGTATGGTCATTACTGTATTATTGGAGACACAATTAATCATAACCTTTACTGTCGATTTGCTCTATCCTTGATGAAGAAACCAGTAAAATCGGTACACGCGGTAAGACGATTAATGTAACCTACCTCGTGGAATTCTCATTCATAAATCCCCATTATTACAGGTTTAACACCGACTGGTTAACAAACATAAATAAAGAATTTGCAAGTGACTAAGGCTAAGGCACGGGCTCGTGTGACAGACAGAAACGAGGACAGAAGAGCAGTACTCAGGGGCTGACTTGGTACATTTTTGAAAAATTCAGAAGCCTGTAAATATTTCATCGGGCAGGTCTATTCAAACCTAAACAAACGCGTTTTAAGACGACTTACAGTAATAAAAGCATCATTGAGTTTTGGATATCAATTCAAATTCAAATTCAATGGAAAATGCGTTGCTATTTGACCAAGTTATTGAACTAAAATAAGTCTTCGATGGACGTACAAGGTTATGGATTATTTCACTTCTGCCCGATTCTTTAAATTATGAGTTCCCGTTTGAGTACATACCATTGACAAAATGTTTTTTAGTTTTTTTAGTTTGGAAGCCTTCTCTGTAGCCTTCTTTAAAAAATGAAAGAACCTCCGTCCCGTGGGACGCTTAAGTGACCCTACAGCAATACGAAAACAAGGCCAAGCATTTTTCTGAACAGTGAAAGCACATGGAAGCAAATTGGTAAAATGTATCTTTAAATAGGCTATGTATATAAGTATGGTATACAACTATTTCCCAAAAGGAAAACGATATCAACATTATATTGTGTTTTAAATACAAGCATGTGACGTTGTACTTAAAGCCTAAAATAAAGCAATAGCCTAATTAAATTAGTTAAATTAAATAAATTAAATGATCATGACGTACATTATTTATTTAGTGCACTTAATTAATGTTTTAACACGCAGCAATACAGCAGAAATGACAACTTTTCTAACAATGGCATTTAGAAATGACGTATAGGCTTATATTGTCGGTTATATTTTACAGCGAAATTCATTTTACATATATGTTATTTAATTTGGGCAAAAGGTTAGACAGAGAACCTGTAGCCCCTGTTATTTAAACTCGAGTAAGCAGGGGTGTTACTATAACCTAGAAACAGTGCGTAGCCATATTGTCAAAATTAGGACTGTAACACACAGAGAATAATCTTTTGCAAGGGTCATCACCGCACTATATGATTGTCGTAACCAATATATACAGTAAACCGTTGTACGACATTGTTATACACTTGATTCTGGAAAGTCCCAGGACAATTGGATGCCACATTCGGGACAACACTCATGCATGAGCTTATGTTTACCTACATATGCCTATGTGTGGTTTCTGAACATTTTCAGTCGTTTTTCTATTATTTGATTACTTAGTCATCCTAGTTTGACTAACAGTAAGTTCCTTCGTTTTGTTTATGATACACAGTGAGCAAAGGTTATGTTTATTAGCCTTGGCCACGATTAGCCTTTTGCCGTGTTTTTACAAGCGTCTCTAACGGTGTCAGCCTGCATAATAGAAATGGAGTCCTCCAAAAAATCCGTATATATATATATCTGTTGTGAAATGTTGTAATGATAACGGCTCCAATATATGTAACATATTATACTTATTAAGTTCGGAATTAAATGAAGAAAAGTAAAACATTCATGACAGTGCGAGGTATGTGCACCATCGGTCAATAAAGTGTCAGTGCAAAACGTTGCTGCTACTGAAACGATATCATCAGGGAAAACCCTGGGGAGCACGGTTGCTCATTGCTGGTTGAAGGCTAAAAGTCAAGGTTTAGTAACGCCAACCTTAAAAGGGTACAGTACACGTGTACAATGTTACAGTAGTAGGCTAGCTATTAAAATATAAAGAATAATTTCATCCTCATCCCTCTTCCCTTCCGCAATAGTTGTTGTGTAATTATTTTGTTGACATAACTTAAACACGAATTTAGGAAAATAGGAGGGGGCTGTTCCATGAACTATTAAATTAAACTAATCTGAATTCGAAATTGTTCGAAAAAAGATTTTACATTGAATGTTTTGAAGGCATAGTTTCTAAATACACTGCTCTGAAGGTAAACGGATCAAAATCCCAAATCAGTGACAGATATCTGGACAGCACTGTTCTCACATTGAACTTACCGATGTGACAAAAGGTTTAGGGCAACAGACGCTATTAAATGTTTCATATTCATATTCATTTTTTTAGCTTAAAAGTACACAAATAAAATTGTATTTGGTACATTTTCGGTGACCTAAATTACCAGATGTCAAAGACCTTCTTTACACGTCCGATAAAAAGAAACAGTCACTGTAAGTTCTACTGTACCCAGTTTTCGACAGATTTGGACGGAGTGGGAAGTACATAGCTCAAATCAATTCGAAACTTCGTAAATGGTGTAACAGTTTTTACCTTTGGCATTTCTCTATAAGATGCCTCCCGGAATCAATTAGGATTCCTATACTAATCACAAATGTTGTCGCTGTGTTCATGGAAATATACATTTTACCCAATACACATTTGGAGGAATTTTAACAAAAGAGAAAACATAGTTAGATTAAGGGTTGCATTGTGAAATTGCTAACTAACTAATTGTGTAATTAGTTATGTGATAGGCTAACTGTTTTGTATAATATATGATTTTATTTTCAGTGAAAATAATTACCCCATGGGATATTGATTTTGCCAATCAGAATCAGGAAACATGGGCTACTCCCTTCATTTGTGTTATTCTGTAAATTGACAGCTAGAGTCGGTGTTGGTTTGAAAGCAGAGAGAAAGAGAGGGAGAGTGGAGGCTATGAAGGAGAGCAGATATGACAGTGTGCATGGGGCTAGGCAAATTATACTGACTTTTCTGAATGGTAAAATGCTGAGTACCTCCAGCACATGGTCACCTGCATTTACAGGCTAATGATTAATCAAATTATTTTCTTTGTGGTTCAGAATGAGCAAAAACCAGAAACACTCCAGGACCAGTGTTGCCTACCCCTGTTCGAGACAACACATTTTCCCACTGTTGGTCATATTCAATGGACCGGATACCCACCTGACCATTTGCAGCCTATCAGCAGAAGCTAATTGCTGCTTCTCAGGCTCTTTGCCCAATTGGTTACAGCCTGTAATCAGAGTTGGTGTTCCTGCACAGCACTGTCTGGACACCTGCAGACCTATGATTACTCATATCCACGTTATAAATGAATAAACAAGAGATTTAAACACAAGAGATTAACTTTCCTAGAAAGTGGCATGCATAAAAAGCTTTAATTTCTGTTCTAAAAATTGTCGTTTTTAAAAGAAAAATACATTTCATTTGTACCATACATTTGCATAGTGTTGGGTAATAGTCTGGCTATAGCTTTCATTTTCGTTCAATTTGCCAAAACAAAAATCAATTTACTATGAATCACCCATTTGCCCAGCACAGGGACATAGCCTGCCCAAGGCAGAACGGATCAAAAAACCAAGTAAGGAGTGAACGTGCTCCAACTGACCCAGATTTGATCAGATCAGCTGTGCAGCCAGGCAGACGAGACACTACAGAAGCTGGTTACCATCTACCATTTCAGTCAGCCCCTCCCCCCATCCCCTGCCAACAAAAACGTAACCTCAGCCCATGGCTTCCCACTCCTAACTACCTCATCCAAGGCCACACTTGCCTACTGCCTTCCCCCAAGCCCAGCCTTTGCCAGTCGAGCTCCCACACCCAACATCCCCTCACATCCCTGCAATCAGCCAATGTTAGCACATTATGGACCATATTCACGGAGCTACAATATTTACACGTATCTCATGTGTTTGATGGTTCCCATTCAACTGGAGTGCCCACAGCTTATTCATCTCCGGCAGTTTCACAAGACTCATTTTGAGTCCACTCTGTATTCAGCAGTAAAAACCCTGACTGAAGCAATCCACAATGTCTTTGTCCTTAAATTTGAGCATCAACATATGAGTGTTATATGTATCTTTTTAGACTTAGAAATGACCATGGTTTTGGCCGCCACTGAAAGGAATAGAAACCTTTCTGTTAGAATAGAAGAAATGTAACACTCATTGAATTCTGTTACACAAAAGTTAAGGACAAGGCATAATGCAGTCAAATCAAATCAGGTGAGATGTCAGTTTAATATTCCTGAGGCCTTTTCCACAAAGGATTAACTTTCTAATTAAGGTATCATGCCAACGGTCACATTCCGGTGTCCTAGTTCTGGAGGGCCAGAGTAAGCTATAAATGAGTATTAATGATGCAAAAATAAACATTTTTCAAAGCCACTTTAGGAGCAAGAAGATGGAGGGATAAGCTAAGGGCTCTAAATGCTATGCTTTAGTCCCATTAGCACTTGGTCAGAGCTTTTTACGTTGTTTAATCTGTGGATTTATGGTAACAGAGAATACTTCTTATCCACAGACCCATTGGCCTGCCCTCCATAATCCACCAGCTCTTATTTAAACCCTGCTGACAGAGAGGAGCAAATGGGGGCAATGTCTGCATTGGGGTGGCATTAACAACATGGGCAGAGATGCCAGCTTCCTGACACAGATATCCCCGGAAATTCACACAAACATTCACAGACAGAGGATCTCATACAAACCACTGTCCATTGTTTGTTTGTTTTTACAAAACCTCCAATATGCAGTCACTGCAAATGGGTGTGTTCATTTGAACGTACCAGCTGAATGTGTCTGTGCTGACTTACACTTATCTTACACTTACACTTTCCATCATTCCTAACACATAAAATAGCTTTAGTTTTTCATACAACTTCTTACAATTAAAATGCTTATATTAAGATACCAATTTCATGTAAGTCAATTGTTTCCAGTACATATGGGGTATTACTGTTATCACAATTTCCCAGAATCTGACTTGGACATTATTTATTTCTGTACATAGAAGTACTACTTTTCAGCATGCACATGCAATGGCACTTATGAGAACGTGGGACCCTGTCTTGTTAAGACTATCGACATAGAAATCTGATGACTGATCAGGCATCTCTGAGCTAATTGAAGATGGAAAGCACAAGTATTATACTAATAATAGATTTTTTGGAGGTGGAGGGTACCATTCAAACTGCACTGCACCAGGAAACAAACAGAAGCAGTATACACAGCAGTGTTGCATCTAGGATTTAATTTAATCAAGTCCTTAATTCCACTTTTACATTTGTTTTGTGAAAAAAGGCAAACATTTGCATAGACGATTCAGAGGAAGTAGACTCGACTGAGGAAAACCTGGTGTTATACATAAAGGTTATTTGAACAGAAAGGCTATGGTCCAGTTTTGGCTAGAGATAGGGGGATGAAAGTCATTAAGGTTTGCAACAGAAATGCACACACTTTAAGGACATTTCCCTCACCAACCCTCATGTTTGGACACAAACAATCTTTCTATTTACATTTGCTGCAGTATGAAGTTATCCCTCTTGGTGTTGAATGCCATATCATATGATGGAGCAGGGGCTTGATGGGTAAGGAGGACTGCAGTTACCCTTCCTGAGTCACAGAGACCACTGGGGTACAACGAATGGGTTACACCTGACCTCTACCAAGCACAAAAAGCTACTGAACTCACCACATAGCCACTCAAAAGGAACACATGTTAGAGTAAGTTGTTAGCACTGAAGGGTGTTAACATATAGAATTTAATGAGCGCGGATGATATTATTAGCTTGGCCACGGGGGGAAAGTGTGAGATACTCTTGAGGTGGTGGGGGCGGGCAGCTCGTAGTGTTTCTCCAACATCAGTCAGCAGTAGCGAAATTAAAGTGGAAAAGAGTGCACAAGTTCACCCCTCTTTCCGTTAATGCGGGAAAATGGTCTAATGCAGATCATTTGTGGTTGGAGAGGCCCCTGCTTGTGTTGTGCATCTTGACAGCACTGGAGGTGACAGGAGTCACAAGTGATCAGAGTGAGGTCCCCTGGCGGCATGGGCCCCTAATGATGGGTGACTCAGGCCCAGGTTCTGCTATGGTGTTGTTTGCCTCTCGTCTCCTGTCAGACCTGTCTCTCCCGCACTCAGCCCATTAGCGACTCCACTCCTCTGCCTGGTGATGCCTGAACCCAGCCAATATGCTTCTCCTTCCCTTAGATGATGCTCTTTTCCTGCTTGCAGATCGTATCTTATTTTTATCCTTACGAGTCGGTACAAATCTTGTGCGGATGCCCGGGTATTTCAGATTAACGTAACAACGCATCTAATGTAACACAGTCTGTGTATCATAGGCCTGTTCGTTTTGAGATCGCTTGACCCAGGATTTGGCCGGTCAAACCTTGAGGTAGATTAACTCATAGGCACAAGCCATCACTATGAGAAGTACATCATCAGTCTTGATCGTGAACTGTAAGTCTACAATCTACTAGGAACCAACATGGACTTCTTCTCTCCAAACCCTGCAGTTTGGCCCTTAGCCTAATTGAGTGAATTATGTAAGATTGTAGTATCACAGTTACTTGACATCTTGAGCTAGAGGTTACACTCACGGTCATACATACAGGGCAGACAGTTTAACTCATGACTAAATATGCTCTAATAATTGGATTAGGAGTGTGTAAAAATCGCACTGTTAATATTTAGCTACAGTGTCCCTTAGCTGCAGTGTGTCTTACTACACACACTGGCACATTTCTTCGCTTTGTTGATGAGGTGGTTGGAAAATTCAGCACAGATTGGGGATGTAAACTCATGAGGGGAGAAAAAGGTAAGAGAATAATGCTCCACCCCCAACCCTAATCTTGGCAGGTTCGCCCTTCTCACACTTGTTGAACCTGCCAAGTTGAGCACCTTGAGTCACGTAATAACCTAAAGTAATTTCATGTTCTGTACCATTATTTATTTTAATTATTCACGGTCTGTAACATTAATATTGATACTGAAGTTGGTGTGATAGCTAGCTAGCTAGCTAGCTAGATGCCTGCCTTAAGTTATGTCCCAAATACGTGACAGATAATAGCTAGCTTACCGTAACCACCTAGTATCAAGCTTTAGAGTATGCTCTAAATTGACCTTATACTTTCTTTCACGTTACCGATGTTTAAATCAGATAACAATGCGCTTGTAATATAGTATAATATACATAACAACATAATATAAGTTATGTGACTGCCTAGCTAGCTAGTTAACTGATCAAACCAATCATTTAAACTATTATTTTAACCATTTAAATTGTGAGTTAGCAAACTAACATTTCACATCCAGCTAGCTACTAACGCTCTGCTGCTGTCACAGCTGCTGCTCGCCGCCAGAGGGCAGCATTGGACTCTTCCTGATTGTGTCATTGTGTAATTGTTTTATTGTTTCATTGCCTCAAGTGATTCCACCTGTGTCTTGTTTCACCTGATTGTCTGAGAGTATTATTGCCTTAGTGATTTCACCTGTGTCTCATTTTGTTCCCTATTTAAGCTAAAAATGTATTTTTCCCGTGTTACCATTCTGAGATTTTGTCGTTCAACTGTGTTTGTTTGTGTTAGTGTTTTATTATTTATACTCGTGTTTATGTTCTCACAGTTTGTGAGTTTGTTATTGTGTTTTCTTTAGTTTAGTCGGTTACAATAAATATTCCGTTTATTGAATTTTTGCCTCTGGCTTTGTCTCTGCACCTGGGTCCAATCTCTGCATTGTTTCACTATATGCATAGTTTGCAAAGAAATGTGTAACCTTTGTCGGTTGACTCTTGCAAGGTGTTTATGAGCAGAGCTGTTGGCGCAAACTCGAACGTTCGATTAGAGACAAAATCGAAATTGATTTGAGTGTAGCTATGTAGCGTTTGGTCATGCTACTCTGCTACTTAGTGGAAAAAATTGCAAGCTACTGAAAAGCTTTTGAAAATGGCTATCGTCACGCTGACAAATTTTGCTAAGCTAGTAGCATCACTAACATACTCCCCAACAATGGCGAATAGCCTACATACCTTGGTTAATTTCTTATGACGTTAAAATAATTATTCATTTTGGTGTGAGTGTCTAACTATGGACTGATTGTGTATTTAAATGTTGTAGTCATTTTGACCTCTGTAACGGTTTAAGCGACATACAAAATATTGGCCTTTCTAGTGTTAAATGTCAAATAATAGGCTATCGGTTAACTGAGCTAATAAGTCAATGTCAACATTTTAACTTATAGTTAAAAAAAAAAAAAAAAGATTGTCCTAATACATACATTTTTTATAACTTTTCATTGCCCAAAATTGTTTCATTTGGATAAGAAATGATTACCTCACTTGCCGGTCTTAGTCCACAGGTCCATGCATAATTTTCATTGTGCAAAGGTGATTGGCCAAGGCATAGGCTACTTTCGAGCACAAATGTTTTCTGTTGATAGTTTTGTCCTAGGACTTTGCATTTGGTTACTCGTGAACCTAGTCAGCCCACACCACCCCCAACCCCCCCCAAAGAATACTTTTTCATAGAATCTGCACGATTCACGTAAATTACAGATTTTTGAATATTTTGGAACTAGGTGACTAGTTTGCATACTTCTTGGTATATATGGCTTGATTATCTCTTGGGTTAGCAAAGACCATATTTTACTCTGGAAAATATATACTAAATATACTGAAAAATCTGTTTTCAGTTTCTGGAAAGTCAGGCTCAATTTCACATTCTCATTTAGTTCATAGTATGAATAATTTGGCTTATAGCTACGTTTAATTGTTACTTGATACTCAAGATGCAATTTGCAGTGGTTTATTAATGAAGTGAGAAATATGCATGTTTCATAATTTATTCTCTCCACTGCGAAAGCCCTCAGCTTCTCACTGCATTGCTTTCAGACATGTAATCTGTGGCTAACATTGGCTGTGGGCTGACAGATTTTATTTTCACACGTTTTCACTTTTCAGTTGTTGCTGAATTTAGTCTGCATGCCAACAGCAATTCTCATGTTATTCTCTCCCATCTTATTAATGGAACAGTTTATTGTCAACAAGCATTTCCAAATTCTAGCTGTATTAAGGAACTGCATACATCTGCCAATATGTAGATAAATGAGAACCAAAGTATGGTTTACACCCTTTGTGACGATGATACACCAGACAAAAATATGAAGAAAACAATGGTATGCCCATTACAAGGTCAGACTTTATGTTTCCTTTAAGAGATGGGGATTTTAAGGTCTTAATGTCTGTCAAGTGTACTTTATTGATGGCTTATGCCAAATGTCATCCTGACACATCTAATTAAAATGAACGGATGTTCCTAGGTAGGGCATGAGATAGCAAGCCAGCAGTTTGGTCCCTGTCTGAGGCCCGCCAATCGTGCTGCTGGTTTCGATGATGCGTTTGACAAGACGGTGCTGACGGGTGTGCGGATTTCACCCGCCGTCTCAGAGCAGGTCCCACTCACCGCCGCGACTCCAATCGCAACTGACAGCTGAGAGTTGTGTCACTTTCGCTCCGTGCATTTATTTATTTATCTACTCCAGCTCTGTATTCCTCACAGTGCTGCATAAGCAGTACTGCATGACAAGGTTGCAGTGTCTGCGGCCCTCAGGGACAGAAAGAGAAAGGGAAGGCCAGGGGTTCTATCCCGTGGGCTCCCTCTCTGCCGCACACATACCATACACTGTCTCTTTTAATCTGGCTTGGATTCACAGTGCCAGAGAACATGTGTGTGAATGTGAATATAAGTGAACAAAAACAGAAGTTCACAAAAGCATAGCATCCCATTGAAGAAGAGAGGCTCCACATCTCTGACCTTGTTTTTACTTAGTGTTTGCGTGAACACAAATGGCGCATTGCTGTGGACTGCATCAACTGGAGATGCAGCCTTTGTCCCACAATCTATCAAAAACCTAACACGTTATTTTTCTCCTCAAGAAATGAGACATTCCTTCTCTTTCATAAAACTGAAGTTAATCAGCATGGCTGACCTTCACCTGATTCAAGGCAACTTCTGCCTCTGACAAACCTCTGGAGGGTTGGGGTCTATTCCATCGGAATAAATTAAATTGAGGAAATCAATTGAAATTCAATGAATTGATTGACAAATGGCCATTATATTCTATGTTAGCTTTTCAAACTGACCTGGCTGTATTAAAATGGAATTGACTCCAAATCTGCACCTCAGATCAGTGAGGCTTGACATGAGTAAAACCTCCATATGACAGAATCCATCACATCGCAACAGTACAGATACAAGAAGTCATGAGAAACCAAGAAGCCGTTTAGTGTCACAAAGAGAACGCCTGCTTCCCGCACACCACAGGTTAATAATGCAAAAAAGGAATGGCTGGGATGACTCAAGGGTAGGCAGCATGACCAAAGAATGTGTACTGCCCTATCATTTATTTAAACCATGAAGCACTGCTTACTCAAGCATGGAACTCATTGTGGAGTCTTTTCTGCGTCAGCTGCATCCCAGATCATCAGTGCTTACCCTCACATAATTAAAATAATGAGACCTCACACTGATAGATTCAGTAAACAATGTGATTATTCTGTTATTGCTCGTAGGTAAAGTCTAATGCCACAGTAAATAGCCTCATCCACATCTGCTGTGGCTAGCAGGCGTCAGAAAGCTCAGACCGTTATTTGACATCTTAAGGTAGTTTCCTAATATGCTGATTAAAAATGTATGTTTGGAGGGCAGGCAGCCAGCTGCAATGTGAACACTTGCCGGAGGAAATTGAGTTGTCTTATTTAAAACACATTTCTGGGATTAGGGTCATGTAAATGAGTAAACAGCTAACACTAGTCATCAAGTGACTTCCTACAAAGAGACCTGAGCCAAGGAAAACCACTGCAAAGAATTTTGCCACCAAGACTGCACCGCTTAAGAAGACTAATCAGATGCCAGGCACACATCTCCACAAGACTGCTGGGCTGCCATTTCAGCTGGAGAATGTATCTTTCCATTGATCCTTTAAATTACCACTGGTCAGAGTTCAACACATACACCAATTTAACATTAAAAACAAGAACATAAACAGGGACTGTCCAGGGGCTGCCTCTACAGTTGTCTTTGACATGTTGCATGGAGTGCCATTTCACCATCTAGTGGTAAAAGAAAGGTACTGCTCTTACATTGGGGGAGTGAGCCTCTCACACAGTGAGTGAAGAGGGATACCGCTGCTTCTAGATTTGTTTAGTCCAAGCCCAAAACTTTAAAAACTCCTGACTCCTGAAGGAGCAATAATGCCTTCTTAGGCTGAGCCTCTTATGTACGTTGTACATCCTAAAGTCCCTTAGCTGAAGGGTGGCAGGGGAGGATGTGGCCACTAATCCAATCATCTAACAGACAAGTCCATATGTTTGTGGCCAGCTTTACCTTGAGCCAATCAATTATCGCTGCACTCAAAGCTGTTTACTGAAAGGGGAACTGAGAACTGGTATTTTATACATGTGGTTTAGCACACAGGTATTTTCACGGCGTAGTGACAAAAGGTCCTCAAAGATTGATACAATCAAGTATATTGTGAGAAAATGGTGTGTTTACTAGCCTAGGTCCACGGAAGCACATTCCTTTGACATATTTTACGATATATAACTAACATATATTCATGAAACCAAGCATCCTGTATGATTGTACCTTTCAATCGCCATTAATATTTGGATACATATTATTGAAAGCAAGCATAACAGACTATCTTGATTGAGATTGGTTTACTTTTCAGTGTTTTCTAGCAGTGGGAGATGGGAGTTAAAACTGTAGCCTAAAAGCAATCTTAAAGGATGCTCCCTGAGTAGATCAGCATGCTCTAGGTGGAACTAGAGTCTGACCCCGCTCTGACTGAACGAATCCTGCTGTGCTTCATTAATTACACTCTAACAGAAAACAAGACAGAAACAGCTTGAAAAGTGGCCTGTCACACAGCGGTGAGTGCAATTCCAGACCTTTTTGACATTAGCGGCACACAAAAATATAAAGAAAAGGTGTCTCACAAAGCACAAGGTATGAACACATATTTTACGTGACATCTCAAGGAATCTAGAGCGTATTGTGTATGTGTCCCCAATTTTGAAATCTGACAAATATTTGAGTCTGATAAATGCAATAATGACATGGCAACAACGTTCTGAATTGTGCCTGGATTTTTATTGCACTCTATTATTGTACTTTTATTGCATTGCCAACTGACAAGGGAAAGTCTCTCTCTTTCTCTCTTGCTTAGTCTAGCTCGCATATTGCAGCTTGTTGTATGAATTCACAGCTATACTGTTTCATCTGTGAAACAAGATTTTCAACAAAAGGATGCAGCAATAACCAATTCTTTCCCATCCCAAGAGGAGAAATGTGTCTTGCACTATGATGCATTGTATTCTGTCTTTTATCAATGCCTCAGAGCAAAGGGAAGAAAAAAACAGTTACCATGTTATTGCTATGTGACATGCTCGGTGGAGAAAATTGCCAGCACTCTCAGTAATAGAAATGAGAGGGTACAGAGGGAAGTGGACATCGGTTTAGGATCAGTGTTCTTCTTTCGGAAAATGTGTGGATAAAGGTGTGGTAAAAGACAGGTTTAGATATCTCCATTGTCTTTTTAAAGGCTGATGTCACTTACAGTAATATGGGGAGTTAGTACCAATAAGTAAGCCAAGATAATAGGCAGGTGCATGTGTTATACTGGCCGTAAACCCATAAATGCTGTATGATCAGTTAATGATATCAAGTTAAGCAAATTTACCCAGCCTGCTTGCAACCCTGTTTCCCAGGGTCAGAGGTATCTGTTGTTTGAAGCTTTAGCATAGCTTAGGAGAGCATCTGATCACAGAGGCTGAACTTTCGGTTCATAAGCCCATGGAGAGATTAGTCCTCTGACATGTTTCACTACATGGATAGCGCACACAGCAGCATGATCTGTTTGAATCTGACTAACACCAGAAGGAAACTGGGACACAATATAAAAACTGGAGATTTTTTGCATCACTGAAAGACTTCACAAAAGCTTTACATCGCTATATCTTCCATGGGCACAGGTATATCATAGAACAATTTTAAACAATTTGTTTCACATGGGAACCAGTAGGATTTGTGATTTGCGTGGCTGGTTTTATAAAGCTGAAAAATGTGGGGAAGCAAAAGCTTTTCACACACAAATGTATACACACACACACACACAGACACTCAAATTCCACTTTCCATTATTAATACTTTATAAAATGCTTGGTAAGCAGCTTCTCTCGGCCTTGTACCAATACATAGCTGTAGAAAGAACTGGAATCTTTTTATGGATCCAGGTGTGCACTGATAGTTTCAGCAGTTACAAACACACAATGGACAAGCTGTTGGTATTGTGGAGGAAATTAAATTGAAGTAGTAGGAGGGGGCTGAGAAAACTGCCAATTGGTTTTTCTTCTTCTTTGGATTCTCACCTTCAAATGGAGGTTACAGTAGACGGTATCTGAGGAAGAAATCAAAGTGAGCCAATCCTAAAATATATACACTGTGGACAGCTAGTATATAATAAATAGATAAAACCGACAGCATTGGTTCTAGGGGTTGCAGGCTGATTAGCATATACAGTAGGGGAACTGGGCTGATACCCAGACCTAGACTTCTCCCCTGCAGAGAGTGCAGAGGGACAGAGCCTTATCAGGCTGTTTAAACTGCTGTCACATTCAGATGAGTGACCCTCCAGTTTGTTTGATGCTTACTGGCATGTCAAAGTTAATTTAACCTCTCAGATGCTCCCTGTCATAATGGCTGTCATCAGCTTTTAAAATAAGCTGGAGCCAAACTTAATATTTATACAGTGAAACACAGAGGATCTGGGCCCCGCCCTGAGGTCTCTCTCTCCCTGTGCTTTTGGTGAGCTTTGGCAGGACTAGTCGACCACTCTTTGATGGGGCACATAGTGAGCAGGACAAGCCAGGGCAGGACAAGAGGGCCAGAATCACCAGTTGGGTGGAGGTGAGTGTAAGGGCTAACTGTTCTGACAGAACCTAGTGTGGGTCAAGGCTCTCATGACTCTCTCTGTCTCAAAGACACAGGTTTCCTCTCTCTGAGACTGAGTAGGAGTTCTCTGCAGTGCAATGTCTTACTTGGATGTCGTAATGAGGAGTGACAGGATGAGTCAATGAACTGCTGAGTTAGAAGGAGGCACTTATGAAGTGACTACTGGGCCCTGATTTAATGAACATATCTGACCAGCCGTATTGCAGTGGACAAAAGCTACACCCTACCACCACCTGAATACATACGCAACTGGCTAACACTATAGAGACTCCCAATTCAAACATGTCCACTGAAAGTCAAGCCAAAGGGACACAGCTGCATATTCAAAACATAGCATGGCTAGTCACAAAGAAAACAAGCTACATAATTAGGTATTCGATTAAATAAACTGCATTCAAAAGGTAGAATGGCATACAATATTTTGTAGATAAGCTGGTGGAAGGAGGAATCCATAGCTTGATAAACACATTCCACAACCTCAAACTTTGGACTTCATCATTCGTCATCCCCTCTAGCAAAATTTGTGTGGTAATTATCATAGATATTCTGTATATGTATTAGAAATATCACATCTGTATAGGTAAAATGGCTTACATAAAAGTAATAAAAGGGTATGTACATAAATGGGAAAATGTTGAATTTGTTGAAAAAAAAGGATAAAATGATAGCGTAAAATAAATCTGAATAATTTTTTGATGCAATTTCATGAGCATGACAGATATACCCTATTGGCCGTCTTCATCGGCTGTGACAGTTTAAGGTCTAACTTGTCTCTCACACACACACAAACACTTGTGTTTTTCCTTTGGCCACGCGTTGCACCGCTATGATGCAACAAACAGGCGCTTCCTTTCCAAAATAGCTTCTCCCTTACCTCACTTGATTATGTCTTCCTTTTCATGCCATGCTCTTGTGGTCTTCCATAATTTCTTCCATCATTTCTATTTACGGCCCAAATGATCTCCAGAAAAGTGTACCTTATCATACTTTTAATCATTTTTTCATTTATTTTGTAAATACAAATACACATTTTTTTGGTGATGTTTCTAGTTTGTTTGTTTATCTTTAGGTGCACTTAGTGTCTCTTAAAGTTCTTGTTATCTAATCTTTCCAGTCAAACATTTATTGGATGTCCTTTCAGTGTCTAAGTGAAATCCCTTGCCATCTCCAGTAATGTCTACCGTTCACTTGTAAATCTCTCCAGGCTGTTCTCCAATGGTGCCTCATTTATCTAATTTCCCAGGAATGGTCAATGGTTTCCAGCAAAAGCAATGGTGAGAGGAAGTGCTCTTGTTCAACTTCTCACTTGAAATCACTCACTAGCTTGCCCCAATGTCACATGGAACACTGGTGCTAGACTCCAATGATGCTGATTACCTTTTGGAGAAGATAAATTTGCTGACATAACTTTCCAAGAATTAGTAGTTGGATTTTATCAGATTTTTGTCATGATCCAAAGTCAATGGTTCTTGTGTACAAGGATGAGTGCCAATGTACTAGTATAGCCTTTCATACCTGAAATAAACCGTATTCTCTGTGCTCCTTGTTCAAATTCTTTGATAACTTGATTACTCTATAATATTACTCTAAAACATACTTTTCCTGAGGGCAGGAGGGTAGGTCAATGCCTCTCATATTCTGAAAGGTTTCCTTTTATGAGAACCCTTACAACTTGCCATACATCAGCCGATTCCTCACGTTCCCCCTTGATAAGCAAAGATTTTTCTGTTTTCCTTTGTTTCACCACGCTCCAATCTCATTTCCATCTAATTTGTCTGTTTCATTGTGTCTGTCTGTGTCTCCCAGGTGCTTTATAATGCCAACCAAAGCCTTCTCTAATTAGTGCATGCCATTGAATGTTAGATTGTAGCAAACCCCCTTTCATTAATATTTGTTCAATTAATGACCAGTGGGAGGGAAGAGCTGGACCAAGAATGCAGAACAGATCAAATTGTTGGTGTGATTTTCACCAGCACTGGCTCAAAACAGCTTTAGTGTCAAATTGATTGGCCATACCATGCCCCTATAACATGAAGTCGTGCTACAGAACTATGTTGGAGAGGAGCAGGAAGGAGACGAATGGGTCAAATGCACAGCTTTATAAAATGAAAGCGAGTTTCACTTTAAAATTTCAAAAGGGGGAGGCAGCCTACTCCCTTGGAGGAGCACAACTATGAAATCGTGCTTGTCCCTGTACATTAACTCTCTGGAATCAGAGAGGGTAAGTCTCCCAGTCTGCACTCTGTGGCAGGGAACTGAATTCTGCTTACACTGCAACTGTCTCTGTGAAGTATATATGTTTTGGCTGGTAGCTATTTTCCACTGGAGTGAAAAGTGAGGTTTGGTTCCCCACTTGTTTTAACAGACTAACAGCCTCTTTCCAATTACTTGGCCAAATGCTTTGAGATTTAGTCCACAAAATGAATAATGACAATGAATATTGCTTCACAATATTAGGTGTCTGAAAACAAGTATGTGCATGTATATTCCTTAATGATGTGTTTGTTGTTACATTTGAA
The DNA here is from genome assembly GCA_029706075.1 of Aldrovandia affinis. Classification (NCBI taxonomy): domain Eukaryota; kingdom Metazoa; phylum Chordata; class Actinopteri; order Notacanthiformes; family Halosauridae; genus Aldrovandia; species Aldrovandia affinis. Next base: position 1,303,835 of record JAINUG010000021.1, read on the forward strand.
AAGGTAGATTTTTTACTAATTTGTTTCTAATTTGTTTTCTAATGCCCTTTTACAGTTTTTTCTCCCAGTTTGGTTGCCAATTATACCCTCTATTTATTCCAATTCCCCCTCCCCCACAAGTCCGCCGCCCATTCTCTGGTTTGAGCCAATTTTCCAAGGCCGGCAGATCCGCCTCCTCCGATACGGAACCCGCCCACCTACTCTTTTACAGGAACACCCTTCCGCTCCTCGACAAACTCGTGCCGGTTCACCCTCCCCCTGGGGCGGACAGCCAAATGCCGCCCCCGATCGGGGCTAACGACCAGGGCCGGCCTAGCACAGATGGGTTTCGAATCGCGTCCGTGATAGGCAGCTCACATTTGTATCGGACCGCCCAAAATACGGTACAAAATAAAATCAAATGGAACATTTTTTAAATGTAAAACGATTCATAGTAATCTTTCAAAATTATCAATGACGTAACCTCATGAATGCAGCTATAGCTACTTTATCTCATTTGAACTTTAGAAAGATACCATGCAATCAAATGCAGTTTCTAAGTACTGACATTTTATTCAAATGCTGATGTGAGATAAAAACTTTAATGTTATTATTTAATATTCTTCATGTGGATGGAATGAAAGACAAAGATAAATAAAATCCAATACCCAGTTATATTATTATGATGAATCATGGTCTTGAATAAACCAATACCCAGTTCAAGGTGAATCAGCTCCAATTGAAGGCAGCGACCAACCACTGACCTATAATATAATGCTGGCTAAGACTTGCTAGGCTCCAGGAAACCAATCTCCCAAACTGTAACTTCCCTTTCAAGACACTCTAGTCTGGGGTTGAGACATGCACACATGTATCTCTGAAATCACTGGCCCATCCTGGATTGCGTTGAGTATAATTAAATGAGCACATCCTGACATACATCCATGGTAAACTGGAATTTGCTCAGAGGTTCCTTTCAATTGCATTATTTATTTTATAAGACTCGTATTCAGTGCTACAAGGCATGGGTGACTTTAATTATACAATAGTCTGCACATTTTAAGGGGTTTAGTTGCCATATCTCAGTCACTCAAATTCCCAAATGAACATGAGAAAAGTCAGCAGCACTTCTAGGAATAGAAAAGGCTGGGACTTTTTCTTTAGTCTCCAGCTCCAAGATTGTGTGGCTAATCATGTGGTTTATTGCTTTAAAAGTGTCGTCTTTGCAATGATTAAATTGATCTCAGTCAATTCAACTGAAAATGGTTTGGACGACTTGGGTAAAGAGATTGTTACTGCACAAGAAAAAATGAATTACCTGCCAAAGGTCATTGATAAGAGAAGGGAACAAGGCAAAAGCCACAGAGCTGGAAGTGTTAGTGCCAAACATAACTAGAAACTGAACTATTTGGTGCTGGCTCATGTAAGGGTGGCCATGTCTATAAAAAATAACTCAGTGGGGTTGGTGGTCCAACGCAGGTGAGACGTCAGTGCCTTGAAACATGAATGGAGAGACCTAAGGACCACCGTGATAAGTAAGTAAATGAGTAAATAAATGAAAAGAAAATCTATACAAAACTACTGGCAGTGGATCTCCCATTTGCAAGGGGAATTACCAAGTGTTGATAAAGACCTTCTATTAACATTAGCCAAGCACTGTTAAATGAGAAACTGTTATGGAATGTTTGATAACATTTAACACAAATAATAGCTAGTCCTAATAATAATAATAATAATTTAAAACCTCATGACATTTATTCCAATTCATTTTATATTAAGGAAATTATCATTCTTATTATTAGTTAGTGTTGGTTCCTAGAAAAAATGTGGTGTCATTTTAATTTCTTCTAGGATTATTACAATAGACAACTAGTAGAGCATATTTAATCACTTTTCAGGGTCATATTAGTCTAGTGGAAAGGGTGCCATTGGACTTTTGTGTTCCCTGATTTTGTCATTGTATAATTGGGTAATTGTTTTATTGTTTTGAGTAATTCCACCTGTGACTTGTTTCATTGTCTTGAGTGTTTCCACCTGTGACTTGTTTTGTGCCATTATTTCAGCTGCCTGTTTTCTTTGAGCCTTTGTTGTACAACTCATGCTTGTTTTGTGTTAGTGTTTTATTATTTATACTCATGTTTATTTTTGACTTTTGTGACTTTTGGTTCTCGTGTTTTCATTAATTCCATCGTGTTAAATAAATATTCTGTTTATTGTATTGCTGCCTCTGGCTTCATCTCTGCGCCTGGGTCCCATCTCTCTGCATCGTTTCAAGTACAACTCCATAAATAACCTCCAACTGATCTTTGTATATGCTTTTCTATAGCAGAATACAGTGACCACACATAGTCCATTACTTCCCAACCCTGCCTATTTGAATGTAACAATAACATTAACCTTCACTAAGTACCCATCACAATACAACATCCAAAAAAAGTGCATGTGTTTTGAAATACTTGATATATTGTCACTGTAGTGTGTATGATTACTTCTGCAAAATGATTAGCAGAAATATAATGGGATTGACCTTGGTCTTGTCCTTGACATACAATGTAAGTATAAAGGTCTCTGTGTCCAAACAAACCTACACAGGAAACACAGATGTGGTTATGAAGCACACAGTGAAGCCATGTGCTCTGAGCTCAGCTTGAGCAATGTCTGCTCTGAGCATCACAATAATACTGGAGCTGTACACCTTCCCAGCCAATGAAACACATCACTCAAGTGCATGAAATCTCTCCACAGTGGCAGCATGCTGTGTCATCTTTCTGAATTCACTGCGTAAGCTAAGGATAACCATTGTGAAAAAAACATTGTAATAGTTGTGTTTAGGCTGGTTCTAAATGTTCTCAGTTTGTAAGTCTCCGTTTTGAAGCAGAGGCAGAGCGTATTCCTCCTATCCTGTGTTCTCCCAGAACTCTCCTAATGAACAGAGAGCAGGAGAAGACAAGATGTTGGGAGGAGAAGGAGGAGGGAAAAGGGGATACAGAAAGAAGTACTAACCTTAGGCACAGAAAACTGACAGGCAGCAGTTGTCAGTCGCCTAGCAACAAGTTTCCCATCTCCCACTGTGCTCTTTAATTCAACAAATCTGCTCAGGATGTATGGCTGCTCTCACACATTATGCAGTGGACCTAAGGACAGAGGCCTTGGCAGTACACACCACTCGGCTGCCTATTGACCGCTGCGCCTTTCTCCCTACCCACAAAGGAGCAGGGGACAAAGCCCTGAAAAGGGGGCAGGTTCAACAGAGAAAACATTTGCTTGTAATTGTGATTGACTGCATAATGAAAATTATGTTCTTTTTAAATGTGGGCTTGTTAAGGCTACACTTTTATCACCTGGTAATCGGAAAGCAGTCCCGCTGCGAAGAGGGGCAAATATTGAAAATACTCCAAACCCCTCTGTCCGTTTTTAAGTGTTCAACAAAAAGAGGAAATATGCACAAGCACAGTAGATGACAAGATGGGATGTTATATTAAACTTTAGGGGTGGTTTGTGTGTGTTTTGAAGAAAAGAGGGGTGGAGAATTGGTTTCCTTGGAAGGTCGGCAAAATTAAACAGTGACAGACATTCAGCTCTAAGTGATTCAGATGGGGAGATCTGAGGCATTCCTTATAATATTCAACATAACCAAATCATTAGACAGAGTGCAGGCAGTGCTGAGCCACAACCTTAATAGACACATTCAGATCCAAAGGTTATTTTGTCTTACAGCCTCCAAAAAATGCATTCCACTTTTTGGGGGAATTCTCGTGCACAGTGATGGCAATTTTAAAATATGGTAGTTATAAAAAGAATATAGAAAAATCTGAAATAAATCACATTTTGTCTGAAAAGGTTATTTGAAAGGTGCTGTTCATCAATGGGAAAATGTAATCATTGATGATTGCATGAAAAATGTAACCTTCTGATCTTTTCATGAAGGAATAAGGAATGTGTCTTTGCAAATAGAAAGTATCAAAATTAAAGTATCCATGATGGCTGATGACATGTTATATGCAACTTCATTTGTGACATTCTTAAACCATAAATCATGTTTTATATTTTTCAAGGTTTCCTCAGAACCCCATATGGACCACTATTGAGTAATTGCTTAGATTGGATTTTGATATCAGGCCAGAACACTATAAAGCATGCCTTTGAGGGTATAATGTTGGATACAAGGATTTTACGGGTTACAGTTACATGAGAAGCCATGATTTAAAATGTCACTCTTTTGCATCACTCGACCCTTAACACTGAAAGCATTCTTTCTTACCTTCCTCTACGTTTCAAGATTAAATTAAATATAGTTTTTCTGGATTCAAATTTGATTACCAATCAAGTCAAGTCAATATCACATTTAGAACATTCAGCACAGCATTACACTTGATCAGTAAATTCGTCAGGAATTTTGATGAAGATAAATAAAATAATTAAATTCACCTCATTTCTGAAGGTGAACAAACAGTAGCCATTTCACTTTCATGCTTAAACAGATTTTTCCCACCTCTGTTGGATCTTTTATGAAAGAGTAATGGAAACTTCATTGGAGTGGCTTAGGTCTTTTAGTAGTCAGAATGTAAAATAAGGGTAGGTCTAAACAGTTTCAATCAATGTCTTGGTCATATGCGAGTCACAAAAGTCTGTGTTGTCGGCCTTGTAATGCTGCAAGTTGTAATGAGTTTCCACCACATTGTTCAGGGCCTATTTTATTTGCTTTAAGCGGGCAATGAGTGTAATTGCTGTCTCCAGATGTTTTCAAAATCTCTTTCACAATCAAGACTCCAAGCCGACACCAATTAAAGAGATTATGTCTTGAGCTGAGAGGAAAACTATAGTGTTGTATATGAATGCAGTGATTGCATTTGACAAGGTCACCAGACACCATACAACAGTGCAAGACCTTAACAAAAAACACTTTTAGTGCTCAAATGCCCATTAGACTAATATTGCTTCCTTTCCAGCCTTACCTAAAGTTCAGTGTCTATTGATCTTAAGTAAACTTCCATATAAAATACACCAAAGGAAAATACTTTAACTTCCTTTTAATTTGGATTCATTTTTGGAATATTTGCAATACTCCTGCAATGTGATGCACACCATGTTGCATTTCTTTTTAAAATGTTAAAATTCAGTAAAATGGTAGCCGTAATTTCAAAGTGGCTTGTACCATACTAGTACAAACTGTTTTGGCCGATCACAAGGATTCTTTCTTTTTCAGTTACTGTTATTTAATGGTATAACTGGTATTTTAATCTCATCTCAAGGTCTTAAAAGGTGTATTCCCTGAACTGCGACCATAACCCGCAACTGTTCACTTATATACGACAGAAACCAAAACAAACAAGGCAATAGTCTACATTCCAAGCATTCAGAGCAAAACGAAAGCGCCACCGTTATTATAAAAGATACGGTGGTTTTATAATAAAGTTGCAGCTTTCTTTTCGCTCTCAACTTCCTGGCAAGCATTGACCTAAGTGTTTGGGCTCTACTGTGCTTCCATTTATGGAAGAAATATTAATTTAGAAGTTGCCTAGTTAATTATAAACTGCGTTCAAAAATCTGTAGCCTATTGGACGGATTTTACATGTGCTAATCTAGGCTACAGTCGGTGGACTGAATACTACAGGTGTATACAACCCTAGACGGGTTCCAATACCAAATGTAAAGCAGTGTATTTCTCTGGCGCAACTTAAATGTCTTCGGCTATTGAGAGCTTAAATGGTGTTAACCATTTTAGTGTCAACTATTTAAGGCCTCTGTTAACTGTCTAACATGAGCCAACTAGTCTGTAAAACCACTCAAATGCACACCTGTCATATCGCGGTGTTTGTTGGTCAAACAATATCGGCATGTAATTTTTCAGTAGCAGAGAAATGGTTGTTCCGTGTCTACACACCACGTCTTCACTTGGCGTTAGTTTATATAGCCAATGCAAAAATTAAGTTAATTCAGGCTATAAATTTCATGAACATATTTGTTTTCGTTTCTTCTTTGAAATATTTGAAATTAGAAAACGGATATATCAATTGACCGTGCATTGCGATTGGACGAGAGGCGTTCGAAGCCGAGCTATAACACCTATGACCTGTTCACCTGACAATTTTTATATCACTCCACTAGTTACAATATCATTACAACAGCAATACAATAAAGGCAACAATGGAGTAATGTAATTCCCGTCTCTGACAGTATGGACAGTTTTTACTTTTAACTTGATAGCCTACATCTAGTGAGGCTACCCAGCTGTCAAGCGCTACAGCGGTCCGCTAGCAGAGAATCGTGACAAGGCAGTCGTGATGAGAATCAGCTGTTAAGAGAAGGCAAAGTAGTTAGTGAAAGGTCCTGCTGCTAACGTTAGCGGACCCTTTTATTGCCGACTTCCAAAACCCGACTGCGGCGGTGTGATAGGTGCTTGCTTGCTGGGTACGTCCTCTGACAACATAGAAACTTAACAGTCACTTTAGGAACTGTTTAATGTATACGAAAGTGAAGCTACCTGACGTTAGCAAGTAAGCCTGCTAGCTGCTAGCCTTTTAGCAATTTCCGCAATAAAGACCGTAAACTGGTAGGCTAGATAGCCACTGTTAATTGGTTTTAATCTAGCCGCATTAGATGCAAGTTATATGTACATGCATGGCTATATTAACACAGCAAGCTCTGTTTGAATGTAGTAATTAGTAGTTCTCTCCACCTGGACAAAACATTTGCAGGAAAGGAAATTATGAAGTGACGTTCTTGCTGACGACACATTCCTCTAGCTAAAATACGTCAACGGTGTCTAATAATACGTCGGAGACAGGACAGTTAGCTATTTCGGAAATTTCCAAATAAATATCAATAACCATAACCTAGGTATTAGCTAGCTGCAATTCTCGAAGTGTTAAGAGTTTTGTCGTAAGTAATGTAGCTAGATAGATAGCCAGCCTACTACTAGCCAAGCACTGGCTGATATTACCCAACGTCCGCTCCACATTCAGCTGTCAGTATTGCGCTTTATTTTTGTTGCATGGCAACCATTTCTTGTTTGCCCTGCTGAGGCACTATATAATCTGTCGGAAGGATGGAATATAATTAATTTGCTTATTAAAATAACGTAAGTGTTCTTGTAATTGCCTTAAATATGTAGTAACCGCAATAAGGCACTCGAGGCTGTGCTATGTCGTTAATAATGCCACGGCTAAGATTGATAGCAACAACGGAACCCCTTAGCCGTGACTTTATTCACAATATAGCACGGCCTTATTACTTAAATATGCTACATTGAGAATCTCAAATCGTGGCGGATCTTAACTCCGCAGGATTTACTGGACCACAGACATCCAGCAGTCCCACTCACGCCGTATCCCAGGGATCTATAGAATGCTTCAGGTAGGGTGACCGACAGCAGTTCAAGTCAATCTAAGGTGGCCAGTGAAGCCAAATCACTCACTGCTATTTAGGCCTACATCTCAGTAGGCTGACGTTCACGAAAACATGCTGTGCTGAAACCAAAAAGATGGAAATTCTACCTCGAGTTGGAAGCATTTCAGAAGCCAAGAGATTGGAAAATTCCATTCAGATTATACCAAGTCAGACTTTTGCAGTTAACTCAACACCTGTGATATGGCAGGCTACGCTAATAGGCCTACATATTGTTCTGAACAGTAACATTACGAACACCAGAGCCGAGACGGACAGTTTATTGTCCTGATGTTTACTTTTCAAACAGCGTTGATTAGCCTACCATTAGGCTGTTTAAACGTCGTAGCTATTGGTTAAAGAGAATCGTATTATGTAGGCTACATCTCGTTAATGCCTTTGGAGCTCTACCGAATAGGCTACGACATTGGGGCGACCTGTAGCCTAACTATAACGTATATTTACATTATAGGCTACGTGAACATTTCAGCCAGATCAATGACAAGTACATATCTAAAAAGTTTAAATAGGCCTATTGAATCTTCTATCACAGGCACCTGGTTAAAATATTTGCCAAATCCAATGGATCTATAGCCTTGGTTTGAATCACACTGTTGTGTCGCTGTCGCATGAAATGTAACCTACTTAGGCCACCCTATGACTACTTAGTATTGAAATTACAATATACAGTCTCCAGAGAGACTGATCAACTATACAAAAATAAATTCAGATAGGATCAGAATGTGGATAATTTACGGTTCGTTACTAGGCTTCTACTAGCCTATACCAACGACTATGTTTGCGTGTTTGTTTAAAATTACATTGTTTATTAGGCTATTTCGTGCCATCTTGAGAAATAGATTTTCAAATATAATGCTATTCGCTCTGATCTCAAATGGTTCCATTTTTGGTTGAATTATGAATTATGCAGCAACATTGGCAATTATGTCCATGTGCCATGATTGCATAATTCAAAGAAAGTTGTCAGCGGTAGTTACTTTTTGGCTTAATGGTAGAGTAGGCTATTTTGGTGCGCATAGGCGTCCCATACAAATTATAACCACGGCGCATTAACAAATAGGCAACATTTGAATTGCACAAAATTAATTTATAAATGAAATTCCATTTGCAGCCAGAAAGTAGGCATATTCTAAAAACGTAATCCTGTAGTGAAGCAGGCCACTCGTTTTTACAGTGGGTTAACAGCACCCGCGTTGAGGTTTTGACAAGTCAGTGATTAATCAACATGTTCCAATGCGTTTAAGTACTGAAAGTAACAAAACAGCGCATCTTGCATCCTCATGCAGAACTGAATTCTGAAAGGAGAAAGATTGCTGTTGGCTTTTCATTAACTATTAAACAAAATAATTTTTGGCAGATCGTTTAAGGAATATCCATGGTTTTCTTACCTTATCGTCTTAAAGTAGTAATTCTTTCTACGGTTTCGTGTAAAATAGGAAAAGGGGAAACCTGCTTGCATCCATCGAAGAGACCCCCTTTGTCAGTTTTAACGTTAATTGCAAGCGGTTGAACTGAGAGTCGTAAATCAAGCACTATCGAGTAGAGAAATGTCTATATAACTCATAATTAACGGACCTTGTATTGTTGGCGACAGAGGCGGGTTAGACCACCCAAGTAACCATTTCCTCCGAGGTTTCTTGAAACAGACAATGAAGGACAACTTGAGGCTGCCACGCTCTGAAGAACATGAATGAAAACTTTTAGAGGAGCATTTTACCCCAGAAAATCTGTGAAGAATTAGAAAGTGTACCAAATAGGCATAATCTACTGTCAACTTTTCTCAGGTTCTATTTCCCAACATTGCCTGCAGTAAACATTGTATTGCATGTTTTACATAGAAATAGCCATCTCTGTCAGTTAATAAACCGTTTAATAACCGAAATAACCTGCACCCATAAACGTTTAAAAAATGCATGTATTTATAAATATAGATGCAGAAAATGTCTAAATGGAAGACTATTACAACATTATCAAATTGCTTTCACCTGTTCGCAAAGTAATTTGATGGCTATTAAAAACAACAATAAAAGTTTGGTGTTCGTAACAAAAGGGCAGTTTCTGTTCAGCAAACCAAGCATTATTGAAGAAAAATGCATGACACCAACTGTGTTTATTTTTAATAGAATTGTGATTAGGCAAATAACCTACAATCCCATTGATCATTCTGATAAGGATATTGAAGGTGTATCAGGTAAGATTTGAATAAATGAATGGTTCTGGTGGCTCTGTTATGGTGTGGGGTGGATTTTCCTGGCATGGTTTAGGTCCACTCAACCGCTTAGAGGGCAAGGTAAAAGCCATTCTGAGTGATCACCTTCATCCTATGGTGAAATATTTCTATCCTGATGGGAGTGGTCTTTTTCAGGATGACAATGCCCAATCTACAGGGCACGAGTGGACACAGAATGGTTTGATGAGCATGTAAACCTTGTAAACCATATACCATGCCATCTCAACCCAATTGAACACTTATGGAAGATTCTAGAGCAGTGCTGAGATAGTGTTTTCCACCACCGTCAACAAAACACAGAATTATGGAATTTCTCGTGGAAGAATGGTGTTGCATCCCTCCAATAGAGTTCCAGACACTTATAGAATCTATGCCAAGGCACATTGAAGCTGTTCTGGAGGCTTGTGGTGACCCACCGCCTTTGTTGGTGTTTCCTTTATTTTGACAGTTACCTGTAAGTGGATATCCTTGTCAGATTGGGCAGTGGGACTAAACAGGATTCATAAATTCATGTTTAGAAAAAGGAAGATCAAAGGCTATCAACAAAAAGCTAACTTTATTAATGGTACAATTGCATTCCACTAACCCTCCTTTTAAAAAATGCTGAAATTGTCTTTCTGACTATAAAGTACTTCTAATATTAACATTACAAAACATACGAATTCCCGACAATAAATTGCAATTGCTTCTCAAAAAGAGAATGAAAAATAATCGTTTTGCTTGAGGTGCTCAAATCAAGGTGCTCAAAGGTCAGCTGTACACATTCATACACTTCTGTTGTGCATCTTATATTTAAAAAAGGAAAAAAAATCTTTTGTCAAGGGGAAAATGTACAACATATCCATTTGATAGATTTCCAGATCACATCTCTCAGTATTAAAGGACAATATTTTTTGCAGTTATGTTTTCACACAATTTCTTCTTCACCACATTCCACATGAAAGCATACATGCTGTTATTGAAGTTTTTCAGTCAAAGTTTTATCATCTTCATATTTCATCATTTTCCATCCTTCCAATTTTGGATTCTGTAGTGGTGGAATCTCACCTATGCCAAGATTGTATCTGTTGTATTTACTTTGACCAGTTTAGGATTTTAGTGAAGTGAAGAAAAATGTATGCATTAACTACTGTAAGTCCCTATGGATAAAAGCGTCTAAATGGCATATATATATAAGAATAACACAGCCAAAGTATATAAAGACGACTCTTTTCCCACCTCTGAAAAGTACTCAGAGGCGGGAACTAGTCATTCCAAATTTATAACAGAATTATCCCCATTGAGTCACTGAATGGCCCATTCAACAGACCTTTGTTCTCAGTTCCTATGGCTTTTTAACCCACATCCTGGTGTTCTAAGGTGTTCTTTCTTTGACTCCTTGGCCTGGGTTTGTTCTGTAACTGGTTATGTCAAGCCCAAGAAACTGGACAATCAGTATACAAAATAGCCTTCTCCAAATTGCAGTATTGTGGCTTCAGACAAAGCCTGCCTCCCTGTTTAAAAAAGGCACATTTTACCAGCTCAGCTCTGGCTGGGAGTGCCACTAGGGGGCGGCAATTGGCTGTCCACCCCATGGAGGGGAGAGGGAAGCCGATACGAGCTCGCTGCATATATGAGTGGTCCTATGTGTTATGGTGAAGGCTTCGCGGGTGCCGGCTGGGAGGAGGCGGTGCAGCATTCACTACTGGTCTCAGGACTACGGCAGCGACCTCTCATACGAGGGTGGGGATAATTGACATGAAAAAGAGGGTCTAATTGGCTACTAAAAATTGGGAGAAAAAACAGGGAATAAAAAAGCAAAAAAACTGAAAGTAAAATAAAAAAGGCACATTTTTCAACTTTTGCATAATTACAGGGAGAGACGCATCTAGACATTATGCTGTTTACACTTCCTAAATACAAATGTGTGTTTTGATATAAGACAAACATGTACTTTCAGTTAAATTATGGAATTTATGTTTGAAGTCAGTCTTTGACCCCCTCTCCCAGATTATGAGTTTAAAGAAACACTCACAACCTAACAGATAAAAAGGTTATGTGTCACCAAATACATATTTCTGCATTAGGTTACGCAACCTCTTTTGGTCATTATGGTCATTTTTTTGCCTGACTTTCTGCTTTTTGGGGGTTCAGGCCTGGTATTTTCTTGTTTTTATATCTTCTATTTTCTGTAAAGTGTCTTTGGACAGTTCTCTGTAAAAAGCGCTATAGAAATAAAATTGAATTGTCATCTTCACTCTCATTCTGAGCAAATCTTATACTGGAGTGGTCTAACATGATACCAGGTAAGTAGGACATGATATCTCTGTGCCTTTGACTATGTATTGTGAACCATACAAAGACCACTCATGCCACTTCCTGTAAAAGGCCCCCTTTTTCCTATGATTGACATCATGTCACAGTTCCAATTAAGTAATAGAGAAATGGCAGAACAGGCCAAAAAGACAATGCAGGTTTGCATTTGGGCTATGTCATTAGCTGATTATGGCTGGATGTCTGTAGTGGTGGAACACACTCGGATTTGTCTTGCTAGGGGTTAAGTCGGTTTAAATTAGCCCAGGTTCCCCAGGTTACCACTGCATTAGTTCCTACACTTCTACTATGGTATTTGGATACAATATTTGTACAGTATACATAGGATATTACGTTTGTTTTGACATGTCAGACTTGCCATGTTGCCATCCCTTTTTCAGAGTGGACCACAAGAACTAAGTAATTTACTTGTGTAATCCTTGATCATTTAAATATTTTTTTGTTTTATTATTATTATTATTCCACCACAATCTCCAAAACCGCCTTTTTTTTAATACAAAAAACTTGGCACATTGAAAGCTTATGAAAATGGCCCAGGGAGTGATTTTAGCACCGATTGGGCACTTGGTGGCGCTATAACAGAAAAGTGACATTGCAATATTGAAATGATCATACTTCCTGCTCTGTTTGACCTACATACTTGAAAACAAATGTCAATACATCCCCTTCCTCACAGAGAACATACTGTATTTGCCTCAAGAACCCATGAAGTCCAAAACATTTCATTTTTTTGAAAAACAATTCAAAGACATCTCCTAGACCATTTGATGTATTGACATGCAACTTTCCCCAATTTGTTCTATGGCTTCTCCTCTAAAAAGTTATTATTTACACAAGAAATATGGCCGCCATGAGCCAATGAGCCCACAGTAGGGCGCGGCTTTTAACATAAATGCCCATAAATCAAAACGGTAAATCAGAAACTTGGGATGCAAGTTAAGACCCTCGTCAGGAGCCAAGCCCAGCAGTAAAAATCACCCATATTTCAGAGGTCTGAAACTTGTTACGGAGGTTCATCCCCAGAGATTGAACAAATATTCAATTATGTATAATTTGACAGCTGTCTGACATTTTTAATTGTCATACATTGTCAGTCAAATTTCCCTGTCTTTCAGATGGATCAACAAAACCTCATGAAAGTTAGTTCTAGACTTCTAGTGGCCCATAGCAGTACACCACTCCCAGAGTATGGCAATGATTGGCCATAAGGTGGCGCTACGGCAAGGTACTGAATTTGCTAACTTTGAAAGGAACTCTTGACCTGTTTGACCTGCAGTCATTAAACTTTGTATGATGGGATAGTGTCTTTACACAGAACAAATTACCTTAAGGAACCATTACTTCTACAGTTTCGATTTTCCGCCATTTTAAGTGTTAGTAAAAATGTTTAAAAGACATCTCCTATACCGTTTGATGTATTAACACGCAACCTTTTGTTCACTGCCCTCTCCTCTTAAAAGTTATTATAAATAAAGATGCTTCACAAGAAACATGGCTACAGTAAACCAATAAAATTGTCAGTGGGCGTGGCTTATCACAAAAATGTATTAACAAAAAAATATATATTGCGCAAATATTTCACAAAAAATCACTGTTCCTTTGCAGAGATTTAGAACTTGCTGCATTGACTAACCCCCTCATTAGTAACATGTACATGAGTCACCACCCTCTTCATTGGTTTAATTGAGGCTATGAGTGCTTGGGCCCCTTAATTGCTGCTTGCAGCTATATTTGTATATGTAATTTTAATTGTCAAATAAACAAACAAAACAATGCACTAGGTGCCTACAGGCTACCGGTTGTTGTCAGTCGAAGAAATCCCTCTCCTTTGATCAGCACTAGCTCTCCTGTAGTACTGTGTGGCCTGTAGTATGGAAAATGATCACTGAATTTCAGGCCAGTACATTGTACATGCTTCAGTTGCACTTTTCCTTGTGCAGGTGGCACAGCTGTAACTTGAGAGGCATAATTTCTATTCCAAACTAGGGTGGCATTTTATGCAGTACTTACCAAAAAAGCAGACATAATGGATCCAATTGGTGTTGTACAATGGGTTAGCATGTCCAATACCTTGTTCATTCTGATAATAAAGTGTGTGGCATTTGAGACCAAATTGCACAAGAGGGCCAGAGAATGTGGCAGAAAGCAATTAAGAAAAGCAGCACATCTCTTCAGATGGTTTTTATTTGAATGCTTACCACACGTCTTAAGTTACAGGAACATCACACAGAAAAAGAATGTCTTGTTCATAGTTTTTACCATTTCTTTTGTCGTACATCTTAAACAAATGTGCTATCAGCTAGCACATGGCATTAAAATCCACTCTTAGAACAAGACCACATTCATTAAAGATTACATTAAATTACTCTGCTTGACATTCAGAGCAGTAATCAAATGCGCAACTTGGATTTCGCAATATGCAAAACAATACAGGGACAGAGAGAAAGGCTGGCCAGTGGCACTTTGTGAAAACAGGATTTTACCTCCACAGCATTCTATGCAATGCAAATACACAAGGCAAAATGTCCCCAGAGAACACTTAGATACAGTACATTTTAATACAGAAAGTCATTAGACCTTTGGGTGTTCCCTATAGACTGTGGTAATGTCAGAGGACAATAAGGTATAGTTTGAGTCCCTTTCTATAGTCAGAGATTGCTGAGAGGGATATTTTAATGTCACAACAATAATGCACATCTCTAATTAGCACCATGCATTCATTGGGAATTCTTGCATTAAAAAAGGTTGTTCCACTGCAGCTGTCCTGTCAGTTGACTTTACTCTTCACTGCACAGAGGTTGTATAGTTATATAGTTATATTATTCTGCCTATTTCCCACCTCTACCTCTACCTAAATTCTTCAGACTTCAGTTATTTAGCCATTGTTAAATGCCACATTGTTCTTTCTGTCATTAGTACACACCCAAACTGGGACAGTATACTATATGTGCTACACCTGATTCCTCTGTATCTCAACACCAATCAGTAGCTAGAGGGACATTAAAGTTCCCCTTATAATCATCTGCAGTCACAAAATAACGTAGTATTACTAGACAGCATTTTTATTGATATGCATATACTTAGTCGAATGGAACTGTATACAATTGAACATAAATATTTATCAAGGAAAATAAAAAAAAAATATTTCAGGGCTGGCCACCCATGTTGTATTTGAAGTTGATCTCAGAATGTTGATTTCCCTCAAAATGAAAATGTAATCCTGTTGTATCTCTAAGGTGCGCTGATCATAGGTCATGGATCAATGGAAGCTGGGGCAGTGGTTCTGAAGTCCTAACTTTGGGAATAGATCCATTTCTTACTACCAGACAGGAATGCAGTTGCTGAAAATGTTTTCATTCATCTAAAATGATTGAGACCGTGTTGACATGGTATTGAATTAAAGTAGAATAGAATGGCTCTTTTTTAAAGCGAGTAGTCCATTTATCCTGCAATTGTGAAAATCAATATAACTATGTGAAGGATAAGAGAAAATAAGTAAACCTATAGCAATCTTTATATTTATATTCAGCATTGTTAAGCGCTTAAAATGATTTTGTCACAGTGTTGCTTTATATCTTAAAATGTACTTCTTCACTTCTCCAGAAATTATATAGGTTTTTAGTTATTGTGATCCTGTCCTTTTGCTGAATAAAGTAATATAATGACACCTCTATTTTATGTGTCATCATCAGTGAGAGGCCTTTACTGTGCCCCCATTCACCAATCCCCCGAAAATTGTTCTCTGGTTTAGGTTGTACCTAGATAGTTAGCTTGGTATTTAGGAAATACAGATTTCAGATTTGCCTCAACTCTCTCCAGTTTATGCAAAGTCAGGCACAAACTTTTTGGCCTCCTGTCATTGTTTCCATCCACTGTACCTAAACCGAACAGAGCTATGCAAGTGGACTTCTCTAGCTACTTGTTATCATCAGTCCCAGATCGCATTGGTGTCCAGCAAAGTTTCTGATCTCAGAATACGAAGAGCAAAAATTCTGACCAAATTGCATGGATAGAACCCAATTAGATTACAAGGAAAATGATCTAACAGATTAAGATCCACTTCAAAGACCCAGTGCAGTGTCACTTTGAGAGGGACATACAGTACAATGCTGAATGAATTATACAATGATAAGAAACACAATTCAGTATAGCTAGAGATCTTATTTAGGTTCATCCATTTCTACATATCAATACCCAGTAATGGTAATTACTCATTTTGGAAATGTGATAATCTGAACAGTCTGACAAAATAATTCTGTTATTTTAACAGAGGATAAGGAATATTATGTATACAATATTACAAGGAAATTCTAACCTTACGGAAATAACTCACATACATCTCTCATGCAGAGGTAATAACAGAGGCAAAATTTCACGTGTATCTTGTTTCTTCTAAGACGTTGTAACTTTTCATGTGCACGACTCGGACTTGGTGTCATATTAAAGTTCCCGATGCATTTGTAGCTTTGAGGTTTGATGAGAATTTTCTATTTATTGATGCAACTTTGCATGGGTACTTTGCCTGAGTACAGAAACATTCCAAAATGTATCTCATAGTTTTGAGGACATGTATGATCGTATTCACTTTGTACTGTAATATTGAACATCCCTCTGTAATTGTTTAGGATTTCCAGCCCAATGTTTTACAGAAAAATAAATAGTAATGTACTCGGCAAACCTACCCAAAAAAGTTGTGCGCACCCATATAACACAAACATAAACACACAGACATTTGCAAAAGGGTACTAGTGACTTTCTCTATGCTTTGTGTGTTGAGAACACTGTAAGACCTGTTAACCTTTACATTTGTGTATTGCACCATGACAGAAATTGGGCCCAGTGTGTTTTTTGTATCATATGGCTTCACTAAAGCAGGCATGCAAGCAATGGTTGGACAACCTGGACCTACTTGTAGGGATGATCACTGTTGGGGTGGAACGTATACCTCATCCCACATATAGAGGAGGAGTTCATTATGGGTCCATGGGTTCCCTCACAAGTGTACGTGTACTTCAACATAGCACCATTCATAGCACCATTACCATAGCCTTGGTTTCAAAATTTGACAGCGAAAGCAAAAGAAAAGCAACAACTGTGGACTTGTGGACGTCATCCATTTGTTTCCATTTAGCTGAAACCACGGAAGAAGAGGATTTTGGAGTCCTGGGGAAGAGAGCATCATTTGGGTGAAGCCATGGTGGGATGACTGCATGCATGGGGGAATCAAGTCATTCTACTTCATCACAGAGCACAGAGAGCCAGAAGGAAGACACGCCTTTGGATCACAGACTGAGCTACCGACATGTAGGTGAACTTCCAGCAGAACACTCAGACAGACACCGTCACTCTTGCATTAGGGTTTCAGGTCAAATGCCATTATGGTCCTTCAGCTGACACAAATGGCAAACCTCATTTGCGCCTGCTCAGGTGTCATGCAAGCAGCAGCAGCAGCAGCAGCAAGCAAGCAAGCGTGCTGGATATTAGCGTTATTTGCTTTATGAGAGCACAGGAAATGTGATTCACTGAAAGGAGCAGACTGAGCAACAATGAGCAAGCTACTGGCTTCATGATATAACCTTGCATCCGAGAGAAATAAATGGCTCACAGCTACACATGCCGAGTTAAGTGGGCCCAACAAAAGCCGTCCACCATCATGCACAACCAATTAATGTTAGTGACAAACAGTGACGAGCAGGGTCACTACCTGGATGATTCATATGAACCTATTGAGAAAGGACTTTTCATTGACTGCATTATTTGCTCTTCAATACTTGTACCTGTTAAATGGTGAGGCAATTCTGAATGCTATGTTATGCTAACATGTAAAGTGCATTGACTACATGTTTGACAATGGCTGCCAGTTCCCACAGGCTGGATGCCCTGGGCCTTTACTAACCTTGTACAACTGTTCTT
The DNA here is from genome assembly GCA_029706075.1 of Aldrovandia affinis. Lineage (NCBI taxonomy): Eukaryota > Metazoa > Chordata > Actinopteri > Notacanthiformes > Halosauridae > Aldrovandia > Aldrovandia affinis. Next base: position 1,321,677 of record JAINUG010000021.1, read on the forward strand.
AACGGCAGAGTAAATACTAGTAAATACTCCTTAATTAATAGTGTGGTTTATCTTCTCACTTACTTATTACCAATAAATGTGTACACTACCGGTCAAAAGAACACCCCCATTTTCCAGTTTTTACTGAAAGTTCAAGTCCAGTAAATAACCTGAAATGGTACAAAGGTAAGCGGTAAACTACCAGAGGTTGTTTACCGGAAAAAGTTATAAAGTTTACCAGTCAAAAGTTCTAAAACTTTTGACCGGTAGTGTACATATGCAAGTGCCTTTCCTGTGACATACATTCTGCTCTGCTCAATGACCCTGTGGCCAATGGCATAAACATCCCAGTTTCAGTCAGGTAAACCACCCAATTAGCAAGGGTGTTGGATGCCCGGCCTGTGGGAACGAGCGCAGCACACAGATACACCAACTTCACAAAATCACCAAAAATAGGAATCACAATAAAGAGAAACTGAAGGCAAAACATTATTTATTTATACACAAACATTTATACAGGCATTCTCACACCTGGATAAACAACTACCATAACCCTTAAGTCAAAACTTAATCCTAAAGCTTGGGGTATTTAAATCAGTGAATAATATTGACCTGGACACTGGGGAAGAGGATGCCAATACAAGGGCTGATGAGAAAAAGGTGCTGACGGTAACAGGCATTTCCATCTGATTTGGTGCCCTAATTTGCAGTGAAATGCGTCTCAGGGGTGCGGTATAATGAGCTGGGTGAGCTCCAGCGATGGGGATTGTGTAATGCATAGCGCCCGGGCAGAAACGCTAACTCCCCAGACGACAGAGCGAGCGAGACAGAGAGAAAGAGCTGGAGGTCATCTCTGCCTGCTACGGCTCAATTCTGTTTGTTCGAAGCCCCTCGTCGTGAACAAGTGAGAAAAGCTGGTGCTCTCTGTGACAAACTAACCTTGGGCCACGGGTGCGCGTGCACACACACACACACACACACACACACGGAAATAGAGGGAGGGAGGGAGGGAGAAAGAGAGATAGAAAGAAGGGAGGAAAAAAAGCTGTTGTTCCTCTAAATGTCATATTTTCATACAACATTATATTTTCATCGAGATGAAGCAAGAGTTTGAGTTGACCTCGTTAACACTGCGTTTCTGGCCTATTGCCAGTGCATTCTGGATCAATGAGCAGTCGGGGTTGACCATGCCGAGTCGGGTGTGCTCGCTCTGTTTGATAGCAGGCAGATTTGCCATGCCTTACAGGACCCCCAGTAAAAATGATTTAATGTATCCGAAGCTGTAAGTAAATTGGAAGAGAGCCCACTGACATCAGATACCAGGGCCCCAGGGTGGTTCAGGCTAACTGCTGCGTGGCCGCATTAGTCAGACATAATGGTTTCACTGAGAGAAACAGAGCATGACATGGGCTAAACAATACAGGCAGACAAGGCAGCCACGCTGATGATGGCGCTGCCATTTGGAATGTAGAAGAATAAAAGATGTAAGGGTTGCTTTTTGTCGCGATGCTGCAGATAGAGTGAGGTTTTAACCTAACGTGCCCTTTTTTTGCCTCATTATATGCTCATTTCTGAAAAACACAAGCTTGTGGTGGTGTTTGTTTAGTGGCATCACAATCTACATAGCTTTGGTTTACTTGAGCCTAATTTTTATTGACCGGGACACCAATTAGACTGAACAAACTCCAGGATAAAGAGTTGTTCAAAATTATTAACTTTAGCGACAGAGGAAACTATGGAGTGTCCAATGATAATAAACCATATTTATGAGGGGTCCAAGCACCCTTGTTTATATGATAGTGTTATATAACATTCTTAAATTTGAAAATGGCCACAAAACCTAAATAGCACATTAAAAACTCACAGAATATGACAGAATTGTAAGAAGGCTAAGCTAGGTTTAATGACATTTAAAATGGTGTGTATACTGTACAGCACATTTCTGCATATATGCATTTCTGCAAATGTGACACAGAGAAAACACTTATTAAATGTATTTAATATTAGTATTTAAGGCCATTTAAACACATATTAATCTGTAACTGCGTGCTACACAGACTTATAACAATTCTGTCAGAATTACTGAGATGCAGAAGTTTCCTCAATACCAAATTATTCAGTGTTTCTGTCCCAAATCAATAGAGCATACACAGCTAAAAACGCACGTCCAAATTCCTTTTACAACCACAACTTTGAACTGGTGAGTATTCTACAGGCCAAAGACAAAGTACTATTATCAACATAAGAACCATAATGCCTTTACCCTGCTCATCATTTTTCAGTTTACACATAGTTGAAAGACACATGTCATGTCAATCAAAAGTTTTTTAGCAAGCAAATTGCTTTTCATAGCAACTACATTTTAGTTTCTAATCACTTTTCAAGCAAATCTATGGCGTAATGTCATTGCCTCTGTGCCAAATAGGACATTGTAAATTATGTGGGAATATTTTGTTGGCAACTTGCAAAGTCACATACAATTATAGCTTTGCAAACAAATAGGAACGTCATAGGAAGTATATTCTCCTGGACTGGAATGGGGTACTTTCTGTAGCCTATGAAACAGAAATGTGGATAATGTGCTGACTAAATTCCCTCCCTGATGTTGCTTCCAAACAGTATTTAGGCCAGGGTTAGACAAGTCACACTCCTCGTGGACTGAGCACTGCTGTTTTTCCACACTTCCTTTACCTGGGTGTCAGGTGTGAAGACACTCCGGCCAATCACTTGCACTAATTGTTCAAATAACTACCTGAGAGAAAGGAAAACCAGGACTGAATTTGGAATTTGTGGGCCAGATTGGAGTAACCCTGATTTAGGCAGTAGTAAAACTTTCCAGCATGGTCACCACAGTTCCACATGAGGACTAGAGAAGATAATATGCACAACACCTTAACTGGCAGAACATAAAAATAATATAATGTGGCATAATAAACATTTTTTTTTTTACTTTACTGTTTGCTTCTGTGCTTTTCAAACCCATTACAAATTGAAATGCTAGTTATGGGGAAAACCTGTATAAACCCGGGAAATAAGTTATCTAATTTACTGATAAACTTTTTCAATCCTGGTAAATTGAAGCTGTGTGAGTTTCAAAATGACCTATGTCAGGTTATGGAAAAAACAAAATATGTACTTTTCCAAAAATACAGAAACTGTGTGATTCCTTGAGGAAATAATTGTACATTTAGACAACACCTGAAAGAGAAATATCCTGAAAGGCTTCAACAGGTACAAACTTTACCCCTCAAGCACTAGTTTTTCTAGTTATAACTTAGTTTTTTCTTCTGTTAATATTTTTTATGCATCAATAGTATCCTGAAGAAATCCATCCGGTACATGCATGAGACACTCAGTTATTTTTCTTTTTTAACAACTGGTCGGGAGGGGGGTCCAAAAGAAGCCCATGGCAAAGGTGAACGCAACCCATCGCCATGCGCAGCAAATGTGGGGAAACTGCCAAATTGAAACAAAATTCACAACAAGCCATCTTCTCAGTAATGAGTCTCTTCAAATGTTCTCTCCATTAATAGCAGTGCTTTGACTTCTTTGGTTTTCAGTGGAAGATAGCTGGGTGGATGTGAACAGAAGGGTACCACTCCCAGTTATAAGCTCTGATCGATATCACATACAGTAACTTATGATGAGTGGGCACGGGTGACATTCCACAAAGCCAATCACTTTGGCGCCCTCTAGCACGGCCCCTATATTTCACATTCACGGGTTAGGTGTGTACCCAACACAACTTGACTGCAGGAATTGGAGTATTCTTTCATAAGAACAAATATGTCAGAACATTATTACAATCAAAATAATAAGCTCTTCAGTTCAAAATGGTCAGAAAATGAAAAAACTAGCAGCACAATAAATGTTTTTTACCTTATGCAACAATTAATATTGGCATACTAATTTATTGGATATTTTTTAAAAATATGTGCCGAAACTGGAGTCAACAGATTTTTAACACGAGAGGAGATAACTTCATTAGTGTTAAGGATGCCCCATGGCGGCATAACCATACAACTGAAAACATTGACAGCTTGGAGTCCTGTGGATTTCCACAATATTTTCATTCCAGCATGATACTCAAAATACAGAAATCATTGTGGATTATGTTCCGTTTTTAAGCAGCACTTTCAAGCTGCTTAAAATAGCAGTTTCAAGCCTGTGTTTTAAGGTACAGTACAGCCAAATGTCATCTGAAAATGGTGAGCTTAACCATATATACATATATATATATATATATATATATTGTACAGAAATAATCTCTTATGGTTAAGCATGATCACTGAATTCATCAAAAAATAAAAAGACCAGTGCAGTATGTTTCAGTCATAATCGGTTTCCTCTGAGATTCGTTGACACTATCAAGGTGCAAGCTTTTTCTCACTCTCCAAATGAAAACGATTGAATTACAGTCTCTTTTCAAAAAACATTTTGAGTATATTTGAAAATAAATCCCTTTCCCAGACTAGATTATGCTACCCTAGCAGTCCTAGGCTACCGTAGATGATCAGAACATTTTCTCTTAACAGACTCAAAGACCACATGACAGCATTACGGAAATCTTCAACAAATGCAAGACACCCCCACATTCTCACAGCAACGGCTCAGTTCAGTCCAATTTAGCAGGCCCGGCACGTTTCAAACCTCACGGCACAAGGCTCTAAAAAGCCACTCCCGCACGACACTTCCATCTCTCCCGTTAGACAACGACAACAACAGAAATCGTACCTGATTTATCAACTGGCTGGCAATGTGCATCATTTGAACTTTTGACCTTCTCACACAGCTCATGACATTATGTTGACATTTAAAGTAATCCCACCCACAGCCCTTCTCTAGCTGTCTCGCTCTGCCGCTGTGTGCTGCTCATCGTCCCCGCGGTCCGCCAGCTGTGGAAGCGCCGCCGTAATTAATTTCTTAACGTCAGCCTCTCTGACATCCACGCCTCAGCCCAGCTCAGGCAGCATGCTGCAGGCCCCATTCACTGCCTCCATGTTGCTACTGCATGGCTCTAACTCCCCCCAGCCTCCCAGTGTGTGTGTCTGTGTGTGTGTGTGTGTGCGTCAGAGCACCAACAGCAACCCCTGGAAGCGCTGAAGCACCCAGCACTGTGTCCCCTTCCCAGCTTCCACCGCAGGGCTAAACATCCCAGGCCTCATGGTACTACATTAGGGACCATATGGCAACAACATCCACTTCACAATTTTACATGCATGGGTGACCTATGCATTGCACATGAATATTACTGTACTGAGTAATGCGGTTATTAAAAAGTCAAAGGTCAGCTGATCCGGTTAGAAATACCACTTTAGGTTCGCAATGATCCAACAAATCAGATGTTATATTACATTCAGGTCTACACAATTAATTATACACAAAGATCAATTTCTATCTTTTCAAAAAAATTTGTGGATACCATATTATATCCAGATTATGTCCAAAGATGCACTTTACTGTGGGGAAATTGAAATGAAAAATGTTCTTATCTCCCATTGTTAACTAGAAGTATCTGGCAAATAGTTGGTTTCTTGGCATTTTCCAATCAATCAGGGATTGTCATTCAGAAGAATGACAATTTGTTCATGACACAGTAATCTGATGGCATAGAACTATGCAGTTCTGTCAATTCACTGTCCTTTTAAAATTATGTGTTCCCATAATGACCTCTGTTCCAATAGTGGGGGGTGTTCACTGTGGTCAGTCAGTGTATATAAATCCATAATCCATAGTCTACACACAAATTTAACCAGGGGCAATGCAGATTACTCTATGTGATAACTAGGCTTACAACTCCTACAACTGTGCTTTCACAAAATATATTCATGAAAATGTTTCACACGATTCATATGAAAAATACACTTTAAAAAATACATTTTAGACATCTGCTTCATAACAGAATTTACATTTTGATAATACTGTATATCAGTGTTTCTCAATCCATTCCTACAGGACACACTGCCCTGCATGTTTTCATTCCAACCACCACTTGCGCAACCATGTGCAAGTGACCATTAACAGACGACCGATGCAGATGATAGTTTGGGAGCGGAGGTTGGAATTAACATTTCCAGGGCAGTGTGCCCTGTAGGAATGGATTGAGACACACTGCTGTATATATGAATTAAGCAGCATGGTAAAATAGGATTTTGTCTCGATCATGTAAAAAGCAACAGGAAATATTCAGCTTGATGGCTAATAATGATAAAAATGGATTAAGCCGTCCAGCTGACTTTGTTTATTTAAAGTTAGCTAAATAAATATAAATGATTAAACTTGCACATAAATTAAGCCGCTGTGAGTTAACAGATATCTTCTCAGAGAAATAACACAACCACAAAGGATATATATTAACCATTTAGAATCTGACTCAGCCAAGATGGGCAGAGTGAGTGAGCGTGTCCCAAATCGGTTTTGAATCTCCCGCCATCTCCCCTCCCGTCACTGTTTGCCTCCTCAGCAGGCTGACTTGGTGATGTCAGAAAAATAGTTCACTGAGGGGGGCCTCCAACAAACAAGAGGGGAGAATGGGGGTGGAATGGGACACAGTTGTAAACTACTACCAAGTGCATATGTGGTATTGTAGTTAGCGGTCACCAAAACAGGACAAAAAATTGAATACTTTATACACTTGGGCATTGTGCTACTTTTAAGTCTTGCTTTTTAAAATAGAATTGCAGTACTTTAATTCCATGAGGGTTCTGTGGTATCTTAGGCCAAACACCAGGTTTGAAATGGGTAATTAGGGGCAACTACTGATTTAGGTGCGGTCCTGACCCAATAACAAAGTGGGGAGGTGTTATAAAAAGCACCTTTATTTATATATTGCTTTATATTAAAAAAGTGCATGGGCCCCATCCCAAAATTAACACATAGCCCTAGCAAAGGGAGTATCATAGAAGTATGCTTTCAGTCACTTCTTTGGCTACATAAAACTGACACCTATGTAGAAATTTCTGTGGTTTTCCTCAAAAATGTCATTTTGTTAATCTATGAAAAGATGAACAAAAACATTAAAGCTAAAATACCGGTTGATGAGGTTTTTGAGAGTTAGAATAGATTCTCCTTGGTTTATTTGCATAAATGTTGAACCATTAATACAAATACACACGTGAAGTATTTCACAAATAGTTTTAGCTTATGAGGAAAACATACTCATAAAATAAGTTTTAATTATAAAAGCATTCCTGAAATGGAAGATCACTCTTAATTAACCACAGAAGTGGCCTTCATTTAAATAAAAAATTCAATTAAATAAAAATTATTTTCAAAGGTGTGTATGTGTGTGGTGTCCACCAGCTGCAGCTGTAGGTAATATTGGTTCTTTTACACAAAAATGAGTGATAGGGGAGAAACAGCAATATTTATTGTGGTAAAATGCTGAAAAAATACACATTTTTTTCTCCATTTGATCAGATGGTTGACATCATGTTACTGAATTAAGGCTACATTAACTGCATGGTATGTACACACAAGGCAGGTCGAAGTCACAGTCATGGGGAAATGTCAGCACATCCTTAAAAGTCAAATTGAGAATTGTGGAACACACTACTCTGGGTTTACAAAGACATAGCTATGACGTAAACACAATGAAAGTGATACAAGAAGAAAAAAATGAAGTAGGCTTTTATTAAACTGAATTGCAACTATTTTGGAAACAATTTATACACCACTTTATCTACTTCTTGCAAAGGATTTGGGGACCTTTATCTGCAACTGTACAAGTAAAAAAATATTAATAAGGAATTTAATCAATTATTTGCCTACAGTTATTGAAGAAAGGCTGAAATGTATTTCTGGGTAAGATTCTGGCATCTTCCATTAAACACACCATGGACTTTTCAGTGTAACAGCAATGCACTTTGTACTAAACTTTGAGTAACACATTTGTGCAAGTGTTACAACCTCTCATTTACTTAATGCAACATTAGGAGCTTTGTTGTCACAGAAATAAATGAAGAAATAAGCAAATGCATACAAATTGGAAAAAAAGCCAATTTGACGACACAAAAGTTTAGGACAAAACACATTGTGGTTTGACTTGAATCTGGGCCTATTATTATTATTATTATTATTACTATTATTATTATTATATATTTTAAATGCTCAGTTGAAGCAGCAAAGAAAGTTTGTGGCTAAGGGTTACATTATTAGATTGTCAGTTTTCAAAAAATGTCAAAAAAACAGTACATTACCCTGTAGGGATAATAACAAAACTGGACTCTGGTCCAGAGGCAAACAGAACCCAAGCAACATATTAATCAAGGATGCCTTTCCCTCTCAGTGTTCCATTTATGTCCAAATTAAATATCCATAACAATGTAAAAGTAGTTTGATCATCAGTGTCTTTATCTTTAGTAATATTATTTATTCTTTAAAAGTTTAGGTCAAAATCTTACATAGAAATTTTTCCACAAAGCATTCTGAAAACATTAATGGCAGAAAATGTTTAAAAAACCTCAAAAATATATCAACGTGTTAAATATAGCTTTAGTCATTGAACAAAGTCATTAAAAAAAGAAAAGGAAACCGGAAAGGAAAGGAAAAACTCAGCAAAGAGCAATCGTACAGTATAGCAGCAACTGCAGCCAGCCCTGGCTCCTGAGGCAGTGGGACATCCCTGCATTACAGTGTGCCACACCACTGCAGGTACTCTGGGTGAGCTCCTTGCACTGGTGGATTTGTTCTTAGTTATGGAGAAATCATTTCTAAAAAAAAAAATCACCTTTAAAAAGCAGGTGAAACATCTGACCAAAGGTTTGGGGCTGAAGAGAGGGTACACGGGTGGTTTAATACACATTTGTTTACACTGGGAGGACTTTTTAAAGCCTTTAAAAATGACAGATTAAAACAGCTAACACACAACCCCATTACTTGGTAGGGATGTATTTAGGTTCTAGTTTCTAATTCCTACTCCTGATGGGTGATGCGGTATTTTGCACCCAAGTCTTGCCCCCATGAGTTACTCAGTCCTCCTCCATGTGGAAGAACGAGGAAGTGATGAGGTTCTTTGTGTACTACAGGTTTTACTCTTAACTCTGTTTGTATGAGAACAACAGCAACCACAAAATAAAGTGAGAAAGAGGAAGTTAGTGTTGTCCTGGTAAAGACGGGAGATGTCGATGAGGTGTGGGGGAGTGATGGCTGGTGCACAGTCCCCCTCTACAATAGGCCCGTCCTCTGCACCACCCAGCAAATACTGACCCTGCCATACAAGAGTCTGCACGAACGTACACACACACACACACACACACACACACACACACACACACACACACACACACACACACACACACATACACACACACGCACACAGATGCACGCACACGCACACACATACACATACAAATGCACACATAGACACATGCACACAGATGCACGCACACACGTACGCGCACGCACGCACACACGCACCCTTAGCCTGGTCCAGGATATTGGGGTGAAAAATGAAAGATCAACATATTTCCCAGGTTTCCAGAGACAGAAACCAAAAGGGAGGGCTGTGTCAAACACGCTTATCAGTGGGTGCACAAAAGAAGAATGCAAAAAAAAAAAAAAACACAAAAAAACCAGCAAAGAAAAATGCATATCATGATTTAGTTTGATTTACAAAGCTTACTCTGCTGTGAGCTTATAATTTACCCGTTTCTTTAAAGAGCACAAACTAAAATAACAAGAGCAGGAGATCAATCACTCAGAGGACTAACAGCAACATTCTCTGAACAGATGTGTGTTGCAGTCCAGAAGATCAGAAAAAAGGCAGATAGTGCATACTTTTTCTTTTCTATTTTTTTTTTTTTTTAAACTTTAACTAAAGCTGCATTAAATACAGGCTTTTTTCTTTTCTTACAAAGACAATTGCACTTCACAAAAACTAAAATATACAAAAACACAAAAGGAACAAAAAAAAAACCAACCAAAAAAAAAAAAAAAAAAAAACTGGGTATCAAATTAATTACAGTCGCAAATCATTTCAACGGATTTAAAAAAATAAAATGGTTTTAACCTGGTGGTGGGGGTTGAGAAGAAGAAGAAGAAGAAGAAGAAGCAAAAGGAAAAAAAGAAAAGAGACGGCAAAGGAAAAAAAGGATAGGAGCACTGGTAGCTTCCTGGGCAGACTGTGGCTGTACTGCAGCGGTGCGTGCGCATCTCCAGCTCCCCCCATCGCTTATTCCCTTCATTAAAACGAAAGCTCGGAGGACTGGCGGTAGAAAGGGACTGATGGAGCTGTGGTCTTGGTAGGTGGCCGTTTGTAAACTCTGCGCTAAGCAGGCTGTGTTACCACATGTCGTCGGCCGACGCTGAGTCCTTTACGGAGAAAGGGAGGAAGAGTCCTTTAGAGTCTAGATGGTCCACAAACACAGCAAAAATGCTAGACGACCCAGACTGAGGGGCGGGGGGAGGAGGGGGGGGGTCAATGGAACTGTGATGTCAGCGCTGCTGCGGCTGACATGGGTTACGCTGTACGCTAGCTGTCCGGAAGCACACTCACGTAGGCCTCCGGGACGCATGACTTTCACAGGTCGCAAACACCCCTCTGCGACATCAAATTCATCGCCATCCTTTTCCGCGTTCCCTAATAAATTAGATTACTTTCACTACGATACGCTCCATAGGATAAACGTATATATATATATCGAAAACACACTCCGTGTTCCTTGCCAGTGCAGTGAGCAGGGATTCAATCGAAATAGAAATGTGAAATGAATCTCATTCAATATAAATGACTTCAAACTGATTTAGAAAAACAGTCCGAATGAACCGAAACCAACCAAACAATTTGAAGGAGCGAAACGCCTTCAAATGGTGTCCATTTTCATTTCAATTTACTTATTGAAGTCATTCGTCGGTTTTTGGAGTGATACCCTCTCTCAATAATCCACAACCTCAGAATAGCAATGGCAGTATGATGTGATTAATGTTCAGCCACTGGCCGAAACACTCGTTTGATCATACTGTCAGCGGTTGTGCTAAAGCTGAGTCGTACCACACTTTAACCGCTTCTCCACCGATCCGTCCTAAGCACTCCCAGTTCACGCTCAGGGACCTTCTATGAACGTGCTTCCCGGACAACTAGTCTGCAGAGCAGGGCTTCCGTCAACAGTTCACCAGCCATTCTATTCAACCACACTGAGGACAGGTTTATGACTGCCTGATGGATGGGTGGGGAGGGGATGCAGATGTTAATCTGATTTACACTGATTAACAATGACTGTGAAAGCATGAGGAAATGATGATGCAAACATAAGCTTAATTAATGTAGTGATTGGTAAAGAAATATTGATTTTCTAGATCATCCATATTTCAAAGAGCAATGATATTAAATGCTGCATTTTTAAAGTCATCGTTTAAATCGTCAAATATCATGCCAACACAAGAGTGACTCAATATTGTTCAACACATCCAGATCAGAAACCTTAGAACCAAAATTGTGGGCCGCCCTACTGGTGGACCCCCCCAAATACCTACAGAACGCTCTGTAATGGTTTAACCAGATCGATCATTACTTATGAGCTGATTAGCACCACTTGTGGAGGTTGATTTTGCCCCTGATGAAGAGAATTGTCTGGAACATTAATCCCTCTCCCTCTCTCTACCTAATGGAGTTCAGTTGTCTGGACCTCAGTCTGCAGACTGCGGATCCTGGCCCCCTTCCCCAGCATGTCTGGCACCCTCCTCCCTCCCTCCCTCCCTCTGTGTTCATTTGAAAATAACCCCCACTGAGTACGTAGGAGTGCTGCATTTCTGTGCTTTTTTCTTTTTTTAGGACAGATTCATGGTAGGTTATTTTTAACCACAGCGCTGGACACAGCAGCAGAATGCCCTGCCTACCCCACTGAGACACCACCACAGACCAGCCGTCTTACAATTCAGCTGGGTACAATCCGGAGCCCCGTAAGGAAACGGAGGGGAAATGCAGACCATGAATTATCGGCTGATAACAGATACCTCCAATGAACGCGGTGTTACTTGAAGGGAATGTCAGTGCAGTGACGTTATGGTAGTTGGTGAAATTAAAATGAGAATGAGCATAAACCAAAAAGGATAGATGAGACCCCTGGGGATTTATACCTCACTGTTTCACTGGGAATGACTGTTTTCCCTCCCATAGCCATGAAATGTGTGTGTGTGGGTGGGGGGGTGTTTACACGGATATGTTCCACAGACTTGCCCACGAATGCAAACGCATCCCTTACTCAATTCAGTTAATACCGATTAGTTAAATAAAGCTTGAAAACGTGTTTTTCCACCAAACATGCACATGCAAGCGTTTAGGAGATTACAGCAGACTGAAATGAGATACTTACTGTGTCATCGCTCCTGTACGGGTTGAGTCTGTTGTATACCGCTTCAACTACACTCCGTCTGAGGGAGGCAGAAGACAAACGGGCAATTCATTTTCCATTCTTAGGGTTTGATGTCAAGGTTGACACTTAATATCAACTATACATCCATTCACCACTATTAAAACGCATAGACGGTGCTGATGAAATGAACAATATTCAAATATATGAGCACAAATAAAACAACGGTTCCAGACTGGATCAGTACTGCATGCCGACCGTTAAAAATACAACATACACTCACAATCTCATGACACCACCTATTCGACTGGTGTTTTCTCCCATGAAAGGAATGGCATTAAAATGACTTAAGAGGGCCCTTTTCTTTACAAAGGCATGGAAAGATGAGCTTTTTCTTTTCTCCGTGGAAAGACAAGCTTTTTCACACAGCAATGAGATATTATATTGCTGCACCTTCAGTGTATTTCCTGGACCGTTGGGACCAGGAGAACGGTCTAAAAGGAATGAATGCAGCTTCTCTTTTCAATAAATCACACTGTTGCTCTATATGCCCAGCACTGCATAAGTAATACTAGTCCTTCTCTGCAACATTAAAAGCACATTATAGCCTTATCCACTAGAAAAATCTGCCAACATGCAACGCTGGCAAATTCATCTGTCTGCATGCAGTTAATCATTAATGATCTGTCCGTACGTCAAGGCATTGATAAGGCACTGCAGAAACTAGGCGGAAAGTCATTTACATTTATGATCTCACCATCTTCAGACATCAGCAGCTTCAAGATCAGGTCACGACAAATGGCGTGTTAGTAGTTTAGCACAAGGACGAGCCAGGGAGGAGACGCAGCAGCCATATTGACTCATGATCATTTAAAAATTAAAAAATTAAAAATGTACAGGCATTGCCAGGTTATGCAGTGATGGTCGGACTGCATATGCTGACCATCAAGGTTTGAACATTTTATATAGTTTTTTTTTATCCAATTCCATACTTAATGCAAGTTAGATAATAATGATCATGTTCCCATTATGACTTCTAAAAACACGGCGTGTGTGTGTGTGTGTGTGTGTGCGTTTGTTTTAGTAGCGCGTTCATGAGGGCACTCACTTGCTGGCCAGCTCTCCCCCCGGTGGGAGATTGGGGATGCTCTCCGTTGCTAATGTACGCATCACATGGACTAAGTCGGGCACTCCTTCGTCCCCCAGCTTCTTAATGATCTCTGGGAATCAGAAGGACTTCTTGGTAAGTGGGTTGTCTGGCATAAGCATCAAATATTCATAGCAATTCCTAAGACTATAAACAATATAAATGTTCATACAGTTTGATATAACAAGGTTGTCTTAGTAACATGAGTCAACACCTGATCGCTGGAGACACAATTTTAGGGTTCTCCTCTCTGACTCATGGTGATGTCAACCTGCCTGAATACAAATGCCCTGTATACAGGAGATGAACAATTAAGAGGTTTCTTTGGCTTGGACATTGCTGGTTCTGTCTGAAAGGTACCTAGATTTATTTATTATATGTGTTATATTGTTGGTCGATGTACACCTTTAGGTATAGGTGTAACTTTATATATAAAGAGATGACAACATGCTAAGACTAAGACTGTCTGAGCATTTTGTTTCCGGTTGTACATTTACAGTAAACTGAGAGCCATGGTACTTTGTGTGACTATGCCTAAATACAGTCCTTGAATAAAAAAAGCCAAAGATCTCAGAATTGGTTCAGTAAATATCTTTATTAGAATCATTGTTAACATCTAAAATAACATCATCACAGTTACTCTCTACAGATCTAATACTGAGGTTCTAATGTACAAAAATAAAAAAGGCTACTGAGAACTAACCCCCATATATAAATATAAGGCTAGAAAACACAGTTTTTAAAATCTTTGAAAATTAGAGCTTGAATACAGTTCAAAGACAAATCTGTCAATTGAATACAGACATCCTGTAGGTGCAGGCTAGGGAAAAGAATGCCCCTTCACTGGTTCCATTTCTCCTGTAGAATTACCTGTGTTAACAGTGCTACTAGGACTCATTTCAGTTAGTTCATATTTAGTGTTTCAATGCGAATATTACTTCTTTGGACAAAATGAAATGGTGGGATTCATCTCTTAACATGTTTTATGTTAAATCTGAAATGATGACCGCATTCAGAATTACACAGGGAAATGGGTACCTCAGAAAAAGATTAAATGAAATGTATAAGTCAATTGTTGATAGAATGTTAAAAACATTAAAATCACATGCTTAGGTACTGTTAGAAAATGTGAAATGATTGGGAAAAACGGAATAAATAGTCTAGTGTTTTACTTTCATAGTGTAATTTTTTGGTGAAACTGAGACGAGTGCCAGTGAGGTGGTTAGTAATAATTTATGACCACTGAAACAGAGAATCCAGCAGGTAACTTTACAAAAAAAATGATGTGTACCTACAAAATAAATAAAATAAATAACACAAACTTTTCCACTTTCTCCAGGGCCTGTGTGTAACAAAATGATGAACTCAGTTTACTGGGTTCCCACTGACCACTACCAAATCCTCACCACCTGCCCTCCCTGACTCACTGTATGTAGAGATTGTTTGCATTTGAGAACCTATGCTACATCGAACTGACAAATGGTGGTTACTACGCTAAAGGGAAACTGCTGCTCCAGTCACAGTCCCCTTTTCACTCCATCTGGGAAATTCCATTTCAAAAGCCAACAACCCTTAAGACAGGTAGAGGTAGAAGAGAATCAGCGAGGAGTTTACACTAGTGAGGCACTGGGTCGTACAGAATTCAGGAGAGGGCCAACCTCTCACTCTCACACCACCAGCTCGCCTAGGCTACCCTTTAACAACATCAAAGTACAAGTTCAGTGACACCAAAAATGTCACAAAGAAATAATAAAACACAATTCCTGGCACTGACCACTTTAACCTTCCTCATAGTCCTAGGCGATTCCAAGACTGACAGATTATGGCAATTTGGATTCAAACCGGAACCAAACCACAAAGTTGTGACATCACGCTTGAACACGGTTCAAACTGAAGTCGCAATTTCAGCGCTGTAAATAACCCTCCAATATCTGCAAACCGCAGAGAGTAATACAACATAAAACATCAAACTACAATAAAAATATTTTCCACTTTTCAAATGGCAGAGTCAACGTTATAAACTGCTTATACTGTGTGCTGCTAATAACTTAAAGAAAATGTACATCCATTGTAAATAGCAAGACATTATAAAATTACCTGCTGTGTCTATAACAGCTGCAAAGTGCAGAGCACAACAAGACCATTTTTTTAAAGTAATGAATAAAAATAAAACAAAAGGTCCCCATTTTCTTTGTTGATAGTGTTCATTCCATGCAGCTAGAAAGTATAGGCAGGCACATACTACATACCAAAATGGTTTTCAATTACTTTTTTTAAAGTAAAGCTTTGCTACTACTTTGGGACATGGTGCTACTTAATCTAGTATAAGTTTTTAATCTGCATTTCATGCAGCAATAAAGTACAGGCAAGCACATACAGTACAATATTGAAACCGGTGTCATTTACTTTTTTTTTTTTTTTCCTTCTTTTTTTCTTTTTTAAGTAAACCTCTGCATTACTACTTTGGGACTAGGTGCTACATAATATAGTCTGGAGTTCCTAGACTACTGCTGCTGCTGCTGCTGCTTGTGGAGATACGTTAACCAAAAAAAAGGACAAGGTGAAGCAGAGGCATCTCTTTGCTTTGTTAACAAAAAAAACAATTCAGACAATTCAAGTCTGTACAACTGGACCCGACACCTAACATGACTTGGGTTTTAGAATAACTGCATTCTTTGTCTGGCAAACTATTTTTTCCATATCACTTTGGAGTGTGTCAATATTTTCTTAAGGACAAAGAATGGTTAAAGCATGTGCAAACAAAGGTTATTTTAAATGCATGCTTATGCTGGTAGATATGAATACAAATAGAGCACTAAGGCAATGAGTTTACACTGAAATGGAAAGATTAACAGTGCACTAATTTGACTATACATCTTCCTTGTATATAAATTGGCCCATCTGTTTTAATCTCTTTACTGTACACACAATCCTTACATATAGCAGCTTTCATCATAAATTTAACAGATATACTGTACTTGACATTTCAGCCAGGTGTGTTTAACGCCACACTTATTCAAGGGTGATTGACCTCAATATTTCATGGAGGATCACACAAGAGTTGTACAGCTAATGTTAGCCTATTTAGTGGTAAGGCTATGCTCTTGTAATCGAGCAAGAAGCCATGCAGTTAGACTGGGCTCCCTTTGAGATTTTCATAAGAGGAATGTTCATTGCATTCCACTGGCAAATTAACAGATTTCTAAATTAACATGGGGTTCATCTCCCCTCAAAACTTTAACAAGCCCATTTAATTGTAATCTTTCCAGGAAAGTTTAGTCACAAGTCTTTAAATAGTAGGCCTACTACACCTACAGCAAGTCGATTGTAACGCCTTAACATTAAATGCTGGGATCCTAGGAGAACAATACAATTAATTATGCTTAATTGGCAACCGTAGATGTCTTAAGCTTCATTCAGCATGAGGCTTTGTGCAATATAGCTATTTATTAGCCTTTTTAGATGCTCCACCTTCTACTCTGCTCTCCAGGTACTTATCCAGCTCCGCCTCCCTCTTCACAGCTTCCGGAGATACCTTGGGCGCGCCAGGAAAGCAGATCAACACCACACTCATGTTGTCCCGGCTTCCCTGTTCCAGGAGGGGAGGGGAGGGGGGGGATAACCACTGGGTCATTACCAGTTCACATAACTGTTCAGGTCAAACTGGATTAGTCAACTGCACACACAAACCATCACACAACACAGCAGGTAGAGAGTGTGCATTTCGGCCAAATCAAATACTTTCATATACAATAACAGAGGACAAACAAAATGCATGTTAATGTCTAACGTATTCTAGATTAAACAATGAAGTAATTGCTGTAGTTTAATCTAAATAGTAAAAGTACAAGTTAATACATAAAGTATACAGATCTGTAATTAGTGTGGTAATTTACTTATCTCATGTTAGGAAAAGGTTCAGTGATGAACTCTTGCATTATCAATGTTGGCTGTCTAATAAGATGTCACTGTCATTGTCAGTTAATATTACTGCGATTAACTTCTGGGTGTAATTATGTTTATCTTGTCAGTCAAAAATGCATGAATGAATTGGCCTTACCTTATACAAACAAGTGTCAACAATCTCATTGCAGACTTTCTCAAGATCATCGGTCACCTCTAGCCTGGACCTGACAAAGTCACAGAGTTCTTCGTTGGCCATGACATCCCAGATGCCATCGCAGGCCAGGACAATGAACTCGTCATCAGACTGTGACCTCTCAATTTCGTACACCTCTGGTTCGGGAGAGACCAGCTGTTCCGTGGGGCCTTTCCCATGCACGCACTTGTAATCGAAGTCGCCCAAGGCCCGGGACACAGCCAATGAGCCGTTTACACGCTGGATCATTACCGAGCCACCGGCGTTCTGGATGCGCTCCTTCTCCAGCGGGTTGCTGGGCTTGTGGTCTTGTGTGAAGAAGTGCACCTTGCCACTGCGGCTGAGGAGGCCTCTGGAGTCCCCGCAGTTAATGAAATAGACGTGTTTGGGGGATATCATGACCCCAACGGCCGTGGAACCGCTTCTGTCCACACCATGCTTCTTTTCAGAGATGGCCCGCATGTGCTCGTCTATCTGCAGGAAGCCTGTCCGGATGCCACTCTTCACGTTCTCTACAGAGGGCTCGTGGTCGCCCCCCCGGAAGTCGGGATTGTTGGTGATGTGCTCTAGCAAATGCTCGCAGCAGTACTTGGCCACCTGTGAGCCGGCGTGCCCGTCGTAAACGGCAAAAAAAGACCAGGGGTCGAGTCCGTGGGGGAGGCCAATGACTGCTGTGTGTGCATCCTCCATCTCCACCCTCCAGCCCTGCATGCTGCTGAGGCCGTAGCGCAAGCTGTTCCCGTCCCCGTGCACATTATGCTTCTCCATCTTTGGCTTGTCCAAAAACGCACCCATTTTTGCCTTCCTCTAATCTGGATGCGGGAATAAAAATATATATTCCCATTCATTAGTAACAATTCAAAGTTTGCTCGAAGATCAAACAGGTTAAAAATAAGTTTTGAGTTCAGAAAGATTTCACAACAATGGGTATGCACATATAGGTAGCACGTTTTTTGTTAATATCATGGAAGCACCAAATTAGAATTACAAAACTGGGCTGAACAAAATTACATTATATCATGATATAAAACTCTTTATTGAAAGGTCACTTCCTTGCATTAATGGGAATAGAAGACAAAATATATATATAAATACATATACAACACAAAATCATACGAACACGATTTACAACATTCAAATTCAAATTAATGTTTATATACGTCAACCTAAAAACAACTAGACACTTACTTAAAATACACATCTTTTACCTTAACAAGACAAGCAAAACGGACCAAAATCGTGAAGTTAAGCGTTTGACTTAAATAACGTTAACTACATTCTGCAAACAACTTTTAGTAACAAATAGCGTTCCTATAACTAGCAGCCCCGATTTAGTGCCCTTTACAATCTCTTGTTAACTTAACTTGGGCTAGCTAGCTAAGATCACTCAGGTTTTACTACTAGTTCAATTATCTAGCAAGCCATTTACAGTCGAAAAATTGCAACGCACGTATTACCTGCTACTAACTTAAGTTAGCACACTAGTCAACGAGCTGCTCTAACTCGTTACTGTCACACCGGTCACATAGTCGGACAGCATTCACAACACAGTGAGGCCAAATTCACTACATCATATTGGTCGAGCTAACGACAGACAGCAAGGTAACGTTCGCTAGCTATACAATAGCCAACCCAACGTTACCCAAATCGCAATAAAATACACAGCTAAATAGACCAGGTATATAATACGTTACTCGAGATATTAGCAAGCTAGCCAAATATAATAGGTGCACGAACGTTAAATGTTGTCGGCTAATTAGCCACTAACAACCTAGCTAGCTACTTGGCAAGTCAGCAAAATCGAGTACGGTTCTAACCGTTTCCCATCGATCTAACCATCTCGTTACTGGCCAAGCCACAACGCAGGGATAAACAAACACCCTGCGTCGCAAAGGCCTCGGACCTCCCGTCCTCTAAGGCCTAAGCGCCCCCCTTATTTACACGGCCTAACCTCTAACGTTACTTGCATTCCCTCGCTGAGTGACATCGTTATTTATAAATGTGCATTGTAGGCAGAGCCCATTGTAACTTACCAATATCCGAAAAGAGCTCTGAGGTATAAAAAAACAAACAAAGGCGGCGGGTAGAAGCAGGAATAGCTAGCTACCGGGAACAGAAACACCGAAGAAGAGATGGCTGGCTGGCTGGCTAGCTAGCTAGCTAGCTAGCTAGAGGCATAGAGCAAGCGATAGTGAGGGGGAGAAATCGCTTTTCATTGCATTCAGACTGAAAAAGAGAGCAACTCTCCGTTCTGAGTGAACCAGGGATGCATTACTTTCATCTGTAAGACGACGGAAAAAAATATTTGTTAAGACCATTAATGTATCGTTGTTTTTAGGCCGGTGTGTTTAGATGAAAAGCCCCGAACGTCAGCGCGCTACCCCAGCCTCCCCGTGAGAGAGCTTGCACCTAACAACCTAATAACGACAGCTCAGGGACCCGGATGTACATACAGGTTGCCTGCTTAAAAGAATGACATCATCAGAACTGAATAGAAATGGTAGGTAGATGCGAGGTCCGAAGAGCATCGCACACGGTGTCAGCAGAAGTCAAACATTAGCTAGCATTTTCTTTGCCAATATGTACTGGACTTGCTGAAGCTATAGTGAGATCGACGTGCAACTATTGACGCACGCTGTAAAAGCGAAATTGTGTTTAACAACATATTTAAGGTTCCAAAGTTTATATGCATAATAAGTCACGAAATGAATGACATCTATTGCAAATAAATACAACGCTCATTCAAATCATACAAATATAACCAATCGATACGGCATCAATGAGATTACCAATGCGAGTATGCATATTTTGAACAGATACCGTTGTAGCAATACAATTAATAAAATGACTGTACCTGCTATGTGAGCTAGTAAGATTCTGCACATCTTTACCAGAAATGATGAGTGAGGGAGAACATCCCTCAGATTAAGCCAACCCACGTTGTCCTATTTACATTAACTTTTGTAATTGTACAAGATGTTCTGTTAAGAATTGTTATGAAGTAGATTTACAGAGATTCAAGAGTTTTCTTACAAGCAAGAAGTACAATACATCTCATCATAATGTTGAGATCGCGGTGTTGACCGGTCTATTTAATAATACAATGACAGAAACATGCATCTCCTTAAGACAAATAAAATACAAAAAAGAACAACAACAACAATTAAACATAGTTGGTGTGTAATATTACAGTATATATTATTCAGTAATAATAATAATTCAGCATAAAACATGCAAGTAAAAATGCGTATTGGGAAAGCCTACTCAGTACATTCAAGAATGATAAAGTAGAATTAACAACAATCACTACTATACTTTTACTTGTCTATTACACTCAAGACTACATAGCATTAAACATGACTTGAGTAGTTATTGATTTGTAAGTCGCAGCTGAAGTTATTCATATTTATTTCGGATATGCAGCAAATACTTCCTGCATGGAATTTGCGTACTGGCGGAAGTTTATAAAGTTGTTGATGTGTTCCGGGTCAAATACTCCTGTGTCGAGGAATTGTAGTAACATTAGCACCTGCAGATGCACAGGTTCGATTGTTTTGTTGTGACACCAATAATTTACATTATTCATTGCTAATAGGATGTGCTAGCTAGCAGTTCTCACAAAGTAACGTTAGCTGTTAAGGTTGTTACGTAGAAATGAATCACTTTTTATTGGAAAGTAGGCTGAATTGGAATGGTGCTTGTTGTTTTGATAGCTATGAATTTAAATTAGCTGTCGTTTGGAACAGAACTAGTAAGTACGCTATTTATCCACACAGGCATATGCTGTTTGCCCAAGGTTACAGTAAAACAACGTAAATTAACCCACTCGATGTATGTCTTGATTATTACATTGGTGCCCTTTCGGGATGGTGCAGATCAGCTAACTAGCGTTAGCTAAATCTGTATCAATGTCGCAGTTGCATTTCATAGGTGATCTACAAGCCGCCATTCAATGGATTTAAGTGTGACATCCGTGCTGTACCTCGGCGCCTTGCTTTACGTCGTCGTGCAGCTGGTTCGTTTTATCCGTGCGGATTCCGATTTTACCATGCTATGGGCTGTCGCGTTTGGATACAAACCAGGTATTGCCCCCCTGCTTGTGCCTGTACCACGTACTGCCTTGGTAACAAACAGTAAACAGTAAAAGAAGATGGATGTATATTTCAAAATTGTGAAATTAAAAAGGGGAAGGTAAAAGTAGGTTATGTAGAAACGAATTGTTGTGCAATATAATAGCACAACAATAATAAAGTGGTTCTGTGTGGTTGGCAACGCTTAGGTTGTGGGTTTAATTCCCACTGGGAACACATATACTGAAAAATGTATGCATTCACTACTGTAAGTCGCTTTGGATAAAAGCATCTGCTAAATGGCATATAAAATATGTTTGTAGCTAGCTGATTACAATTATGCATGTTGTTCGATACTGTGTTCGGCGGTTGGTCTGTAGGGTAAAGTTAATATATTTTCCAGGTTGGTATCCGTTTCACCACATCCCTCCCACATAAGCAGCCTCTGCTTATGACAGACAGTGACATTGCTGACACGAAGGCACCATTGCTCATTTATACTGTGGAGCACTGGGTGTTCTCAGTCTGTCCAGACACAGACATTAACAGCACAGCAAGGGAGGACCCAGTGGGGAGTGGAAACACTGACCCTTTGTCACACCGGGAAACAGTGTTTGCAGTTAAACTGGCCTCACATGGCACAGCTCCACGACGCCATCAAATGCAGGCATGTTTGCGATGCTGCAATTTTTGTGTACTAGTATGTCCCTGAATGGAACCAGAGGCACGGTGGTGTTGTGTGAAAGCTAGTAAACTGGTGTGAGGTTCTGTACATTGTATTGGATATTCACTAAGATGATGTATATTATTTTCATATCACACACATTTATCAACAGGTGTTGATTCAGGTGGAGGGCATGGAGCAACACATATGTCTGTGTTGTATGTTAAGCATACAGTGATTGTTAGATTATGGGTCATGTGGTGGAACATAAATACACCATTTGATTAGCAAAGCACAGTGTTAATTGCAATATTTACCACCTTGACAATCTTTCAAGTGGTTGAACCAACCAAATCATGCGGTTTCTGATTTGATGGCTGTGCTTTTCTGTGTAGAGAAAAGACTGCGAGGGAAGGTGGTCTGGATCACTGGGGCCTCAAGTGGTATTGGGGAGGAGCTGGCCTATCAACTGTCCAGACTGGGGGCTCGCCTGATTTTGTCTTCCCGCCGAGAGGACGAGTTGGAGAGGGTGAAGGGCTGCTGTTTGTGTGGGTAGAAGCTCACTTGAATGTAGTACGGTCTGCAAATTACACCATCTCCATACATGCCAAGCAGTCACTTAACATTACTTCAGTACCAACAAACATGCTGTGCAAACTCATATTCAACCTGACCTTTTGTAACCTTTTGTATGCCCTGGGAGATGCTCCCTGTAAGGGTACCAGATGTCTTTATGTCTCTCCAGCTCATTGTGTAAATATACTTTTTTACTCTTAATGAATAAGGGCTTGCTCTCAAAATTTGCACCAGGCGCAGACGGCATCTAGTAGGTACTGTGCTCTGATTGCATTGCACACCACTGTTGTGTCCTTTTCACTGGGGGATGTGCGAATACATCAATGCATCACTTTTATAATTGCAAATGTGAGTGTTTCCCCCACCTCTCCAATGATGAAGGCAAAACACTGTTCTGCTTTTTATTTGTAGCGTACAGCAGCTTGCAAGAAGAGGATATTCTTGTTCTTCCTCTTGATTTGCTTGAGAGAGCATCTCATGAAGCAAAAGTGAAAACTGCCATAGCGCACTTCGGCAATGTAAGGTTCAGGAATTTAAATAAATAAATAAGCAGTTTATTTCCCCACCTTCTTCTTCCAATGATTTAATGAATGGATTTCATGTCTGAAGTTAAATTGGATGAATATTCATTAGATTAACTGTACAATTAAGGTTTGATGAGTTACAGAGAGTAATGCTGAATAAGTATATGCTCTAAAATGGCATATGTTTATGTTGTACCTAATATATTTGACAGGAAACCTCATTAGGGGTAAGTACATAGCTAAATTATGACATGCTAATATCTATCATCAAATAATCATTTAAACGTGTCTTATTGTTTCAACTCTGCCTATTCTGTTCCCTAACACATCTGATATTGTCACTGTCAATTACAGTTACAACAGCTAATAATCGTTCATGTTTTCTTAGTGTAGCCTATTTCACAACTCGTTTCTTTCCACCTAGCTCTCTTTTCCCATATTGGTTAACTCAGTGGCAGGAAACCTCATGGCCCAACTCTGCAACTCACACCCATACAGTTCACTACACACTCCTGCATGCACTGCCACATCTCTATCTGGTCGCTGTATCAATCATTACTTACATCATGAGTTTTCACTGGGTGATTTAAACTGTCTGACAGTGAATAAATTGTTAACTAATCTATATCCCTGCTACAAACACAAGAGAGCAAGGTGGTGTGATGTTTGTGTGTAATCTTTCTCCTCCCTGCACTCTAAAGTCCAGGATCCTTTGGCCCTCAGCCTGTATTGCTTTGTTTTCAAGGCCCTCCTTGTAACCTCAGCTAAGTTCAGCAATTAATGATTGAATTGCAATGCATCTGTAAGGGTAGTGAATCTAAGCAGGCTCTGTGTGTGTGTGTGTGTGTGTGTGTAGATCGACATCCTGATTAACAATGGGGGACGCAGCCAGCGCTCCCTGTGCCTGGAGACCAGTGTGGACGTGTACCAGGCGCTGATGGACATCAACTTCCTGGGCACAGTGTCACTTACCCAGCAGGTGCTACCGTACATGACGCAGCGTGGGACCGGTGCCGTGGTGACAGTCAGCAGTGTGGCGGGGTTGGTAGGGGTACCACTGTCCACTGGATACGCTGCGAGTAAACATGCCTTGCAGGTGAGGCACGTGGGCCAACAGCCAGCCGAGCTTCTGATTCGTTCAGGCAACATGGGCTATGCCCTAAAACTGTTCCATTTGAACATTTTAGACATTCTCACCTGCACTCTCAAGAGTTAAGTCCAGTTCCCTAACCACTATACGAAAGTGTTGACATGTTCATTTCAGGCAGGGGCTCAGGTTTGGGGAAGAATCGACCATCAACTTCCAGAACACCTTTTAAGTGAAGCCAGTCCCCCTTACTTTTAAGCGGCTGCATCAAAGCAATTCCAAGTATGCTTTTGTAGACATCAGTGGGGTGATGCGTGTTAATGTCTTCTCTGCAGGGTTTTTTCAATTCCCTGCGCACAGAGATGACAGACTACCCCGGAATCACCATCAGCACAGTGTGTCCGGGGCCAGTGCAGTCACAGATCGTCCACAATGCTTTCACAGAGCAACTAGGCAGGGTATGTTCAGCTCATTGTTTTTTAACACTTGGATGCATTGAAACCATCACGGTACTGTGTTCCCAAATCTGCACAGGGGTTGGGATGTAATGGCAGTATTTCGGAGCATGTGGCTCAAGCACCACTGAAGACGTATATTAGCACATTCGCCTTTGGGTCATGAATCCTTTCTTGCCCTTTTCAGCCTATGCTTGCAGCCGCGGACCAGCAGCACAAGATGCCAACCTCTCGATGTGCCCGTCTCATCTTGGTGGGCATGGCCAATCAGATCAAAGAAATGTGGATCGCCCATCAGCCCTTTCTTATCTTTTTCTACTTGTGGCAGTACACACCCACATTGGCCTGGGCCCTCACAGACATGCTGGGCAGGAGGAGGGTGCAGAACTTCAAGGCGGGACTGGTGTGTACAGTATTTGCTGATACATACATCATCTGTGATTTAATCTTAACGTCAGTGCGAAATCGTCTTGCTGAAAGATCCATTCGTGGCCAAGTTTCAGCTTCACTGATCAATTATATTAGTATAAAAGCATATATTATATATATATATTTTATTTTTTTTATTTAATTGAGCATACAATACATCTCATTACCTGTATTGTTTATTTTATACAGCCTTGTATGCTCATCTTTTTCATGGGTGTGAATCATTTGAGGGTACTGAGTGTCCAGACTCTCAGTAACACAGTAACAAACATCCATAGTAACATGTCAAGCTGATTAGTCTATATATATATGTACTAGAGTATTCTTTGTAATTCAGAGAATGCACTGTTCGAGCAGTGAGGGAGAATAGGCAGCTGCTCCCTTGGGGAAGGCTGGCCATCATAAAGCCCCTCTCCAAATGACCATAATCCAGCAGCTGGTCGCTTTTCTGGGGGCTAGAGCAGCCAAGTCTAAAATACCAGCTGTCAGGCATGTAGGGGTTCATACAATAGCTCACTGAGTAGCCCGCACATCTCTTCTGAATTGCAGCCAGGGTTAGCCTAGCCTCAGCCTTCTATTAATTAACCAAACCAACAGCCAAGGAAATACTTATTTCAAAGAGTTGATATTTCTTTCCCACCAAAAATACCTGAACTGAAATACAGTACAGCTGTGGACCACTGCCCACAATCAACACCAATGAGCATGCTACAAAATGATATGAAGCTTGTTGCCTTTGGCCATTCACATATCAGGGCAATGCCAAAATTGAAAGTCAACATTTCATGCTTGCTGCATAGTTTATTTAAAATTGAATATTCAAATTTTGAGGAAAACCAGGAAGAGTTCATGGCTGCCGTGCAGTATATATATATATATATATACACAAGTACTTTAGGTGATGTGCTCCTTACAGACTTAGTTCAGATCTCCACAGTTAGTTAATCCAACCAGTCAACTTAACACGTGGTTCTCATACATGAAAGCACAAAATGCCTGGTTTCAATTGCAAAGTCAAATAAATTTTGCCAGTCCGCCAAAGCAACCTGAAAAGGTTTGGTCTTGTGGCCTTATCTGAAGCTGGCCTTTCCATTCAAGCCTACGGAGGTGGGCAGCAAGAGCAGTCAGTCACATTAAACGCTTGAGAAGGACAAGTCAGCACGTCAGACACTATTTAGGGTGACTTCACAGCAGCTGGGCCTTCAGCTGTTCCTGACCATGCACAGTCTGCGGAAAGGGTTAACCAGGGCGTGGCAGTGAGCATGACAGCTTCCTGGTGGCAGTGTCCACCATATCTGGTCAGTGCTGGGTAGTGACAGCTGAAGCCATGTGCTGTGTGACCAGAGGGGTGGGGGTCAAGGGAGTCACACAATGCCATTCACACACTCCCAAGATACTATGTGTGAGGAATGCTTTGCGGGGGATTTCTGGTACGGCTGACCAGAGAATATGTACAGTGGGTATAAAAAGTATTCACCCACTTTGGCATTTTTCACATTTTATTTTCTTACTCCATGGAATCAAAATGGATTTAATTGGGATTTCTTGCCACTGACCAACACAAAATACTCTATAATGTAAAAAAACAACTCTTAATGCATTTTCTTAATTACAAATAGAAAACAGACAAATACTTTGAATACATTTTATACCCACTGTATATCGACAATGTGTGCTCTGTTGCCATTATCTGTAAATCGTATTGCTCTGACCAATGAAAGCAGTTTGTAAGATGTTTTTCTCTTTTGCAGGATGCCGACTCTGCTTACTTTAGTAAGCCCAAGAAGACCTACTGAAGTGTACTTTATCAATTGTATTTTTCTAAGGGTTTCTAAAGCTCATATCACAGCATAAGGCAGGGTTCCCACGCATCATGGAAAAACCTTGAAAATCATTAAAAATTATTCTGTCATGGAAATTGATGACAAAGCTGTAGGTCATGGAAATTTCTGATTCCATGTAACGTTACATATATTTTTTCCTCTTTTCCGATAACGTTACCGCGAAATGTCTTTCTACCCCTCCGCTCCGCCTCCTCTGGCAAACTGACTGCCCCATCCCTCCGGGCGCCTGGCAACCGCTCCTCGCGGTCTCGCCTCTTCTCTGTTCTGATCCCTCGCTGGTGGAACGACCTTCCGCAATTGGTCAGGACCGCGGAATCACTTGCGATCTTCCGCAAGAGACTCAAAACCCATCTCTTCAGACTCCACTTGTACACTCCTCCTTACTCCATCCCCCCCCAAAAAACACACCACTAACCCTTTCCTTCCCGGTGTTACAGGTATGGTACGCAGATGCCTCAAATGATGTCTATTGCTGTATTACTGCACTGATCTCGTGCGCTAACTATGATTGTTCCTACCATGTATTAATGCACATCTTGTAAGTCGCTCTGGATAAGAGCGTCTGCTAAATGCTTAAAATGTAAATGTAAGAAAAAAGGCATTGAAATGTCATGGAAAATGGAAATTTGATTTGAATGGGAACCCTGATAATGGTCTACTCCATCAAGATCTGTAGTACTTTCTATTTGCTTGGAGTGGAAGTCAGAATAAAATAGTTTCAACAACTTCAAAGGCTGATTTCATGTTGAACGAGTTAATGGAACGGACGAATGAGTCACAAATTCTGCGAGTCTAATGGAAGTGACTCTTTGTTCCCCTCCTGCCTTCTCTCCGACGGGCATTCAGCACCGGGCACACAAGGGGAAAGCAGAGAGGGGTCAGGATACGGGAGGTGATGTAGCTCCTAACGCAGACACGTACAGTCCTTTATGTAGAGTCTGGATGGGTTTAAGGGACAGGAATGCTGGCATTTGTGCCCGAGTGCTTATACAGGTGCAAGCAGGCTTCTCTGTCCTAAGTTAATGACCTCACTACATGACTGATCCTGAGGGTTAAAACTCAAATTAAAAGCATCCCACATTAAAGATGAATTGTGAACTTGCAGCGACTTGAGTACGTGCAACATCATGTTGTTGGCACTTAGCTTGTTCCTCTCCACACTGCAGGACATTTTCTCAAGCAAGAGGAATCTTGAGCCCACAGCTGTATTGTTGACAATATGCTATCTATCAGCACTATCATAGCAAACCATTCAGGCCACAGGGCAGAAAAAGCACTTTAGTTTCCACTCTAGTTTTTTTTTTTTTTTTTTTTTTTTTTTTTTTTTTTAAACCTGTTTTTAGAAACCCTGCGTTCAGGACTTTGGTTATTACACTGGAAGACTCGTAGGGGGTTTACTCGTAAGGCCAGTCAAGAGGTTCAATGCATGCATGAAAGCAGCTGTATTTGCCGCAGCTTTTGGTATGAAATCAGGAGGCAGTTAATTACCAGAGACGTGACATTTGCATTACTGTACTGTACTTCATTAAAGACTCAATCACAACCCAGATAAACAAATATTTGGAGGTTTAGACCAACATACCAGTACAGAAGAACCCGCTGCCTATTTGCAATTTCACAAATAAAATAAACATTTCTTTGTAAATTCTGTAAAATTATATAATTACATACATGTACAAATACATACTGTACAATAATCACAGCTTAAAAAATAAACATTTAAGAACAACATTTACAGGAAATGCATACATCTGAAAACTGTAACTGCAAACATCTGAAATCATTTCTTGTCAAAAGAAGTATATTGTAAACAGGATTACAAAATGATTACCAACCATATTACTGATCCAGTAACAAAAAAACAAGGCACATCCTTGATATAAGTTGTTTATAAAAAAGTGATGCCTTTTTCCCTTTCGGTCTTGAGAGCACAAAGTGTAATGGTCCAAGGGATCTAACGTAAGTACAATAGGAACTAAGTACAGGAAATTGGAAGCGCCGTGTTGATAACAGGTGAGAGATGGCTCCCATGGCTATCAAGATTTAGTGTGTCATATACAAAGACAGATTTTGCTATCGCAATCTAACTACACCAGTACCATGACAAATTGTCATATCTGGTTCAATCCCCTCCCAATATGTATGTGCACATGAATTTAACTCGGTTAATATGCTCGGAGGCTGTGGCTGTACAAGGTTCTGCGATTCTTCAATATAAAAAACAATTGCAAAACATGACCACTGAATAGAAATTGTAAGAAAAAATTGAATAAATCAATTAGAACAGAAACCAGACTCATGACAAGGCAATTCAAAGCCATGCTTCCAAAGCCGTGTGTCTGAGTGCATCACTTCTCAGTCCTCCGCAACAATGACAAAAACCTGAGAACCTGCTTTGAAGCTTTCTGATATTGCAGTTCATTCTCAGAAGGCACCAGGTGGTACTCAATTTTGAAGTCTTACAGAACACATTCCATTCGTTTGAGTGACCACCAAACATGTTTAAGAATAAAACTAGTACTTGCTTGAACTCATAGCACAAAGTTGATGACAGAACACCACGGCACTTACGCGGCCAGTTTGCGGACTGATGCATCCTGCGTATCTTCACTGGAATTGCCCCGAAAATGCTTCCTTTCAACTATGAGAACGCACAGAATGTTTTTCAGACTTCGGTTACTGTTGATATGATTAAAGTGCCTCATTATGCTTTACAATATCAGCTCTTTTTAATGCTTTTTTTGTAGCAGGTATACATTTTGTAATATACAGGAAATAAATGTACATTTCAATTGACCTTCTGGTGACCATAAAAGGTAGTTTTATCTGCCTTGGTGAAAATCTCCTTAGCCATTCGCAGCTCTGTCATGACTATAAAAGCAATAATTTATATTGCCATGTAATGATTAAAAAAAAAAGAAGCTAAACATTCATAAGACATAACGGAAAGAGATCAGTTTGGAACATATCGACATGAATCCACAGCGTATTCGAGTTAAGACTCAAATTAGGATTGTTTTAATGCCGTCCCTCTCCAACCATGAAACGTGCAATAATACCCTTTGATCAACAATTGGTATATCAAATTATTAAGATATGCAAGCCAAACAAAAGTTTGTTGTCATGTCGAATTTCTGTCGTAGTTTCAATACACGTAGCTGCAGCGAAACGGTTTGAATAGATGGCAGACATGGACTTTGTCAGGACCCAAGCTGTAGAGATTTGATGATGACGGCCAAGAGAAAGAAAACGTAGCACTACGGGTTCCCTCTTCACAGATGTGTGTTCTCACCGACCGACGAGCGAGTCCCCCAGTCTTCCGAGCTGACCTAAAGACCCTTGTGTCTAGTGTCCATGAGGTGACCACGCCTTCTCCGGGCACAAACGTTACCTACCACTCTGCGTTTTCAGAGAATCGCTCGGTATGGGCGATAGATTCGAACGACCAGATGTTCCGCTCCCACCATTACCAGTCAATGCTACGCACGGCACAGGAGCATCGGATCATATGCTGAACAGGTCTGTCTTTCGATCGGTCGGAGGTGGTCAGAGGCAGGGCAGGTGGAGCGGGGTGGAGGAGTAGATGGGGTAGCCCAGGGGCGGGTCCGCTGCCTGCACGGTGAGGTTACGCAGCAGCACAGGGTGGGCTTGGATGCTGTAGCGCTCCTCGTCGTCGTTGGTGGCGTACAGCAGCTCCCAGGACAGGTTAGCCCACTGACCGCGCACCCCCTCTCTGTTAAGACGGCCCACCTGCACCAGCATCTCCTGCAGGGTCAGCACGCGGCCCGTGTAGGTGCCCTGTAGACGGACGGACAGACTCTTGACTTTCAAAGCAATAAAGAAAATGTGCTAACCATTTATAGACAACCATATATGGTTTCACTGAACTCCAAATGCAAATAAAATGGAAGAGAAAATAAAAACCAGTCTTGGAATACACAGTAAGTTTTAAAGCAAATTCTCTTTGCGATCTTTAACAAGATTAATTTTTCCACAAAACAAAGTAAATCTAATATAATACCAACCACTGCATTCCTCAAGAGATGCCTCCAGATGCAGATAATAAGATGCATATTTGGTGTTTTTTGTAAGCCCCTCCCCCCCCATTTTTGCTCTGATAACAGCTTTACAGAAATCTGTTGTGTTCAGATTGTGTGTTCTCCATGATCATTGGTCAAAATGTTTATATTCAAAAGAATAGTATTCCAACTTGGAATCTTATGTATTTGGACTTGCAATGTGTCTGCCCCAGCAATGTTCAGTAGTGTACCAGTAGTCTGTGGTGCAGACCAAGCGGAAACGCACAGGCAAATGGTTTGCAATCGGAAAGTGTAATTCCAGACAAACAATGGCATGACAGGACAGCTTTCCTAATGGGTCTGCAATTGTTCCCTCATCAACACTGCTGCCACACAGTAGTTCAACAAGTGCCTTAAACTAGATACCATCACAGCAACCAGGAAGTCATTATGGGGGAAAAGTGCACATGGCTGTCACACATCACAGCTTGGTCAAGAATAGCAGGAAACATTAAACAATTTCTCAACAGATGGGGGGAAAAAACTCATGCTTTCCATTCACAAGCATTTGGAATGTTCCCTCTAAGCTCACAAGCCACTATTAACCAAATCAAACGATCAGTCAGTAATTTGAACCTTTCATGACCATGCCCATATAAAGCTACACCAATGACCTGCACAACACCGATGGAAGACACAGTTGCAGGCCTAGAAAATCGCTTTGAGCACATGAGCCAAGGAGGTGCAGGTCAGAAAAGACTTCTTTGTCATTCTGTCCTTAATTGCCTCAGGTCAAAATAGAGCGAGTTATGTCCACAACTACGTTGTAACTTAAGCTTATTTTCACCTCAATATGCGTGACTGGTACGCAGAATTGTTAGCGGTTCAGCACTGGGCAACTCTTGCCAGGTGGAAACAGAAAACGAATCGCTTTACAAACAAAAGCTGGCTTGTGACCCTACTGAGAGTGTTGTTTGGCGGCAGAGGTGTGAGTGACGTTACCATAGTGAGATCATGGCCAAGGGAGAAGAGGTAAGGCTTCTCCTGCAGGACGGCCTCCTGCCAGCCCCTCTCGGACACCTGGCCAATGTACCAGTCCCGCTCGTACTCCTCCAGGGTGCTCAGGAGCTCCTCCGGGCTCTCCACAGGCCCCAGACTGGCCTGGTCAAACAGCAGCTTAAAACTGTACCTGAACACACCAGGGGACCGAGTGAGGGGTCATCTCAGCAGTTTGGGTAATACTTTGTGCTTTTACATTAGTACTACTGCAAATATCTTGATAGAAATGAGCATATGAGAACAAATTTTATTTTTATTTAATGTTTGTATGAGCCTACAGCAGGGCTAGTCAATTCCAGGCCTTGAGGGCCTCAGTGTCTGCAGATATTTGCTCCAATCGTGCACTACACCACGTGATTTCACTAATTAGTTTACCTCCTTGGTCCCGGAGGTGAGCTAATAAGTGAAATCAGGTGGCGTAGTGCATGGTTGACACTATGGCCCCTCGAGGCCTGGAATCGAATAGCCCTGGCCTACAGCCTAAATGTGACAATATCAAGTCTCACATACAGAGCCTAGTGTACTGTCCTGTGTAGAGGGAAAGCTCTGGAGGGCCCATTCCTAGCAGCCCCCACAGCTGCTTTACCTGAAAGCCTTGAGCGTGAGCTGGAAGAGCTCTGCGTTAGCGGTGAGCCAATCGAGACCCTCAGTCCAGGGCACGTCGCCACAGTAGACCCTGTAGACGTAGCTGGGGCTGGTGACAGTGGACTCTGCCCCCAGCGAGATGAAGCAGCTCAGGGCCACCTGGGCGTGCAGGTCCCTCAACGCCTCGTCCACCTGCAAGGCCTCTGCCACTTCTTCAGGAAACTCACCCTGGCCGGCCAGCTCCAGCCGCCCCAGCGCGAAACGGAACCACTCCTCCGGGAAGAACTGCCTGACCTGCTTCATGCGCGGCAGGGGCCAAGGGGCGGTCCGCCACCCGGAGGGCAGATTGAGCAACTCTGAGTGGTGGGAGCTGAAGTTCAAACGGGGCAAGGTGGACCCGGGGAAACCCGGTCCCTCGGGCTCTCGGCTCTTGTCCGTCACCGGGAGCCCCAGGCCCAGGGGCTGGAGAGGCCTGAGGGCGGACAGAGCCACGTCCCCGAACAGGCTGTCGATCTCCACCGAGCCGGGCAGGGAGGGGCCCATCTGCAGCACCGTCTGAGCGTCCTGGGCCCCCATGTTCACCTGGGCCGCCGTCCGCCTGGCGGGCTGCGGCCCAAACAGGTCGTCGTCGTCCGACCAGTCGCCCAACGAGTTCAGGCTGGAGCTCTCCCGCCTCAGCTTCAGCGAGGAGGTCTTGGACGCGACTACGTTCACCTCCGTGCACGCCTGTGTCCTTATGCTTTGGGACTTCCTGCCCTCCTCCGCCGTGCTTCCCGGGAAAATCTTGCGGCACTTGACGCAGTGCTGCAGCAGCACCCACACCAGCACCTTGAGGAAGTCGTCCTTGAACTGTCGCAGGTTGTCGTGCGAGTCGATGATGCCCGTCAGCACGCTGCGGCCGTCGGAGTAGACGCGCACGGGCAGCGCGGCGCACGGGGTCAGGACGTTGCCCCAGTGCACGTTGAGGCCCGTTCCCCTGCCCAGGCCCTCGGGGGACTCGAACGCCACCTCGAACACCTCGTCCACCCGCCGCGCCTCAGCAGTGTGACACGAGGTCTCCTGCAGCTCCAGACCCTGAAATACGGCACACCGGACGTCAGAGAATTCTCCCCAGCTTTGAGGCGGGCTCTCGCGTGTCTCCATGCATTAGTAACACACACAGGTAGCATTATAAATATAACATACAAGCTCACAAGACACAAGAGTCCTTTCACTGAACCCTCATGTCGGGAATCGTGTAACTGAAATACATTTGATAGGAGAAAGGAATCCGAACCTTGATGTTCAGAGAGCAGTAGCCGAAGCCTCTCTCTAGGACCAAGATCCACACAACCCGGTCCTGGAAGCGGCCAAGGAAGTGCGATCCAGGTGTGGGAGAGCCTTGGTGGGAGAATAAGCTACAGTTATTCACAGCAGGGTCTTCAGGGCTAAAAACATCTGGGAGAATACTATAGACTATATAATACTCTATAATTTAGAGTGGCTTGTGATTCACACTCCACTCTTTTGCACAAGTCAACCATGCTTATAAACTGCCAAAATAAAGGAAGCACCATCATAAAGTATAGTTGGGCCATTACGAGCTGCCAGAAGAGCTTCAATGCGCCTTGGCATAGATTCTACAAGTTGTCTGGAACTCTATTAGAGGGATATAACACCATTCTTCCACAAGAAATTCCATAATTTTGTGCTTTGTTGATGGCGGTGGAAAAAGCAGTCTCAGGCGCCACTCCAGAATCTCCCATAAGTGTTCAATTGGGGTGAGACCTGCTGAGTGAGAATAGAAATGCTTCAACATAGGATGAAGGTGATCACTCAGAATGCCTTTGTATTTATTGCAGTTTACCTTGCCCTCTAAGGGGTTGACTGGGCCTAAACCATGCCAGGAAAATGCACCCCACACCATAACAGAGATGCAAGAACCCTTAATTTACACAAGTGTTTCCTTTATTTTGGCAGATACCTGTGTTTGGCCATAGGGGCTGTAGTGTCAAGTACATCATGTGGGTCACACAGAAAGGGATACGAAACAGTTTAGACCACCTGGCTGAACAAAGATCTAAATATTGGATTCCTGAAGCTCAGCTTACCATTTGCAGTTAATATTTCTTCCTATGGTGAATACAGGCTTAGCGGATTTCCAAGGTTGCCTTCAGTTTATGGTCTGAGAAAAGAGTAGGCCATGAAGGAATTTGGTGAAACGGCAGAGCAATAGTTGCTTGTTTACGTTCGACTAGTGTTTTCATGGCCCAGGGATAATGTCGGATCCCATCCGAGCGTCTCGCAGGAGTCGCAACGCCTCTTGATGGAAAGTGACATTCTGTGCATTCTGTTGCTTCTCATTGCTCATCGATGCAAAGCGCAATGTCAGAGAAGGGGCACAGAGAGGAGGGGGAGGAAACCCAATAATCCCCGTCTTTTCCAGCATCAAAAGGTCCAATGACAGTGTTCTTGGAATTATGGATCTAAGCAAGGACCCTGTTGCTTGTCATGAATATAATTAGACTGATGGATGACATCACCTCATTTCCTTTTTTTCCCCCCTCTTCTTTTTTTAAACGCCAGGCCATCTGAAATAATTAAGCCGCCTCCTTTCTTTCTTTCCTGACAGCAAGTAGCACTGGGCGATCAGATCTGTGAGCAGCTACAGAGACAGCTAAGACTATTACAAGGTAAATGGTATGGAAATATTTTGGATGTAATGAATACAGAAGAGGGAGATTTAACTTGGGTCACTTCACAAGGGGCAGTGCTGGGTCTGTGAGCCGCATTAGAGCCAGGCATGAGCAGCACACGTCACAGAGCAAACTCTCCCGGTTTTTCAGACTCGCACGGGGTAGTGTAGTGCCCCCCTGTGCACTCTCCAAGGGCACTTCTCACAGATCTAAAACTTCATTACATCACTGCAATTACATCCCAGTCCCTAGTCAACGCAGCATTAAACTGGAACGACGACACAAGAGATACTGGAAAGCGGTTTGCAGTTTTATGCTGTATTCCCTCTGCTGATCCAATTTTTAATGATCCTAATTAAATGGTTGTTTCACAGTGATCAAATCGTGTACTGTGTACTATTGTGTGGCCACTGAACATTTAAAAATACAACCTTAAAAAAAGTGCACTTCCTCGTCTTTTTTAAGGTGTGTAAAATGTGTAATAAGTGTGGACTGACTGGCTTTGGGTTCATGTGTAGAGATCCTGAGTTGGAAAACTATACTGTTCCTCAAGCAAGCATTTCATTTAAAATCTTCCACAATTTTTCATGACTTTTTGACATTTGTACTGTCATGTCAGAAACAATGATGTAAAATGTAAAGCAGTGTGTACCCCTGTAAAATACCCACCCATGAGGGCATTCTCAAAATTCAAAACCCTTCAAATATATTTGCCTTCTGACACCTGGCCTGCGGTGTGCGCAAAATAAATTTTAAATAAATGTTTAAAACGATAGATTCATAGAATCTTTTAAAGAGCTTTGGTTAATATCTAACAACTCACTTTTAATTGCCACAACACAAAGTTCCTACATTAAGCCTCATCTGCAACTGACGCTTAAATGCAGGGCACAACCCTTGGTCCACTGCTCTTATCTGATGTTGGTGTTAAAGATGTGTTGACGTACGTGCAGAATTATTCATTATTATTTTTCAATAATTGAAAATGAAATGAATATTACAATTGCCACTGGTGTACGACGATACTGACTGCCAGTGCAGTGTAATAGTTAGGGAGCTGGGCTTGTAACTCAGAGGTTGCAGGTTCAATTCCCAGGTGGGGCACTGCTGTTGTACCCTTGAGCAAGGTACTTAATCTGAATTGCTTCAGTAAAATATCCAGCTGTATAAATTGATTGTATGTAAAGAAATGTAAACCGTGTAAGTCGCTCTGGATAAGAGCGTCTGCTAAATGCCTAAAATGTTTAAAAAAGTAATGCAACTTAAAGCTGACTTCCTACAATATGGAAATTGAAGAGTGTCGCCATCTCCCTCTTTAGAAACACCATGCAATAAACAGCGCATTTAAACAAGCTTCCCCGGCTGCCCCTGCGCGACAGAGAGGGTAACTCCACTGACCCAGTGCTCCCCTGGCAAACGCTGTCCTGAGGGCATGGGCCAGGCTCCCGCTCATCTGCTGGTAGTAGACCGAGTCGGGGCAGGAGCAGGCGGTGCCCACGGGGCCGGGCCAGCTGCGCTGGGGCCTGGGGAAGCCCACGAGGAACACGGGCAGGGTGAAGAGGGGCAGCAGCGGGGCGGAGAGCATGGCGGACAGGGCCAGCACGGAGAGCAGCAGGGGGAACAGGACGCCGTTGAGCGCCAGCAGCGTCCCCGCCGACTGACGCCGCTGCTTCTTCTCCGTCCACGAGGTCACCAGCACCGTCAGGGCGAACTTCAGCTTGGACACAAACTGCACCAGCCGGTCACTTATCAGGCTCACCTGCAACAGGCAAACAGAAGTGAGGGGCTAGCTCTGGCACACACTAAATACTGAACCTTTCCTGGTTAGTTATTTATTGTTAGTTCTGTTCACTAGTATTTTTTCAACAAAAGAAACCCGAGGAAGCTTTTGTCCACGATATACTGTTCTTCTTAAGTATCAATTTACACCAGCCTTCGGGGAAAGCTTGGGTCGCATTTTGGCTCATAAACAAAGCGACAATGAAGCCGAGGGTAACTGACAAGTGCTTTGAATTGTGATGCTGATTGGATTACCACATTGTACTGAGTAAGTCTTGCCAAATTACAGGCATGGAGTTGATAGGGACATTCACAAACACATTGGCACAGCTGTCATGGGGCACAGCCTGTAGTGAATTAAATAACCGTTATTATTACAGTTATGAGCTGCTCCACTTACAGTCACATATTTATTATCTATCGAGGCTATTTGCAGTGACAATGTTTCGTGTATATTGTTCAGTGTTCAGTGTTCAAGACCAATTTAAGTTAAACCAAATATTTGGTGTAGTGGACAAGCTACACAACACGTGCTCACCCACAAGTCAGTAATTATTTTCCAAACTACAGGCCACACAGTGCTACAGGAGAGAGTGCCTATCGGAGGAGAGTCTATCTGTCACTGAAAGTAACCGGTAGACTGTGGGGTGCCCGGTGTTAATGGGAGGAGCCAGTTCAGCTGCAACATGGGGAACCCTGGCCAACCTATACCCACCTCAACCCTGCCAGGCTGAAGCCAAACGTCCCACCACGACAAACTCTTAGTCATAAATGCCAATGACAAAGCCCTGGATCAAACCTGAGTTTGTTTGGGGGGAGGGTTTTTTTGGGGGGGGGTGGTCAATGTATGGCACTGCAAACCATTAACCATTGAAAGCATGGCACAGAGGTGTTTGCGCTCGAGGCTCAATGTCTTACTAGAAGGAGCTGGACTCCCGTGCCCAGGCTGTCCCACCACAGCAGCCTCATGCCCCTGGCTGCCAGCCGCACTATGGCCACCACAACCATCTGCATCAGCGAGTCTTCTGTGCTCTGCCACACCTGTGAAAGAGGACAGGTATCACAGCTTCAGTTGTTTCAGCGGGAAGAGCAACTCCTTCTTTATCATCTCCCTCACAATCAAAAATCAAGCCTACCTGGCCTCCCAATCCTTACCTGTTTGAGCACTGTATTCATGTATTAATGGCCATAATCATAGTACTTCATATAAAAAATACCCTTGCTTTCTCTGCTGTATTTTACAAACAAAGTCTGTGACCACTATCTGATCTACAATGACTTGAACACAATTGACTGGATGCAGTGGGCAGGAGACTTTTATATACTAGGGGTATTCAAGGCCAGGCTCGATCCAGTGTTAGACACTCTAACCTTTGGGTAAACTAAGCATTGTGAGCAGATTAGTGGTAGGAATGGACGAGCAGTGTTGGGCTGAATGGCCTGTTCTCGTCTTCCCCTTATGTTATGTTATGTTATGTTATGTTATATGAGCAGCTCTGAAGTTGAGGAGCGGGTACCATAATGGTGCCACAGCCTTGGACTGGAACTAATGCTTGGAAATATTAAGGAAGCTGAAAGGGAGGCTGAGGACCAAGCTAACATGTGACAGACAATAACGACAAGTCTATCTGTACTCCCTGATAACAGAGTCGAGACACTCACAGCTCTGAAAGCCCGGGTGAAGCCCATGCAGAGCGACGCGGTGTGCAGCCTCTGAAGGGAGCCGTCCACAGCGAGGAAGGCAATCATGGCAAACGGCGAAACTGCCCACAATCAGACAAAACAAACAAAATGATCATTTTTGCCAGACAAAACAAGCCAGTCGTTCAAAATAGGCTTCTTAACTTTCACAAGGAACGGCAAATGGAAGAATAAAAACGAGCATAAATGACAGAAAGATTCATTCAAACGTCTCACCCAGATTGACCAGCACTCTTCTGACCATCCCTGCCACCTGGAGTCCCCTGCTCTGCTGCTTGAACACCCTCACGCTGGTCGTCTCCTTGGGGTACAAGGGGTTGTGGAAGACTCCCCCGAGAAGGTAGACGCCCTGCATCTCTCGGAGAGCCCAGCTGAGAGCAAAGAGGGCAATCAGGAGGTAGCTGACCGCAGCCTGGGGGCCCGTGGTCCAGTTCCGGGGCGGCGGAAGGAAGTGGTGGAGAAGCCCTGCCTCAGTCAAAGCCCCCAGCAGCAAGCTGAGATAGAGCAGCAGCTCCTTCCCACCCAGCCGCCAGCCCAGCGCGCGAGACGGCTCCGAGCACCAGCCCCCTGTCCCACAGGATCTCAACAGCGCCCCCATCTGGCTGAGATCCAGGCTGAGCAGGAAGCCCATGGCAACGGTGAAGAGCACAACACCCAAGGTGGACGGGATGAAGAAGACGGAAACAGCCACACACACAGACACCATAAACATCCCCAGCAGCCTGCAGAACAAGAGAACATATAGTGAGGGAGAACAGCACAGGCCTGGGAGGGGCAGGGGCAGCAGAGGAACGGTTGTTTGTTTTATCTTTATTTAACCAGGTAGGTCAACTGAGGACGCATTTAACTCTCATTTGCAATGACAATGTGGGGAATCAACATGGGTAGGGAATGCAAGGGATTATGTAGCCTATCAGATGTAAGAGATCATTTGGTGGCCATATGTAGACAGACAGTTTTGTGGGAATTTAACCAGGACATCAGGGTGGACACTCTTTCGAAAAGTGCCATGGGAGCTTTAAAGACCACAGTGTCAGGACCTCAGTTTAACGTCTTATCAAAAGACACCACTTTCTACAGCATAGTTACTCTAAATTGTCAGAAGGCTGGGCAAAGGCACTACGGAAACCCTGTAAAGTAACTGAACTGTACACCGAACAGTAGAATAGCTGGGTGACCACTTTCCGTATGTCGCTTTGGATAAAAGCATCTGCCAAATGACTGTAATGTAATGCTCACCTTAGGTTGGTTGACATAGGGGAGCCCCCAAGGCCAAACACCAGCACCTGTTCCATGCCCCAGAGAAGAAGGGCATCCAAGGGGGACAACATGCCCAGTGCCCAGAGCAATGGCAGGAATAGGAACAGCACGTGGAGCACCTGGTTCGTCTGCTGCAGCTCAGGTACTGGCCCTGCAAATCTGTCAGTACGGACAGAGGCAGAGCCAGCGAGTCAATACACACTTGTCCAGTCATTCACATGTCCTAGACAGAAGTAGACACCTTATGTGACATTGTCAAGTTACAAGAGAGCTATTCACCCAGGGTTTGATGTTTACCTTTGTGCTAGATCCACAGCGATAAAGGCGAAAATGTAGAGTGGGCGGGTGAGGGGCGTGATCTCATAGGTGTCCTGTGCCTGGAAGGTGGCCGTCTCAGTGGCCGTGTTGATGATGAGGGAGTACTCCCCGATGCAGAGGGTTACCCAGCTCAGGATGAAGATGAGCACGGCCACTCCTGTGCTGCTGTAGAGGGTGGTTAGCCTGTTGAGGAGAAGGTACCAAGTCCCCAACCCACAGAGGGCCCCAGCAAGCAACGTGTGGAGCACTGTGTTCAAAACAAACTTCTTCCCCGGGATGATGAACTTGACGGTCTCTGAGCTGGTGCAGCTCGTAAACTCCACCTCCTCCTCGTCAGCCAGGATGTTGGGCGTGTGGAGGCGCTCCACTATTACCGTCCTCCGCATGGCGCTCAGGGCAAGGGCCTGGACCACCACGGCGGCCCCCAGCATGAGCCCCCCAGACAGCACGGCCGCATAGTAATCCTCCAGCAGCTGCAGCTGGTACAGCAGCGTACCCACCCCGCCAAACACCCATGGAGTCAAGAACAGGATGATCTGGTTGACGTAGATGTACGGTGGGGCGCAGTAGCCCAGCTTGAAGCGGGCCCCCCCCAGCACTGTCTGAGGGAAGCGTTTCCAGAAGAACTCCTGCTTGTACTCATTTAGAAGGGGGACATCGGGCCCCATCCTAATCACAGCCTGGGGGGAGTTCTGGTCATCGCTAAGGGCCTGTTATAAGCTGCTGTGACATCTGAGAATGCTGAAAATGTTGAATTAAATTATTAGAAAAATGTGTCTAACTAGTAAGCTAGTCAACTGTACTGAGTAATATGAAGAAGCATTTAGCATGCAAGGATCTCTGACTTTAGACACATTTGGCTACCTAGCATGCAAACATTGCTATTATGACATTAGCTAGCTAGCCAACTGCCACCAAATATTTGGCTTCGACTGTTGGAAGTTTTGTAAAAACAACATGCATCTCACCTGCTAGCTAAAGTTAGAGATCCTATTTGCCACACAAAACATCTGTTTGTTCCGATACTTATTCTGGTTGATGAATAACTAGCACTGCTAACTCTATACCTAGCCTCTGTGGGAGATTGACGCTTGATGGTTTCTATGTGGAGAATGTAAACAAACAGTTCGGCCACAAACAGCTCAACAAGTAGCTAGCTAGCTGGCTAGCGTGCTAACGTTACCTACACTCAGGCTCAAAGGATTCTAGTCAGTCGACATAGCTGATACGAGTTTGTCTTTTTGCTAGCAAGCCAGCAAACGTTTGCTAGTACTACATAAATGAAACCTTTAGCAAAACCTCCCAATGCACAAACAAGCTAGCTAGTGCCTGTTAGCAAGCTATGCGCATCGGCTGTTTTTCAGTAGCTTAATTGCAAGACAATTCGCTAGGCAATAATGATGAAATATGTTCGCTAACGTTAGCAAGCTAGCTTTTTTCAACCAACTTTCTATCGCGGGATGTCTGAGCCTGAGTACACGCTAGCTAGCTAATACATTTTACGTTTGGGAGACTGGCTAATATGTCACTGTACAGCTAGCTAACTGTATAGCTTGCTAACTAAATAAGTGCAGGCATCTTGAACCAGCTAGCTAATGTTAGCTATATATATGTTCTTACCTAGCTGGCGATGTAGCCAACGGGCTTACTCGATAATAATTAAACATATTTAGAGGTTGCAATGGCAAATCAAAGAGGCTAACATACTAGCAACCGTTTGCTACATTCTCGCCCAAAGCCAATAAATTGCCAATTTGACGAGAACAAATACTTACTAATTTTCACATTCGATTACTTGTTTTCTAGTGATCTCCGAACGTGTTACATTTGAAAAGGCGGTCTATTTTCAGATTTCGAAGCGCCGGACCATAGTAGTGGCTATTTTCCGTTGTAATTAAAATCCGCTGTTTCTCCACACTCCCTCCCTGAGCTCAAGCTGCGTGCGCGTTCCTGTGCTCCACAATACAACTGGTGATACGCACACATGATCTCTCACTCAAGCACATGGCGCGCGCAAAAATGCTTTCTGATACCGAGCAAAGTAACCGTTACCAGGCCTGCCTGTGCAATAAATTCATTGTGTGCAGACTGTCCACCCAAATAGGTTTGGTCCACCTCACTCAGTATTTGCTACTTTGGTGTAGATGCAGCTTTAAGAAAATCATGATTCAGGGCCTCTGAAAAATATAGTGATCACTTATCCGTAGGGATTCAATCGACTAGATTGATTAGATGTGTGTCTAGATGGCTAGATTATAATGTTTTGATATGTTGTTTTAACTATGTCTTGTAAGGTGTCCATAAATATAATGTATTATTATCAGATTCATCAACCGAAAACTTTTATTGGTAGTTATCATTTGTTTAATTTATAACATGTATTAATGTTATAGGGTACAGTTGTATTATACAGTGTTAGTTTTCATTTATAGTTTACCCTCCCCTATAACGCAATTGGTGATGGTATAAGACTTCTTTCATACAAAACATTGGTAAAAGATACGTTCATTGTGGTTCAGTATGTCTGAAAATGAACAATGTAGACATTGATCAGACTGGTATGTATCCTCATCACTAGAACTAAACGAATTCATCTTTATGATTCGTCTTTATGTTTGCAAGGGTGATCAGACTGAAAATAAATATTACTAGAATAGGATTTTGCCATTCAATGTGTTTATTAAAGCTGTAATTTCAATGGATAATGAGATACGTTTAACCTCCACTACTTTTCTGACTGAGGTTAGACCTTTTAAAACCAAAAGCGATACTCTTGTCCCCTTGACTCAGCATCCATCTTTAATTGTTGACAAAGTTGCTGTCCAAGGTTGGAGACAATGCATTCTACATCCTTGAGAGCATGTATGGAAGCTCAAATTCAGCAGTTACTTTAACATGGCTGGGTTTTTTGTCATATTTACACTGCCTCTAGGCACTCTTAACCCAGACCAGAACCGGTGTCTTGCAGCTTGCTTTATAATATGAAAGTAAATATAGCCAAATCAGGCTGAGCAGAAAGACTGTATGTTTAGATATCTGATGTATCAGATGTCATTGTTTGCAGGGTACAGTAAAGAAACATATTGACTTTTGTGTGTGTGCGACTGGGAGTTAATAAAAGCGTATAAGTACAATTTCTAAGGCCTTATTAAGGTACTACATGTTACTACATGTCCAAGATACTACATGTTATTTAATAACCTGGCAATAGCCTAATTGTAGACCCAACACGCATATTGAAGAACGCATCCAACCATTGGTTCTTGTCAACTGATATGTCAAGCTGCCTTTCTTTGTAGCTTTGTATGCCCTCTTCTCGTATGCGGACCATTGTGCAGAAAAACATTATACGATTAATGTTAGTATGGCTAACGTTAGGTGGTCATCTCTCAGGCGACAGTATGGCAATACAGAGAGTACTAGGATTTTCTTTACAAAGTGTTTCACAGTAGCTCTTGTCTTTCTTGCTAACTAGCTAGCTAACGTTATATGGCCGCTAAACTCGTTCACCTCTGACTGTTTGACTGACATGACTTATGATACTGACTGTAGAACGTGCGCAAGGAATAGTCTCCTACTGTGGGTTGCTTGACAGGCTGA
Organism: Aldrovandia affinis; assembly: GCA_029706075.1. Lineage (NCBI taxonomy): Eukaryota > Metazoa > Chordata > Actinopteri > Notacanthiformes > Halosauridae > Aldrovandia > Aldrovandia affinis. The sequence goes on from JAINUG010000021.1 coordinate 1,365,855, forward strand.
AATGCTGTGTTCCTCGTGACAACCCGGGTAAGGCCACTTTGTTAACTTTGAGAGCACAGTGGTCTCATGGCTAAACTGGAGCGCAGCAGCCGTGAAATTCCTGCAGTGGCTGCAGTGCAATGACTTCCTCACCTTTAGTTTCCATGTTAGTGTAGTTTTCAAGACAGCTTTCACTTAGCCAAGTGAGTGTGACCTTGGTACATCATATTAAGTACATGCAAGCAAATAAAGATGGCATGTAGCAAAGGGCTATTGACCTTTGACACTGTTGAAATGGATCTGGGGTCCATTCGTTTCTGTTCATTCAAAGACACAAGAGAGGGATTTGGGGCTGGTTGCGTGGCTCATGTTAAGACACTGTATTAGTGTGTGGTTGGGTCCCATGGTCTGGTATCGAATCCCGAAGGTGGCTGGCAGCCCTGCATGATTAGCCATAGCGTTGCCCAGGGAGAGAGGCGGACTGCAGTTGGTGAAGTGCTCATGGCGCATCACACACCAGTGGCCCCCTCTGATCAACTGAACATCCACAGTCTTCCTGCACAAGCTACACATTAAGTGTCCTCCTCCAACTCTATGTCGTTGTAAGATTAACTGGTGGACTGCGGAATGAAAACAAGCAGCAGCTTGGCATAATGTGTTGCAGAGGAGCACATGTGCTTGTCTGTGTTCTCCCAAATTGACAGTAGAGAGTGCAGCGATGAGCATGAACATGCACAAATTAGCCATTCCAAATGGGGAAAAATAGGGGTTAAAAAAAACCCTGTGCCACAAAAATACATTGTCTAAATCTAATGTCTAACAATTACCTCTAATCTGTCCCACTCTAAATAATGTGCCAAAACAACAAAAGTCAAGTCACATTTCTTCTATAAAATAAAATTATACGTTGTTTATCATCTTTGCCTCATAAAAAGCTTGGGGAGTCATATATATGTCACCAGTTTGATAACAAACTTCAGTGGGGTCCTGCTACACAGCCTCTGTCTTACCCTACAACTGTGCACCCTGCAGGAGTCTAGGGAGCAACAATTGGGGCTGTTTTCCAAACTGCTCCCTTGCTCTCCATACACTTCAGTGCTCATCCTTGCTTCCTTCAATCGCTCCTAATTAAGCCTCTTCGCAGGGTACAAGCTGAACAGCGTGCGCCATGATTGTCGACAAGAATACCCCGCACAACAGGGGCCCAATTTAAACACCAACGGATTGCAAATGTGAACACAATTACCATGTCATCTGTCAGTAAACAAGGCACTTGTGCTGATTGCTGTTTGCGAATTTCCACATTTTTTAACGTAGCTCTTCAAGGGCATGGAGTCTCCTTGCATGCCAGTCTATAATCAAACCACACTAGCAGACGACTCCATTCGTCACCAGCATGAAAATTCCTCCTCTTATAAAAATAAAGCAAGTGCTTTATCATCTGGTGACATAAATAGGTGCAGCAGTGGTCAGCAAAAAAAACACTTTTATAATTCAGATCAATGTAGAAGTATTTAAAGCAGTTAGAACACTCTTTCCCTGCCACACTGGTTGATACAAAATGTTATTGGCTCTTCTAAATGACACATGTTAAAAACCTGTCCTTTAGTGCTTGGATTGTTTGCTGAAACTGGTGCTTTGAAAGTGTTTGAAAATTCCAGCTGGGAGCACTGTATCTTCAGGTAGGCTACTGTTGACTAGCAGGCTACTATTGTAGCAAACCTACTAACCCCCCAGAAAACAGAAATAGCATAGCTTCAGATTTCCCTTGAGAACATTCTAAAATATATCTACATGCAAAGGTTGTTGATGACAAACCAGATTTTTTATCATATGCAATGCGCATAGGATGGCTGACAGAGCACCGACAGTGCTAGCTAGCTAGTTATTGTGCCAGATGCAGTAGGTAGGTAGCTAGCACTAATAGTTTTATTTTTGACATGAACAACATGGTAGCAAAGGTTTTAACCATCATTACATAGTATGTAAATAGTTAAGCATAAGTGTTAAATATCTTGCAAATTCCTTTGCACCCTAGGCATGTCAGTGACTCCAGATCTGAATTCAAGATCTGATTCAGTCGGCCAGCCAGCACCCAGTTTGAATGGGAGTAAATGTAGTGAGAAAGGCTAATCACAAGGCTAGTGACCGGCATAGTATTGCATTGGACTGACCTACAGTACTTCAGTCAGATGACAGAGAGAATAAAGTGGTTATTTCCAGCTTCCAGATTGATCTTAAATTGCATGTCAAGTGCATTTAAATGCACTGTAGAATACATTATAGGAACCAATTCAGAACATTTACAACAAAAGAATACTTTTTCACATACGGTATACATTTATATATATATATATATACAGGTAGTTGAAACACTTAAGTAAATGAAGGGTTCTGGCGACTATGCTATGGTGTGGGGTGCATTTTCCTGGCATGGTTTATGTCCACTCAACCCCTTATAGGCCAAGGTAAATGTCAATACAAAGCCATTCTGAGTGATCACCTACATCCTATGGCGAAGCATTTCTATCCTGATGGGAGAGGTCTCTTCCAGCATCACAATGCCCCCATCCTCAGGGCACAAGTGGTCACTGAATGGTTTAATTGGCATGAAAACAATGTAAACCATATGCCACGGCCATCTCAGTCACCAGATCTCAACCCAATTGAACACTTATGGGAAATTCTTGAGTGATGCCCGAGACAGCATTTTCCACCACCATCCACAAAACATCAAATTATAGAATTTCTCGTGGAAGAATGGTGTTGCATCCTTCCAATAGTTATTGAGTTCCAGACACTTGTAGAATCTATGCCTAGGTGCATTGAAGCTGTTCTGGTGGCTCATGGTGGCCAAACACCCTATTAAGACACTGTATAGTGGTGTTTTCTTTATATATATATATATATATATATATGCCAATCAGCTGCATTTGTGTTGCATCCCTACATTGATTACAGTTGACTTCCTGGCTATGAATAAATCAAATCGTGGAGGTGAATGGATTTCATGGAGAAGTCAATATCTGTCTTTTTACATTTTCTCAAGACATGACAGTTTACATCTACTATTCAAAATGACAGAAGGTATTAAGATTTACCCTCCACCCATCCTTTTACATACACATGAAAGACCACACACACACAGGGTCACGCACATGCACACACGCTTTCACTCTTTTTTACTCTTTGGAAAGACTAAGCATCACCTATCCTACTAAACTCTTTATTGTTGTTGTTTATCGTCCACCAGGGCCCCTGGGATGCTTCCTCGACGAGCTTGACACCCTGCTCAGCTCCTTCCCTGAGGACGGCACCCCGCTGATCCTCCTGGGAGACTTCAACATCCACTTAGAGGCCCCCCAGTCTGCTGCCTTCCTACCACTACTCCACTCCTTCGACCTCTCCCTGCAAAACTCCCCCCCTACCCACAAGGCGGGCAACCTCCTAGACCTGATCTTCCTGAGGAACTGCCCCTGCTCCAACCTCACGGTTACCCCCTTGCATACATCTGATCACCATTTCATTTCCTTCTCCCTCTCCCTTGTCCCCCATCCTCCCTCCCCTCTTCCAACACCCACCATCACTGCCCGTCGTAACCTTCGCTCCCTCTCACCCTCCTCCTCGCTCCCCTTGTCACTGCTTCCCTCCCCCCCCTTAAAGCATTCTCTAGACTCCCCACTGACACTGCTTCCTCCACCTTAATCTCATCCCTGTCCTCTGCACTTGACTCTCTCTGTCCTCTTCTCCCTAGACCTGCACGCTCATCCCCTCCTAGTCCCTGGATGTCCGACACCCTGCGCACCTCCCGGGTCAGCCTCCGTGCTGCTGAGAGGAAGTGGGCCAAATCCAGGCACTCGTCCGACCTTTCATCCTATCAGTCTTTACTGTCTGTGTTTTCTTCTGCTGTCACTGCCGCTAAGGCAATCTTCTACCAAACTAAAATTCAAAATTCTATATCGAAACCTCGTCAACTGTTCTCTATTTTCTCCTCTCTCCTCAGCACACCTCCTCCCCCACCTCAGTCCCCCTTCACCGCAGATGACTTTGCTGCTTTCTTCGAGGAGAAAATTGCAGACATCCGCAGCTCCTTTGTGCCCTCCACTCCCGCTGTGCCCTCCACTCCCGCTGTGCCCTCCACTCCCGCTGTGCCCTCCACTCCCGCTGTGCCCTCCACTCCCGCTGTGCCTTCCACTCCCTCTGTGCCTTCCACTCCCTCTGTGCCTTCCACTCCCTCTGTGCCTTCCACTCCCTCTGTGCCTTCCACTCCCTCTGTGCCTTCCACTCCCTCTGTGCCTTCCACTCCCTCTGTGCCTTCCACTCCCTCTGTGCCCTCCACTCCCTGTGCCTTCCACTCCCTCTGTGCCCTCCCCCTGCTTCCCCTCTTTTTCTCCCCTCTCAGACTCTGATATTTCCCACCTCCTCCTCTCCCACCGCCCTACCACTTGTGCCCTCGACCCTATCCCTTCATCCCTCCTCCAGGCGATCACACCTGACATCCTCCCGTTTGTCACCTCCCTTGTGAACTCCTCCCTGTCCTCTGGTTGTTTCCCCTCGCCCTTCAAAAGGGCCCATATCACCCTCTGCTGAAAAAAAAACCCACTCTAGACCCCTCAGTTATCCAGAATTATCGCCCAGTATCCCTCCTCCCCTTCCTGTCTAAAACCCTCGAAAGAGCGGTATCTCACCAACTCTCTGCTTTCCTTACAGAAAATAACCTGCTGGACCCCTACCAGTCCGGCTTCAGACCTGGCCACTCAACAGAAACCGCTCTCCTCTCGGTCAATGAAGCTCTTCACACCGCACGAGCCGCCTCCCTCTCCTCCATCCTGATCCTGCTTGATCTCTCAGCTGCCTTCGACACTGTGGAGCACTCCATCCTCCTGTCCTCCCTGGCAGCAACAGGGATCTGCGGTACAGCCCTCGCCTGGATCGAGTCCTACCTCTCCGGTCGCTCCTTCCAGGTTGCCTGGGCTGGTAAAGTATCACCGCCTTGCTCCCTCCCACCGGGGTTCCACAGGGCTCAGTCCTCGGTCCCCTTCTCTTCTCCTGTACACCCGCTCCCTTGGCTCTGTAATCTCTGCCCACGGCTTATCTTACCATTGTTATGCTGATGACACTCAACTCTTTCTCTCCTTCTCCCCATCAGACACTCAGGTCTCTACCCGCATCGCTGCTTGCCTGGGGGACATTCAGAGCTGGATGGACAGTCACCACCTAAAGCTCAACCCAGGTAAAACAGAGCTAATCTTCATTCCTGCCCTAAACTCTCCCCACCTTGATTTCTCCATTTCTCTAGGTGACACCCTGGTGACATCATCACCCTGCGTGAAGAATCTCGGTGTGGTGATGGACAACAGGCTGTCCCTATCAATGAACATTGCAGCGGTAAGCCGGGCGTGCAGATTCTTCCTGTATAACATCAGGAGGATCCGTCCCTTCCTTACCACGTACTCTACCCAGCTCCTGGTCCAAGCAATGGTACTGTCCCGCTTGGACTACTGCAACTCGCTCCTGGCTGGCCTTCCCGCATCTGCCATCAGACCCCTGCAACTCATCCAGAACGCTGCGGCCCGTCTGATCTACAACCTTCCTCGACACTCCCATGTCACCCCCTGCTCACTACCCTCCACTGGCTGCCTGTTATAGCTCGCATCAAATTCAAGACATTGGTCCTAGCATACCAGGCAGTCAAGGGATCAGCCCCAACATACCTCACCAAGATCTTCAAACCCTACACACCTGCCAGACCTCTCCGTTCTGCTACCTCAGGACGCCTAGCACCTCCCCCCCTCCGCACCTGCGCTTCCCGGTCACGTCTCCTGTCGGTTCTGGCTCCACGATGGTGGAATGACCTTCCGGTGGAAGTCAGAACAGCTGAGACCCTGGCCACCTTCAGCGTCGACTGAAGACTCACCTCTTCAGGGTGCACCTCTCCCCGTAGTCCGGTTTTGTTAATTTAGGGACATAGTCACTTAGTTTACACGTCTACTTGTTTATGTATTGTATTAGGCTTAGGCATTATTTCCTGCATTGAGTGCTTTACTGCTACCTCTGAATTGTGGCTACAGATTTACCTACAGGGTCCTAGTTTAACTATGTGGTTGCTCCTAGCACCCAGGAATTGTACTTCCCACTAGGGTGGCTTTCAGCTAAACTGTTCTTGACTACGGTTAACACTTTGTTGTACGTCGCTCTGGATAAGAGCGTCTGCCAAATGCCTATAATGTAATGTAATGTAATGTAATGTAATGTAATCATCTCCAGTAGATACATAACAAGGGCAATTATGTTTGCATATGCATATCGTGAAGTATAGGGGTAGCTATTTGTAGGACCTCTCATTTGCCCCTTGCTTATGAGGCTGTTTTTGATACCTGTACTATACATTGAAATAAAAGGCATGTTATTTGTTTAGTGCCCATATTTTGCCATAGGATGGCAAAAGATGCCATATTTACTTTGCAAAGGGAGATACTCAACCAGTTTTCGTTTGCTATATGTGAGAGCTTCCCTTCTTTGTATATAGAGAGAGAAAGCTTTTTGATAGGGGACTCAAAAATGCTAAAAATGTTTTCCTTAGTAAGGGGAAATACGTTACCAGTGTAGGTTTGGTGTATGGGAGGGCTTCCCATCTTTGGATACGGGGGTGCTTTTTTGATGCTTTTTTTCACCTGATTTATTTTAAATCACTTAAATAAACAATCAGTAACATATGAGGTATAGCCTATTTATATCCGTATACATTCTTATTTGTCTCCACCAACTCCGATGGTTTTAAGTTCTTACATTACATTACATTACAGGCATTTAGCAGACGCTCTTATCCAGAGCGACTTACAGTTCACATTTCTTTACAATCCATATTGTAATGGATATTGTGATATTAACTGAAGCAATTCAAGTTAAGTACCTTGCTCAAGGGTACAACGGCAGTGTCCCACCTGGGGATTGAACCTGCAAGCCCAGTTCCCTAACCATTATACCACACTGCCTGCCTAAGTTCTTGTAAAGAATATTGTTGTATCAATAAAACTACTATACATTTTTTGGTAATCAAATCCATCAATAAACATAAAAAATAGCTCTCTTTTGGGCCTATTGTCTCTTTCGGGCCTATTGTCGAAATTATGTTTAATCTGATTGGCAGACAGTAAAAATTAACTGTAATTGTTAGAGCTTTTAAGGTTAAGTTAAGGTTATTTTACATGGATTTTCACACGGTTTCACACTTTGCTTTTCTTACCAGCTCAAACGAGATACTACATATGTGATTGTACAGGGATTATACTGTGGGGAGGTGGGGAAACAATAGCTTTCTTATCCAGGATATCAGCTTTCAGGAAAATGTAGTATAATTCACTGTTATAGAATTACAAATGCATACTTTAGGATGGGAGGAAATTCAAAATGTAGATAAATGTTCATTGCTCTATTAAAATGACCTGTGTTATTATGTCATTGCTCAGGAGGGGCAAAAAAATCCCAATTTGTGAAACCTGTTGAGCAGGAGATACTGGAATCTAAATCAACTACCGTGAAATGGCATTGATCACATTTAGCACATTTTTACAATGCTGGTTTCATTCACTATTGCAAAAAAATATGAAATTAAACTCTGGAAAGTCAAGATTTTGATGGCAGTACTCTTAAGTATAAGGCCAGGTGTTTGAGTTCAACCATAACACCGTGACGATGTCATCTTAAGGTTGACTTTAAACACAGTCAAATCATAAATGTTACATATTTTACAGCAATACCCCCCTCCAGGATATACATTTATGCATCACCCAAACAATGGCATTTGCAGTTTTATCAGGTTTAGCATCACAGCAAACCTTCATTCATACACCCCAATTTAAATCCAGCATCTGGCGGCATCAATTCCAAGAGCAATACTCTCAGATGGACAGCTGAGCAGCTTATTTCACACAATAGTCACATAGCATTGTCTGCCGTTGTGCAAGCAGCCTGTCCGCTCCCGGACTGTGACCGCAGTGGTGTCAGGACGTCCGGGCTGCGATATTGCATGCCTGTGACCCTGGCAATCTCAGTCATCTCACTGATTACGGAAGCCACCAGAGGTTAAGCTCTCGAATGTAATCCTCATGTTTGCATGTGATTGCTCTTTCTCCCCTGCCTCTAAGGGGAGTTTTACCACTGAGAACAGATTACCCTGAAACCTAAAGACTTAACTTTGCGCATTTCCTTGTGGGACGAAATCAGAGAATATACGGTGAGGCGCTGCATGCCACGTAACCACTGGCCCAGTCCTGGCAATCCTGGGCCAGTAGGCAGGGAGCCATCAGGGAGCTGCGTGCTATCGTTAGGCGTGCTCTGATTGTGATGATGGCTCTATTGGGGCAGGTGTCAGCAGGAGGGAATCACAGCCCTGCAGGGGAGAATATAACTCTTGGTCACAGCCTCCACACACTGGACTAATAATGACTGCCCCCCTACTAAGTCTTAATCCTGAGGCTAGGGATGGACTTAAGTCAAAACTTTGAACTACTTGCTAATTGAGAACCCTGCAGCCAGACCTAATCTTGTCTAAAATATACGTTATTAAAGTGATTTGCACTATATCTGACAATCCTGAAGAGTTTATACTGTATACTGGATTGTATTGGAAAGCAGAGTACAAGAATGTAACAGTTCTGGACCCCTGAACAATAGGTCACCAACCTCTAATCCTAAGCGTTACATTGCTATAGAATGCTTGGACAAGACAATTCACTCTTTATCCAGTTTATAGAAATGTATAGGCGTATAAGCTTTGTGAGTATATGCCTCTGAAGCAAAAAGATGACAGTTTAAATAGTCTAGATCTAGACTATCTAGTTATTGAGCTAGATAAACAGACTAGGATTTTACAACCACGCTGTGTTTGAATTTATGAAATGCTCTTCTATCCAGAAAATTGCATGTATGGACACAGTATATGTTCTGTGACCTCATGACAACAAAACTATTTTGCCTCTCCCCCAAAAATGGTTGTTCTAAAATTAAAGGTATTTTCCATCCAAAGCATACAAATTATTTTCACAATACTTTCATGGTGTTCAAAAACAGCATTATTTATCCATTTAATTTCCACTGCAGCTTGTTAATAAACCCTGTATATTTGGCATAAACCAAATATTTATAAAGGTCTGCATCGACACAGCTAACAAACATGAAAAAAAGATTAAAAGTTTGTTGCTCCAAATTAAATAGTTGAAGATGTAAAAGACCGCCTCTCTTTGTTTTTCCGCCAGAGAAAATAAGGTCAGATTAATATGCAGTTGCTGATCTGTATAAATCCACCCTGTCTAATATACTGCATGCATTCTGGAAACAAAAGAAGGCATTGGAGCCTATTGTTGTCTCGTAACGGAACAATGAAATGCACATCGTACTTTAGTATCATAATTACATCAAATATACACAACACAAGGGCATTGTTAATTCTCCATCTTATCCTGAGCAATTTTCCCAAGCACTTTCCCCTGTCTGTAATTCCTGTGGCTTATGTGGTCCAAGACACTGAGGATTACCAATATTAATATTAAACATTTTTAACTCATTTCTATTCTTTTTAATATCAAATGTTACATGCAAATCCCCAGTGCTTTTATTATTTTAATATTTCGCTGTTGAAAGTGATTTCCCTCCTCCAGCCCTCCAGATGTTCGCTTTGTTGTACAATAAAGACAGGGCGGATCATTAGGCGATAAAGAAAAAGGCCAAAATATTAATGTGAAGACGATAAGGATCTGGAGCAAAGAAGATTATGGCTAGGGGCTTTATTTTCGCTGGTAAACTTGGGGAAGCAATCTCTTCTCATGTAAGACACTATCAAAATGCACACCAGACAAATCAAGCCATATTATACCTTGTAATCCTGCTACAACTCAAATTTAATCCTGAGCAGGTTGTGTTCACGTCAGCTGTGCAAATCCCTTTATGAATTAAGACAAAGGGTTCACGAATTGAACAAATTCCCTGGGAAATGAACATAGATGCCCACCCTGTTAGGGCTTGCAGCAGAGATAATATGCCGTTATGTTCTTGTTTGTGGGCCAGTCAGTTGAGACAGGAGGATTAAATCAATGTAGGTTCTTATAATCTTCCTCCTTGTTCATTTCCTAAAGCACTTCTATAAACGATGCTCAGAAGCACACTATCCTAGGATTGTGCAGCTGTGTGACGTCTGTGTGTGTGCCCGTTCAGGACAATGACTTCTACATCGATTCCACCTGACTGCTGGGCTCACTCGGCACCACACTTTGCGTCTGTCCCTCTCTGACCACACGAGGCATCAGTGATCCTCTCCACCTGCTCCTTGTTCTTGTATAATGCACTCACGATGCACTTTCAGCCACAGCAGAAATATCCGTTCTCACAGGATCATCTTCCTCCTCACCTCACATAATCCCCTCGCCATCCTCTTCAAGCTGTTAATGTCATCTGTGAAATCATGCTGTGCAAATAAGAGTCGGGTGGATACACAAGTGAGGTAATCAGATCCCCAAAGTTAAATCTCACCTTAAGTTTTTTATTCATCCGCAGTAGACTGCAACATTAGTTCTGAACACATTCAAAGGTTTTCTTTAAAAAAAACTATTGGCATCACAAAATTGACCGTACATAACAGAACTAATTTAAGATATACATACAGACTACATTTAATGTTGGATTCAATTTCAATTTCAATGCGTCCCATGTCATTTTAAAACCCATTTGTTACCCATCGGTTGGGGGTGTTTCATCTCTGTTATCCTCTGTACACAGTATATATTTTTTGCTAAGTACTTTGCTCCAGAGAGTAGGCTCAAAAATAATCCACTTTGCTCCTGTTTTAGTAAACATTTTATATGTTTCCTGGTCACTTTGGCAGAGTCTTCCTACTGACAATGTTTATTATTCCCCTCACAGCAGACCAACATCCTGGCAGCTGTGATGTCTGACGCCATCCCCTTGGAATACAAATGTTTAAGGGAAAAAACTAATTTGATTTGTGTCCTTTCAATACTCCACAGGTTAAGTGGCCTCTTACCAAGCAAAACATTGACACAGAATTAGTCCTGCTTTTACATATACAAGAGTACTTTTCCCTCGCTCAGCCCCCCTCGATTTCCTGAGAGACAGATAGGAGGAGGATTACAGTGAAAATGACAAACTCTAACAATACCACAATGACAGTTTTTTTTTTAGAGAAGCCATTATTATCATTTCTATGTCTTTATGTTCTGTGAATTGAGTTTGTGCTAGAAGGTTGTAATACTTGTAATGCTTATTTAGAAAATAAATACCTGAGAAATCTATTTTGAATGTCACATTTTTAAAAACAAACATCGCCAAGGTAAAGGATCATTCGGCCTCGGAAAAATGGATTCATTATAGCAGTGAATTGATGCACCCATCTATCTTCCCACACACCTAATACAGCCCTACAAAAGGCAGACAAACACTTGGAACATCATTTGAATCTGCACTTGTCTTCCACTACTGCTACTATGCTGCCGTATCTCAAGTTCATTGAAAAAAACAATTCAAATGAGCTGCCTGTTCAGTGCACAAAACACATAACTCTCAAAGCAGCTCGATCAGTCGTCCTAATTGTCTGTTCAACAATTAAGATGACTAATAGTTGTTGATGTTGGTTCTTCGGTCATGGAAAGAGATGTTTTTGTGCCTCATCACTAGAAAGACGCAGAGGAAAGATATTCAAGTACAGCAATATTAGAACATAGGAGACATCTGCACTTGGAGAGTCTGCCCTTTTGTTCTTGGGTTCAGGCTTTGATATAACAGAGCGCCTCTTCTTACTGCCAACAGTATCTGGTAAACATTTTTGGGTCTGTTAAACGCTTTGATGGCCCTTCTGTCATTCATTCAGCCCCATTTACTTTAGCAGTTAACTTTGTTTTAATTTCCATTCATCCAGTAGCTGGAATAGCCCCAACACTCCTCCCTCCCCGCCCCCATCCCCGCTCCCGGCCCCACAGTCCCCGCTCCTGTCCTCATTTCCCGCACCCCCACATCACCCCCCGCCCCCCTTTTTGCAACCTGAGTAGATGGCATAGAATACATGGTCCACTCAGCAATTATTCACAGTGCCTTGGTCTAATGGCGATCTCACTCCACTGAGAGGGCAGAATGTGGCTGGCGTCAGTAGGCCAGCAATAATGGCTTTAGGGAGAGAGAGAGAGAAAGAGAGAGAGAGAAAGAGAGAGAGCGAGAGAGAAAGATCAGCATCATCTCCAACAGATATACAAGGACAAACATGTCTACTGATAAAGCTAAGGGACCCCTCTTTCCCTCTCTCTCTTCCTCCACTCTCTCTTCCCTTTCCCCTCCCTCCCTCCCTCCCTCCCTTCTTCCCTCCCTCCCAGGCCAGGCTCCATGTCAGGCTGATGAAAACATAACCTGTCACATTCCATCCCATTAAACCAGCTCTGAACCATGTGCTCCACTCACAGGGAGAGGGAGGGAGGCCACGGCAGCCAAGTGTGTTTGTGTGTTCTCACATGGAACCATGAATTATTCATGGTCTTTATGCAAATGAAATTTAAACTGGGGCTCAAAAAAATGCCCGGCAATACACAGATAAATCTATTAGCGCGTTAGGTTCATATGCCCGTATACATACATTGCGCACATACAAGCATTCCTATTTTCTTGGCCTCAGATTGTCCATCAAGCCGTGTCGCCCGCCTGCCATCCACTATTAATATGCATTAGAGTGCTCTCATCAAGCCCCAATCTCCGCATCTCTCTTTTTAGTGGGGCTCATCAGTGGCTATTTGCAGTAATGCAATGAAATGAATGTGCACTCAGTCATTAGGCTTGGTTAGTGCAGGGATTTAACACAAATTAAGTGAAGTATATGCATAAAAGGCTCTTGCACAAAAGCCCATGCCGAAACAGATGGTTTTCCAGGTTTAAACACTATCATTAGTCGTGTGGGTAGGAACTCCTGTATTTATCCTTGACCTTGAGGCACCTGCCCTGGGGAGAAGGTTGGGCCCGAGGGGGTAAATGCGGTAGAGGCGCACACGTCGGGTTGATCTGCATATTCTTGCTCTGCGTGTGGACTTGTGCTGGGGTTTGTGGAGAAATGAAAGCTGGGCGTCCCCCAGGTCCTTCTGGATCACAGCTGTGAGGATCAGCGCTGGCTGCTCCGTTACGAGGGTTCTTCTGCATCGTGACCTCTCCATTCTCCCACAGCTCGCCGCTCAAATCGAGCAGCGATACTGCCCGATACCCAGTAATGCGCAAGATAAAAATGGTCTTTTGTATGGCTAGCTGTGCTAGCCTTGAACAGGATATAGAGTATTTTCATGATGTGGTAGGACCTCTTGTTCTATTAATAATTCAAAGAATGGATAAATGTTTCAAAAGGGACCCTGACAGCAGATCAGAGCCTGTGGTGGATGTGACATTTCTGGAGGGTCTGGTGAGCCGTAGTGCACTGTAGACACCTAGTGGTCAGAGTCCACAACTGCAGACAGAGATAACCACTTCAGTGATCCGAAGGTTTTGAGGGAACTGAACGACAGGTAAGCAATGACTAAAGCTTTTGTGTTGCCTGATTGATAAGCAAAGATTTTTTTTTATGACACTACTATATTCAAACTGTAAGTTGTAGGCTGAAATTGGAGTCTGGTAATGTAGAAAAAGAACTGATTGCTTTTGGGAAATATTTGGGTATGGGTAGATTCCACAGGGATAGATAGCACTGTATCTCGAGTACATTCTCAAAACTCCATCCCCAGTGCCCACTCTGCTGGACAAGGTCCTAACAGAAATGCTTGGATAATTTGCAGTTATACTTAATTGCCCGTATGTCAAGAACATCTGAAGGCCTTTTAAAGTAAATGCATGTATCTTTGTCACTTGACAAATCACTGCATTGCATTTGTAATTCATTGAAAGATTACGGCTCCATCTGAGCGATAACAGATTATCATCCTTAGAGAGGTGTGCTAAAGCACGATTATCCACTTGTCGGGCATCCATTTGACCCAATGACACAACCTACTTGCATTCCCAGCATCTGTGGCTGTTTTTAATGGGGATTTAATTTCTACCACAATATACATTTCTTATATTGCTAAATGAGAGAGTGCAACTGGCATCACAGAGCCTGTCATACTCCCAGCTCATATCCCCAACATCGACAGTAAGATGGTCACTTATGGTAGGACCATTTAAGTCATTATGACATTTCCAACACTGGAACTCCGTTACAACTCTAACTCATACTTTGACTGGTGGAACTTATCATTCAATAAAAACATAAAACATTTCATTGTCACTTAAACATTTATTGATAGCACCTTTACAGTGTAAGATGCCACTACATATGTGTCATGTTTCAAATATACATCCACAAACGAATAAAACTCAATGAAATAATTAACATCACTGGCCAATAACTCCACAGCTGGTTCATGTAATGCCCCAGAGCAGGAGCCTACAACCTGACAGTGAGACAGAGTGGAGACTCAGATCTGGGTGTTGTTTAAACTCCAGTCCTTCCCTGTGGTCTTGTCCCTCTGTTACTAACCCTGTTACAATGCTACATGGACGGTGGTTTGCAACAGATATTCTGGCACCTGTAACCACAAAAGAAGAGTTAGAGTTAGAGAGAGCGCTATGGAGCGATATTAGTGCCACCACAAATTTAATTTGTAAGGCTTGAACTAAATAATTGTATGCAAAAATATGTATTTCAAAATATGACGTTGAAACTAATGGTTTGTAATTGAATTGAATGATTATTGCATTCAATTTAAATGCACTTGAAAAAATTCAGATTCAATGATAATTTTTTTTTTAAAGAGTCAGATTTCAAGTTAATTGAAAGCTACATTCAACAAACATTCAAATTCAATTTTCAATCTCAGTTCACCAAAAATTCAGTTTTCTGAGACTCATCCTGGCACCGAGCTAGGAAAAAAGTAGAAGATCATGCGTTTAATCCAACTCCCTTCTAGCCAATCACGCGGGAGAACGGGTGACCACTTGACCTCAGAAGTCCGGACAATAAGTAAGTGCCTCTGCCGGTGGCAGCGTGAAATAGTACTTGAATTGAATGCGATTTTTTTTTTTTTTACCGATCATGGTGGTGTTCCAGGAGTAAATGGGGGGATTATTGTGGAGTAGCCAATGTCTGGCCATCATATAGTTAAGTTAAGAACCGTTGTGTGCCCTAAAAGCGAGGGATTGCTCTGCCCCTGTTCACGCGGAGTGTTTGCAGTACAAGCCCTTAAGAGGTGGCTCACCTGCCGTCCTGATCCGGTTTGTGGAGGTACGGGATGACGACCCTGTGTCCGTTGGGAAGGAGACACGTGGTAGTGGTGGTCACGCTCCCTCGTGGTTGCCGGAAAGCCTCAGCCTGCGCGCTGCGGTATTGTGGGGGGGTGACCCCGCTGTTTTGCTTTTGTTTTTTGTCTGTGAGGGAGAAAATTAACTTTGGGTTACAGTCGTGAACTTGGGTCAACATTGTTGTTGTGATTGGTATAAGATGTTTGGCATTGCATCACGCTGCACTAAAACAAGCTGTCTATTTTTTAATCGCTACTTTCTGAGCAGTTGAGCTGGAGGACTGCACGTTGTATGCAGATGGAAGAGGGAGACCACGGGCATCCCATTTACCAGAGGAGGTACCATTTCCCAATGAGGTGGTCAATACTGTGCCGACCCTGTCTGGTTGACTACCCTCGCCTCATGGGTCTCCAAGCCAAATTTAGCAAAAATACAGTTTAAAAAAAAGATTTTATCCCATTTTAGTAGTCAATTAGACCAGCTATTTTATGTCAATCCCCCTAGTAATGTGAGTTCGCTGCCGTTGTCCTGCGACCGGTAGTGACGAAGGCGAAGTAACGTCTCCTCCGAGACAGCACTCACCAGGCCGTCGACCATAACCCGGTACTACAGGGCCACTGTTATGCGCAGCGAACGTCCTGTTGGCTTCCCTTCCCCCTCCCTGGGCGGACAGCCAATCATCGCCCCCTGGTGGCACTCCCGGCCAGAGGCGACTCTGGCGGGACGGGGAATCGAACCCCGGTCTCCATGGCCAGTGTCGAACGTTGTAACCACTGGACCACACGGGAGGCCCCAAAAACACAGTTTTTAACTGACAGGTTACTAACTATTTCAAGTAATGCATAATGACGATAACGGGCTATTCGGCCCATCTGGGCTCGTCATTTACCTACAGTCTAGAGAATATCGAGCACTGCGTCAAGCCTGGACTTGAACGCCCCAAGGGTCTCTGCCAATACTGCGTGATCTGGGAAGCTCGATTTCCTCAGTTATTTTGTCTGATGTTCAGGCATAAACTTGGCGCTCTTTACACATGCACTGACGGGCAGAAACAAGAAGGAAAGAGACTGACATTTGGCCGTGTCGCTTGGCGGTGGCGCTTCCTCGCGGCAGCAGGGCATCGGGATGTCCTGTCCCAGGAGCTGAGGCAGCGCGATGGTGGCGCTGCGCAGTTGCGCGCCGCGCGGCAGGAAGGGCAGCATGTAGTTGTTGGGGTCCAGGGCGGCGCTGACGGGCAGAGAGCACTGCGCCCGCGAACGCAGGGGAGAGACCGTGAGCACCGCCGTCGCCGGAATCAGGCCCGAGCCAGGAAAATTCACACTGCGCCAAATTCTCTAATCCGACGGGGGGTCAAAGGCTACACCTCGCGGATTTCAGTTCGAGATACATCTGGTTTCACTGAAGGCACACATAGCGAGACAGTTCTATGTAAATATTTTCACGTCTGGCCCAGTGACAGAAATATTTTCGGGAGGTTTCGTTTGTTTTGTTCGTTTCATAAATTGCCAAGCCTAGAGAGCTTTTTTTGCGGCGATGGAGTCAATAAGACGGATTTCTTGGCAGCAACTGGAGCGGAAGAAAGACCTTGACATTTTGAATCTCTGAGGCTGGCAGCCAATAGCACAAACGAAAACACCCTTCTATAATTTCTGGTAACTGAGACTCACACAGACCTCTGCCCCGGTGGTTTTCGAACATAACAATGAGACAGCTTTCAGGAGAGGTCACGGGGACTGTACATTCCTGCTGATGTTTCCACCGGTCGCATGACGATGCATAGCGCCAGCGTTATGTTGCGGGCAGCGCGATGCAGCCCTGCTCAATCTGTGGGCGCGTTACTTAGCCTGCCGCCCCGCGCCACCGCAGAAGGCTCTCTCAGAGTCTCCGCTGCGTCCGCGCACAGGCACGGCCTTCTCTGCGCGTTGCGAGAACCAATAACGGATTAATAGTGACACTTTAATACCGATGACATGATGACAAAGCCAGGGGGATTGCTGGCTGGGGGCAGGGCCTTTTCCTGGCACAAGATGGCAGAGAGGGCTTTAACAAGAAGATCTGCCTTCCCCTCCTCGTCCCCATATCCACTTAACAAGCAGAGGGCCTGGCCGACCTGGCTAATAGGGGCAGAGCTATGGGTGCATTATCGCCAGTGCACATTTCATCTAATCACAGCGACGAAGCGGGGAATTAATGCTTTTAATTCACTGCAGGAACGGCATTATGGCCTGGTCATCTCTCGTTACCGGGAGCTCAAATAATATAGGCTGTTGTTGTACACTTGGTTGTTGTTGGATATTTTATTATGGTGTATTTATAGTTGGTATGATATACCCTTATTAAGGTTTTATACATATAAACTTTTTTGAGGTCAGTCGTATTAGGATGAGAATAACTGTTATAGAATACAGCTATAATGCTGACTGGTAATCTCAGTGTATGTATATGCAGTATTTATATTATATAAGTGTATGATAAAAGGAATGATTCAGAACTCTCTTTTTTGGAGAAAGTATGACAGATACAATTGGCATTATTGGGCTTGATTGATTCTTTAATTATTAATTATGTTTGGAATGAGAAAAAATTGAGTATACAACTTAATAGAATATGCGATTTCAACGCTTCTCAAGTCGAGGTGAACAAAAATATTTTTGGTTCCAGCAGAACATTTTTGATTAATTTTGCTATGCTTACAATTGTAATCATCTTTCAATATCTTTATTCAATGCAGTTCCTTATTGCAACTGTATTGTATTATACGACCGATAACAAATATAAAATAAGTATTATAGGGAAGCTAAATATTTAATATTTGGTCAGGGATCATATGTGTTTAGTTACGGACTTACGCTTAGCCCTACAACTGGATAAATGTTTTTCTTCTTCGAAATTCTTGCAAAGAAGCCAAAAAAACACATTTTTGATACCTTCAATTCTCAGTGAGCAGTGGCCAACTCTCACACGATTACTGATTTCACTTGGCCCAAAGGGAACAATGCAACCGCTGCTCCTGTCACCCCCCACTTCTCACCTGGGTCTCTGCATAAACAAGCTCTGCCCTGGTCCTCTCCTCCAGAGTGACCGCCATCCCATCTAGCACCTGGAGCCTGGACAGGCGCAGCACCACCGACGGCCGATGCTGGGAGCGCCGCGCCACCTAGGAAACAGCGGCTGTCAGTACGCCCCCTGTGTGGGGAGGGGGAGCAGAGAGGACTGCTTCTGCGCTTCGGCTGCTGTATGCGGAAGCCTGGGACACCTTCAGGACCATAGAGAGCGGTGACCTCACAGGTACGCACAGCTGAGGCTCATGGGTAATCAGCCGATGCATTTCCTGTTGCCTTCATCGGGCCCTTTATAAAGGCACAGCCAGCCTTGGGAGAACTACTTGAACACTGCAGTCTCTCTGCTTTCTTCCTTTTTTCTTGGCAAAAGACTGCTGCTAGGTATTCCTTAATATTAAACTGTAGGTTTTCAGTTCCTGTTTTGGGCTTTTTCTGTTTCGCGCACACGAAGGGGAATTGAAATGGCCAGTTCAGCCATTCTTTTTGTTTTCCTTTTCCTTCCTATCCCCAAACTATCCCCCCCTATTTCCTTCCTATTCCTATCCTATCATCCAACAGAGTGGCCAAACCCATCCCCCATGCCACAACCCCCAGCACACTGACGCACACGCAGGACCGGACCATGCGGAACCTCGTCCCGTGTCATCAAACAAACGCATTTCCCTTTGCTTCTGCTTCACCCAGCGCAATACTCACCACAGCCGCGTAACTTACATACTCGGAGACACATTGTTAATTGAGACTGTTTGTGGCAGCAGTGTGATGTCAGGAGCCTTGTCCCCTGCATCTGTTTCCATACGCCTGCAGCCATCTGTGATCCAGCGTCCAGCTGGACTCTGGTTGGGCGCTCTCTCTGTTACCCGACACGATCTACGCGGCCCACGTACGATGCCTGATAAAATCATCCCAAAGTGCTTCGGGGCTAATACCAGGATTGGCATTCCGGACATCTGTTTACCCTGTACTGACCGATTTCACATCACATCGCCCATGTTCAGCCACAAGGTTGGGTGACTCAAACGGCGCATTAAGCCACGCTGTTATGACGAACGGTGAAAATGCGATCGGCTCCTGTTTCTGCCTCACTGTCCCAGGATGCTGGGGAGAGGTCCCAGCGTATTCACATATGCAGCTGCACCATGGTGTCCTTATTGATACCGTGTCATAATGGTTTTCACAGATCAGTAGCAGTGGGGCAACACAGAAATATGTGTTACGTGGCTCTACCAGGCACCCCGCTGGCGTGTCTTTAGTGACCGTGAGCGTGGCGAGAGGGGGTGTTTGGCACGACTTGTTCTCCGGGCTCTGTCCTGGGGGCCGCTCTGGCACGGGTGAGGCTGTGAGCGGCTCGCTGGGGTCTTCTCACACATTTTCAGTTCTCAGGCCGACAGGGCTGCCGTTGGCTGAGCGGAGCGGACTTTAGGCTGCCGTGGACCGAGCCCGTCTGCCCCCGCAGGAGACGCTGGGGGGACTGGGAGGGAGCGACGGGGAGGGGATTTGCAAAACTGGGCTCCGGCAGATTGATCGTACAGCTGACAGCAGGGGGCTTTGTCTCAGGGCCTCGACCCATGCGAGATTAGGCGCATACGGGGAGGCGGGCCCAGCTGACAGCACCCTCTCGCATCTCCCACCGAGGGGCTTCTGCCACTCCGCACCACACGGCCACACTGACCCGGGACCCACAGATGGGCCTCTGAACACGGGCGAGTAGTGTCTGTTAACCAGCTTGCCATTCGCTCACTGGATTTGTGTTTGAGCCCAGCCAGTGTGAGCTGCACCAGACGGGTAATCGTGTAATCGTTTAATTTAGAATTTGAATGTTGCAACACTGAGTCATGGGGGCGGGAGAGACCTGTGTCCTCCACTCCTCTGAGCTGAGGGGGGATCTCAGGTTCATGTGATAACAGAACGGAGAGAGGTCCCGCTATGCACTGTAGCTGCTTCAAAGTTGAAGGACTCCTGTGTATTCTAATGTTAGGCTTCCACTGGCCATGCTTAGGTATACCTGAGGTGTCGTTCAAAATTTCAGCTTGTGGTTTTCCCCTTTCTGTACCTATGGCTGGCGGTCGACCGCAGAACGTTTTGTACAGAAAATATGTGGCGACTGGAGACACTGCCCTAGCAACCTACAAAATAAGTCTTGTTGACTGAAAGAGGCAATTACCAACTAGCTTATTTTAACATGGGGTTCTATATTTTATGTTAAAAGGTAAATGAGGAATTTGTTTTTGTTTTGAACAGCTGTGTAGAATCTGTATTGTAGAATTTAGTGATGCAGAGGAGCTTCCTCCTGGCTCACTTCAGCCACAGTCGGGAGAACCAGGGGCCATATGTACAAAGATTCTAAGAGTACTGATCTAGGATCAGGTTTCCCCTGTCCATATCCTAACCATATCCATTATGAGCTAAAAGGCTAAACTGATCCTAGATCAGCACTCCTACTCTTAGAATTCTTTGTACATACGGCCCCAGGTCTGCATCCGTGCCCAGTGTGTACGCGTTCAGCAGAGCTAAGCTACGCCTGAGACAAGAGGAAAGACCTTCTCTGGGCCACCACATATCGGGGTAGATGGACCCTGTGCTATGTAAACAGGACTTAAGATCCCACAGGGGCACCACAACAGTATGCATAATCCCTCAGGCCTATCACACCTAATCCTAGCTTGGCGTAGGTGAACAGGAATACTTACTGGGTTCCCCGTGACAGACAGCTCGATGAGAGAGGGAAGAGTCTCCAGCTTGTCAATTTCGGAGAGTTCCTACGGAACGACAGACAGACAGACAGGCAATGGACACAGACCTAGTCACGCCTCTCGCACTGCAGCTCTCAAATATCGCACACAGAATCTACCACAGTCTTCACACACATCCATTAAAGGCCCAAAAAAAATCACTTTGGTTAAGGGAAACTGTGTGTTCTCTCGTTAATCTGTCGTGAGGCTGTGCACACAGAAAGGGCGCCGCTTTTCTCTCCCCTGGCGTGCCTGGATGTGGGGGGGGGTTACTCACACATTCTGCTCTGACAAGTGATGCGTTGCTATGATTACTGGGATCTGCCTTTTAATTAAAGGCAAGAGAAAGAACTGCCAACAAGTGCAAATCACGGCGCGGGGGTGAGATATGAACTGAAATGTGATTGCGTGTCCCTTGATTTCCCCCCCTCTGCTCATCTTGCACCCTGACCTTCAATCAACATAGATTTTCCGTGAGGCGAGGGGGTGAATTGTGGCTACGTGCATGATAGAATGTTACACCACAGGAACTACCCATATTGGCGTATTCATTCGATAAGGTTTGCCTTAGATCCAACGTGCCAAACCTAATGCTGCTCTAGATCAGTGGTTCTCAACGTATGCTTGTTTTCATTCCAACCTTAACTGCAACCTCTGAATTGTAACTAGCTGTTAATTGTTCTTAATTAGACACCTTTAATTTCGATTAAAGTGTGATTTACTCTTACATGTCAGAAATATGCATGCCGTGAACAATAAAATGTCACGTATTCATATCCCAGGAAAACAGTCAGATCAACTAATGCTTTCATATTCTGCAACGTGCTATATAACACATTTAGTTTAGAAAGAGGCTACCTTTTTTCATTTATTCAATTATAGACTGAGAGGTGAAACTAGTGGGGTTCAATTATTGTCGAGAGTGGACACCTGGTCACTGAAAGTAAATAATATGTGGAAAATTAGTTAAATGACAGAGCAATTGGCAACAAGGCAAACCTGAATTGTATTTAAACAAATTTAAGGACAAAATGTATGGTACAACTTACATATGCTTTCAAAAACATTAACATTGGTCATGAGATTGACTGTAACAAAAACCAGGCGGTCCAAGTAGGACCAAGGTTGAGAACCACTGCTCGAGATGTACATGCAGGCAGGCAGTGTAGTGTAATGGTTAGGGAGCTGGGCTTGTAACTCAGAGGTTGCAGGTTCAATTCCCAGGTGGGACACTGCCGTTGTACCTTGAGCAAGGTACTTAGCCTGAATTGCTTCAGTTAATATCCAGCTGTATAAATGGATTGTACGTAAAGAAATGTAAACTGTAAGTCGCTCTGGATAAGAGCGTCTGCTAAATCCCTGTAATGTAATGTAATGTAATGTAATGTAATGTAACATGCGTGCTCAGTAGCCTCCTCGACAGACGCACGGGGTTATGGGCCACAGCCATACCTGCAGCTTGTTCATGTCCAGGAACAGCCTCCTCAGCTCGGTGAGCGGCTGCAGGTGGTTGAGCTCACGCAGGCGGTTCTCGGACATGCGCAGCTCCAGCAGGACGGCCTGGCCACTGAACGAGGTCTCCCCCAGCGCCTTGATGCGGTTGTGGTCCAGGTCCAGCTCGCGCAGGTGCACCAGCCCCTCCAGGCCCTCCACCTGGCTGATGTCATTGGCTGCGAGGAGAGGGCCGGGCACATCAGGAAACCCTATTTGATTCCGGCAGCGGTTTCTACTAGCGCACACCTACGGCGCATCTTTTCCTATTTACTTCTACAGGTCACTTAATACGCATCCAACGCTACAGTTGAACAACGTCGGAAAAGGGTTATTGTGAATTCTTATTGTTCCGTTTCAAAACTGTTGAGTCTCCAGGGATGAATCACATTTCTGGGGGAGTTACATTGTGGCTCAACTGCCAATGGTGAGCCTGACCTGTGGCTTCCTGCTTCCCTACACAATACAGGCAATCAACAGTATACGAAATAGAAATTAGACATGTATAAACGCTATTTATAGTTAGCCCATGTGAGACATTTGTTCTGCTCCTTTGCCAAGTCTGTGACTCGGGTACGATTAGACGAGTACTGTTACCTTGGAGGAAGAGTGCTTTTAGATTGGTGAGCCTGCTGAGCTGCAGATTGGCCAGGTTGGAGATGCCATTGTGGCTCAAATGCAACACCTCTAGGTTAGTCATTAGTGGCTCTAGGCTGTCTCCTGGTCCCGTATCCCTGGGGAGGAGAAGAACAAGCGACAGGCACCTTAACAACTGCCCTCTTCACCTGCCTATTCAGCGACACTCGCAGGTGTACCCGAGTAATCATATGCTGACTCACAAAAGAGCCAACCTGTCTTTGTGCTCCCGAGGGACCCCTCTCTGTTCTGAGTGAGACAACAAGCGCAGGCAGCAAGGGAGGAGGAAAGCGCCGGTCAAGGAGGGAGATGAGCGTTTACCTATATACGCAAATGGAGTCATTCTGCCCCTTAGTGGTCATCGACAGGAACTACACCTCATAAATGATTTTATATGTTGAAATCTGTTTAACATAACATGACATATGCCATTTAGCAGATGCTTTTATCCAAAGAAACTTGCAGCAGTGAATGCATTCATTTTTCAGTATATAACCCCATTGCGCCATGCTCTACCTACTGAGCCACACAGAACCACATTCATTTATTTTAAATTTGGACCATTTTATCCATGAGTTTTTAAAATTCAAATCTGGATTGTCGTCCTCCGAAGAGCATGCTGCCAGTCACAGCTTCTTTTTAAGCAAATAGGAATTCTTACAGTATATATCACTTGGTAAGATCAGTATAAATATACTAGAATAATATGTTGCAAAGGCTGCTATATTCAAATCTTATTTAAGTAATTTGCTGTGCAGTTAAGAGTAAACTGTAGTTTACATAATCTGTAAAGCCAAAGAACAATCAATGTGTATGATATATAACCTGAACTGTAGTGCTGGCTTCTCTTTTTTTTGTTTCAGATTTTTTCCTGTTTTTCGACCAAGCCAATTACACCCTCTATTTATTTTGATGTACCCTCCTCCGCTGCCCCATGTTGGCATATATTTTTGAATGCTTTTCCCTATTTTTCTCCAAAGGATGCCCGATCATATTCTTAAGCCACGCTCACTGCAAATTCCGGCGCCTTAACAGGATGACCCATCTGCCATTTTTTTCTCCTTAACTTTTCCCCCAATTTGGAATCCCAAATTAAAACTGTAGGCTCATCCCATTGCTGCAACATCCTCCAGCAATTTTCAGGGCCACGCAGAGGCATACATGTCCTATGAGCTCTGGGATATGAGATTCTAAGAGTAGGAGTGCTGATCTAGGATCAGTTTGGCCTTTTAGCTCATAATGCATATGGTTAGGATATGGACAGGGCAAACCTGATCCTAGATCAGCACTCCTACTCTTAGAATCTTTGTACACACGGCCCCTGACCTTTTTACTGAGCACTGTTCCAGTACCTGCTGCCTTTGGACTGGCCCTGCTGCCCGTAGCCGCTGGAGATGACCTTGTGGTACAGAATCTGCCTGCTGGTCAGGTGAGGCTGGGCCTTCTGTCTGGGTAGGATGGACTCGATGTGGTTGTAATTCAGACACAGTACCTGCATATAAGCATGGGAAATGTAGTTGCTTTATATGGTTATTGATAAATCTGGTACCTGGTTGGTCTACTGCTGGTATTGGTTTTGGAAGCAAAGACCAGGCTGTTTTACTTTTGCAGTTGAAACATGTGGTGCCAATTGTGTTTCCCCATTGTAGTAAGGTCTTACAGCTGGACATATATTACTAGAGGATACTGTGAGGAAATCAAAGCTTTACATGTTAACACAATCTATGTACAAGTAACTGCCAAAATAAAGGAAACACCAACATAAAGTGTCTTAATAGGGCGTTAGGCCACCACAAGCTGCCAGGACAGCTTCAATGCACCGTGGCATAGATTCTACAAGTGTCTGGAACTCTATTAGAGGGATGCCTAACACCATTCTTCCAAGACATTCCATCATTTGGTGTTTTGTTGATGGTGGTGGAAGATGCTGACTCAAGCACCACTCCAGAATATCCCATAAGTGTTCAATTGGGTGGAGATCTGGTGACTGAGAGGGTCATGGCATATGGTTTATATACATGGTTTTAATGCTCATTAAACCATTCAGTGACCACTTGTGCCCTGTGAATGGAGGCATTGTCATCCTGGAAGAGACCATTCCCATCAGAATAGAAATGTTTCACTATAGGGTGAAGGTGATCACTCAGAATGGCTTTGTATTTATTGGTGCTTACCTTGCGCTCTAAGGGGTTGAGTGGACCTAAGCCATTGATTTATGCAAGTGTTTCCTTTATTTTGGCAGTCGTCTGCACACAAGGGCAGGATTAGGATTATACTATACAGAGAGGAACAAATGGAATTGACAGGGGGTGGGGTTTAGAGGAGTTTGATCCCTGGGGTGTAGCAGCTGGCCAATCACACACCTTGATGTTGGGTAAGTAGACTAGGCCGCTGAAAGAGGTGAGGTTGTTGTGCTCGAGGTTGACATGCTCTAGACCGTTGAACAGATCTCCAGGTGCCAGGTCCACTGTCCTGGGGGATAAATGTGCAACAACAAACATCTGAGTTCATCTCTGTTTCTCTTTGTTTTAAAAAACACATTTTTATTCTCTCAATCTGGAATGTGTGCATCCGCCAAAGTACATGCAGACGTTTGTTTTCACTCTACAGTCCACCGGGTGAGCTGTGCAGCCATTGCGCCAGAGGACTGAACTCCTTGTGCGTCTGGTGTAGGCAAACTGCTGCCACCTCAATGGCCCAGAGGCACTGCTAGTGCTGGGGAGTGCCGAATTCTATGTTGGGAATTCGACTGAAGAAAACACTGGCATCTTGGTGAGCAGAAATATGCATGATTCTTTTCATTACGCCAGACAGACAAAAAAATCTATGAACATCACTGCAGTATTTATGCCTTTTCATCCGATTCTGAACATTTCCTACAATGTCCAAATATTTCAATGTTTCGCTCCAGTTCTACATTTTTGTGCCTTTCACTGAACAAGGCACTTTATGGCATAAGGAACCTTAGTGATCGAAGGGGCCTGTTACACACCTGATGGAGGTGGACTGCAGGTCCAGCTCGGAGATCTCTGAGTAGTCGGAGTGGCCCAGCTTCTCTGTCACCACGTCGAGGGTCAGCCGCCCTCCGTACACGTTCTTGGCGTTCTTGCCCTCCGACGTCTCCTTTTAAACGCCACAGGGTACCTCAGTCCTTCAGTCTGCCAGCGCTATGTCTGTTAGCAACGGTATCGCTGCCACCACTGACCAAAGGAGAGGAGCTGATTCGGTTCCTCTCATCACTGGCAGCTTTTCTGCATGACCGCCAGCATCGGGTTCCCTCATTTCATATCAATGGAACTGCATTATTACAAGACACACACTCACCACCGCGACTCCGTCCAATGCCTTGAGAGAGGGCAGGTGGAACACCACGTAAATCCTGTAGTTTTCCTGTTTCCCCCAGAGGATTCCCGTACAGATCCAGAATGATGAGGTTTTTCAGGCTCTGAAAAGAAAACTTCACACTGGCATTCACATAGCAGGTGAAATATCGAAACGTTCTGTTTTAATATCAGCACTCTAAACTCCGCTCGCTATAAACTCCTAATCCACGCTCCGATAGGATTGCTTTCAAGAATCTTACACTGATTTTCACATTTTCTGTTGCTAATCGTTGAGTTGAGTAAAACCCGGATTGCTCTCAGCGCCACGCTGTTCTCTCTAAAGGCATCCAGGCTAAAAGCCCGGGTAACACCTCTGGGAAGGACACCGTTGGGGACTGGGTTTGCTGTGCAGCGAGCAGGAGTGGCTCTGACCTTGAGGTGGTAAATGTCCCTGGTGGTGGAGATGTTGTTGTTGCCGATGTAGAACTCGAACAGCGAGCGGGCGCGGTGGATGCCGTGCAGGGAGCTGATTTTGTTGTTTTCCAAGGACAGGAAGTGCAGGTTGGGAAGCCGTTCCAGGACGCCCCCGTCCAGGCCGGTCAGGTGGTTTCCGTTCATACTGAGGCGGGTCAGACGGTGCAGTTTGGAGATGCCTGGGAACAGAGTCCGTCTCCGCCAGTCACTGTCTGTCTGTTCATTGTGGTCCTTACATTACAGGCATTTAAGAGATGCTCTTATCCAGAGCGACTTACACAGTTGACATGTCTTTACAACTGGTTCACTACTGGTTAAGTACCTTTCCTCAAAGTTACAATGGCAGTGTACCCCACTGAGAATCGAGCCTGCAACCTTTGTGTTACAAGCCCAGTTCCCTAACCATTGGACTACACTGCCACCCACAGCTCTAATGAACAAATCTACCAATTCATACACATGCTATCATGCACACGTCATTTTGATTCTGAGCATGCTCTCAGAAATGCTGACCGTCCATTTTGGAGATGTAGTTGTCATTCATGGACAGCTCTTCCAGGTTTTGGCAGTTGTCCAGCCCCTCCGCCTTGGTGATGTCATTGTTATTGAATGACGCCCAGCGTAGGTTGACCAGTTTGTCCAGGTTGGTGAGCCGAGAGAGTCTCAGACCATCCAGGTTGAGGGCAGTGATCTAATCCAAAGAAGCTCATAGTCAAATACATTTTCACCATCGAGCTCAATGGGTACAATTGTAATCGAGCCAGCACATTGAAAAGAAGAGCTATTGATGAGAGCTAGTCTGACAGCAGACAAATCCACCTTTGGGCTCCAATAAGCATTGGTCACTAAATAATTCATATATTTTACTAATGAAAATGGACAGACACAAATACAAGAAACACTTTTTAAAAGCACAACAAAGGCAATCTTGGCCATTTTAAACTAATAAAGCACATTATGAGCAGGTTGGAACCCTTTTGGTGAAACACAAGTTGCATTTTGGCTGTTTGGCCCATCTAGGCTCGTCATGTCCTAATCTAAAGAATATCTAGTACTGCATCTAGCCTGGACTTGAATAGCCCAAGTGTTTCCGCCTCTACTACCCGACCTGGCAAGCTGTTCCAGGCATTGACAACTCTCTGTGTAAAGAAGAACGTCCTAATATCTGTGCAGAATTTGCCTTTAACTAATTTCCACCTGTGGCCTCTTGTTCTGCTAACCCCACTTATTTAAAAAATCTTTGGTATTTCACTTTGTTAATCCCTTTTAGGAATTAAAAAACCTCAATCAAATCCCCCCTAAGTCTCCGTTTGCTAAGCTTAAATAGATTGAGTGCCTTAAGTCTATCCTCATAACTTTTACCGTTCATACCAGGTATCAGTTTAGTTGCCCTTCTTTGAACTTTTTCAAGAGCTTCTATATCTAACATTGCACACAATCTGTTTCTGCAACCAGCACACCTGTGCTCATAAGCAGGTAGGGAATAGGGCTCACCATGGAGGTCCAGCCTGGCTCCGGGTCAGCAGTGAGGTTCCAGGGGTTTGGGCTGAGCTGGGTCAAGAGCTGGGCCGCAGAGAGGAGGCTGAGGCTCCGGGGCCGCTCCGCATCGGTCCGAGAGTGGGCTAACAGGGCAGCCTGTGGGAATCAAGCAGACAGCCACATAACCGGCTTATCACTTCCTCCTTCACACGTCAATACAACACATACACCGAACAACACAAAGTGTTCCAACCTGTCAGAAGGAAACTTAATCATGTACAGTGCAAAGAGGAGGGTCGGGCCTATTTTTCTCCCAATTTGGTAGCCAATTATACCCTCTATTTCTTTCGATTCACCCTCCCCCACTAACTCACTACGGGGCAAGCTAATTCCCCAAGGCCGGCGGTGATCCGCCTCCTCCGAGACGGAACTCGCCCACCTACTTTCTAGAGACACCCTTCAAGCTTCTTGGCGAGCTTGTGCCGGCTCACCCTCCCCCATCCCCCTTGGGGCGGACAGCCAATCGCCGCCTCCGGTCGGGGCTCCCGGCCAGGGCCGGTCGGGCTGCAGTAGGCAACTTGCATTCCCAAGGCCCCTCTGCACCCGTTTAAAGGATCCCTCGATTACTGAAGTGTTGCCTTTACTTTGGCAGTTACCTGTACATCCCAGATGAACGTGATGAATAGGAGCTATAGGGTCTGCTGGGTATTTGTCCTGTTCCTTTATTTACTTTATTTATTAAGTCCTGGGGATACAATCTGAGGTAAATCTTTAGAGTTATCACTTTTTCCCCCTACTGTAGTAGTGTAGTACTGAAGGTCCTAGTGATCTCATTGTATTGCCCAGCAGCAATGAGCGTTGTCTCTGACCTGATTCATCCTGGAGTCAGAAGCAATCTGTACAGCAACAGCAGCCTCCTCCTCGGTCACCAGCTGCTCATCCAGGTGTGTGAGTGTCTTCAGGCGCCCCAGCACTGTGGTGCGCACCATCCCAGGCTGGAACACAGACGGCACGGGTTCCTCATGAAACTGGTATCAGAGTTCAAGATCTGGGGTGAGATCTTCCCTGGATGGTGCATGCGTGTGTGTTCGTGTGTGCGTGTTGTGTTTCAGGGGATTTTCTCTGTGGTGGAACTTTCCGTGCCTTGCCGAATAGGACTTGCAGCAAAAGCATGTCCGAGTGGTTAGAGTGGTGTGAAATGTTCCCCATTGTAAGAGGTTGTATAGGTGTGGGCACTTACTTAAGGACTGTGTTGTGTATTGAGGTCCATAGAGCGTTAGCGTATTTTAGCGTGAGGTCTTATGTGCCAGGGATTGTGTTGTATATTGAGGCGCAGTAGAGCGTTAGCGTGTTTTAGTGTGGACTCTTACCTTGTGCCAGGGATTGTGTTGTATATTGAGGCGCAGTAGAGCGTTAGCGTATTTTAGCGTGAGGTCTTATGTGCCAGGGATTGTGTTGTATATTGAGGCGCAGTAGAGCATTGGCGTGTTTTAGTGTGAGCTCTTACCTTGTGCCAGGGATTGTGTTGTATATTGAGGCGCAGTAGAGCGTTAGCATGTTTTAGTGTGAGCTCTTACCTTGTGCCAGGGATTGTGTTGTATATTGAGGCTGCAGTAGAACATTAGCGTGTTTTAGTGTGGGACTCTTATGTGCCAGGGATCGTGTTGTATATTGAGGTGCAGTAGGGCGTTAGCGTGTTCTAGTGTGAGCTCTTACCTTGTGCCAGGGATTGTGTTGTATATTGAGCTGCAGTAGGGCGTTAGCATGCTTTAGTGTGGGCTCTTACCTTGTGCCAGGGATTGTGTTGTATATTGAGGCTGCAGTAGAACATTAGCGTGTTTTAGTGTGGGACTCTTATGTGCCAGGGATTGTGTTGTATATTGAGGTGCAGTAGGGCGTTAGCGTGTTCTAGTGTGAGCTCTTACCTTGTGCCAGGGATTGTGTTGTATATTGAGGCTGCAGTAGGGCGTTAGCGTGTTTTAGTGTGGGCTCTTACCTTGTGCCAGGGATTGTGTTGTAAATTGAGGCGCAGCAGTGCGGGGGCGTGTTTGCGCAGTATGCTCGTCTCCTCCCGGGCTCGAGTCAGCTGGTTCCACCGCAGGTCCAGCTGCTTGAGTCGGCCGAGGCCCCGCAGGCCCTCCAGGGTCACGATGCGATTGTAGCCGGCGTCCACAAACTCCAGGTTCGGCTGCACATCACAAGCCCAGGAAAATCACCACCCCGCTCAAATCACTGCACTCCACTGGCAGAAATGAAAAGCAGTGATGGAATTGGCAATATTTGTCTGTATTCCCATTAAAGAAGGGGCTCTATCAGCATCAGTGTCATTCAAATGCATGTCCAGCAAGGCCTGGTTCATGCCCGGAAGAGGACAGCAGCTGGTGTTTAATGTAAAATAATTGACCTTTGGCTAAAGTCAGATTTGTATGCGCTGTAGACAAAGCAGCTTTGTTCCAGCTTAAACTGGTGAACTGGTTTGAAGGACACGGACACACCTGAGCGTGCATGTTTTGAAGACGTTGGATGCACGCCTCTGAGACAGACAGACTCTGAGACAGGGGGTGGGGGGATGGGGAGAAATGGACAGATGGAGGAGAGAGGTCACCCCCCTCACCATATGTGAGATGTCATCCAGATGTGTGAACTCGTTGAAGCTGATGGTCAGTCGCCGCAGGGCCGTTAGGCGTGAGATCTCCTTCAACTTGTTCAGACTGTTGCCATGGAGATTAAGGACCTGAGACCAGGAGGAAATAGGGTCAATGCAAGTGAACAACATGCTACAGACAACCTGTTCACACAGATGTAAGCATCATGGCATTCCATTGGTTATTTACTAGGCATATGCCTGTACCTAGGGCCTGGACTTAGCTACAGTTCTTAAAAATTTACACCTGACACACATACCGTACCTCATATATATATATATATATATATATATCTATACTTGCCTCAATGAAGAGAAAGTCCCATTGGCCCCAATTAGTGTCCCACAAAGAATATGAATCCACAGCCTGAAGGTGCCGAAACCTCAACTCCACACTGCCGCTCACGCAGCAATTTCAAGTAAAACTGTAAACACGCTCGAGCGGTGAGAGATTTACAGTGATCTTACGGTGATCTGGCTCAGCACGTTGGCCCGGGCCACCGTCAGCAGGGTCTTCTCATCCAGGCTCGCCATCTTGGGCCGCTGCTTGAGCACGGGCTCCATGTTGAGCGTCTCCTCGTCCAGGTTGATGTCCTGCGAGTCCTCGGCGCTGTAGGACGGCCTGTACTCCGGGAACGCGTACTGGAACCTGTCCTGCTCGTTGCGCACGCGTCGCGAACAGAAAAAAACAACAACACATCACCGTCGTGTCTGCGTGACAAGACGAGTGCGCCGAGGCACGAGAGACCGTTTGTTCTCCCGCCGCGGCGAGGATCCAAATGCAGATGAGCCCGTTCTGTATCGGACCTGTGACGTGACCGACGGAGCGCACCTGAGTGATGTAGTCGAAGTCGATGAGGTACTCTGGGAGGACGAGCTCGTGGTCGAACACAAACCACTGGCTCTTGCGGTGGATGCAGTTGCAGTTGCTGTGGAGTTTAGAAGCGCAGAGCCTTTCTGCGCCCCGGGCAGCAGGGAGAGACAGAGAAGAGAGATGATTGGTTTGGGCTAGTGCCGAGCGGCTGCAGATTCAGTCATTTGTGTGCGGGACACACTTTCACTTTGCTCCCGCACCTGGCTCCTTCTTGGCGTTGCGGTAGACAGAGTGGACTTTGGTGTAGTTGTCGGGGTCCACTTCCACCCCCTCCCGAACGGCCACGCTGCGCCCCAGGAACACCTTGGCCACTAGGATCTGGCCTGGGGAACACGCAGACATGATTCTCCATGGCCCGCAAAACCTTTTCCATCTCAAGGCCCCCCAGCACACCCTATGGACCCCCACCTCAATAAAATGGTTAACTTTTGACACCCTGCCATGCAGTGCCTATTTCACATCCTAGCCCATGGAAGCATGTCTAACATGGGATGTCATATACAGTAGCTACTATGGATCTATAGCAGACATGTATTTAGTATAATGAACATAATATTACCAAAGATGTGTAAAGTAGACGTTTTTGGAAACCAGGTTTATTTGACCTGAAATTCTAAAATGTGTCATGTATGAAATATGGAAATATGAACAACAAAAAATGTTTAAAGGTAAAATATGTCTTCTGTTTTGCTGAGATCACCCAGGGGCCTCCAGACCCCAGTTTGGGAAGCCCTGTCCTAGACCATCGACCCCACGATCACACTATGATTTAGACCGGTGAGCAGTGCAGGGTGGGGCACGGACCGTGTCTGAAAGGGAGGGAGTCCGCACTGTGCTTCCCCACGGCATTGGCTCGGCGCAGTGTGTGCTCCATCCTGAGCTTCTCACACACACTCAGGCTGTTCGACAGCGGCACGGCCCTCTCTCTCCCCAGGGCCTGCAGACACGCACGAACACACAGCGCTGAATCCGTGCGAGGACACCGGCTTTTAATGGCCCACTCTGGTCAAACGCATACACATCCCTGTGCACCACAGTACCTTGTATGCATCCCCCGATTTGAATCCCTCCTCGAGAATACTGAGGAGCTCGTTCTCGCTGGCGTGCTCTGGATCGTGCACGTAGAACAGGTACTCCAGCCAGCGTTTGTAGTTTCTGCCCAGAGACGAGGCAGGAAGGGGGGAAATTAGGGTAGGGTTCAAAGTTGGGAAACATAAGAGATATCATTTACATCGTCCGCCAAAGATAAAAAGACAGACGTTGACACAGAATACAAAAAAAATATCGGTTGCCACCTCCCGCATTTAAAACCTTTTGTTTTTCATGTTATTCATTGGCTTGGACACTGACTGTGGGAGATCCACAGGGACCACATGTATTGCTGACATCTGGCTATGTTGAGAGAGATTTGTACAATGGACAGAAAAAAAAGCAGTTGGAGAATTCGATAAATGCTGCCATGTTATATCATTTTGGTGTAATGCCATCAGTGCTGCAAGCGCTGGCAGAACACATTGATCACTAATTGACTGGCACATGATTTGACACCTGGTTCTACCCGAGGCCTTCTGTGTGTGCGGAACGGTTATTGTTCCATATGATTTGTCATCTTGGGGGATCTCCATGAAGTCATCAGATCTCTAATATTACTTCCATAAATACATTATTATATTTTATTTAGACTGAGTCATTCATTGCCCATGATTATCATTCCCAAAAATATGAAACGTGTTCATCCAGATTTACAAGCAGCTTTTTCAGCATACAAATCAAGGGAAGTGAACCCGCGCAATGCCAAACGAAAAACATCTGAGAACAACTCAGAAACAGGCAAATTTACTGAAAGCGTTAACGCCATAGCTCACTGGTGATTTAGCAGCTTATGAAAGAATAATGGCAAGCCTGAAGCTTTTTACACATTCTATAATTCATGACTGACTGCAGTCTACTACAGCAAACCACTCAGTCAGAGAAAATACAGACAATATTTCCAACAGTTTATTCAACACAGTAATTGAAAGACGGTTCGCTTACCATCCCTTTCAAATTATTAATACATTGACTTGAACTTTATAGGACTCTCTCTTGTCCTTGTGGGTTTCTAATGGAAACAGTCACTCTATTGGCCAGGGAACGCAAAATGCTTATTTTCAACTCTCCTGCTCAGCCTCATTGCATTTGCTAATATAAATAAGAAAACAATGAATACTGCGCTGTCTTTGCGCATTTCACTGGTTGGTTCAAAATGTATCCACAGTATCGCTATTTGTGTAAAACAGATCGTAAATCCAAATTTGACCCATTTTATGGCTACGGCTGTCATGCACTACTTCTGTGGATCTACCTGGAGCCCTATAGCAAGGCTCCCGTTATGATATTATAATGTTAGACGATTATGGCCGAGCTGCAGTGGTTATGTAAGCCTTAAGTCTAAATATGGAGTGCCAATACTCTCTAAAGACTAATGAGGACTCCTATTTTTAAATACATTTGAGAACTCCCTGTTTTATGAAGCCCCGGTTTAGAGACTGCGGAGGAATGATTAACAGCTCATTTTGTAGCCGATGGCTGATGAAGCTGTCCGTGATCTTTGGGCTGTGCTTTTTGCAGTAAATAAACATATTCATGTTATTTTGCTTATTACGCCCTGTCAGAAAATTAAATGTGAGTGTGCACCAGTAATCTGTATGACTTTAGAGTTGCTAAAGTGTAGCCATCAAAGAGCAAAATATGCAGTGTGATTGTTTACCCACACAGGGATCACAAACACATGATCGCATGATGCCCCTCACACGGCGAGCTAACCTGGCCCTTATGTCTCTCTGGGGTGACGCGCCTGCCTGTAAAGGATGTGTGTGCACACAGAGCTCTGGAACACTCCCCTACGCACCTGTAGCAACCTCAGCTGACCACTAGGCGTTGGTCTCACAACCTGAGTCTAACAGCACCGATGTTACCGGTGCAGTTCAAACAGGCATTTCTCACAACCTCTCCGCCCAAATCTCAAGACAAAGAGACGCAATGAGCTCTCTGTGAAAACGGCCCGTGTGTGTGTGCGCTCACTGTGAGAAGGTGTCCTCGCTGGCCAGCAGGGCGTGCAGCTTGTCCTCGAAGCGCAGCCGCAGCGCCCGGTTGTGGATGCGGATGATGCGGTTGATCTTGATCCCGGTGACGCCGTGGCCCTTGAAGTCCCAGACGCAGAAGCGCGACAGGAGCAGGTCGTAGCAGGAATTGAACCTAGCGGGGGAACCGTGGACAAAGAGGTCAGGGCCGCCCTCCCTGCGGCTGGGGACGGGGATCCCAGAGGAGTCAGACAAGATAAGGCCCGCTGTGGCCTTATGGCCTTATGGCCTCCCGTGTGGTCCAGTGGTTACAACGTTTGACGCTGGACCACGGCGACCGGGGTTCGATTCCCCGTCGCGCCAGAGTCGGCTCTGGCTGGGAGTGCCACTGGGGGCGGTGATTGGCTGTCCGCCCCAGGGAGGGGGAGGGAAGCCAACAGGACGTTCGCTGCACACAGGAGTGGCTCTGCAGTACCGGGTTGCGGTTGACGGCCTGGCGATTCGTCACTACCGGTCGCAGGGCTACAGCAGCGAACTCGCATTGCAAGGGGGATTGACTTGAAAATAGCTGGGTGTAATTGGCTACCAAATTGGGAGAAAATGGGATAAAATCTGAAACAAATTCTTTAAATTCCTGCTGTGACCGATTGCCTGAGCAGCGGTGTGTGCGGTATTGAGTCGGGGTGAGTACCAGGGGTCAGCGGGGCTGCCCTCCTCAAAGCGGATGTTCCCCACCGTCTCCAGCTCCATTAACAGGAAGTGCACCATCTTCTCCTTCTTCTCTGTGGTCAGGGCCAGGTGGTGCTGGTGACGGGTCTCGATCCTGCAGGACAGAAGCGCTCACACTGCTCTAAACAACCTCAGAACCAGCACACATTCACAGTCAAAACCAGCCCAAAGCACGCTTCAGCCTATCCAAAAACTCCTTTAACGAGTCAACCGGTCAGTTATTAGGTGCAATAATCTGTATCTTTACATGAAAGAAACATAAGCGAGGGTAAAAATGACAGTCATTCTCCCACTATGCATAACTTGTGGTGGCTGAACTCAGGGGTTGGCCTCTATCAGTCATCAAGTCACAATTCTCATTATCTTTAGTTCTGTTACCTCCACTCCTGTTCCTGTGCAAACACCCAATCTGTTATTTCATGTAGAAATAATAACAAGGGCCCTGACTGCAGGCGGAAGAGGAACTCACAGACAAAAATATGCTTGCTGAGAAAAGCATGAATTCAAATAAAATCAGTTTTCGTTGGCAGACCATCTGTAATGGCAATCCAAATCTTTGGACTGCTTTTACATTCCGGCGAATGCCTTGACCGTTACACCACCCGACACCTTTACTTTTGATCCAAAGACAAAGCTGAACATAAAATAAAATAAAAATGATATCCTTTATTTAACCAGGGTAGTCACGTTGAGATTGGCATCTCTTTTTCAACTGAACATAGCGAGCACTGCGGTATTCAGCATCGCTAAGAAAAACAACATGTTATCTAACTCTTATGTGCTTTGTTATTGCAGCCCTGATACGGCAAGCGTGCTGGCGTACTCACTCCTCCAGCCTCCTCGTCCACAGTCTCAGCCTCTCTTTCACAGCGTCCATTTTGTGGCGGAGTTTGTGCTCGAAATTGGGGTCCCTGACGAGGTCAGCGGGTGATTGGCTGCCTTCGCTCGCTCCCTCGACCGGCACGGAAGGGCTATCCTCCCAGGTGCGAGCAGACCTCCTGTGCGCGGCCTGCACCTCCATCAGCTCGTACTCCAGCTGCCCAATTAAAGGCGATAAGCAGCAAGATGCATTGGCTCTCTCAAACAGCACGGGGCCTGTTTGAGGTGAGACTGGGCCTGACCTTCACAGTGCCTGCCCCCCCTCACACAATCTGACCATGCTATTTGCTACAAGGGCATACAATGCACCCAAGGACACCACCAGTTCCACACACATAAGTCAAACTGCTTAAAGCAACTAAATCAACTATTCACTCCGAAATTCCGTGTCTGTGATATTTCAGCCTAAGGCGCTCTAGCTCTGACAGTTTCTGGAGAATAGTTTCCTGTAAGTCAGGAACCTCATTTTTTTTCAGATCAAGCCTAGACTCACTTTGGAATATCCCAAGACCGCTGTGCTAAGCATTATTTTAGTAATACAGTAAAATGACAACAAGCCATATTAAAACAGAAAGGAGTTTCCTTAAACTACTGGATTTTTGTCCTGAGACTCATACTTATAAATCTTCTTACATTTTCTACATTTACATTTTAAACATTTAGCAGACGCTCTTATCCAGAGCAACTTACAAGATGCGCATCAATACATGGTAAGAACAATCATAGTTCGCACAAGAGATCAGTGCTTCTTACACACAGTTGAACCAATTAGTGAACGACTCCTTCACTTATTTTACAATTTCTTTCTTAATTTCGCACAACCCATATTGCTATGAATCGATAAGACCTCCCGAGGAAGAGTGTGCAAGCTTGGTAGCGGTTGTGAGAAGCAGAGTGGGAACAAAGCAGGAAGGGCATGCCGCTCGGTGTGTTATACCCACGTGTTTGAGCGTGCAGCTGAGAGCCCTGACCCGCTCCTCTGGGAGCTTCAGGAGTTTCCTCTTGTGCTCCAGCAGCTTGGCCTGGGCCTTAGCCAGCGGCCTCTGGGACGACTTCACCCGCATGTTGTAGTACATCATCTTCTTCAGCACGGTGGACTGCAAGAGAGGCACACCGTGTTGGAGCCAAAATGGCTTTATGTTTATTATTTGTGACAAAACGTCCTATTTTTGAGTTGTAGTTTGGCCTATCTGAAAAATGAACAATATAAGCTTTTTATTGGCCGTTGTTAATGGGTCCCGCCCAACTTCTAAGGACACATGATGGACTTTTAAGGAAGTGTTTTTCTTTTGCAAGAAGCAAGCGCATCGCACGCCACTCATCTGGATTAATGCGAGCCTCGACGACGGGACTGGACTGTGGGACTGTGGATATGAGATTAATAACATAAGGTGACCCCTCGAGCAGAGAATTAATTCCAGAATTCGTGGTTCAGTGTAGCTCGGTAGGTAGAGCGTGGCGTTGGCAACGCTGAGGCTGTGGGTTCAATTCCCACTGGGGCCACATATACTGAAAAATGAATGCATTCACTACTGTAAGTCGCTTTGGATAAAAGCGTCTGCTAAATGCCATATGTACGTATGTATGTATATGTATGGGCCAGCAGAAACTAGCAGCCCTTGGGACTGTGCCCTCCCCCTTGGTCCCAAAGAGTGGAGTTGTGTACCCCTAGCTTTCCAATGAAAATAAGGCTGCTTTTAGAAGAGACCTAGTCACTGTCGGGAGAGCTGTGCACACTGCCGTCGGCCCTCACCTCCGCCATGTCTTTTAATTGCTTGTTGGAAACGTCGTAAGTGTCCAGCCTCTGCAGGCCAGGCATGTGGTAGAGCACATGTGTGGAGTAGTTACACAGCAGGCACACGGGGTTGGGGAAGGACTGGGGGTCCTTCAGTCCCAGGGACTTCAGGTTAGTAAGGCGTGCCAGGTGAGTCAGCTCCTGTAACACACACAGATTATTTCCTCAGGCGGGAGCCACTTTGGATAAAGACTTCTGGTGTTGTTTATCATGCATTAAAATGACTACACGTCCATTTTTGTTGTTGGAGCAACTTGCTAATGGGTAAAAACAACACTTCCTGGAAACCAACACTCAAACCTAAAGTGTTAGACCAAGTCTCTATAAAACTCAAGTTATTCATTCATTGCTATCTAACTAAAATGAATTATTACCTAACTAAACATGAAGGGCAAAAGCCTGAGTGAATTGGTTTACTTTCACAGCTGGAATTGAGCTGGAATTGAACTTATCAGATATACACATTGAGACCTCATATCTACAGCCTAGTTGTAAGACATAAAAGCACTGGTGTAGTGAGTCATGCACATCAACAACAATAATACGACAACGGCTTGATGGTCCACCTCAGAGGTTTGTGGTATGAAGGCAAATGTGTTTTGGAGGTTCTCCCAGAGATTTAAACATTTATTGCGGTTTGATACAGAGAGCATCCTGAAGTAGCAGATACTTCCATATAGGAGATGTGGCTCCACTATGCTGCAATAAAATATCAGCAGCAGTTTGTTTAATGAAGGAGCACAAAAGCACAGTACAAACAGTCACTGATGCCATATTTTACAGCTTCAGTCATATTCTGGTTGATAGCAAGTTTATTTCCCATGGGTATCTAAAATAACAGTCTCTCCACTTCTAGGGGTGGGGCCATTTGGTACAGCCCTGTGAAATCAAGTTATCCAGCATCTCTTTCCTCTTAGAGACATTGACATCAGATCATTCTTAAAGCAGCACATTGAGTCGTAGTTAATTGATATATCCTTACATACAAAATGTATTAATGTATCCCAGAGGCGTACTGGTGTAGGTTGTGACCAGAGAGAGACTGATTTGTTGATTTTGACAGTCTGGGTTCTACAGTTAAATAAGAAAAAACGTGCTTGCCAAAACATTTGAGTCATTGAGGTTTTTCTATCGTATTGTGCTATGGAATTTATTAAAAGCAGGCCTATATTCCGCAAATAGTACTCTAGCACAGTGCCCCACTAAACAGAAGTGCTTGAGTAGCTTGTAGACAGGTTACTGGGTCATCCGTGCCTCTGCTAGTCCTACAGGACAGCGGAGGCACAGCCAGACGGTGGGAAGCAGTGAGGGAATTGGTATAACTGTCTATAATTTTCCGCATGGTGGGAATGGCGCCTGTGCTCAGTGATGCCTGGAACAGAGGGAGAAGAATAGTGCCTCCTCTGGTTGAGCGGGGACGTTGCGGTCTGCCTGCGCCAGCTGTGCATGGGGTTCAGTCATCTGCCACAGCGGCTCTCTGGAATTGACTGGGGATGTCTGAGTGGTGGGATAGGCTTACAAATAGGACTGGCACTCCAAATTGGGATAAAAAGTCAAAATTTGAAAATAATTGCAAAAAGTTGTAATTAGCTGTAATTAGTGGGTCAGTGCCATACGATGCAAAGCAGGACAACTCTGGCAACCCCATACATTCTACTGTGAAGTCACAGGTGTTGAATCTGAAGAAAAACTGTTTACGTTTGGGGACAGAAGACTAAATCAGAATAGGTTGATGAGGAGGGTTTGTCAGGAATACTCCAATGCTACAATACTGCACTACTTTATACTTACATTTACATTTTAGGCATTTAGCAGACGCTCTTATCCAGAGCGACTTACAGTTTACATTTCTTTACATACAATCCATTTATACAGCTGGATATTTTTACTGAAGCAATTCAGGTTAAGTACCTTGCTCAAGGGTACAACGGCAGTGCTCCACCTAGGAATTGAACCAGCGACCTCTGAGTTACAAGCCCAGCTCCCTAACCATTACACTACACTGCCGTCCCAACACTTGACAAAGTGAGGCCTGAACACACCATGTTACCATTTCACATGAAACA
Source organism: Aldrovandia affinis (assembly GCA_029706075.1). Taxonomy (NCBI): domain Eukaryota; kingdom Metazoa; phylum Chordata; class Actinopteri; order Notacanthiformes; family Halosauridae; genus Aldrovandia; species Aldrovandia affinis. The sequence goes on from JAINUG010000021.1 coordinate 1,406,395, forward strand.
CAGTATGCCTCTATTCATTTATTCTGCTGTGTACTTAGTTTTATAAGATGCACAATTTACAATGTGTTCCTAAGCATACAATGCTAGAACACAAAACCACTCGTAAGTTTGTTATTTGTCTCTGTAGAGAAAAAGGCAAAGCATGTGAATTTGAATGAAATGCATTATGCGTACTCCACAATGTGCAAATTGCTTTTGTGTTATTTGAAAAGTATTACAGTATTTTTCAGAAAGAAAATGAAAGACGTGTTACATTGTAATGATGACATTGATTGAAAAGCAGAGCCTCAGTGGAATTGAATGCCACTAAAATTAAAAGATCTTTTAAAAATGGATTCAAATAAGCCCTTTGTTATAGGACATAATAAGATCCTTTAAGATCAATAAAGCCAAGAAAACATAGACATTATTTAGGCATTCTTTACGTGACAACCCATCAAAAATAATGGGTCACGTTATATGGCATCTGATTTTATATTGTTTCTCTGATTTAAGAAAAAGTCAATAACCAGAAGAGAATAACAACTTATAGTAAAACAAACCAATGCAACATATTTTCAGGTGGGTGAAATAGCTAATCATTGGTCATTTCAGCAATGCAAAGATGGTCATAAATGAGATTAATCATTAAACAATGTTGCTTCATACGTACCTTAAAGGAGCTGATTTTATTTCCTGACAAATTCAGATTTTGAAGACCGGAGTTAAGATCCAGACTATGCCCTGAAAAATACATTTGAAAAATGTATTATTTGACTTAAATGTGGTAACATGGTCAATCAGTCTTTGCCTACAGTACATTATGGCTCAATTTCCTCCCTCTGTCAAAAGAATAATGATTATAGAATATGGCCAATACACAAACATCTCTGATATGGCTCCTATGTATTCTGTCTATCTATAACATGCTGGCAATTAACTATGTAACATGACAGAGTGCATAAAAATATGTTTTTAATATAAATAATTTCATTGCAAACAGCATATAAATAAACTCCAAAAAAACACAAAACGGAGAACACTTTTGGATTTATGAACTTACCAATTTGTTCAATTCCATTGTCAGCGAGGTTCAACTCTCTCAGATTTTGAAGTGTATCCAGTCCCTATGCATGGAAAAGGTAAAATAGCAGAAAATTCACTTGAACTGTCCAATTACATCCCACTGCTTCAATTCAAGGTTGAAGGTAAATTCATTTCTATAGCTGTGCTTGAGAAGCAGAAAACTGTTCCCAATGCAATCATTTTTGTGTTAGGAACAGTGGAACCTCTCCCAAGGCCAGCTGCTTGCAATCTGATTACTATATAAATCAAAATATTGATGAAACCGGCTGTAAAATAAGCTCACCTCAATGAGAGTAATGTGGTTGCTGTTGATCCATAAGACCTGTAGGTTCACCAGCATCTCCAGGTTTTCAATCTTACTTATCTTATTGTCATAGATGAAAAGCTTCTGTAACTGAAGGCAAGTTTGGAATCCAGAAATCTCCTGCAACAGCAGCAGATAGAAAAGAGCAAATTACTTTTGGAAGTAGAGCTTCACTACATGCTCACAATAGAAATACAACTGTGGAATTAACCACTACCGTATAATGATGATGATGATTGTGTTTGGATAGAGAGGACAGCAGTGGGACAGGATAGCGTTCACTTAAAAGTCAAATTATCAGTTGAGAGTGCGATTTTCAGGTGAGATAAGCCAAGTACGCCAAGGCTTAGACACGACACACTGCAGAAAATCAAATGGAAGACCATGCTCACTGTCAGCTGGCATTCCGCAACCCAGAGCTCCTGCAGCAAAGGGCAAGAATCCAGGCCCTGGATGCAGCTCACGCTCTGGCCCACCACTATCAACTGGCTTAGCCTGGGGAACAAGGAGAGCCCCACCATGCGTGGATACCCTGAGAAAAACATCTCCAGAGACCTGATGTTGCTCCCGTCCTGGGGCACCTTCTCATAGGACACACCGTTGGTAATGCACTGTTCAAGGGTAGAGTAATTCTCTATTCAGCATCACATACACATTTTCCATGAAATCACAAGCTGGGTCAGACATCACAACTTAAATGTTTCAACATCTTACCAAGTCCTTGATGACTTCTTCATCGCCATTTTGTTTTTGCTTTTCACTCTGTGTCATGATTTCTTTTGAGCTGACATGTACTGATGGTCACGGAGATCCTGCACATCAGACCCAGGGATAGGGTAGGGTGTAATTTCGACATGTGCTGTTATAACAGAGGTTATTATAGTTATCTAGCTGTTTAGCTATTCTTGAAAACACAAAGGGGGACCAAATGGATTTTCTGCATGACTAATTGCATATTACTTGCTACCTAGTTAGTCAGCCAACACGGCATACTCTTGCTTAGCTATCTAATTAGGTTAACAGAAAGCAGACGTCTAGTTGTGAGATTGGCAATAGCGAACGTTCAATGTTGGGACCGGCCTGTTTTCACGCCCACCATAAATTATCAAATTATGCTTATTGTTCCTTAACTACAATGTCCTTAAACTCCTGAATAAACTTAGCTAACCCACCATCTTAATACAACCATCATAGCTATAGAGTCATTTATAAAAATTAGGACCAACTTAATTATCAAAGTATCAAAAGTAGCACCAACGTGTCTAGCAAGCATGACAAATACCGAGCTAACGTTAGTAACGTTAACTTAAACAGTTATAATTAGCTAGCCAAGTTATGTGTTTCTTGAAACAATTTTATTATTTTAAAAGAGCAAATTGTCATGAATTATATGGCATCAGAAAGCACAACGCTATCTACTTACCGTTTAAAAAATAAAAAGAATGCATTACAAGTAAATGTAGCTAACTAACTAGCTACAGCATTTCCCCGGCAGTGTTTATTTCGTTAACTACCCGTTTCTAAGGAAGTCTGCGTCACGTTGCTCGGGAGCCACTTACAGGTTTTTCTTCAAATTTGCCGATTTGTCTATACTCTACATAACCACAAGAGGACGCTAAAGAGCTTTCGTACATGTGCTATCCCTCATAAATAAGCGAATAATACCTCCAAATTCTGGAGTCCATAAATTGCCTATTTAATGCAAAATATAGCGCTCCATCTCTTTATCGCGAATGTTTAAAAACAACTGAAGTCAGAAATGTACTTTACTTCAAACATTTAGTAATTAGCGAATCGATTCGCTTAGCATTTATGGATTACAATCTAGATATAAGATATTTTAATTAATGTACTGATAAACAGTAGTCAGATTCAATATTAAGCTACCACAGTGTCCTCTACACAAAACGATGTACTGTGTTTCAATGTATATGGAAAATTACTATTGTGACATTTTCAAAATAAATGTGCAATCGCTTTTCGATTTCCTATCAGTTTAATTGATCACCGAAACCACGTTGTTAAAGAAATGAAATATCAACTGGGTATGCAGTGTGAATTGTCAGGGTAACCTACATTTATGCACTTTGTCTTACTTGGGAATGTCGTTCGATTTTATTTCTAATGTATGTTTCAATAAATGCATAGATATTGCTATAAATATGACGGATTCTGTTGCACTTGTTGTAGATGCAAATTCAAATGATCAAGTTCGATCTGGGAGTGCTCTGCACAGCCCCACTGCAAACGGTTAATAGAATGTTACTTTCCGTCCCAAATCCTTGCCTACCATAAGCCACACAGATACGATGACGTCAGCATCGAAACATTGAACTAAACAGGCCATTTTCACATGCGTATTCCTCCACCAACCGGAGTGCATAGTCTTGCTGAGACGTTTCATAACAGTAACTTCGAATCAAATTCGTTGAGGCAGCAGTTTTTTGATGCGATTTCGTTTTTTTTATTCCTTTGACCAACCCCTTTGTTCAGTCTTGTCAGATTGATAGCTACTAGTTCGCCAGCTATCACAGCGCTACCGAACCCACAACTAGCATGTCCGTGAAACCCAGCGAGGAGCAAGGTTCGGAGGGGAGGTGGTTTGGGGAGGATTTTGAGAAGATAGATTGCTTTGGGAGTACCGTACCCCGGTTCGACGAGCGAGGAGATGAATTACAGCCACAAAACTGGGAGGATGAGACCACTGAACAGAAACAACAATGCCTCTATGATCCGGAGAGCAATCGGCAACGGCCCCCCGTTGCCATGGAAACTGCATCTACAGGTAAAGCAGGCTAGCTAATGTTAGCTAACTTAATACGGCCAAATAAAATACGGTGGCAAGAAAAAGTGTAACGTAAAGTATCTAGCCAACGCACTTTACTCCTTAGCTAGCAAGCTTTTGCTTATGAATGGCCACCTAACAATCTCATAAGTGTACGTGTCGTCTGAAACTGAACAAAGTTTCCTAGCTACGAGTAACATAGCTAGCAAGAATAGCCAACTAGCCTGCTGACTTAGATAAACAGCTAGCTACCTGTTATCCGACAGCAGGGCTTTGGCGTCTGTCAAAAAATGATAGATAATGTTACTCGAACTGTTGGATAGCTAGCTGATTACCATGAGGTTGTATTTATATAGGTAGGTGTAAGAGTAGTGGCACTTAAATTTGAGCTCCTCATTGTGCGATTGGGCTCGAGTAATGTTAACTGTTCCAACTTGGAAGTTTAACTGGAAACACACTATTAACGAGTAAATATAATTCCTTGTAGGAACTTGAAAACATTAAAACAAATGGTTAAGGTACAACAGTTTTGTTTCATTGTATTCAATTGTACTCGACTTAATTTCTATTTCTATTTCAATTGAATAGTCGATTCAGAACTGAAAATAACGGCAAAAAGTTGTATAATCCAATTAACCACTCGTATCATTGTATTTCATTGTATTTGAGTGTTTATTTATTTATGTTGCACGTATCAATGGTATAAGCGAGTAAACCACTCCTGGCTGTGTGGTTGTATAAAAATAAACCACAACAGGGTGGTATGATGCGGTCCCAGGCAAAGCGGAGGTGTTGAACACCCTGAAGTGGTTTGTTTTCATACAACTGCACAATGGTTTACTCGCTTATACCATTGATACTTGCAACATAAATAAATAAACACTCAAATACAATGATACAAGTGATTTATTGGATTATACAACTTTTTGCCGTTATTTTCAGTTCTGAGTCGACTATTCAATTGAAATAGAAATAGAAATTGTGTCGAGTATTTAACCAAGTCTTGATATAAAGTAAACTCTAAACACATAAAATAACGCTAACTTTAGCTATCAAATTAATCAGACCATAGACATAGATTATGTTGCTAACGTTCTATTATGGTATACGTTTATATTTCTTACGTCAGCTTTGTAGACATAGCTGCGTGGAACACTTTTTAGAATGCATTAGCCTAACATTTTAATTATGTATCTTATTAAATCTTTGATCCGAACCCCTGTGAAAAGAAGGCACGATTTCCGAAGAGCCATAAATCATTTTAGCATGATGGATTTTCAGCATGACGAAGTATTTAACTTAACTTAATTTAAGCCTTGTCAATATCAGCCTTACAGTATAATCATGAAAGATCAACCGCAAGGGATGTATACACGCATCGCTCTGGCAGCATACACAACTGAAAGAATGCAAATACTGTAAATCATGAAGTTTACATAAGTGGGTCACAGTTGGCATCCACCGTCTTTTGAGTGAGCGAATGAATGTTGTGCAGAGGGGGATGGGGCTGCTGGATGCTCAGTGGGTCGAAGGACAAAGGGCATGTGGCAGGTCCTCCGCAGCCGACACTGGTCACGGAGTTTAGCTTTAGGAGATTGGTATGGGTCATTTACCATCATTTCCGCAATGTTCCCTAATTTCCTCAATGTTTCTGCTATTCGCCAGGGTTCAGTTTGGTTTCATTTGTTTAACCACTCGGTCTTAATGACCAGTACCCTAAACCAGTGGTTCCAAACCGGTGTGCCGTGATAAGAATATAATTTCAGTCACGCCAAGTAAGAAAACATAAAGTAAGAAAATATAAATAATTATCGAATAAACCTAAATATTAAAATTATACCTACGAGTATAAAAACGAACAAAATGCGATGAAGGCTGCGTTTCCTATTTTTCCTTTAGCTTAAACCTCATAATATTGCGTCTGAACAATGTTTCAAAAAAGATGAGCCATATTAGAACTTGTATAGTTATCTATACTCAACTGACATCATATTATTCGGAAACAAGATAATGTATGCAAAACGCGTAGCTACTACAGCTGTCTATAATATACTTTAAGTGGAAAATTTGCAGGCGAACGTTCATATTTACTCTTTTATATGCGAAACAGCATTGGGAAATTCTAAACAAAAAGAAGTGACAATCCTGCGTCAGAAATAACGGAACCGAAAGAGATTAAAAAATATTGTTCATAGACAGTACAGTAACAGCTAATAGTGATAGAGTAGGCTACTTGGCATTAAGACTTTCACGGGCTGCATCCGTTTCAACACTATGAGGGCGAGCTGGCCGTTCTCTTTAACTAACATCCAACATCCAAAAACAGTCTCACTGTGAATAGCACTAGGCCAGTCTGTGAATAAAGCAAGACCTACGAGTAGGTGTAAGATGGCTCTACTCCCAGTCAGCAGGGCCATGTGTCACAAGTTTCAAGTCAAATGCCCCACACTTTATTCCTTTAATTTTATTTATAAGTATTCCAGACGTGTTGTTTTTATAGCTCAGAAGGAACATTTTATTCTGTTACAAATATGAACTACCACAATGAGTAATTAAAAATGCAGATGCTTAGCCTAAATACTGCTAAAATAGTTGTTGCAGTTCACATTTATAAATGGTATTGAAAATATTAAGTTATAGTTATTATGTGTAACTGGTGATAAGGTGCCCATTGTTTTAAATACTGAATAAATGTATCGGATGGAGGCTTTAGTTGTTTTAGGTTTTATATGTGCCGTAGAATCTTTTATTGTGAAAAGGTGTGCCTAGATATAGAAAAAGTTGGGCACCACTGCCCTAAACGTCCATCAGTCTTGTTTTCAGAAAGTTGATACTAGCACACAGCCAATGGGATTGACCCAGGGACAATAAAGCCCCATTATATGCAAGGTATCACAACTCTAAAACTAGAGGAGATCTTATTCTGAAATTAAATTAGCACAAATACTAAGGGCTAGATTTACTAAGATAATCGCAGCACAAAGACGGTTGCTATTTTGTTGCATTCGCAAATAGCAACACATTAACGACCAATTTACTAAGACTGGTTCTAATTACGCAATCAAAGAAATGAAACGCCCTCATTTGCAATTTGCGGTAGGATACACCCATTAAAAGGGTCCTAAGCAACATTGCACGCTCATACGTCCAGATCACGCCAAGAAATGGATACGTAGCAACCAGGACCAAGTAGCAAGGGAACAATGAGAAAAATAAAACATTTTACAGATCATGAAATAGAGGTATTGGTCAATGAGGTGCAGCGTTACAACGCCATATTACAGCATAGGAAAACAACACCAACGGAGAAGAAAAAACGACACTACGAAATAAATTAATTCATTAGGCATAATAAAACAGTAGATGATGTAAAGAAAACAAACAACCGATAATGTAAAGAAAATATGATATGATGTTGTCCAACAGAAAAACTTTCCTACAACATAATGCAGGAAAAAGTCACCGGCGGTGGTCCAACCGAGGAAAGAATATTAGAATAAGAACAAATAATAGAAACGACCAAACTTATGATGGGAGAAGGCCACAGAGCATCTGAAAGTAAAACTGATATCAGCACTCATGAAATACCACCTGGGTTCAAGAGTTCTTAAAATTGTCACGCAAAGAGGAGAGTCACAATTAAGGCATGCATTTAATGCAGTTAATCAGGCGGAATACTTAATTTACGAAACCTCATTTACAAAATCTCCACCCTGTTTTAGCGCGTTCACCCCAGGTATACATATGCATGAACAGATTTACAGCAACTGTTCATCTAAAGGAAAGTCGCAAAGTGACTTAACTCCCGCAAATTACATCCTAATAGCGATTTGACTCATTGTGACCTTTTTTCCCCCCCCGGATTTAATGATTTATTAAATCCGACGTAGATATTGCGACCTTGTAGTGACTGCTTTTGCATTGGAAAAGCAGTCTCAATCCTTTAGTAAATCTGGCCCTAAGAGTAGTTAATCTTAGACAATCACAATGAGGAGGTATTATTGAAATATTCATGTTCATATTTTCAATGTAGAAAAAATGAATACATACATACCCAACATAATCTCAAAGGTCATTTATATAATGGGACATGTACATACTCTTGACATAAACCTAGTGTCTGCCTGATGTATAGATCAAAAGTTACAAAGTCAGAATAGAAACTTGCTGACTCTTAAATGGGAACTATTTCGATATATCATGTCTAAGAAATATGACTGGGGAAAGTGGAATTGCATCAATTATGGATGTGCTTATTTTAATGGAAATCTAAGGGTAGAAATGTGGGTCTGTATGGCTCAAAAGGTAGAGCATGTCACTGACAACGCTGAGGTTATATGGAAAAATGTATGCATTCATTACTGTAAGTTGCTTTGGATAAAAGTGTCTGCTAAATGGCATATATGAAATCTATCCAAGATAGATTTCACCTGGAATCACATTACGTTTCTCTAGGTTTTGTTTGGTAGTTATATTTATCATTCTAAAACATTAAGGCAAAATTGAAATCTAAAACTTTGTGTGATTTTACTAATTGTGTGGAGGTATGCTCTGTTTTTGTTGCCACACATGTAGGCTACAATGTTATCTGTTTGTTATTTGTAACTTTTTTTTACCATAAAAAGATGTGCCATCTGCCAAGGGAATCATCCTTTCTATGTCATGGATTTAAACATAGTTCTCAATTGCAGTAAGCTTAAAAGCAAGCAAACTAATATTTTTGAACATTGGACTTTATGCACACGTTATTAAAACTGCTGACCAAGGCTAGTAGAAAAACCTGAGGTACCTTTGAGAATATTCAGCTTTTAATATAGGTTTTGTCACTCTGCTCATGTTCTAAATTAAGCTCACTCATATATATCTTTTTTTTTTTTTTTTGGAAAGAAGGGAGGATTCAATAAATGCAATTATAAAGGTTAATTATCTGGACAGCTCTGTTAAGCGCGTGTCCCTATAAATTGCTGCGAGGGGATTAGTGAGCTGTAGCTGTGAATGTCTTTAAAAGTGGTCGTTGGAATGTTATCATTGGCCAGCCTGCAGTGAAGGCTTCGATGACTGTTGCGTGTTTTACTTTAGTCAGAATCCACAATTGCTGGCAAAGCGAAGATTTTCCATGGGTGCGTTTCACTGTTTAACGAGTGCCACCGGGCCTATAAGTGTGCGTTTGTGTTGAATTACCGGATCTGTCCTTCACTCGGCTGCCGTTGTATTTCAGGCTGCTCTCGCTGCCCAGTGTATTTTGGCACCCTGCCTCTTGCCTGACGATCCAGTGTGAGCCAGGTGTTCCTCGGTCCTTGGCAGCGCGGATCTGGGTCCAGCCCGTGACTGCTCAGCCAGTGAAACTCCTTCCTTTCCAACTGCTCGTGCCTATGGTGTGGTGATTGGGACAGAGCAGTCAGGCAGAGTTTGGCTAAACTAGCAGTCAATGTTTCACGTAGTTGCCAGTGGTTGCAGACTCCACGTCTTGTCTCTAATGGAACATCTTTGCGTTCGGATGACTTGAAGAAGCGAAGAGTGGTGAAAAAGATGTCACTGGAATCGACTGACTGACACGATGCACAAAATAGAAATATGAAAACAAGATGCAACAGTAAACAGGCATGCATTCGTAAAGCAGCGTGCAATGCAGCGCGTGAACGAGAACGGGAGAAGTGTCAAGTGCCGATTGGTAATGGGTCAGCCCACTTGCAACAAATCAATATTGAAAAATTGGGTAATGACTCATTGAGAGGTTATGTGCTCACTCTTGTTGCTGTTGCTTACTCTTGGGTAAAATCGACGTCTTGAAGTAAGACTCAAATTCTCTAGGCAGCGGTTGGTCTTCATCAAGTGATATGCCATGTCAGTAGGCTGTTCGTGGGTAGGTGTTACGATGGCACTCTTGCAGCGTCAGCACTGAGAGGGCTCTAAATGGGCCACCTTGTCAGCCAGAGAAAGCAGGCAACTCCATGTCTCTGTAGCAAATACGCAAGAGGACATTTCACCCCTGGCAGGACCCAGGCTGTTTGGCTAGCAGAGTTCTCAGGAAGGAGCATCAGTCACGTACGCAGTGAAGCACGGCCTGCTTGACTGAAGTGCTAAGTAGGCCTGAAGTATAAGCTCATTCATCACAAAGGTTGGAAATGCTGTTAACATAATTTTCTGTAGGAACATTGTTGTAGTAATGACCTTCTTGCACATTAACTGCATTAGAACTGCATATTGCTTTTTTGTTAGGACAGAAGTTGTTTGCTCACAATTCAAGTTTTAATGGGTTATTGCTGATACTTTGTAAGATCCTGTTCATTAACTGGAACTTTGCTCTACATTTATAGACTCGTTGTTCTGTTTTTTTTAAATGTTGTTCTTCGGTCTAATATCCATTTGGTTGAATGTACTCTATTTCATGATTTGGTGTGGCAGTGTGGATCCGATGACCATATAGATAGCAAAGAGACATTTTATTGTGATGGGGGTGTGTACACTGGGTAGCAGCAACTATGCAATATGTCCAGACCAGGAACCAATGTACACAGAATATGCAACACTTAGGCTTGTAAACCCTTCCCCTAATAGCACCGCCAACACTGTCAATCTGACACACATATTGACTGTGCTGTGATAACACAGCAGGCGGCTGGACTGTTTAAAATCCAGTGAAAGGGTCAGTGCAGGGTCTAAATTCAAGCGAGAGATTCACTGAGAAGAGTGCAGATGAATGCGGATTCCTCTTGCAGTGTGTTGAGTTCTTTAGTGCACAGCACTGTGCTGGGGTGTTCCTCTGAGATCTTACCCATACAGCAACATCCTGTCCAGCGGTGTCACGCAACGGCCAGACACTAAAAATACTTCAGCTGCATGTGCACGTGGATCAATGGTTTCCGAAAGTCAGGCCAGTTATTAGCCAGTGATGTTTTCATGTTTGTCTGCGTGTTTGTCTCCTGTGTGGCGCAGTAGGCCTGGCCTCTGGAGAGATGAGCCCGTGGGACTCTGTGAGTCTGTTCTCAGTGTTTTTCCACTGCGGCGGCCCGCGTGCGTGCCCTCGCCCCGTAGCGTAGCGCGAAGGCTGCCTCCGCGAGCACTGCAGGCAATCCCCACCGTACCCACCTCTGCCGACAGCCGACAGCCGTCCGAACACGGTTGCGCGGCAGCAGCCTCCATGTTCCATCCGCAAGCTCGATTATCCGGCAAGGCTCGCCGAGCTATTTTTAGCGCAGGAGAGACAGGGTTTGCCGTTCACCTGGAAAGCAACGAGAGAGCCTCGTGCTCGCAATTCATTCACAGTCCTGCTGAAATATTCATGAGCAGCCGTTTGAAATTCCTCTGCTCGCTTTTTTTCTCCTGTGAGCCGTTTCGACCCTTTCTGTGCGTTCCTTGAGCCGGCGAGCGGTGGACCCGTGCACACCAGACGGGGGAAATCTATTTTAAGGCTTGAAAAAACACACGGCTGGCTAATTGTGGAATAGTCTGCTTTAATACCCGAGCGTTAGCATATAAATTGTAATGGGTGAGAGATGTCACTGTGGGGGAAGCGTGGAGTTCCGATGTGAAAAGAGACACTGATCCTGGCTACAGTATCCGCCTGACTTTTAGGTATCCATATCCTCCCCAAAACAGACAGGGAACCCGTTTTTTTGAGATGGGCTCACCAGTGCCCTGTTGCCCTCTCTCTGCCCTGGGCCTGAGCTGTAGTCCTAATCCATACAGTGTTTGCGCACCCTTCATGCTTGGTGGGCTGCTCATTGCCTGTGAATGGATGCCTTTCTCGGGCGCAGCCTTCCACTCATCCACCCATCCATTGGTGCGTTTGCCCGTTGGTCTCCCACGAGTGGCGGCTTTTGAGCTCCTCTCAATGAGAAACTCAGAAACAATGTGACCGAGGCTCTGAGGTCAAGGCATTCTCTCCACACTTACCCCATCCCTCATGCCGAATTCCTGAATGCTAAACACTGTGCAGGCTAATAATGACGAGGGAATGTGTTCAACACCAATGTGTGATGATGGAGAGTCTTTCTCATTGCGAGAAGAGAAAATGGCTTAAGTTTTTTTCTTAACTCGTTTTTGCGTCAGGTCAACCATGGTCAATTTGAATTAGCCAAATATTATGGGAAAAAACTGCTTGTTTGTACTTGTGCTTGTCTGGTCTTTGGAACTCTTGCTGGCCATGATTCAGTTAATCCCTCAGAGTGTGGGTTGAGAAATCTACGATCATCCCACAGACGTCCAGAGACTGTTTGAAGACTGTACCCGTCTGTACATGAAGACGTTTTCAATTGGACTTTTCTGTTGTTATATAGCCATATATTAGGCTACGTGTTTTGAAAGACATTCCTCTTAATGTTGTGTTAATACACTGCTTTTCATTGTCAATTATTATTTGGCCTTCATTATGGAAATTAGCAAATTTAGTCTAATTTTCCTCAGTGCCCAGAGTAAGCAGAACAAAGGCTTTTAACAGCTCTTGCAGCGATGTGGACTGTACACAGCATTTTCAAAGAGGTTTCTTTGCTTTGGGAATTATGGTAATTTGCCTACTTGTCTTTGATGAGATTACCCAGGGATATAGACAGTTTCATTTGAAGTAAAAAGTTCTTTATGAACGGCATGTTAGATTTCTAATTTTAAGTAAAAATCTTAATCTTAAGTAAAATCAGTCAAATTAGTAATAATTTGAATATTTGTATTATTATTTTTCTGTATACAGTTACAGTGCTCAGTTTTTACAGTTCTTTAGCAAAGCACGTCTGAAAACTGTGAGGTACGGGATAAGGACCCAGACGCAGACCAGGATCAGGCAGAAAGGAACGTTTAATTCAGGCAAGGATCAAAACCAGTAGACAGAGTAGCGAAGACACAAAATCGAAATCCAAGAGAGTAGTCAAAAAACAATCTAAAAAGTCAAAAACCAAGAAATCTGAAAAGGCAAACAAAACAGAATCGGCAGGCAAACTCGAAGTGAAACGGAAGGGGTGTCTCGGGAAAATACAACAGACTCTGGCTTACTGATAATCGGCACAGGGAATGAGGATCAACGTTCTGACAAAGAGTAAACGTAAACACGGAACTTATATACAAGCAGGGAAGGGAAACACAATAGGAATCAGGTGTGACTGGGAGGAGAGAATGGCAGGAACACAGGTGAGAACGATAGGAATCACTAATACAATAATGAGGGGAAACTAAAGACACGGACTGGGAAGCACATAGACACATAGAAAATATACGACCTGGAAGAGCAGGCAGACACGTGCACAGTTCGAAGGGGAAGAACGCATGGAGAATCTGCGTGCAGATAAAGCGAAACGTGAGAAGTGTACAGGGATAGGACAACGAGAGAGAGAATGATAGCGATAGATAGAAGCGTGAGATAATTAGCAATTAGTAATGTTAGTAACTTAATCTAAATCCCTAATGTTAGTAGATTAGTAGGTTAGTACTATATACATCTAACTAATATATACAAAGTGTTTTAGAAAGAAAGAAGGAAGTAAACGAGATAAGAAACCAAGATAGAAAAAACGTAAAGTTGAATTTCCCGAAGTGCATGACAAAGACAAGGAGTGGATCTCGAACAACAAGGAACACAGACAGACGGGGAACAGAACGTGAATGAAACGTGAATGATTAGAATAATAAATAAACAAAGTACAAAAACAAACCGAACAGACATTGCAAAACATAACAAAAATGTACTTAAAAGTGCCTTACACTACTGATGTTGTGCTGCAGAGTGAATTAAGAAGTTTAAGCAAAGGGCAGAAGAGCATATTTAAAGCATTTGACTGAAAATGGCAGCTTTCTCAAGGAAATGTCCCAAAAAATTACAGATAAGTTTCCGCTCCTTTGTAATTCAAGTAATGTTCATCAGAAATGCTACAGCAACAGAACTGCTTCACAACAGGTACAACTGGCGGTAGTGTGGTAGGATGGTTAGGGAACTGGGTTTGTAATGTTAAGGTTGCAGGTTCAATCCCCAGATGGGACACTGCCGTTGTACCCTTGAGCAAGGTACTTAACCTGAATTGCTTCAGTTAATATCCAGCTGTATAAATGGATTGTAAAGAAAGAAATGTAAACTGTGTAAGTCGCTCTGGATAAGAGCGTCTGCTAAATGCCTGTAACGCAACAACAGTTTTTTTACACAACATAATAGATCCAAGTCTTTAACTCGATGGCACAGATTTAATAGGCACATTTGAATAACCTTGTAGAGGCTCCTCTAGAGCGCGTTGCACGGAGGGGCCGGTGTCATTATTGATGACTGAACAGCACGTGTGCTGCATGGGTATAAATCCTCTCGATCGCGGCCGGGAGCTGAGCAGAACTGGAGAGCCGACCCCAGCAGGTAAGGGAATGGGAAAGTGGCAGTGTATTTATTGGTAATGCATGATGCTGCTGTATTTCCCAGAGTCCAAATTGGAAAAGCCATTGGGCTGTAAAGGATGCAATGCACATCAATTTACTGTTAACATTGTTAAGGTAACTGTTTATTACTGTTAACATCACTGTTATTACACCGGCTCTTCCCTTTGTAATGGTGAGCCAGGTTCTCTTGTGAAGTGTTTTCCTCCTTTTTGTACGAATATTTGAATAGTGCATTTCTCTTTTGCCATAATCCTTAATGCTCCAGTTCTGTAAAATGATGTGAATTTAGCTTTTCGTTGATCGTGGCTGGAATAAGAGGTGTTCAGGTATAATCAGTCTCTTGCAGACTGGTGCAATAGGGCTAGATAATCAATTCTTACAATTGTATTGGTTATAGGGTATATTTATTTAGTTTGTTTTGCATCCATATTTGTTTTAGGCAGAACTAGGCACATTCGATTGACATATTTGCATCTAGGTAAAACAATAATAAAAAAACGAAGCAAGGGTTGCTGTTAGCCTGTCTAATGGCAAATATGCAAATGAACACAGTTTGATAAAGATAGAGATGAATGCAAATGTGCCCTTTTCCATTAATTAAAGAATGGCTAGTGTGATGGGGCTGTCATTGCTCATAACAGAATTTATGCTCACAAACTGTGTTCCTGACACATTCGGTTCTCTAGAGAAGCAAGATTTTGCTCTCACAATGGGACAGAAACGTGCGAAGATTCAAGAATGCATTTAGCTGAGATTGTACACTCACATGCATGCCAAACAGCACCGTCAGCCAGAAACGGCAACGGACGCTTTGTGAATCACTGCAGGTGAAGAAACGTTTTAAAATAAAGCAAAGCCGGTCCTCTCTGAGTCTCGTGTGTCTCGCCTGAAATGAATCTTCCGCGGTGTTCTGTGGTCCTGGCGGGCACACTGTGGTATTAAGAGAGCGCGGGAGTAGAAACCGCCTGAGATTGGAGAGCTGGGATTGCTTGTTTGCTGAAAGAGGGAAATGGTGCTGCTGTGTCAGGTTCAGGTTCCTGGCGTTGCTGAGCACGTTGCTGGGGTACCTGCACACAGAATGAGTATACCCACATAGTTGTGGTGCAGGGAGATAGCCATTTACAGTGAGCTCTCACAAGGTCACTGTTTGCCCAGCTCTGATTGTCTATGATTGTCTATTTTGTCTAGGTTGTCTAGTTTGATTGTACTGTTTGACAGTTTGAACAGTAGGAGGTCTCAGCTTTGCCCTCACACAGAGACAATGTTCTCTCAAGCCCCTGACAGCAGATACCGCACACTGTTACCAGCACACCCCATGCTAGCCGCGAAAAAAGAAAGACGGAAGAAACAAATGTCTTTCCTGGCAAACGCTGCCCACAGTTGCAATCATTTTCAACTCGAGCAGCAGTACGCGCGATGTTAAATTAAGCACGAATGCTAATTAAACATGTTGCGTAAGGGTACGCTGACAGCACCTCGGCTCACTTGAATGCGCTCTGTGCTTTTCAGGAGTGAAATGTATTTTTTATCTTCGTTTTTTTAATTGCCGCAGTTTTGTCAACAAAAGCGACCATGGCACAGTGGTCTTCACGCTGAAAGCATCTCAGTAGGGTGGAGTTCAGGCGACACTTGAAGGCATGGGAAGCTCTGTTCACTTCCTGCTTCGGCCTTACGCTGTTCATCAACCAGGGGGACAAACTCTGGAGCAGGGAAGACAGCGTTCATAACGCCTGCTCTGTGCAGTAGTGCAGGAACGTCCACCATGCACACAGCATCAATGCAGGTGCATCCCTGGAAGTTGAGTGTGTATTTCCGGTCAGTCTGGTCATAGCCGGTTGGTCCATCTCAGCCATCAACAGCAGTAGGGTTTCCCTCCTTTTCCCCTGACACTTCAGCGCACTGCCTCTCGGCCACCAGACAACCTTCATCACGTCGATGAAAACAATGTGAAACAGGCTTCCGATGAAGCCGATGAACTAGTGGGTGTGACACAAAACACAGGTCCCGCTTCAAACCTGGCCTCCCGTCGTCCTGAGGGAACGGCTTTCTCCTGCCTGGAACCGCTGACCTCAGCGCCTCATATTGAATTACAATAGTAGTGTTAAAAAAGGACTCATATCATTTCCACAGAGTAAAAGCTTATCGATCCGTCCTGCATCCAGACAACCTGTACCGTTAAGAGATGAAATATCAAATTTAATGCTTTTCCAGTGCAATGCGCTTCCAGGACGTTCGATGAGCTGCTGAGAAATGAAGACGACTCCAGTCGTTTTAAGTGGGACTTAAAAGTCACCTTAGGTTCTTCTTTTTTTTTTTTTTTTACTTCCACTTCCCTGAAGATTTCACTGGATTATTTGGTTGCACTGAGCAACTGTATAGTTAAGTAGTTTTAAGTCCTAAGTTTCATTTTCCTGATCGAGAGTTCTCTGGAGATTTTCCCTCTCGTCGATAACGAGCACAGGAAGGATCGCCTCCTGGCCTCCTGGTCTGTGTTGACGTGGCCATTGTCAAGGAGGCAGGAGTGGTGTTCTATTGCGCCTTGCTGTGAGCAGAAGGCAACAGCCAGTAAGGAAGACTCTGGCACATAAAGATATACAGTAATGTATCAAAAGCATATATAAAGGTCCTTCCACGCACTAACATACAGTGCTGCCAACAGGCAAACTGTCATGCGCAGATTTATCATTCGAGCATATAGAAAGGTGTTTTTTTCCTGCTATTTCCTTTTGAGCGCACTCTCACTATTTCAACTGCGCTGCTTTATTGGAGCTGTGCGGGCGTACCTGCGAGTGCATTGTGGCAGCTGGTCACGAGCAGAAGAGGTGTGTGCGGCATTTAGCCGAGAGAGAGGAGGCCCCAGGGACAGCCCAGTCACAGTGGCTGTGTGGCTGTGTGGCTGTGTGACAGCCCTCTCTCCTGTCCTGGGGCCCCACGCTCATTATGCTGGAGGAAGGCCATGAAACAATGGCCATTTATGAATGAGGACAGCCACATACACACCTCCCCCATTAGCGAGGCCGCTGCCATCTCTTCGGCGCTGCTGTCTGGAAACAGGAAGCCCAACACCCAAGGGAGGGAGAGAGGGAGAGGCAGAGAGAGAGAGAGAGAAAGAGAGAGAAAGGCAGAGAGAGAAGGAGAGAGATGGTTTAGAGCATTTGCTGTGACACTCAGTCAACGAGTCTCCTCATTCTCCTTATCCCCACAGAAGTCTTCTGAGGGACTGTGACACTCTAATTTTGTGTCAGACATAGCAGAGTGAACATTCTCTCGTCAGGGAGCGCAAACAATATTAACAAGGAGTGCGTGTTTGTTACAATCAGGCATCAGTATCATTTGTGTAGGAAGGCATGACAAAACCGTTAGGGACAATTTTAGTTTTGCTGAACTCATATCATTTGCTGCTTGGGGCAGCTGAATTGCAAACCTGGTACATGATGGGAGATGCCTAATGTGTTTCTTGGCCCTGGTATTCCTGCAACTTTTTGCCTCTAAATGAACCATGTGGTTTTGTGAACCAAAATGAACCATTTCTGAATAGTCATCAGGTGTAACTATGGATGATTTGTTGTGCGACAGAAGGTGGATAGTTGATGTCAAGGAATCTCAGCATATCTGCACATCTGTGATTAATCTGGACTGGTTATGGGTTGTAATATTTTGTGTTTTATACGGAGTCTATTGGCTTTAGATTCCTAATTTGAGACATATTCTAAAATGGTGTGGAATAAGACCTGATGTTAATGTGCTGTGAAAAGCAGACATAGATTTGGCTGTCCTGGTTCATTATATTCCAGCAGATGGTACATCTAATGGATTCCCCAGCCTTTGGCCAAGACAGAAACATTCAACTGTGTAAAAAAAGTGTTCAGTCATAATTGTCCTCTTTATGTTCCTCATCCCCTTCAGGAAATGAGGGGATTAAAGGACCTTCCTGATCTTAACTTGTTTATTTTCCTTCTCTTTCAGGGGGAAATGCATCACTGTTTGATTCACTGACTTCAAAAGGTAAATCTAGCAGCTTTTTGTGTGTAAATCAGCTGCATATTTTAACGTGACGCGGAAGGCAATTACAATGGCATTGCATAATGCAATAAACCTCAACCCATTAGCAGCAGGAACTTGACTTGAATAAACCCATAGAACTGGCCTTTAGTACCACTTTGGTGGGTGATGGAATTGGTTTGCCAGTGAGTGTAGGGCTCTTGAATGAGTGTGCGAGGGGCGACCGACTACCATGGCTTCGCATCATGTGTGCATCCTCTCTTCTCCGTTTCGAAGCCTCCTGCTGGTCCCTGTAAACAGATCAAGGGAATTACAGTCTTGCACAGCGCTAAACAGCCCCCACTCTGTTAGCCCTCCCAGACTCCATGCCTGCAACATCACTAATCGCACAGTAGCTCCTCACATCATCCACGGGGGAGAGAGACATGCTGCATACGCAGCCCATTGCCATTGGCTACTGTCCACATGACCCGAGCAAGGTGCGTCCCCATAGGATGTCCGGACGTGGGCCCAGCCCAGCCTGATGACGCATCTGCCTGTCAGCGTGTGAATGTGCACACTGATGCTCTGTACTTTGACAAATCTGCAGCCAGATGGCATGTCTGATGGCAATCTGTAATGAAATCCTCTTCACCCCCCAATCAAAAACATCCAGTTGAACACTACAGTATATGATCATTATACAAGTAACTGCCACAATAAAGGAAACACCAACATAGTGTTTTAATAGGGTGTTGGGCCACCACAAGCTGCCAGAAGAGCTTCAGTGCACCTTGGCATAGATTCTAGAAATGTCTGGAACTCTATTGGAGGGATGCCACATCATTCTTCCCCAAGAAATTCCATAATTTGGTGTTTTGGTGACGGTGGTGGAAAACATCCATAAGTATTCAATCCGGTTGAGATCTGGTGACTGAGACGGCCATGGCATATGGTTTACGTCGTTTTCATGCTCATCGAACCATTCAGTGACCACTCGTGCCCTGTGGATGGGGCGTTGTCATCATGGAAATAACCACTCCTATCAGGATAGAAATGCTTCACCGTAGGCTGAAGGTGATCACTCATAATAACTATTTATTGGCATGAGTGGTTGAGTGGACCTAAACCATGCCAGGAAAATACATCCCACATCATAACAGAGTGGCCAGAACCCTTAATTTACTGAAGTGTTTGGCAGTTACCTGTACTTTTGTGTATGTGTGTATAACCTGCGTGTCGTGGTTGCAGTCCAGTTTGTACATTGCCAAAAAGCATTTACCACAAACGTAAGAAAGGTGTCAACTCTAACTATTTAATTGAGGGTGACATCTGTTTATGGATATGCACTTTAGATTGAACCATCATGCGCAATGTTGCATGTGTATTATACCCAGTTGCACTCCCCGCCATCCTGCGTTTCTCCATTGAACTGATCCGGGTGTATTCTCGGCAGGGCTGGAAAAGACTCGCTCTGCGCCTCCTCCAAGGCTTCCTGTAAAAAGAGACATAATGCTGGGGAACTTTCCAAAAATAACCCGGCAGAGCAAGGAAGCACTTACACGTTCCTGTCAAGCAGAAAGAGCTTTCTCTATTCCCAGTGCCCCAGCGGGCCTTCGGGTCTGACTGCGCGGATGAAGAATGTGCAGAGAAATATGCTGCCTTGCGTGCCTGACTGCGCCGGCCATCCACATACTGCTGGATCTACTGCCCACCCCGGACTCAACTGTTATCTGTCTTCCCCTACTTCAGGGCCAATTAGCTAACGGTGAACAAGGACATAGACAACAAAGGAATGAAAAACAGGGTCACGCAGAGGCTGTCTGCTTAAAGCTTTGTTTGCGCTGCTCACATACGAGCGTTCTGCTGTCATTTACGCGAAGTAGCCTGCGGTTGCAACAATGGGAGCTGTCTTTTTCGGAATTAAATGAAAAAGCCTTTCTTTAAAATGCCTTGAAATGTTTGTCTGTGAGCAGTATGAATGCAGCAGACACTGTGACTGGCTTACCTTTGTATATCTATACGGTCTTCAGACAGCTCTGTGTTCTGCTAAAATAGTCAGGATTTCATGTCATTATCACATCGAAGGAACAGAGAAAAGAATGGGTCTTTTGAGGTACGGGACTCCCATCGCATTCTCAAATCTGTAAATTGATACCTAGAACCAGTCGTATTGCCCTTCTCTGTACTTTTTTCAATGGCTTCTTTGGTTGCGTGCTTGGACACAGCACCCTAAATGTGGTCTGAAAAAGGCGTTGGATAAAAACAGCTCCTTTGATTTATTTGAGATCATTTTAGCTATTTATTCCAGCATCCTGTTCCCATTTTTACTGCCTTGGCACAATGTCTAGATCCAGATTTGGTGTTTCCTTTTGGTCTACCCCTTTAATGCACATAAACCATCCTCTGACTTTACTTTATATACTAAAAGGCTTAGGATTCCTTTTTGGCCACCCTAATTTCTCTTAATATTTTGTGCGCACAGTTTTTCCCTCTAAACAGTCTTTTAAATGTCTCCTCTAAATGAAAAACCCTGGAGGAGGTGACTTGCCAAAATACGTTGAAAGTAATCAACCGTATCATTGCTGAAATTCCAGCAGGATTATTACAAAAAGACATTAAGACATGAGCTTCTAGCTGGGGAGGCATATACATAAAACAGTTAAAACATAAAACAATCATTAACAAAATCTAAGAGGTTCCTGTTCAAAATATTTGTTTCCTGATACATTTTTATGATTAACAGTTGGGTGACTATTCATCCATTATTAATATCTCTCCTTGTTGACAAACGTTTTGATATTGTCATACAGTATAGTGGTAATGTTACACTCTGATGCTGGTGGTCTATCGTGTTTTCCTACATAAAGGCGCTTCTCATTTTCCTCCAATATTTAATCCAGATATCCTAGAAATTAGAGGCTTACAAAAATGTGCACATTTACACTCAGAACTACTCTTGTGCCTCTTGTTAGGTCTATCCTTTCTGACTCATTTATACCCAACTAATGTTGTACTCATCCTCTGTATTTAGCCAACTACTATATAGTGCCATAAATTAAATTGATTTGAATATAATAATGAATAGCCTAATATTTAATATGTGATAATGGAAATGCACTTCTAGCATTCAAACAAATGCACCTCAAAGCATTCCATACTGGATTGTTTCTCCCCATCAACCGGCCTCCTCTCCCTTTCCCAATCATACCAAGCCTCTTCTAACAAATGTATGCACTAGTTGGTCTTTATCTGAGATGCCTTCACTGCCATTAATAGGAGAACCTTGATACCTGACATCCGGGGAGTCTGTATGCTCCTGTCTTTAACCATATTTAAACTCGCTGTTCCCAGTTTGTAACCATATTTAAACTCGCTGTTCCCAGTTTGAATGTTTCTCAGCTCCCAGTTTGAATGTTTCTCAGCTACACCAGTGGTTCCCAAACCTCTCCTCAGGGACCCCCAGCCGGTCCACGTATTTGTTAAGTTCCACCAGCAGCACACCTGATTCAACTAGCTAACTACTTAACGCGCATTGATTTGTTGAGTCAGGTGTGCCGCTGGTGGAATTGAACAAATACCTGGAATGGCTGGGGGGTCCCCGGGAGAGGTTTGGGAACAACTGAGCTAAGCTAGGCTGCCTGCTCTGTCCAGGAAATTGGCTTTACACTTCAGGAGGTCTTTTGTCTCGGCACCAAGCTGACGACACACCGTATGAGACTCCTTTTCATGCGTGCACACA
This sequence comes from Aldrovandia affinis, assembly GCA_029706075.1. Classification (NCBI taxonomy): domain Eukaryota; kingdom Metazoa; phylum Chordata; class Actinopteri; order Notacanthiformes; family Halosauridae; genus Aldrovandia; species Aldrovandia affinis. The sequence continues at coordinate 1,428,619 of JAINUG010000021.1, forward strand.
ATGCTGTCTGTGCCTCTAATGATTGAATCCACCGCATCACAAACTCTCTCTTCTCTTAGCAGATGTGGCCTCCTGTGTGCGCTCAGGGTCAGCGGTTCCACTCCTCTGAGAACTGTGGCTCTCCTTCTTCCAGCCATTTCCTACAGTATTCTTACAGCCTGCAGTCTTCAAACTCTCAAGTCACCATAGTGGTGCACTTCTGCCTTACCGACAAATCTCTCTCTCTCTCTCTCTCTCTCTCTCTCTCTCTCTCTCATACACTTGACCTCGGGCACTGGCAGCTGTTGTAACTCAGTGGATCACACTGACATCCAAAAGTAGTCAAAACCTACAGTGCTTATCAAGCTCACAAGACAGCAGTTCTGTGCCTCTGTCCTTCCACTGTCCTTGCCTGTGTGGAAACTGGACACTGTTGGAAACCGTAGGGTCGTAATAGGGATATATAAATGATCTATGGATTTTGCCATTCGCTTTAGTCACATTAAAATGGGTGATGATCCTGTCATCCTGGTTTGCCTTGGACATTCATGTGTACGTGTGTGTGTGTGTGTGTGAGTGAGTAAGAGGGTGAGGGTTACTGAAGGTGTCATTGAGAAGCACACACTGATCTGACAGCTTTGCCCTAGAGCTATCAGCTGGCAGACACACTGTCCAGAGAATCAGCCCTCATCATCAAATTCTCACAGAGACTTAGGGCAGGATCAGAGGATCCCACTGTCAGATGGAAACTAAAGGCAAAGTAAGAACTTGAGATGGGTGTATCCATATTTTTGCTTTTAACAGCAGACTTAAACAGCATTCTTTATTTCAGCGTTATCCACTCACCTCCCCTGGACCTCTGTCTCTGTACTTCCTTCCATTCTTTTTACTTCTTTTTGATGTTGTTGTACCTTATCCATTGCCTTAATCTCACTCCTTCCCTTTCTCTCTCGACTCTTTCTCTCTGTTGGTTTGACTTGAAAACTAACATCGAAGGATTTCAAGGATTCTGTTGATTTCTCACGAATACGCCCAGGTGGGAGATCAGGTAATTAACTCTGACATTGCATAACATTATTAGGGATAATCATTAGTAAAGGGTAATAATGCTCGGACTCTTTTTCAATACCATTTATGCCATGCTCCATATGAACACAATACACATTTGGGCAAGGGTAGAACACACAATATTGAAGTGGTTTTGGGTCCTCTTTTGAGATTACTCTTTACGCTCACACAGACACACATACGCACACGCAGACATGCGCGCACACACAGGAGTTCCTCCAGCGCTTGATTTAATGGGCTTAACTACCACCTTGGAGCGAGTAGCACAAACAGTTGTTAATGCACTGTGTTTTGTCTGGCACGTGCGTGTGTGTGTACGGCAGCCTGGCTCCACTCTGGAATAGGCCCCGCTGTATAATCGTGTTGGCTATGTGACAATGCTACTCTCCTCGTGCGTTGCTATCCTTTATGTAAACACAGCCTGTCTTGATGCACTGGAGAGCAACATTAACGGCTCATTTAGCTCTGCCAAATAGCCTCCGCTGGTTTCCAAAGAGTAAACCACGTAGCGAATCTTGGCTTCCCCTCAGATTATGAACGCTCGCTGTTTACGTTGCTGGCCCTTGTGTCATCGTATCACATTTAAATGCGCACTTAGATTTTTTTCGTTTTCAACGGAACTCTGAGTGCGGTTCTCGTGTTTACCGTGTTGTTTGTACGTTGTTCTGCGGAAAGGCCGGTGTCCTCGCTCCGGCGGTGAAGGGTCGAAGCCGGCTGCGGCGTGTACGAACGCAACCCTATTTGGCGGTGACGTCCCCTCTCTCTGGACGTTTGCCGCGAGAGGTCAGCGGCGCAGGAGGGGAGAGCTTCAGGAAGGGCGGGCGGCCCGGCCGGGCCTCTGTGCGATGCGTGCTCTCGCAGGCAGCCTCTGCAGAGATGTCGGGACCGATTTGGCGAGGTGGAGGTCATCCATCACACTGCGCTCATTGTTTTGTGCAGTAAATGAAATGCCAGTCCGGAACGCTGACACAACTAATCCGGCGCTGCGGCTCAGATTGCTCTCGCTACCTTCCTGGGCCATGACACCGGCAGCATTGTCCACACAAACACGCACGCACACACACACACACACACACACACACACACACACACACACACACACACACACACACACACACAGTACAGTACACAACATAACTCTCCTGAAGTAATCTCCCACCGGCATGTCTATATTGTGTGTTTTTAGGAAAGGCACTGAAGGAAGTCTGTCCGAGAGCAGGACACGATTGTGTGACCTCTGTCATAACAGCACAGGGGATTGATTAATGCCAGGGGCTGATTGATGGCCGCTGTGGCTGGGTGTCGCCAGAGAGAAGACAGCTCGCTTCCCCTTTCGCCCCGTCTCCATGACCAGTGTATTGTCGGAGCAGCCAGGCCCACTGCTTCCCCTTGGAAACCTTCTTGCAGCTGCAGAGTTGTAGATTGGAATTCTGGGCTAGGAGGGTGAGGTAGCAATTTATTCAAACACACAAAGAACAGACCCAGCTCAACCTGCTGGCTTAATCCAAATACTGAAATTGTGAATGAATTGTTATGTAATGGCAGAGGGTCTGCTTGTTCTAGTGAAGTTGGGAAACGGTGTACAACAGAGAGGAGACTTGCTCACTGCAGATTCAGACATGCTAACTCGCAGTCTATAGTCTCTGTATGTCCTAATGGTGTATTCGGTTTAGTGTGGCTGCCAGAACCTTCCTAATCCTCACCAGGTGTCAGGTGGCTGATGGATAATAATTCAGGGTAACCTGCAGCTTTCTTAACAGATATATTTCCTCTTAAAGAGTTATTGGACATTCTTGAGGGGATATTCCACCCAAAGTTCTAAATTTCATGATTTAATACGTACAATGGAAGTCAATGGTCAAAAATCTCACACACAAATTGATGCCAAATACCTACCTTTGATTCACCTCATATGGTGTTATAATACTTTTGGAAGCTGTACATGTTTGAATTAATGGCTGAAATGAAAATATTTTAGCCTATCTTTAATCATCTTTTGACATCATTGGCTTTAAAATATACTTTCAGCTGTTGATTCAAACATGTACAGCTTCCAAAAGTATTATGACACCAAATGAGGCCAATCAAATACAGTCTGAGGTGATTTTACCATCTTTTTAATGTGTGTGAGTTTTACCACAGACTTCCATTATATTGGCCATTCGGTAGCTCAAGGCTCACACTGAAAGGTAAAGAAGCCGAATGTTAACAACAAAACTATCTGGACGGATTGACACCACTTAATCTAAGTAAATCAAGAAATCATATTGAATATCCCTTTAAGGTAAAGACAATAACAGTTTAAACACATTTAAGTGCTTTTTTTAATCAGGCAAATGATGCACTGTTGGTAATCAGATGGCTATATGATGCTGAAACAGTGGTGTTGACTGGGTAAGATGCTTGAGGCATGAAGAGGTTGAATTGCTTTTGTCTCGTACCCAGAGCAGGCTACCGATGAAGGAGCTTGCGTGTGACGTTGAGCTTTGGCGCTAGCCCAGGCATGACGCGTGAGCCGCATTTGCAGGAACCTGCACCTCCCTGTAGTGTTCAGTGGCCTTTTTTTGTCCTGTGCCGGCATGTAGGCGTCAGGTGGTGGGCCCTATGCCCGTGTGGGCTGCACTTATCATCGCAAAGGAGCCACCGCTGGGTTATTATACGATTATAAAGCTCATTACACAGTCGATTACTGGCTCCGAATGCTCTGAGCTTTCAGGAAAGAGGAGGGTGGGAGAAGCCACTCGAGTGAGAATGGGTCAGGATTGAGCAGGAGATGGGGATGCCTGCAAAACTGAGGTTGGAGTGATCTTTGTCTGTTTTTTGTATGTGGAATGACCAGCAGGTCATTTTTGTATGTTTTTTGTATGTGGAATGTCTGTCTTTTACGGCTGCAGCATGGGTGAAAGCCCAAGCCAAATTTTCCACTTTCCACAAATTTTCCACAATAAAGTTAATCTTGAATCTTGAATCTTGATCTTGAGTATCCTAGAATCTCAGAATTCCATGTGCTATTCCAGATAGGTCCTGTACCCCTCAATGAAAATTTTCCTCAGTAATGTTGGAACAGAAGGTGAAATGAACCCCACATCGCCCAGCTGTAGAATCCACCACCAATAGTGACCCGATTCTTCAGCAGAGCACCCCTCTGGCCTCACGGGCAGGATACAGTCAGCGTTTTTGAAGCGCGAGCCCGTTGTTTGCACAGAGGATCGACCGCACTCTGTCCCGTTGGGAGACCTGCTTTAGACTCGGCCAGGTCTTCACTGGGCAGGGTACGGTCGCCGGTCGCCACGGTTGGAAATGCGAGCTCACTGTTTGTCCAGAGGATCGACCGTGGCGCACAGGTGAAGGGCATTCTCGCGAGGGGAAGGGGAGGGAGAGGAGGAGAGCAGGCAGGGGGCGAGTAGAGGTCAGTGCTGAGCACACAGCTCAGGGCACTGCTGATGCAACGCTGCGGCGGCGCTTCACCGATGCAGAGCGGCAGACCCAGCGCAAGGTACAGCAGCAGCCCAGGTAACAATGTTTGCTCCCAAGGTAGATAGGGTATACAATATAATACAATATATGCCATTTAGCAAGATGCTTTTATCCAAAGCAACTTACAGTAGTGAATGCATACATTTTTCAGTATATGTGTTCCCAATGGGAATTGAACCCACAACCTAAGCGTTGTCAGCGCCATGCTCTACCTACTGAGCCACACAGAACCACTGCTGATTTCTTTCCTGGATGTCTTATTCTTTTTAGTCTTAAGTAATATGACAGGCACGGCCATAGAACGTTATTCTGTTTTGTTATTCCAGTTGAGTTGTGGATGGTCATTCATGTTAATTTCATCGGAAAGCGAGCCATAGGCGTCACTTCATAACGTTTTCACAATAACTTTGGCTCTACATTCGTGTGCTCTCTCGTCAACTTTAGCCTATTCATTCGCATTATAGCTCAAGGAACATCAATCAAATAAATTACACATATTGACCCGGCCAATAGACCTGATACCATTTGTATGGGAATAAACATCAGGGCTGCACATTGAATTGGCTGCGATGATCAATGAACGCTTGTTCTGGATTCTGATTGAGCATTTTGTTTTCCTACTGCAGATTGCAAACTGTTTCCATAGGGTAATAGTAGTTTGACACATTTCTCATCATTTTCTTAGTGAATGAATGCAGCTCGGTGTGGGAGGCAGCTGTCATCGTCTCATTGATATGTTTCCTGGCTGGGTTTCCTCTTCCCGGCACACAATCTTCACTGTCAGTGCTGCCAGCTTCCTGCGTTACCGCCTGCAGACAGTAACAAAGTTACTGATTCCGCGAGAGAGGAGGGTCGGAAGATCGCTGTCTATTCGTCCCCTGCTATTTCCAAGGAAGTTTTCATGTAGAGCTGCATTGTGGGTACAGATGTGTGTGTGCTCATAATCACTGCAGTGGTGTGGGAGGGCAGGACTGAGAGAGAGGACACTTGGTACCCCACTGTACACCCTGGTTTTACGAATCTGTCTGTCCCCTGTGGGCTGGATGCTTTTTAAGTGGGCCTTGTGAATGTAAATCCATGAGTCACTGAACCCGAGTGCCTCATAATCCCTGCTGGACACGTCCCCGGTCATGAGACTCCCGGTGTGGAGGAGTGCCGACAGACCGGAGTAACTAGCAGCCCAGGGAATAGTCCCCTCTGTGATCCAGTCTGCTCTCTCTTTTGTGACTGCAGACTGCTCACTGATCCTCTATTCTCAGGGACTGCAGGTGGTCAAAGCTAAGTGACGTTTCTCTCCTCTCTCTCTCTCTCTCCCTCTCCCTCTCTCTTTCTCTCTCTCTCTCTCTCACACCCCCTTCTCTCTCGACTGTCGCAAAAGAGCGAGACGTGACTCATGTTTGCCTCCTGGGATATGTGTGGGTCGGGCGTGCGGCAGGAATGTGGGCCGCCGGTGTGAGAGTGCGGTTGGACTGAGCGCCCGGTCCCTGTGAACGCTGACCGTGGTGTGTCACAGCCACACTGGAAGCCGTGTAGGAGGCGACGCAGATGGCGGACCGGGGCGATGTTTTCAAAGCGCTCGGCAGCAGGAGTAGGTCCGTGGAGGCCGCTGTGCGCAACATGCTCTTGAGATCCAACGGTACAGGCTGAACAAACTGTTAGAAACCACAGGCGGTTTGAAGCCATTCGCAAGGGTCCTATAAATATATTTTCCAAACGAATAACAAATAGCGTGCCATATGTATACTCTCGGGCGTAGATGGTCCGTGGTGTCTTCTCGAAGAGGCGATAAATATTCCAAAATACAGATTTATAAATAAATCCTCACTCAAAACCTCAGGTATAGGGTCAAAGGGTGATGAAAGTGCTCAGAATCGAAAGAAAACGGATCGTTAATACCCATGCGGGGCTAGTGGGCCAGAATAATAAAGAAACACGGACGAGTAAAGGTCAGCCCACACAAGGCCTTTGGACCCACTCATCCATTCTAAATTCACCTATGCAAACAAAACCCCCAAAAAGGGCACCACCTTACTAGCAGTACATATAGACACAAGATTACATTATATACACAAAAAGCGAGCAATGAACAGAGCATTCACAAGATTACACCGTACGCCAACCAGCTAACCTACCCTTATGGCCACCACAGCGCTCAGCACAGACTCAGAGCATGCTTGATGCTCATGACACGAGTGGCAAGCGCTGCACAGGTTAGCGTACGCGGTTCCTGCCACCAACGCATTAGTCACGTGAAATTACACAGGCAGCGGAAGGTATAGGTCACAGCCAGTCCCCCCTGCTCCAGGGAGTCTCCACAGAGGGTTGGGAGACACGAAACCCTACACACGAACAGGGACGAGGGCAGCATCTGCCCAATTAGGCACGAGCGCAGCTGCGGCCCTGCTAATTCTCTGAGCGCCAACGTGTCCACGTGTTCAAAGAGCCGAGCGTAGCTGCAGCGTTCGGGGGAGAGAAGAGAGCAGCGCTCAGCAAGCGGGAGCATCTCACGCAGGCACGCCTCTTTCTAGGTACGTATCTGGAAGTGGATTATCTCCGTAGTCTTCCCCCATAACCGTGCAGGAGGTTTAAAAATAGAAATCCCCAAGATGCCCACTTAATAAGACATGTAGGACATATGTGCTGGCCAAGCTGGTTGTGGCGCGCATGCGGAACGGGAGGCAGGGGGTGCGCACACACACAGAGAGAGAGAGAGAGGTGCTGTAATGTAATTCCTGCAGTCCTATCGGGTTACAGGTTGCATCATCACACCGGAGCCGGGAGATACAATGGCCGCAGCTCTCCCGGCACCAGAGCGCTCACGTCCTCGTCATGCCCGCGAACAACAGATCTGAGCACTGCGCACCGCTGCTGTTGTGACCTAGATTGCTGCTGCAGCATCTGAGGGGGACATTTCATTTGCTAGACCCCTCCCTCTTTTCACATCCCTCTCGCTCCTCTTCACTTTATTCTGGAAATACCACATGGCAAGCTCGGAGAGCGCGCTTCGCCGGTTTGTGTTATTTTCGGGAGAGGACGGCAGCGTGCGTTCAGAACTGTGGGAGGCCGGGAGGAGCGCTCCTCGTGTTCTTCCTGCACTGTCTGCGCTCCCCTCAGGGGAATTGGGAAGTCACAGCTCTGCTTGACATTGAGAGCACAGAGAGGGCTTAAACTAATCTATGACAATCTATCACAACCGATGTTCTTAAACCAATCTTTATTCCTGATAGAGGGATAAGAATAAAAAAATCCTGAGACATATTTTTTTTTGCCTCCCTCAAATTTTGTAGACATCGCCTCTGATCGTATTCCCCTCTGAGCAATCAGGGCTAAGCTTTCACACTGAATAATTATTTGGATTTTTATCAAGATTGTAGAGGGTTTGAGTATTTAGGCTTAGTATGATAAGGCTTTGAGTAGAAAGCCCCTGGCATCAATAGCCAATACCATTCACGATCTCGCATTAGAACGATCAAGAACATTGAAGCTATGTTTCATGTGAGAAGGCTCACTCATTCAGGTCTGTTATATATGCACATATTAAAAGAGGACTGCAGAATAATTAGTGTCTAAGTGGCTTCAGCGCTGAGGAAAAGAACTGTATAATATAATATTATCATAAAGCGTTAGAGCAAGCACTCGGCAAACATGTCACCGGCGTTATAAATGTACCTCTCCCACGGTGTTGTTCCACCACTTTATTGTCACTAATGCAAGAGGAACGCCCAGACAATTGCATGAAGCCACGATGTTCCTATTAGCCCGCAGACCGACGTACCGTACGCACACAGGACAATGAAGCAGCACCTGAAGAGATACGGCTTTGCGTCACACCGCATTCGTGTCACAAGACTTGTGTCACAGTCTGCTGTGAACTGTCTCCACCAAGCGCTGGCCACGTGTTCTCGAGGGTCCTCGAGAAGACCGCCGGAGTGTTTTTAGACACTTAGTAGCGCGTTGTTTCCAAACAGGCAGGCCTAGCTCTCAGGGCTCCATACGGTGGGACACCAGTCTCGATTGCACCCCAGCACACAGTCGGTAGCGGAGCCTTTCAATGGCTGCCACACTTAAAGATGAAGGTAATAAATGCATGAGAGAACGGGGCCCCCGGGTGGCGTAATGGTAAACGGTGTGTTGCCCACCTCAGCCGGAGAAGCCCCGTTCGGGGGCCGGCGATTGGCTGTCCCCCAGAGGGAGGGGGGGAGGGAAGCCGGCGGGAGCTCGTCGCATGCAAAGTGGCTCTGTGTGTGTCCGAGTTACGGTCGACAGCCCGGCGAGTTCCATCTCGGGGGAGGAGGTTTGGCGCCTTTGTCACCGCCGATCTCAGGGTTGCGGCGGCGAGCTCGTGGTACGAGGGAGGGGGGTTGAATAAGAAATAGGGTACAGTTGTATTACCAAATTGGGAGAAAAATCGGAAAAAAAAATAATAATAAATGTATGAGAAAACTGCAGGTTTATCCCTCCTTAGGGAGGATGAAATGGCTTTAGAGATGTGGCTATTGTCAGAGGTAGATATGAATTGCATTGACTTTTCGTGTAATAAAGCAATATAGAGGACCTTCATAATTCTGCAGTATTGAATGAATTATTTAAAAATCCAATCTAATATGAAACGTGAAGGTACAGTATAATTAAATCAATTCAGATGAAAGATCCCACACTGCTACCTTTCAGCCCATTAGGAAAGACCGCTTGGCTCATTATCCCTTTTTCCACTGTTTGAACTCAAACTCGGAGGAACAAGGGCTCATGGTCTGCCTACTGTTTCCATTATATTCCTATGGGCTTAGTAGGGCTACAAATGAGAGCAGCTCAATCCTTGCTCATGACCCTACACTACTGTGCATGTGAGCCAGGAGAGAATGGCAGGGTTAATTGGTTCATTAAACCACATAACTCTATGTTGCTTTTGAGAAGTGATTCCAGATTGTAGAAGCGCAGTGGGAATTTTTCTAGTAGAGTTTGGCTCATGCCACCAAATGTAAATATTCATAAACAAAAAGCATGCAGCCAAAGGGCTGTTTCACTTCAGAAACTTCAATGCAAGGAAGTGCTCTGTTCACTTTGACTGTGTAGTGCAGTCTGTTCCCAACTGATTGGTGAATAAGACATTTACTATAATTGTAATTCACAAACGTAACCAGTTAGCTGGTTTGCTAGCTGGCTTTGATTGAACACAGCTCATAAATCATGAGGAAAGCTGAAATATTTAAACCCCCGAGTTTCATATCTAGGTGCTACACTCGTAACATTTTCCATTGTTTGTATGTTTAATGTGATTCAGCTTCAGCTCGGTCATGCCGTCATTGCAACCAGCTTCAGCAGCTGTCGCTGTTCACCTTGGGCGCGATCTAATGTGATGTCAGCGATATCGCGGAACCAGCAGGGCTGTCTAAAATCAATATCAAATGGTCTCGCCGGAATCCATTTGAAGTCTTCTCTTTCCACAGAAGTGTTTGTCAAACATCACACACAAGTCAACCAGATGGCAGCAATTCAGGAGTGTGATATCATCCTGTTGCCAAGAGAATGTCTAAATGGGCTTCAGTGGGGGGGAGGGCTGATCCCTAAGAGGATGCTCAGGGATTATAATGCACAGCAAGGCTCTTGACCAGCTGTGAGACAAGGCAGATTTCTCCAGCTGCTATACATGGGCTCTGGCTTACTACACTCTTCAAATATTTCTCTATTTTTAAGATAAAAACACTGTACATCTAAATAAGGCAATTTTGTACTACAGTGTGTTGAGATATATATATAATATATATATATATATACTATATATGCTATATGGCAAATAAACGAGTGTATGTCATATTGACTCAACTTGCACTTTGTAACACCAGTTTTAGTGTTATTATCGTAAAGCATGCATACAGTGGATATAAATACATATTCTTCATGTCAACGGTCCATTGCTTACAGGGAGGCAGAGCAGGGTTGTAAATTCAGGATGGCGGCGCTGGGCTGGATTAGGGCTCCAGTATGTGCAGAGACAGGACATCCTGGCACGAGGGAAAGCACACTCCCAGATCACTCACTCCCCTCTAGCTGCCTTACAGTTCAGATGCCCAGCAGGCAGGACTAAGCCTCCCGCCTCATACCTCTAGCATGCCTGCTAATATTCAGCACAGCTCTGCACGGAGCTGTGAGCGCTTTGGCTCAAATGCAGTTTGTGGGGGCGAGGCCATTCAGTGGGAAGTGCAATACATTCTATATAAATGGAAATAAACGTAAAGTCCGCAAACGCTTCCCAGTATTTCGTTTTTTGACAGTATTTTTTTGTATATTTCCCATGCATTTGTGCATAATCGGTGAATAAAAGCCCATTTTCGAGGGAAGGTACCTGTTTTATTTTTGTATTAGAAAATTGAAATGTGCTGTAGATGTGCTGTGAACCACTTCCTTCGAGATGGCCCTCAACTACCCGTTAGCCATGTAGCTAAGCCAGTGAATAATAGTATCCTTGGTTATGCTGGTTATTAGGACCACAGACCAGGACCAAATCTAGTGCTCAGGTTTGAACTGATCAGCATCACATTAGCGAAGGGAATTTAGATTTTTTTTTGAACTGGATATGGATTTTGAGTGACATTCCTTTGTTTCAGTATTAAAAAGAGCACTCCTATGACTAAAAATCTTAACAGAACCTGTTAAGCCCACCAACATTTTTTGGTTTCACTCCCTCAGATGTTCCGCTTGGACTTTGTCCATGCACAGTGGTGTACACGAATGATTATTTTCTTAAAATGGTACAATCATTTTGAAAAATGGACCTTGCAAATCTTGTCTCAGAGCCGAGTTGGCAAATTACATTATTTCCATATGAATTTAACCCATTTATCTAGAAGGACATAGATAAATGGGTTTCATAGGTGCTTTGGTAGACTATGAAAAGAAACTCCCCGTGTACTGTTGTCACAACCAAAAACGGCACAAAAATCTGTTTTATCAAGTGTATTGCCTACTAGCAACAGGTGTAATGCATTAGCTAGCTACCATGAATTTACGGACAGTTTTTGGAATTTTGACAAATTGTTAGTTTAGGCAGCAGGATTTTGTTCAGGCGTCCTGTCTTGACTATAAAACGCTGAGGGAGTCCCTGTCATGTGCTAATAGCAGGAGGGAAACGCCTTAGTCCCATCCTGAGATGATTGGTTCATTAGATACGTGATGTCACCTTTCCATCCAAGACTGCCATTCAGTGAATGGCATGGAGAAGCACCATTTTCATCAAAGTGAAAAGCTGATTCTGACAGCTGATTTTTCAATCTGGATGATTTACCCACTGATAAAGGATGATTTTGACTGGAACCTGAAGCCTCAGCGCTACTGCTATGCATATTCTTCCACTAATAATCCTGCTTTGTACAATGTGTTCTAACTTCTTCTCTAAAAGGGAGCTCTATGTTTGCTGATCCCCACAATTTGAGCCCCAGAAAGCTAACCTCCAGTCCTCCTTTGTCTCTCCTCCCCTGCAGGTGACTCAGACTTGGACCTGTTAAGGACGTCTTCAGACAATGACGGCGACCTCTACACCTCCCTCCTCTCCAGCCAGAGCTACTCCTTTCAGCGTGACGCTTCCTACTTCACCGGGGACCTGAAGGGGGACGAGCAGAAGCACACGGCCGCCCCCCTGCGCGACCGGATACCCAGCCTGGAGTCGCACGGCATGTTCAGCTCCGACTCGGGCATCGAGATGACCCCCGGCGAGTCCATCGACGTGGCCAAGAACCTGCTGGAGTCCGAGAGGATGGAGGCCTACAACTACATGGACATCAGCCGCGGCGACGACGCCCGCCCTCAGCCGGGCAGCTGGGAGGAGACGGCCTCGGCCGGCCCGGACTCCCTCGGCAACCTGGGCCGTTACCTGGAGAAGGGCCCCTCGGGCGCGGTGGAGAGCCTGGGCCCGGCGCTCGACTCGCACTCCTTCCCCTACGTGGAGGACCCGTCGGACGAGGAGCTGTCGGAGTCCTACCAGTCGTACCGCGCGCTGGGCACCCCGCAGACCGCCAGCCCCGTCAGGATCACCCTGACGGAGACGCCCGCCGTCCCCGCCCCGCTGCCCCGCCCGCAGGTCGCCGTGTCGGAGAGGGAGAGCATCCTCAGCCTGGGGCTGGAGGGAGTGCCCACCGTCACGCTGTCCGAGCCCGAGGACGACAGCCCCGGCTCCACGCCGCCCCTCATCGGTAACCCCTCCGCTCGCCTTCGAATGCAGCACGACCAGCGGCCGGTCGAGTCAGAATCAGAAACAGAATTATTTATTGGCCAAGTACGATGTACAAGGAATTTGCCTTAGTGCAAGGTGTCAACATACAATCCAAAACAATAACAAGAGCTTAGAAAAAAAATTAAAAATAGTGTAATAAAAATACAATACAATACAATACAATATAATATAATAAATCATTTACGGTCAGAGCATTCACCTGAGGTGTGAGGGAGAGCTTAAACAGAGCTAGACAGGCAGGTGTGTTAAATGGTTAAAAGGTCGACTGGATGCTGTAGGAGCAAAGGCCAGAAAAGAGTCGGGAGGGATTTGTGCTCTCACAGCAGGCTCCTTTTTCACTGCAGGTGGCACATTTCGAGCTACTGGTCTGCAGGGATCTCTGATAGTCCTTCAAAGAACTGTGTTCTCATCCACCTTTGTCCCTTTCTGTCCCTCTCTCTTCCTCCCTCTCTTTTTCTCCTTCTCTTTTCCCTCTCTCTCTCTCTCTGTCCTTGCAGAGGAGGACTCCCCCTCTGACCCCCTGTTCCAGGCCCAGGAGGTGAAGCGCGTGAGCTCAGCCCCCCGTCAGGGTTTCACCGCCGCCCCGCCCCCCTCCAGCTCCCTCCCACAGCCTGGCCCCGCGGGGAAAGGCAGGAAAACAGGATCCTCCAAATCTCCCGCCTCCGCCAGCCGCGACCAGGAGGCCAGCAGCGCCGAATCGGGCGACTCTGAGATCGAGCTGGTGTCCGAGGAGCCGCCGCCGCCGCCGTCCCGCCCGCTGCCCCCCGGCGTCGGGTACATGAGCTTCGGGCAGATGGGCGGCCCCGCCCCCGCTCCCCACCACGCCGCCTCCATCCAGTACAGCATCCTGCGCGAGGAGCGGGAGGCGGAGCTGGACAGCGAGCTCATCATCGAGTCCTGCGACGCCTCCTCGGCCTCTGAAGAGAGCCCCAAGCGCGGGCAGGACTCCCCCCCCGCCACCAAGGGCCGGGTGGCCGATGCCCCCTGCTCCCCTCCTTTACCCCGCCCCTGCACCCGCCCCGACCCCAGCCCCCGCCCCCGCCCCTGTTCCCGCCCCCATCCCCACCCCCGTCGAGCCCCCAGCCAGCGCCGCGAAGGAGAAGCCAGCCGGCGACAAGACCAAGAGCTCCATCGGCGCGGACGATGAGCCCGAGCCCGAGCCCGAGCCCCACCCGAGCCCCGCCCGAGCCCCGATGGAGCAGCCACCACCACCGGAGGAGGAGAAGAAGGGCTGGAAGATGAGGCGGGCCAGCGGGGGCAGGAGGGCATCGGAGGGAGGGGCCGTGGCTCCAGCCGTTCTGCAGGGCTTCAGCAGACAGAAGGGTGAGTTCGCTCGCTCTCGTCCGCTAGAACTACAGAAACACGCGGACGGGCTTTCGTCTTTCATGGTAGCGTGCGCGTGGTAAACGCAGAGCTTTGATCTTCACTTTAATGCTGTGAGCAGAGCTCAAATATGCACCATTAACTAGCTGTTGAAGTGGTATAGTGATTTTTTTTTTTTCAACAAAGGGAAGTTGTGCAGTTGTTCACCCGTGATACACAGCTGAGGATTGGAGTCTGGTGAAGTGAGATATATCAGAAGGGTTAACACATCTGCATTATCTGTGATTCAACATGCTGTAATCTCCCAGGATTCCCCTGGTGTTCCTCTCCCCCTTATTTTTTTCTCTCTGTGAGGCTACTGGGCTGTAATTGATTGTGAGCCTGAATGGCCATCACATGATGTGCAGCTAGCACAGTAGTGTACATTCGGTCAGTGCTATGACGTAGCGTGCATTTCAGCTCTGAAGCCGAGCTGACTTGACTTGCTGTTTCCCCTCCCGATACTCCGTTCCTATCACATCTCCCAGTAGCCCCAGGGGCTGGGATAGTGTCTCAGTGTACATCCATCCCCTGTAGGCTCAATAAGCAGAATCCCCCAGAGCGCTGCCCTGCCTCCACGTGTGCACAATGAGCTCTGATAGGTCAACAGTGAGGGAGGCGTGTCTTACTCAAGGCCATTCTCACCGTGTCATTCTCCAAAGGGCAGTTAAGCAGACACGTTTTGATTTTTTGTTTATTCTTTTCGTTTTCAGGTTACATAGTGAGTCATTCGGGTCTTAGGCAAAGCTAAATAAAGCTACACGGGCCACTCCATTAACACGGAGTCTAAACCCCAGCGTCTAAGTAGGTTTTAAAAATGCAATCAACTTTCATTTCAAAGGGAGATAATCTTTCTCAGTGCGTGCTTACGCCCCCGGGGGCACGCGACTATAATGCCTGTGAGCCTCGCCGTCCTTTCCGGGTGGAGTCTGGCTGCAACGCCCTGCGGTGAGGTCATCTGTCAATCACGCCAGCGAGAACAGAAGCGTCCAGGAGGACGAGGACCCAGTGGGAGTGGACAAGAAGGTTCTGTCCTTCAGACAGCCCCACAGAGTCTGGGCCGGGTCACCCGTAATGAGACTCCTTCCATCTTGAAGAGGACGGGCTGAGGAGGCCTGAATTCCCTGCTCTAATTAGCGGGCCCCTGCGTCTTCGCTCGTCAAACAGCCTGCGCCGAGGGCTTCTCTCAGCGTGTGGCAAAGAGTGACTCTGCAGTAAACACATGGCCCGGCTCACGTAGGCAGGGCGGCATTAAAGGAGAGCTTATCAGGATATCTCCGCTCCGAATGGAGATGTTTGCCGCGTTTCCAGGGCCGTTTACCGGGAGGGAAATCTGCGGAGGGCGTTTCCTGTCTCCAGCCTTTGTCCCGTGCTGCTGTGTGGCTCTGCCTCTGTGTAACCAGTAGGTGGCAGTCCGTTGCGGAAAACCTTGGGGTGCTTCTCCATCCCCTGCTGGAAGCATTCCCCATCTCCTTTCCCTGTTTGACCTCATCTCATCAACCGGAGCAAAGCTCCTCAGATTGCTCCACAGAGTCATGGGGCGGTGTCAGGTGATTCGCTCCAGATCTGTGGACATTTACGGGGATGTGATACGCAGGATGCGGTGCAGAGTCTTAAGGGATGACGTACGATAGGCTGACTGCAGGTCTGTCTTGCAGCTTGCTGACCTCGGTGTATGACACAATGTCTCGGAGAGGGACAGCATCGTGTATGACACAATGTGGCCACAGACTTATGCCAAACTCTCTTGAGGTTCCACACCTGCCTGCATGGCCAAGGCACCAGTGTCCATTTCGTCAGCTAAAATTATTATGGAAATTGTCGTCGACGACCAGTTTTTTGATTACAATGACGAGAACGTGACGGAAATGACTTATTAATTTTACACTTTTACTGAGAAAAATGTGACTAGATAAAAAGTGGATTCAGAAAGGCTTAGAATCACAAGTCAGCGTAAGTCAGGTCTAGACTTGATTCTGTCGTTTTTTTAATTTAATCAGAGATGTGCTCTGATTAAATGTAAAAAAGACCCAAAGACCGAAGGCGCAGAGCCGCTCTCGTTCAACAGCGTTCAATTTCTGGTAACCTAGTGGATAAGGTTCAGTCATTGATCACCGTGAATAATTATGATCTCAGGCCCAGGGACCTGTTAAACAAAGCTTCTGTTTCCTGTTTGTTGCTTCCTGCTCTTACATTGAGAGATAATGGAGATCCCAGCCACGGCAAACCGCTCTCACAATCACAGCATTCAGTGAGTTTTTAATGACGGTCCCCTTTATTACAGTGCTCGAGCAGTACCCTAACGTGAGGAAATAACACGGTCACCGTAATGGAGCAGGTGAGCGTTCAGAGCCCTCGCTGTGTGCGAACGGGCCAGAGTGCGTGTGGATGCGGGCCTCTTGTTTGCACTGCAGAGGCTCGTTGGGTTATCGGCCCAGCGTTGTGTTTATTGGCCGCCGTTCTTCCGCCTGGCGCTTGCGATTGTGTGCCGAAAGCTGTCTGCTCGTGAAGTGTTCCGTCGTTCCGTTGAAGGCACGCTCGCGCGTCGTTATCTTTCCTGTGTTGACAGGGTCACAAAGTAATAGGGTTGCCCGGAAACGGGCGACGCGATGATACGCTCTCGACCACCTGCGTCGATCAGGCAGGCAGTGTAGTATAACGGTTAGGGAACTGGGCTTGTAGCGTTAAGGTTGCAGGTTCAATCCCCAGGTGGGACACTGCTGTTGTACCCTTGAGCAAGGTACTTGACCTGAATTGCTTCAGTTAATATCCAGCTGTATAAATGAATTGTAAAGAAATGTAAACTGTAAGTCGCTCTGGATAAGAGCGTCTGCTAAATGCCTGTAATGTAATGATCTGTAAAGATAAGCATGAAGCGTTGGAACCGACCGCGATCGCAGGTCATATCACGTGTTCGGCGATCGAATGTGACCGCAGTCCTTCGAATTGCGGAACGCGAGGAATGTGCTCTGCGGTCTCCACACCTGGACCTGGACGGACGTGAAATGACACGTGGGAGCCATGTTTACTTGTCGACACTGTTGATGTCTTAAGGCCGGAAGGCTGTGTTCGCTTCAGTAGACAGAGGACTGGGAGATTTACCTCAAGGTCTCTGTTTATCTCTCTCATCTCCAAGGCAAGCCATGCACTCATCCTCAGTCATCAAGTTTAAGTAGTGTTATTGCAAACCAAAACCAGTTTCTTTTAACAAGCACCCCCTCACTACGTGTAGGGTTGTTTACGTAGTTAAATGGACTGGTAAGCAATTCATTTAGGAGGATGATGTAGATCATTTAGGATATGGGTTCCACATCTACCACAGATCTAGTCTCACTTAATAAAGACGGTCCTATTCCAGACTTGCTTTTTGTTAAATTCAGAAATGAATAATCATTTCGCTTGAGCCTTTATTCGAGATGGGACAAGGTGGCGTTCAAAGGCGTCGGCTTAAACTCAGAACAGATTCAGTTTTAAAAGCGACAGAAAGATCGAGTTAAGACCCGACTTACGCTGACTTGTGTGGTTCTGAGCCTTTTGGAGTCCTCTGCAGTCTCCAGAGCCTCCGTTTGTCTAACCGTGTAACCCGATGCGCCTTATTCACAATCCGCTGAGCGAAAAGGTTGCGTTAAACAAAGAGAAGGGCAGATCTAATCAGCGGCCTGTCACTCCCTCGGCAGCTCCACTGTGTACCTTATCACAAAGCACCGCACTCAAACCTGTGTCCCCTTACTCCTCTGGGGAACAACACCTCTGTGTGTTACTCCTCTCCAGCCCTGTCGCTAACTTGTGCGTATGCGGAGGTCCATATTCTGTACTGTGAAAGTGTGCGCTTGCATTGCTGGCCGGAGTGTGTGGATTATTCCATTCATGCCACGGATTACTGTATTTCATTAATCGTGCTGTAGTGCAATGAACAAAATTGCCTAAATTATGCAGAGCACATATTTGTGTTTTTATCTGTCAGCTGGGCACATTGTGTGCGTCAATGTGAGGGGTGTGGCTTCCTCCAGTTTGTATGGCGCCTGTTTGTTTTGTTTGTTTGTTTTTTGTCACTAGTTCTATTGACTGGATGAGGTCGTCACAACGAGTTAGCTAGGTCTAGGCAAGAACTTTGAAAAGATGTGTTTGTAGCTCGTGTGTTTCTTGGCATTCACATTTTAAAGGCGTTCCGCGAGATCCATATAAAGTAGGTCCTTTGGATGTCAGAGCTGCGCATTCTGGGTATCTGCTTCCCCCTAGTGTTGTATTTTGGAACTACAGTCAACAGAGCGCAATCTCTCTGAGAAGGGGAAGTCCGTATTTAAGTGCTCAGGGGAGGAGATGAAAGCCTTAATGTTCTGGAAAACACATTTCATCAGCGCTTCATCAGTACACTGCTGTCCCCCAGCTTGGGAAACGATTGCGCTCCATCTCAATGACAGCAGTTCTACCTATCCCTGCATCTCCATGTATTGATGATTTCAGTGTTGAGGCTGAGCTGTCAGATGTAGCTCTGAATTGTTATTCAGCTGGGAGAAGCAGTCACACCATTCCCTCCTGCTGTTATTAATACTCTCTCAAGCAGTGCTGATGCGCTCAGTGCCGTCCTAGCTAATGCTCCCCGCTGTTACGAATGTGGGAATCCACTCTGAATGGGAGGTACAAAGTCTGCAATCCTCATTGATGAATTGGTTTTTTTAATGTGCCTTTTTCGATTTTGATATTAAAAGAAATGGAACGGTTTTCAGATTTGATCACACAAGCCTTGGAAATGCAACACCACTAAATGCAACACCATTTGGTGTTTTGTTGATGATGATTTTGGTGGTCTCAGGTGCTGCTCTAGAATCTCCCATGGTGATCTGGTGACTGAGATGGCCATGACATGTGGTTTACATTGTTTTCATGCTCATCAAACAATTCAGTGACCACTCGTGCCCTGTTGATGGGGCATTAACATCCTGGAAGAGACCACTCTCAGGATAGAAATGCTTCACCATACGATGAAGGTCATCCTCAGAATGGCTTTGTATTTATTGGTGTTTACCTTGCCCTCTAAGGGCTTGAATGGACCTAAACTATGCCAGAAAAATGCACCCCACACCATGACAGAGCCACCACAACCCTTAATTTACTCAAGTGTGTATACTTTAAGCCATGGAGCAATATGTAAATATTTGGGGGATTAGCCTATTTTACTTGGGTTGTACAGATTTTTGAATAATGATTTATAAAGTGTAATATTCTTACTACTTTGACCTGCAAATTAAGAAAGTCTACACTCATATTGGTTTTTAAAAGCAAGAATGGCATTCTATATGCCAAATGGCAAGAGCTCTGTTACATTTGCATTCAAATGTCTACTGTTAATAGTATTCAGTATACTGCCAACCCATTTGCTTGGCTTAAATTCAGTTATTAACATTTTTATTAATGAATTTTCCTGTGTTCAGTGTAGTCACAGATATTCCACAGTTATTTTCTTCACCTACAAGGCTGGAACATTTTGTTCTTGTAATGTTTACATAAGTAAATCAATAATTCATACAAAGCCCTGATATTAAAGGATATTCATAGCACGTTGCACATCTGTTCCGTCTGGGCCATTCGTGATCAGACTGTTTTATTATACTACTGGTAATCCATCTGTGAATCTCACGGTGTACACTGAAGATGTGCTGGACTAAACCAAACCTGTTGCTTTGTAGCAAGGGCGTAACCACATTAAATATTGGGGGGGACATAATCAAAGGGAATTTTTTATATGTACAAATTACTGGGGGGACAGATATGACTGTTTTTAATATTTGGGGGGAACATGTCGTCGTCCCGTCCCCCCCGTCCCCCCGTCCTCTCCACTCGTTACGCCTATGCTTTGTAGGCTCACCGATTGAACGTTCCAGAAAGCGGAAAAGCAAATCGGTGTCTGTTTGGTGTTCTATTTTTAACCAGCAGAGGGCGCGCCACACCACAGTCTTCTGTCTGAATGACCGAATCTATCTTTGTGCGTTTTAACCGGCCTCCATCACATAATCGCGCCGGCCACAGTGACTAAATATCGTACCCTTCCTTAAGTGTCACTCATGTTTTACTGTAATGATCTCTTCTCCCTGATCTGAAAAGCAAACCTAATTAAATTAGTCTTCATTTACTCGGCACGTATCTCATAAAAGTCGGCACCATATAATTTGCATGAATGACGTCTGTGAAATAGTACCGTATCATACGACAGAACAAGCGTGAAGCAGAATTTAGAGCACAGAGAGAATTTAGAGCTTTTGATTCCTGTGCTCTGGCTGTTGAGACAGTGAAAGGAAGGTCACAGAAAGGGAATCTGTCTGATAGGGTTTGATAGATCTACTGCTGAGAAACAAATGAGGAACAGCATAGTTATGTAGGAGAAATTCTGAAGGTAAAATGCCAATGCGTACATAAAGTATAAAGAAAAATGACAAGGGACAAGGGACAATCAAAGCACTGAGAAGTGTGTTTTGGTCTGTGTGTGTGTGTGTTTTGGTGTGTGTGTGTGTGGATGGGAACATGGTGTTTTCACACAGGGTGGGACTTGAAAGAGGTCTATTTCTGATGGGGTACAAGCTCGTAGTGCCGGCCCGCCTTGAAGCTGGGCAGAGGCGTGAACATAACATGAAGTATTAAAAGTACAGAGCCCAGAGAGGGCAAGGCTTTGTCATCATTGTGATCTCCCTCTCTAAAAGCACCCTCTGTTATTTCTGCTTGGGAGTTTTGAGGCTCGACATGAATAGGCCTTTTTAAAATAATTGATGTCTCATGTTCTATTTTCCACTCTGTTTTTGTTATCTAAGCAGTTCTTAGGAGTGCCAGTCTTGAATGTGATTTGGAAACGGAACAAAGAAACTTGCAAACTATTTCTTTTTTAGCCTTTAGAAACATGAGTCAGGTCATTTTTGTGCCATTCACATTCAGTTTGTCACAGAGAGCACAACACAGACAACAAAGGACAAAATAAAACTAAATTAGGAAATTATTTGACTACTTATGGTAAAATAAGTGGCCTCTTTCAGTGTCTTAATCTCAGTACAGGCTTTGGTAGTGATGTGTGCCTGAAGTCTGGCAATGCCTCACACCATTCAGTATGCTCCAGCAGGGGGCAGTGTGCTGAGATACACTACAAACTTCCGCCAGATACACACACATACACAAAACCTCAGCAGGTCAGCACACTCTGACCAATCACAGACTGCCCCATAGTTTCAGATCACACCCATTTCAGCTCCCGATATTCCCCAGGCACAACTACTTCAATGTGAAGCCTTTGTTTTTATATTCTTTAGTCATTTTATTGTGACCTGTTGCGATGACAGCCTTTTGTAATGAGCAGGCGTTTTTTTATAAAGTACACAATGAATCTCATCATTAATGCACCATCAAAATATTATGTGGAATTTTACCATTGCCAGGACAAGGAGAGTACACAAACAAAGCCAATTTGAGATGGCACACATAAATGCCTGGCCTGTCAAAGCAGGAACGCTGAGTGCCTGTAAGGTGGTACCCTGCCTTTGAGCCCAGAAGGGATGCAGCAGGGGAGACACATGAGAGAGAGAGAGAGAGAGACTGCGCTCTACATGGAGACGCCGAGCAGATCGAGCAGGAGTCCCAGTGCTCGCCTCCTCCGTGCAGCTCCTGCCACCGCCATTGCCATGGCGACGGGGAGCGGGGGAGCAGGGGCTGACGTCTTGTGGCCTATTTGCCGTTGCCTTGGGAGAGCTCCCTGAGGGCGCAGCGCAGGAGCAGGGGGCGTCCACACAGACAACACCGCTGTCACATCACTGCCATCCCATAATCGCTGAGACACACAGCGCTACACTGTGCAGCCCAATTACACAAAATTACTTCACTCAAATACTCAAATACTGTGAATGATCATAAATATGATGCAAGGCCAGGCCAGCCATTTGGCTGTGGGCTTATATTGAGGGCGACCGCAGCCTGTGGCAGTCCTAATGTGTTAACGTTGTGTTGGAGGGTCCTGCATTGTTGATGGATTACAAGGGTCTTAACACCAGTCTCAGTCTCATTGAAATGTGTTAGGCTTGTAAAATATGAATATTTGTGTTTATATATGGATATTCAGTTATTTGCAATTATAAATAGTTTATATTCAGCAGTATTGTGAAGTTGGAGAGCAGGTTCTTTCAGGTGAGAGAGCGGACTTGCTCACTCTACAGTAAATGTAATGCAGTTGTATTATGTGCCTGTAAGAAACAGACAAGCATAAGAATACATGAGAATGATGAGAACAGGTCGTTCCATCCAGGCAGTCTGTACCTCCCTACCCTTAATACTAATATCAGATTCCTTCCAGTCTCTAGTTTAAATACTCCTCCGCTACCATAAGCATACGCTGGCCCAACACAGCTGTACCCCTCCGGTTCAGGTGTATCCCGTCACGCTTGTACAGGTCAACCCTATCCCAAAAGGAGTCCCAGTGTCACTAAAACATGTACCCCTCTTTCCTACACCAAGTTTAAATCTCCATATAACATTTTGCTTGCCTTTACTAGCACGTGGTACCAGCAGAATCCCTGAGACCACCATGGAGGTTCTGCTCCTGATCTTTGTTGCTAATTCTACAAATTTGTCCTGCAGAACCTCAAACCCACCCTTACCTACAGTATGTCATTGGCTCAAACATGGACCATGACCATGGAGCTTGACCACATGTTCCAGAAGGTCTCCAGCTTGGACACCAGGCAACATATACTGACAACATGCCACTATACTGTCTACACTTCTAATAATTGAGTCCCCCACTATGACAAACTCCCTTTTCTTGGGTGGTGTGGCCGCCTGGGTGCCCTGGGGCTCATCAGTTCTCCCATTTTCAGAGGACTGGGCCAGATCCTCTTCCTGTGAGGGCTGTAATCGGTTGGACACCACAAACTCTGGAGATGCCGTCCCTGCATACGCGCACCCTTTTCTGCGCATATGCCCTACCGTCACCCAACTCTCTCTCCCTGTCTGCTCTGAAGACTCCCCCAGCGATTAGTGCTGCTTCCTCAAACTTAGCTAAACTGATGTTGCTTCATCACCTGAAGACTATGCAATACACTAGTCTGTCTTTGTATTTAAGTAAAAATCTATATTCAGATACATTCTATCATCAGCTTTCATTAAACAGGAGCCAGGTCTGTGAGGATTATGATACAGCTAAAATCCACGAACGTGGCGTTCCCTGATGGTGGAGAGGGATGTCGGCAGGCACAGTGCATCTTAATTGAAAGGAAAAGGCCTTTGCACACCTGAGTAACCGTCTCTAGGAGAGGTGCGTAGGAGAAAATCAAACATAAGTAATACAAAAATAAAAAGATTCCCGCACACTGTCTCTGCTTGCAATGGCATTTATTATTAATTAATTTCATTGTGGGGATCCTTTTTTGATCTTCACCATACACTTTAATAAAAAATGACTGCTCATTGACTCCCGTGATGTACTGTTTGTTAAAGGAGAAGTAGAAATGCTAGTGAGTGGAATCATTTTTGCCAAAATGCAAATATGCGATTAGACTGCCTTACTGAGAGAGAGGGCAACATTCTGCTCGGAGCCCGCTGCGGGCAACCTCATCCGTTGCCATGGCAACCTTGCAGACATCGGGGGTGTTTATATACGTGCAGCTGGACCTTACCTCTGCAGTCCTGTTTACTCCCAGCCGCCTCATTGTAGTATAATGTATATGTAGTATATAGTAGCCGCAGTGCTCATATATACAGTACTCGGTAACATGCTCAGCAGCAATGCTCACAGGGTTGGTATTTTTAGGCCGCTTCGCTTGTCATTTGCATTGCTAATACGCCCTCGTGAATAAATGACGGCTCCAGGAGCCGTTAAAGACCGTGTTGTGAGACTGGAAGAAGTGGCGTCCGGATACACGGTCACGGTTTCTTTCCCCCAGCCTGAGCCTCCGCTACGCGCCACAATGCGCTGAGCCTCTATTGAAACGCCCTCGCGCTCATGGCTCGCAGTGTGAAATACCGCCGTACGTTAATCAATTATTCACAGGACGAGCAATGGAATTGAGCTGCTCATGGGTGGCTCTTAAATCATTTGTGGGATATTTGAATTTGCGGCGAGGGCGGGCGCGTAATCAATCGAGTAAAGGCTTGATTATAGACTGAAACGGACACGCACACGGACAGCAGCGGGCATGTGCGGTTCTGTACACACTACATTTGGGTGCATGCATACCCCGACGCGTTCCACACATGCGCACTAGAAATTATGTTTTGATCTTTTCACATGTATCCTCCTCTCTTCCCCTTTATAATATACAGTGGGTTCGGAAAGTATTCAGACCCCCTTAAATTTTTCACTCTTTGTCATATTGCAGCCATTTGCTAAAATCAATTAATTTCATTTTTTTCCTTTCATGCACACACAGCACCCAATATTGTCAGAAAAACACAGACTTGTAGAAATTTTTGCAGATTTATTACAAAATAAACACTGAAATATCACATGGCCATAAGTATTCAGACCCTTTGCTGTGACACTTGTATATTTAACTCAGGTGCTGTCCAATTCTTCTGATCATCCTTGAGATGGGCCTACACCTTCATTGGAGTCCAGCTGTGCTTAATTATATTGATTGGACTTTGGAAAGGCACACACCTGTTCATGTAAGGTCCCACAGTTGACAGTGCATGTCAGAGTAAAAACCAAGCCATGAAGTCCTAGGAACTCTCCATAGACCTCCGAGATAGAATTGTGTTGAGGCATAGATCTGGGGAAGGGTATAAAAACATTGCTAAAGCATTGAAAATAAAGGAGAACAGTGGGCTCCATTATTGTGAAATGGAATAAGTTTGAAACCACCACAACTCTTCTTAGAGCTGGCCGTCTGGCCAAACTAAGTAACCGGGCAAGAAGGGACATGGTCAGGGAGGTGACCAAGAACCCAATGGCCACTCTAAGAGAGCTTCAGAGTTCCTCTGCAGCCCTGTTACTTAATTCTATCTCGGAGGTCTATGGAGAGTTCCTAGGACTTCATGGCTTGGTTTTTACTCTGACATGCACTGTCAACTGTGGGACCTTACATAGACAGGTGTGTGCCTTTCCAAATCAAGTCCAATCAATATAATTAAGCACAGCTGGACTCCAATGAAGGTGTAGGCCCATCTCAAGGATGATCAGAAGAATTGGACAGCACCTGAGTTAAATATACAAGTGTCACAGCAAAGGGTCTGAATACTTATGGCCATGTGATATTTCAGTGTTTATTTTGTAATAAATCTGCAAAAATTTCTACAAGTCTGTTTTTCTGACAATATTGGGTGCTGTGTGTGCATGAACGAGGAAAAAAATGAAATTAATTGATTTTAGCAAATGGCTGCAATATGACAAAGAGTGAAAAATTTAAGGGGGTCTGAATACTTTCCGAACCCACTGTATATAATATGAATTCCTGTTATTCTCTGAAGACCTCAGATACACTCTGTCCTCTTCCCACGATCATGCTAGTGAATGCATTCAACTGTACAACTCAGCAAGGTTTCGAGAACTCTTAGTTTATTCAACACTGTTTAACAAACCTGCCAAAGAACATCACTTCCAAGAAAAATAAAATATCAGTTAAAGTGTCGTAAAAATAGAAACATAAAATAGAATCAAAATAGTGCTTAAATGTTTAAAAAAGAACGTCAAATTAGCAGGTGCAGTCGGTGGGCTTATAGGCGCCCACGGTCACAAAATCTGGCAGGTGCGCGTACATCCGCTGACGTGGGCAGCTGACGGAATTTACGTCACGCGGACCCTCGCGGCTTCGCGGACGCGGAAACTATAATTTGGCCTTAAGTGAAAAGTGTTCAAAAAGGTTATTTTAGTATTAGAATAAAATGAAATGTCATACGGTTAAGTGCAATTAAAGGTCAAACGCAGTGCTTTGAAATGGTGCTTTCGGTTTTGTGTTTTGAGGGAAGTGTGACAATTGTTAACGAGAATTTAACGCAAAAGCGAAATACGTTAACAGCCCCGGGAATTGATTAGGCTGTAAATATGTGGCTGCGATTGATGTCCTTGCCGTGCTGCACACTGCTGCACGTGTCGTACATGGGGTGAAACTCAGGTGCTTTATGTCACGTGATGCTTTTCACATAAAGTGCTGGGTCTTCAGGGCCTACTGTAAAGCCTGCGTTTATGTCATAATGCTGCTTTGATTCTACATTTACAGTTGACATTTTAAGTGCAGGAAAGACCTAAAATGCACCTTTTGTCACAAGATCAGTGAAGCAGCAATCATTGCAGTCTGGAAGCTATATTCCACTGGTGGATAGGCCCATTTCATACTAATTCAATATAGTGGTAGATCCAGTAGTATTTAGTTAATTGTGTGTGAAACACCTGTGTGTGAAATGTACAGTTGTATGGGTTTGTTTTTAACAAGGAATTTTGTGATTTTGTAGGGCCTGTGTTGTATGAAGCCTGCCAGTTGGCAGTGAGTCCGGGTTGGCTCTGTTGTCTCATCCCCCCTCCCTCCTCATCAAGGAATAGCTGAGTCTTGATTAAGCTCTGAGTTGTCCAAGACTTATAGAGATTAGCTCTGGGTCACCTGACCGTGGACAGCGATGATGTCACTCCCGATGCTCCTCTCCAGTGGAGCTCATGCTACCAGTCCCCTGTCCCAGTGCGATGGAGTAGAGAGTCACCGTTGTGATGTAAGCTCCGCCATGTTTCCAGACAGACGGCCTGTGCAGTCATCTGGTCCTGTGCTTATTCGGATTTGTACCGAGGGGAAGGGGGAAGGGTAAAGACAGTGGGGGAATGTAAGCTGAGGAATCATATCTGTGACATATCTGACACTAAGATGGCTGGCTGTTGCTATACCAGGTTTCCAAGCGTAATTGCATGATTCATCACTCAGATGGTCTCTAAAGCAATAGTTGGATTGCTAAAAATGGTGCAACATTTTGTACATATGCATTGTGGCTATAGAATAGCATTGCCAAAAGAAATCCTGCCCAAACTGTCCAAATCGAATATAATCGGATAATGGAATGTTTGTGGATGAACAATTACAGCAAAACAGACAGCTGAGAGGTTTTGCGTTACCAGCAGCTTTAAGTAGCCCTTCGGGGTTAGGAATGATATCAGGGCAAAAAAAAAAAAAAGAGAGCAATACAAACAGAAAGGGAGGCAGACGAAAGATGTGACAGCGCATTTCCCCGCCTACATCACAGAGGAGGCAGATTAACCGCTTCACTGCCGCCGCTCTCCCCTCACTCCGCCCGGGAGGGGCCGGGACTCTTAGTGTGAAATCGCCGCCCGCGTCTCCTTTCAAGAAAGAAGCTCTCCCCCAAGATCCCCCTCTCTCCCACAGATCTGCTGCAGTGGAGACTGCGGTGTTTACAATCTGCTCTGCCCCCCCTTCCCTCTCCTCTCCTCTCCTCTCCCACCCTCCCACCCTCCCTCCCTCCCTCCCTCTCGGCGATGGGGCTTTTACAGCATCACCGTGGTCGCCTCCCACCTGCCCCCCCCGTCTCTCCCCCCTCCTCTCTCATTCATGCTCTGGGATGCCTGAGTGAGAGAATCGGCGCCACAGCAGACAGAATCGGCGAACCCCCTCTCGCTCCTCCAGCATGCAGCCCGCCGCAGACTCGACCAAGATGGAGTGCTTCTGGAGCAGCTGGAAGTGCCAGGGTACCGTGGGTGTGTGTGCGGCGTGAGTGTGGGGCCGAGGGGGGGCGGAGGGGCGGTCTGCGGAGGGAGAGGGCTCGCGTGGCCTGTGCGGCCCGGACGTGCGTGCACATGTTTGCGAGCGGTGCGTGTCCGTGCGGAGCGGTGTGCGTTATTGTTATTGTCAGCCACCCCCCCTTACCCCCCCTCCCACTGCCGGAGGGCTGGGAGCCGGGATGCTCGTTGCCATGGCGCCGGGGGCTCAGCTGCCTGGTGTTTGTGCCACGGAGCGACGGAGGACCTGTGGCAGCCTTCTCGCCGAGACACACCCAACCCGGCTACGTTACACACACTGTGTCAGCACCGCTGATAGCTCACAGGGCAGACAACGCAGTTGCAGCTTTCCTCGACTATCGATAGATCAGAGACACGGGCCGTGTGAGAGCGGGCTCCAGTGTTTGGAGGGGTCTTTGTGTCCGTTTGTTTGTTTGTTTGTTTGTGTGTGTATGTCTGTCTGTCATGCCTATCTCGGCCGGCGGTGGTGAAAATATCAAATCCTCGATGTGGCTGCGTTCCTCACAGGCGCCGAGCACTGGCTTCATGGCCGGGTTGTGCTGCCGGGCGCGCTACGTTTTCAGGGGGGCTGCAGTTGTGTTTACCTCCTGACTGCGCAGACAGAGCGCAGGCACTCAGGGGCCACTAGAATGTTCCACACGGAAGACGCAGCATCTGCAATATGCGCAGATCTGTTCATTATTCAGTTAGCAACGTCATCGCTAGTTTTCTCATCTGCATCATTTGTAATGCTTTTGTTTGTTTGTGTGTGTGTATATAGATGCATTTTTCTTAAGAATATAGTTGTATGGGACTGACAACAGGACATTTCCTGCTGTCAGTGATTTTTTGAGATGTTTGTTCTTGGGTTTGTTTTGTATAGGTGGTTGAATTGCAGGGCTTTGCATTTCTTTGTCTATCAGCTGTTAGTAGAGATGCCTGTGTGTTTGTGCTGAGCTGATGATCTGGTCTTTCCCTGATTCTCTCTGCTGTCTGTTTAGGTGTTGGCTGTAGGCTGGCAGGTGGAATAATGTTTCCTATCATGTTAAGCTTTAAATGGGTCACTGTTTCCTGTGCGTGGGAGGCAGCTGAACTGTTCACGTTCGATAGACCTCAGTTCCTGTATGAGGCAAAGTGCATCTCACATGGTGCTTTTTAACGCATCCATTAGAAATACCTGGGCTTCTTTGATGTTTTGGGGCGAGAGGAAGGAGGAGGCAATGTAGTGTTGGGAGGATTTGTATGCGTTTCTGGTTCCTTTGTGATCCCTGCATGTGGGAAGAGCCGTGATTGGCTATAACCATGGTAACAAGGTGCCTGCGTTTGTGTCTTAGGGTGTTTTCCGTGTATAGCTCTGCGTCGTTTGTCTCTCGGGCTCGTGCGTGCATCACTGTGTTTGTCAGTGTTGTGCAGTTTGTGTAGCATTGCCTTGTGTGTGTCACTGCGCATGTCAGTGTGTCTCTGTCGAGTGCTGTGTGTGCAGCATGATGTCACTGTGTTTCACCGCATCACCGAGTGTTGTGTGTGGCACTGCGTCTGTCGGCATTGTGCGTGTGTGGCACTGTGTGTATGCAGCATTTGTGCGGGCTGGAGAATGGCGACTCGGATGAGGTGGCGTCTCAGTATTCGCGAAGCTTTACGACAACGTGGCATCTAATAAAGGTGCGGTTGAGAAGAGCCTGTTAAAGCATTGGTAGGAGGGAGCCATCTTGCAGGGGAGAAAAAAGATGCTGTCTCTACTGTAGATTCCTTATTTGGCACTTACAGGACACACATTGTGCTTTTATTGCATTATCTTTCTCTTTTCGGTTGACGGAGAATAATAAAAAACATTGAACAGCCAGCGCAGATTTGCTCTCCGACTCATGTCCACTACTTTTTCATCTAATGCAAAGTTATTTTCACCCACTGAGAGCTGTGTATACAGCAAACACAAACACTTTACTCCCTGCGGCCTACAGCGTGGTTTGGGGCTATGGTAATTAATGTTGCATAACAGTCATGATCAGTTCTAAATGTCAGTCTAAGACATTAATACTGGCCTGGTTTGCTGCTGGCCTCATTTGTAATCATGATTTAACTCAGCGGAGACTAGGGTCCTCTTTATCAGCGCGTGTTGAGCTAGTATGCTTACAGTGCTGAACTTTGAAGGAGAGATCATCTATCAGCACTCGAGGTTCTGCAGGGCGAGCAATTTCCTGGGTGTGGCGATTCAATTTCCTGTTTGGGTCCCGCAGTCTGGGTGTAATCCCTGAGGCTGCCCTGTGTTAGCGACAGTCTGGCGGCAGCCATCCACCTAGTTAGGAGCAGGACGAGCACATGGGAAGCAACCCTGTAAGGCCAATGCCCACATTATAGCAGATGCAGCTTCAAGATTACATCTGAAAATGTTTTGAAACCGGTCCGAATAGACGGTTTCAATTCAGAAAACCAAACAAAATCTTAAAAGACTTAAAATACACACGACAATATTTTTAAGTTGTATTGTGGCCATTGTCAAAACGCACAAGAAAACCAACCATTCAAAAGCCAGAACAGATCAGCCCGGCCGTATACAGTTTACCTTTCGAAGGCCGTGTACGGTGCCAGTTTATTTCACGCTGCGCAGCGTTTGAATTGAAGGTCTCTGATCGCCTCCGGTCCGCGGCGGTCTTAATTAATGACCGCTGTGGACCGACCGCGCCGCGCTTTCTATCGATCGGAAGGCCGCCCGCCTTCCATTCCGACACACTCAGCAGGGCGGTGACATTTACCCTCCCGCCGGCTCAGTAAGCGGCCCTGTGGAGGAAGCTGCCTCTGTAGAGGGCCGGCGTGTTAAAGTCCATCTTACAGCAGGCGTTGATGCAGCTGGCGATGCCACCATAACATGCCTGCATAAGTTCGTTTTCTTTGCTCTCTCTAAAACTCTACATCTGGCGGCATGTAGTATAATGGTTAGGGAACTGGACTTGTAACCATAACATGCCTGCATATTGAGCAAGGTACTGAATTGCTTCAGTAAAATATCCAGCTGTATAAATGGATTGTATGTAAAGAAATGTAAACTTGGCTCTGGATAAGAGCATCTTCTAAAACATTGAAACTGATAAGAGCGCCTGTTTTGGGTAGTTCTACTTGAAGTGTTTGCCACTGGCGTTTGCATGCGCCGACCTCTTCACGGCGTCTTTCGTCGTACCCGACAAATGAGGGCACCTGAGTGGCAATTTTGTGAGGCAGGTCAATGCAGGGCACGCTACTCTACAGAAAGAACAGTCTCCCTTTGGCTCCCGTGCGTATTTGGCACTGTCCGACTAGTCAGTAACGAGGAGACGATCCACGTTCATCCAGAGTCACACAGAGACACGGCTCTTTTGGAAACGCTGCCGAAGGGAATCGAAAAAGAACAGTTTCGAGTTTCCCGTGGAGACCGTCTTTGACGGCGTTAGATATCGAGAGCACGAAAAGCCCCTGAGCCTTTCTACTAATTTTGGGTGGGACCTTTTGCATCGTATAGATGATGTCACAGGTTGGCACGATGATTGGTCTTTATTAGCATTTTCATTATTAAAGGAATTTACTACCCACTTCTCTGAGCGCATTCTTTTCCTCTCCATCTACGTTGCTCGTGACACAATGGGGTCCTTTCCCGGAGCGAAGCTGACATTATACAGATTAATAGCCGATAGCTGTTCGGATGAATTATTGAGATGTGAGTAATAGGCATTACATCATTTTCTCGTTAATCCAGTCGTCGCTGTTGGTGTTTCCTGGCAGGCTGCACTAGGACCATGTTAGGGAGGCTCTGCTGTTGTGTGACATCATTCAAGCGCTTGCTTTCCTCAGTGATGACCATGCTATGACCTCACTGTCTGACATCACACCCCTGATGGTCACTTACCAGCCACAGCGAAACAGAATTCAGAAATTCCTCAGAGGAGCTGAGGGCATTTCCCACAACGTTGACAAATTACCCATCACACTCCGATGGAAGTGCCAGCAATGTACTATCTCAATTCCTTTTTGGCGCCATGCTGTACTACACTCTAAATGAGAAGCAACGACTGGATATCTTCTTTAAATTTCCCCAAGAGTGCAGAACCTGAATCCAATAGTGCTTTTACAGCTGCCCCCACTTTGCCCTCCCCAAGTTCTAATGTCTTTTAGCACATTAGTCCTACTTCTCATCTTTTTATAATGGATATTCAATTTCCATATCTATCAGGGGACGAGGAATGCTTTTTCTGTTGAAGGTTTGAAAGCGTTGCCTCAGATGAGGTAAATGGGGACTTCATCTCACGGAGTCCTCTCAGCTTTCTCCCTGTAGCTTCCATGACTCTATTACGGATTCCCGTTAAGTGAATAATTTTGTATTTATAGCGTTCAATCTGCTACAGCCTGAGGACTTCTCGTTGTCACTGCGCAATAAATCAACAGAGGATCACTGATAGATAGTCGCGTTTAAGTAATCCGAAGGACGTGTCTCCTTTTTGTTTACGGCAAACTGCGACTCGGGGCTGACCGCCTCTTGGGTGTTGAATCGGCGCTCTGTTTTACGTTCGAAAATGAAAAGAGCGGTTGTGTGCCTCGATCCCCCTGGATTGAGCGAGCGGGTGAATCTGCCTCTTTCAGGAAGGTAGAGCTCTCTGCCATGTTGTGTGCGGAGAGAATAAGGGCACAGTATCTATGGTAACTGCGTCAGGACCCTGCCGCTGTGCTCCGTACACTCTTTAGTGCTGCGGAGTGGCAGCAGGTTTCTGCCTGCACTTTGTGCGTTCGCCACTTACGTTCAATTACACACAAAACAGTGCGACGCTCTCACAATACAGCTCAGAACTGTGATGCGATGTAGACGTTTCAGTGCCGTACGGGCCTGTGCTACAGTGCTCTTTTGAGAATTTTTTTTTTTTTTTTTTTTTTTTACTGGATACCGTGCATTCCACAAGTGCTAAACGGATTTACAGGCTAAGGGGGGAAAAGCACCGAATGAAGAATCTGTCCTCTGTCTCGGCGTTAGTGGGAGAACCTCCACCCCTTGCTCATAGCATAACGCACAGCCACCTTTCCCCAGCGTGGGCTTGTGCCGTCAGCGTGGCTGTGTCTTTAAAGGCACGGATAAAAAAGCGCGCACTGAGCATGTGCGGCGAGCGCTGGATTCTTTACTTTCTGGCACGGGTCCCCAGCAAAGCGCCGATTAGCCAATGGCTGCGTGACGGTGGCCCCTCCCACCCCGGTCCGCAGGCAAGGGGACTCCCCCTCCAGCGCACTCCTTTGTCTGGAATACAGCAGCTGCCTCTTTCAGCCATGGGAGCCGCAGGTCAGTCCACGCTCTTCTGCAGCTCCGCGCTTTCGCGTCCGTACGGGGTCCGGGACCCGCGCAGGGGCCGGGGTGGGGGGACGCGGCGGCGGGTTCGTGCTGCCGCGATGGCGTTTGTGCTTTACGGCGCGCGGCTCTCGGAGGAGATAAAGGCAGGCTCCGGGAGATTTGGAAGCGGGGGCATCTAGCGCGGGGGTTTGCTGTCACGTTATCGATCAGGGTGATTGATTAGCGGCCGGGGCGGCGCGTGTGGCGGCGTGTGTCGGGGGGGTCGGTTATTCGCTGGAGCGGAGCAGGTACCGCGCGATGTGTGTCCCGTTCTGGGGCGGCGATGGAAAAAGGGGCCGTTATCTCTTCCCGGCACACGCAGCTCTGTGACTAAAATTAGAGCAGGCGGAGGGACACGGGGGAGTACGCCCAGCGATCCACCTGCACTCTCGCTGCGAGCGAGAGGGGGAGCCGGCCAGGAATTCTCGAGCTCCGACTCTCCCACGCGCGCGCTCTCTCTCTCTCACAGACACAGAAGGGGTATTCAGGTATCATAAAACCGCCGTAGTCATGGGTTACTCCTCGTTGCGGTAACAAGGTGGGTCAGTCTTTCGCAGTGAACAGCTGGTTCACATGGCAACGCGCCTGCTGCCTTCCCGCCGGCACAAAGAGCGGTGGGCGACGATGCTGATCCCCAACCAGATGGAGGGGAGAGATTGTCACATCAGGTACAAGGACTTCACATTCAAGGAAACCCTCTCAATGGGTCCATAAATGAGACCCAGGCAGCGCACAGCACCGGCTTTACCTTTAGCAAAGTTTCATTCTATCAAGGCAGCTTTGCCTGGACCATGTATTGATTCCTTTGTGAGTCGTCATGTATGGATTTCTTTGTCAGGGAGCTGAGGGGAGGCACCTGCAGGGGAATGCTGAGTTCAGACTCGTTCCGTCAGGCGTGAGAACGGAGACCGCTCTTTGGGCTCCATGTCCCTTTTTCCGCTTCATGTAAAAGCAGGCGGTCTCTTAATAATTCAGCATCAAGTGCCAGAGGAACAGAACAACGTATAGAGAGCATCCGCCAGGCGGGCCGGGCTTGGCAGCAGCACAGAACAAAGCATAACTCACAAAAGCTTCTCCACTGTAAGTACAGAGGGCACAGAATATTCATGAGGCGGGTTGCAAAGCTTGAACGCATACAGTCTGAATCCAGCTATAGTCTCTTGCTCCTAAATGCAGTGCTGCCGGAGGAGGCCTTCAAAAGGGAAACTGGCACAGCTAAATGTGTCCGTAAACGGGCGCCGATGGGACATTTCAGCGGATTTAATGGAACGGAGCCAACGTTGAGTTGGCTTTATAGGAATTAGTCCATTGTTTTCCGTTCGCCGTAGTGATAAAAATAGGAATCGCTACAGTCTCCAGGCGTCTCTACCGGTCAAGTGAAATCGTCCCACGGCCTGCTCGCCGCGGTCACGGCGGAAGCCTAAAGCCGCCTGGCTCACGTGACCCCCCAGGTACCCTCTGTGCTGTAATCTGGACCTGTTGATAGCGAGTCTATTTCTGTTGCTGTTTCCGATGGGCAGTCGGCTCAATGATTAATCCGGCGCCGGAGACGCGAGGCTCAGGTGAGTGATGTACACGTACGAGTGTGTCGCCGGACAGACACCAGTGTGTGACTGCACCATGTGCCGCCCTGGACTGAAAAACAAAGTACAGACACCTCAGCCGCAGTTCTCTGTGAGCCGGTGCGCGCCGCCCGGACGCTCAAAATAGCTTCTCACACACTTGGAAACGACTCGCCGTTCATGTAGATGCCATTCACGCCGAGCCGACTTTGTGGAAACGCATTTGACTCACGAGCAGGCGGTCTGCCTTCCCCGGTTCTGTTCACCCTTTATAAAAGTGACACGCTCACGCGGTGAAGAATCTGAACTAATCCCGTTTTTTGACACTGCTCTGCGCTGAAGAGGACGAGCTGAATGCGAAGTTCAGACGAAACGGTGCCAGCGCTTCAGTGCGAGAGGATTATACACAAAGGGGGAAACGCGGCGTCGGCTATGCGTTCCGCTGAGCGTCTGAAGTCTGGTTGAAATGGTGCCAGCGAGTGATCTATTCACTCGAGAATAAGGATGCGAACCAAATAATCCAACACCTTTGTGGCTGCGATTCACGGTCTGCGCTGGGGGATGGAAGGGCTCGATTAGCTGTCCGCCCTTAAAAGCCACTGAATCGCCTGCCTTTACGCCGCTGCGAGCGTTGGTGTCGCGCCAGGTGTTCCCAAAGGAAAGAACCTAAGATAGTCCACTCTGCATCTTCGGCGCGTGCCCCTGTGTATCCCAGTCCGGGAGGCGAGGCCCTCGCCCTGACCCTCCCGTGTTCCCCTCTCTCCCCACAGCCATGGACCTGCTGTACTGGCGGGACCTGAAACAGACGGGCATCCTGTTCGGCAGCCTCCTCCTCCTCCTCTTCTCCCTCACCCAGTTCAGCGTGGTCAGCGTGGTCGCCTACCTCGCCCTCGCCGCCCTCTCCGCCACCATCAGCTTCAGGGTCTACAAGTCCGTCCTGCAGGCCGTGCAGAAGACCGACGACGGACACCCCTTCAAGTGAGCGCGGAGCTGCCGGACGAGTGTGCGCTACGGGACGTGTGCGGAGGAGCTCGGTCTAACCCCCCCGTCTCTCTGTGTGTGTGTGTGTGTGTGTGTTCCTGCGCAGGACCTACCTGGATGTGGAGATCTCTCTGTCTCAGGAGCAGATCAGGAAGTACGCTGAGAACACCCAGCTCTACGTGAACAGCACCCTGAAGGAGCTGCGTAGGCTCTTCCTGGTGCAGGATCTGGTGGACTCACTAAAGGTGAGCCACAGGCTGGGACTTTACACCGCGCTCACAACACACACTTCAGTACATACCTCTCTACAGCACTCGCAGTGTGATCAACACACACTTCAGTACATACCTCTCTGTACAGCACTCGCAATGTGATCAACACACACTTCAGTACATACCTCTCTGTACAGCACTCGCAGTGTGATCAACACACACTTCAGTACATACCTCTCTGTACAGCACTCGCAATGTGATCAACACACACTTCAGTACATACCTCTCTGTACAGCACTCGCAGTGTGATCAACACACAGCTGCTAAACACACACTTCACTGGATACCCTTTATACACATAACTATGTACTGTACCTCACGATATACACGCTCAACACACAGCCACTAAACACACACTGCCCAGACAGTGGATACCCTCTGTACACTGCACATCAATATAAAAGCTTCTATAAATCACGATGTGCATAATCAATTTGCAGCCGCTGCACACACTGCACAATCAGTGTGTAGCCTCTATACAATACTCTCTACACATCAATATGTACTGTAGCCTCTATACATTAACATGCACAAGACTAGCATATAGCTGCTAAACACAAAATAATCTGTCAACTGCCTCAATTTACTCACTACAGACCAGTCTATACACACACTACACAGAATTCGCATACTCAGTACACTTATAATTACATAACTGCAGTCTATACTTGTGCAAAAATGTATTTATACTCTTATGCTCACATTTGCATACACTTGCATTCCTTAAAATACTCGTTTCAGTGTTTGTGCGTGCCTCATGTGTGCTGGCAGTGTTTTTTTATATTTGAAGTAATATG
Organism: Aldrovandia affinis; assembly: GCA_029706075.1. Taxonomy (NCBI): domain Eukaryota; kingdom Metazoa; phylum Chordata; class Actinopteri; order Notacanthiformes; family Halosauridae; genus Aldrovandia; species Aldrovandia affinis. Next base: position 1,465,369 of record JAINUG010000021.1, read on the forward strand.
GCAACTGTGGTTTATATCCACAACACCACTAATCACTGAACAGCCTCTACAAAGATGATGTCTGAGGAATCTATGACCCAGACAGTGTTCAGATCATGGAAACACAAACTAGCCTAACTAAACACTTCCTACCCAGCACACAGAGCCATACTGCATTCAAATGTGAGACGATGTTCACATATACCATAAAATGAACAGATGGGAAAGTCATCCCTGTTCCATTCAAATTTCCACGGTTATGTACACACACCCTAATGCAAATTAATATTCCCACAATGGACAGCCATTCCCCGCCTGCTTTAAGAAGCCCATCCCATCTGCCGTGGTACAGTAACTCTGCAGTCACCGCTCACCCTCCCGAACAGCGTTCACTACAGTGTGCGTTCTCTCTGTGTTGCAGTTCGCAGTGCTGATGTGGCTGCTGACGTACGTGGGCGCGCTCTTCAACGGCCTGACACTGCTCATTATGGGTGAGGAGCCTCCCTCTGAACCGCAGTTCTGTCTCTCTTCCCCTCGCGCAGAAGTGCCTCGTGTTTATCACGTTCAAATCCGTCACAGAACACCACCTCATCCCCGGGCGGCGTCCTACAGTCGTTCGCCCGAAGGTATTCAGGTTAAAGGCCATGTTTGACGATGCAATGTCAGGCCTCCGCTTAGGAACTGGACCCGCGGGTTGTCTTCACTCTCAACTTTGATTCCTTAACCTTTTCACCACTTTACACGCCCGCACCGCCCTCCAGTCTGGAGTTACCATCCATTTACATGACATTTACATCTTAAGCATTCAGCAGACGCTCTTATCCGGAGCGACTTACAAGACGTGCATTAATGCATGGTATGATCAATCGTTGTTCGCGCAAGAGATCAGTGCAGTAACACAACGCTAGAATTGACACGTAATTCAATTCTCTAAACCCGTCCCTCTAAAGTCAGGTCTGTCGCCCGTTACAGCCCGAGCATGCCTCTCCAATTCCTGTCAGGTCACGTAACTGTACAGGGTCGTCCGTTCTCAGCACACCTCCAAGTTTATACAGGACGCGCTGTCCCATCCACGCCACACTCCAGCTCTGCTATCGCACGGCCAGCCTGTGCCAGCTCTCCCTCTCTGATTAGTGGAGTGCAGTATCTTAAGTACACAGCCTCACGTTCAATGATTAACACACAAACACAGACAGGGCTCAGTGGCAAGTGTCACAACCCAAATGCCATTTCCAAACACCCCAACAGTTGGGAAAAGTGACCTCATGAGCAGTTTTAAGAATTCAGAAAGTGGTTTGATTCCCCATCGCGCCAGTCGGCTCTGGCCGGGAGTGCCACCGGGTGGCAATTGGCTGTCCGCCCCAGGGAGGGGGGAGGGAAGCCGACACACAGTTCGCTGTGCACAGGAGTGGTTCTGGGGGCCGGAATTATAGTCGACAGCATGACGAGTGCTGTCTCGAAGGAGGCAGCTCTTCGCCATTGTCACTGCCGGTCACAGGGCTACGGCAGCTAATTATGAGGGAGGGGATCGAACTAAACACAGCGGGAGTAATTGGCTACCAAATTGGGAGAAAAACGGGGTAAAATCTGAAAAATACATTTAAAACATTTACAAATGTAAAAAAAAAAAGAATTCAGAAAGTAGTCTAGTGGGCAAATGGAGGGTGAGTGGTTATCCCTGATGGCTTGCTTAGTTAATGCATTCACGTGTGCTCTCTCTCCCCAGCGGTGGTGTCCATGTTCACTATGCCTGTGATCTATGAGAAATATCAGGTAAGGATTCACTGCCATACTGACTGCTCCTGGCTTATTTTGGCAGCTGTACAGCTTTGGGCGTAATGCACTGATTTTAACCCCAGGCCCTTCCTGTCCCCGCAGGCACAGATCGACCAGTACTTGGGACTAATAAGGACCCATGTCAATTCTGTGGTGGGAAAGTAAGTTCTACCCATAGCCTTGAAGCCAACAGGTTGTGTGTGCGCACTCGAAACACCACACTATCATACTGTCGCTATCACAACAGTGCAGTACAGCAAAGACATTAAGCACTACTAGCTGCTGAAAGCTACAGGGCTCATTAGGGTTGTATTGAATGAAGTTTTACGCTAGCCTTTTTACTTAATCACTTATTTAAGTTCAGTCAATGTGAAATGCAATTAGTAGTTGCAATACACTGCAGTTTTTAGAACATCAACCTGAAGTGTACTTGATAAGGCATACATTTCATTTCAGTTTCAGTGTTATTAATTGTGTTTTGGGCTTTGTGGCAACTGCGCAAGGTGCAATTCCACATGTTGTATGAACAGGTGTTCAAAACGTGACCATTTTTTAAAGCCTTTTATATGATCTCTGTTAACCATTGCGTGCGGTTTGGCAGGATCCAGGCGAAGATCCCCGGGGCCAAGCGGAAGGCGGAGTAGGGCCGGGCCAGGCCGGGCGAGGGGCTGTGAGCCTGGGACAGGGAGAGCGGGAACATGGCCGCAGGGCCCACACGATACCGGAGAGTAGTACCATTCGTCAGCACCACGGTGTTCCAAACCGAAATCCGCGCAAGCACTGGAGGAGCCTCTACCCAAGCCGTCTCAATAACCGTCGAGTAAAACTTGCTAAGTCACACATGTCAAGCACTAACGTCTTAGTGATGGAAATAAAAGTAAGAAAAAAAACCAACAAAAAAAACCTAAAAACTAAAAAAGAACTAGATGTGTTTTTTGTGTTGCTTCTTAAACGCATGAAGTAAAGAACCTTGAGTAATATTTGATTATTATCGATCTTTTCAATGTTATTTTTTTCTATCCCGCGCTACTTTTTTTAAGCAACGCTGATGACTTACTGTTCTGTGTCGCATAACAGCTTCTCCAGCTTTAGTGCTCTGCTGCCATAGTTAAACTGCTTCATGTCACTGGGTCACTGGTGGGGCTTCTCTTTTCTCAGCATATATATATATATATTTATATATATAAATATAAATATATATATATATGATAGACTTGTGGACTAATGTTTTCTTTTGGTGTTGTCCAGCACAAATAATTAAACGATGTACTTATTAGATATGATTACTGTAGCATTTGGTTTTGTATAACTATAAGGAACTACACACTCATGTTTTTAGGTACTGTTGTTGAACTACTAAAAAGAAAAAAAAAAAAAAAAAAAAAAAAAGAGGGGGAAAAACAATCTCGAACGAGACTGCCAGCTTGTTAAACCTGTCCAACTTTGTACTGTTCTATGTAGTTCTTCTTAGTCCTGGACTCTTAACTATTTGCACTTATGATGTACTCATTAATGAATGCAAAAATAAATGTTCCTAAATGTACAGTCTGCAGTGAACTGTCTTGAGTCCGCTCTTCTCAAGTTGCAAGCTTTGTGAACGGTGATAAACCTTGAGTGAGGGTGTGCAGAGCTGGACAGTCTCAGGACGTCTGAAATGGCATTCTATTTATACTCGTATTAATGCCCTCTGGGGAAGGAACCCTTGCTCATAGATGAACCTTGCTTTTATTAACCTGCCGTCAGCCAGAATATAGGTTTCGTCCTCTGTCGTGGATCATTGTCAATTGCCCATCAAACAAATTGTACAAATAATGACGCGTGACGGGTGGGAAGAGTTGTCAGTTTTATCGGCAAATGCCAAAGCAGTCCGATTAGCTAGCCATGTCGTCAATTCTGACCACGATTTTGTGAAATTGTGTTCATGGAGTATTATAATGATATATTATGGCAGAGTCAAGGTTAGTGCACCCTTCTTATACCGTAAAAGCAAGTCCATGTCATTGAGACACTAACTATTTCAAATGCGAAGTATGCATTGAAAAGGGGGGTAGGGACTGAGAAATGGCTCAGAGGAATGGTCGTACTGACCCAACCCACCGAAAGCACACATACAGACAACATCAAACAAACTACTTGGACCCACACAAATGTTATGCAACGTGTCTAGAACATGGTGCTTCTGCAGGAACACTGTTAGTCGTCAGATAAGCACACGAGACGGTCAGAAACTAATGCAGCAGCACCCGGATATGAACGAACACCCCTACACTTCTAAAACGCTGACTCTCACGGTGGGGAGACCCTAATCTCCAATGCGCTGGCCCAGAGTGTGGCGTGGGACTCCGTGCGGATCATTTGAGGAGCAGGTGGCTGGGACACGGTGTTCCCGGGAGAGGAGCCAGTGGTATGTCTCTTGTCCTCGGCATGGCTGTACCTCCGTGTTATTACAATCACTCATTTCTGCTTGTCACGCCAGGTAAGAGAGAAACATGTAACAAATACCAGCGCTTTATTTTTCAAATCCAACACGTAAACCTGCATGTGGAGAGACGAACCTGAACGAGGGAGAGTAAATAATATCTAGGCTTCACGTCGGGGGTGCAACAGCACAATAGCAACAGAAAAAAAACAGCCCTCCCTGTGGGCCTCGCGATAACGGTCACGGTGAAGTGGGACGGGCAGCGGTGAACAGGGCCTCCCTCACATGTTGAGCAGGGTGACAGGGTGCAGCTGGAACAGCACTCCTCTGCTGAGGCCTCTGTCCTTCTGCACTAGCTCCATCTTCTGGCTGGGTTCAACCTGACACACACACACACACACACACACACACACACACTAAAATTCAGCTGCCTGATTCCCCGGTTAACCTAAAGTCTGGATGTTAGCATGGCAAAACACGACATCAAAAACAGTAATCAGGTATTCATTAGACAAAATGTAGAAATTCATTACTTAAAAGAATAATAAAAAAAGGCACAGAAAGTGCTGAGCGATTAATCAAATAGTGTTTTTAGGAAAATGTAAGCAAGACCGCGTTAAGATAACACTGTAAAATTATTTACAGAACAGTGCATGCTTTTACTATTCTTATTTTCTGTTCACATCTAGTTCACTTGAGATGATTTGCATCCTGGTATTCAAACAAACTTATTTTCTTTTCAATTGAATTGAGTATGTTTGATTGGTCCACTTGCAGACCAGTATGCCACTGTTATGCACTGTAACTTCTCAGTTGTGCTTGGTTTGCTTGATTGCATTCGTTTGCATCAGAGGTAATCACTATCCACGGTTTCATGTATAACTCCAAACAAACCGAACCGCATTGTTCAAATCACACGGTCAAACAAACTAGGCGTGATGTCTTTCCTGTTGTAAAGCGCTTTGAGTTGCATTTAAATTTATGAAAGGCGCTATATAAATAAAATTTACTTACTTTACTTACTTTCTCAATACAGCCACTGCTGAATATTCTAACCTTCGGAATATTTACGAAATGATTGATAAATGAGGCCCAATGTGTGCATATAATATTTCAGCTATATAATGGTCATTGAATCTTATGGGGGCTCTTTCTGATGTTTGATGTTTTCCGTTCCATATATGGTCAGTGCATGCATTTCATGTGTCGGTGTAAATCCCATTCAAGTATAATGGCATATGCTTAACATTTATAATGCGCACATACATAACCTGATATGCTCTGAATATCGGTGCAGGATTCATTAACCCAGTGAAATGTGTCATAATGACCCAGAATGCACAACAAAAATAAGACTTAAATTGCTCAAATGTCAGATGGCTTTATGCAACGATTATGCAATATTATGCTAGTACGATTACAATGTGATACCAGCTGGCGAGCTGCTGGGAGACAGTCTGGCCTTCTAGCTAGTTCAGCGCGTGACTCATTAATGCTTCACGCTGTAAATAAAGTACTGATCCTGATTTAGCAGCTGTATGTCGGTTGATTCAAAGCACATTTGGTCATAGCCAAATAACTGTTCATGCGAACCGGACCAGGACGACTGTCCATGCGGTCTTTCAAATAATTGGATTTATAGAATAGCATACAAGAGCAGAGGAAATATATTTTGGAAAACAGTTCTGGTCACGCTTACAAAGAGGGAGCGTGAGACTGGGGTACATTCTCTTACCTGGTTCCACTTTTTTGGCTTCTCGTAGTAGCGAGGAAGGAGGTCCTCTCTTGGTGGCGACTTTGTGACTAACCTGGATCACAAACGCAAGAGAGAAGCTATATAATGGCAACAGACACATGTTCGGACAGCTGTCAAATGTCAAATGTGAAACGGTCATTAAAGCTAAAGAGGATATCATGTAATGGTTTGTGGTATGTATTTATCAAAATTTCTGTGTTTTTAAACAGGGAGAGGTCAGTCATAGACCATTTGGCCCAGAGTATTTTGTATTATCTTGTTCTCAATTATTTCATTTGACTAAATAATCATTTTGATTACACAGCATGGATTCTATTCACAAACTCTGAACATATATCTGAGCACATTGTAATTGATAAACTATGATAAAACATCAATAATGCAATTATTCTATAATTTTTTTCCCCCCTTGTGTTAAAAAACGTAGTTTCCTCAACACTTAAGTTAACAAAACAGCACATAGAAAGTTATGGTGTTATGGTCAACCAAATGATCAATTTGAGAGAGATTTGTTGAATCGGAGAAAAACTCATACAAAATTAGATGAAGTTGGCTTCATCTGCCTAACCGGGATTCGATTCCCGTCGCGCGCCAGAGTCTCTGTCGGGAGTGCCACCGGGTCGGCAATTGGCTGTCCGCCCCAGGGAGGGGGGAGGGAAGCCGACACAGTTCGCTGTGCACAGGAGTGGTTCTGGGGTGCCGGAATTACAGTCGACAGCACGACGAGTGCTGTCTCGGAGGAGGCAGCGCTTCGCCATTGTCACTGCCGGTCACAGGGCTACGGCAGCGAACTACGAGGGAGGGGATTTAACTAAGCACAGTGGGAGTAATTGGCTACCAAATTGGTGAGAAAAATGGGGTAAAATCTGAAAAATAAATTGTAATAAAAAAATGAGATGAAGCAGAGCTTTGTTCAGCTAGAAAGCCATGAGGATGCATTCATTCAGTCACTGCTGTGGCACGCCGTGCTACCTGATGAGTCGCTCTCGGACATCAGCCTGCAGGTGGCTCACCCTGTCGGGCCCCAGGTGAAGCAGCCCGTTTGGCCCTTCACACACCAGGCGGTTGATGGCCCCGCGCAGAGCGTTGATCTGTTGGGACAGGACAGGGCATGGAGAACTACTGGCAGTGTCTGAACGAGCCACAGAGGGAAACTGAAGGTAAAGGTGGGCGTTGTGCCAGCACTTTCTATGGATGGCCCAGGCTTTTTTTAAGATGTGAAATTGAGATTAGACACAGGCATCTCATCAAACCATTTCCTGGTGACTGATGTTTGCTTATGGTTAGATAAATAGATAAATAGCTAGCAAATGCTTCAAATAACGATATACCCCAGAACAATTTGGTCTTCAATACTCCAAACACATAAAAGGGATAGACTTGAAAGGCTTTGAATGCTACATCTAATCTGCATTTCATTCACATCAATGTGATAAATATTATTAAGCATGCCATTTCTCTATCCATCAGTTCAAAAACCTTAAAAGCCAACATTTTTACCAACATTTCCACCTATCAAAATGTAATGATAAATATGACATACACAAAAGGCATTGCACATGTGCACACACACACACACAAAATCATGTTTATAGTAGAAGTACACACTACACACACAGAGCCTTACCTCGGTGATGTCCTCCACGTCAAACTTCACGTCGAAGGCCAGCTCCATGTCATGCTCAGGCAGGTTGCCCTCCTTGGTGAGGGGGTTCCACCCCAGTCCACAGAGGGCGCCAGTGAAGCAGGTCCTCTCCTCATTGGTGCTGAAGGCAAAGGAAGGATTATGCGTGAATACAGGGATGCAGGGATTCCTCAGCTCTTTATAGTCAAGGCGGGCTGCCTGAACAAAACAATGCCGCCACCTAAATGAACAGTTTGTTGAAAATCCCCAAAATGCCTGTAAATGCCATTCCATGTCCATTCATGCACAATACTAGTTTTCACCAGCAGATGCCGCTGTACCACTATTCAGGCATTGCCTTAAACTCAATGAAAACAAGCATTTTCTTCAAGCATTTTTTTTTTGCAACCCACTTCCTTCACTGCAACATCATCCCCCCCCTGGTCAGCCCACAACCGTAACTAACAACCTTCCTGCAGGAACCCCTGGTGAGGCTAGAGGCTAATGAGATGAAAACTTGGGATTGATGTGCCTCCAGCCAATTGGTACTGGTTGAGATCAGTTCTCCCCCCCGACTTCATGGTAAAGCACTTTGATATTGAGTTGAAAGGCTCAGAGTAATGCTTTCCATTCCACTGTGTCCCGGGCTCACCGGAGCTCCATGACGGGGGTAAAGAGCATGCAGAGCAGAGCAGGCAGGCCGTGGATGTTGGGCATGAGGGTGGTCTCCCTCAACAGGATCTGGGAGCCTGTGGCCCAAACACACACACACACACACACACACACACGCAAACACATTTCATACAGCCTAGCCAACTGCATTCAAATATAATGGCCACTGTCTCAATGTAATGTAAATGGACATAAACAATGATGCTGTGTTTATGTGTGGGTGTGGGAGTGGGAATGCTTGCGCACACATGTGCACGGTCTTTACCTGAAGCGCTGATGGACACACACCCGGCCACCAGCATCCTCAGGTGTTTGTCCTCAGAAATGTCATTCACAGCCACATAGTTGATGCTGTCCCGCTCCAGAGCCACAGACCTGGAGAGAATACAAACCTTCCCAGTAGTGCCCAATATAGCCTCTCCTGCACTGTAATCGTGTTGCTGACACATTTTCCCAAGCACTTTATCTGGCATAAGTGCCTCTGGTTAAGCCAGATTCACATCGGCGGATTGGACCGCGGCTCACCTGTACTGTGCGACATTACTCATGCTGTGGAAGTTGACTTTGTGAGGGCTAAATGGGCCATGCACTGGAACCTGTGAGGAGCAAATGCACTTCAATAACATGGAAATTCACACACACACACACACACACACACTCTCACACACTCTCACACACACACACACACACACACACACACACACACACACACACACACACACACACACACACACACACACACACACACACACACACACACACACACACACACACACACACACACTCTCTATCTATATACAAACACAGAGCCTGGGTCAAATACTTATATCTGAAATACTTTAACCCTTTAGACACCAGTACAATTCCTGCAGATGCTGATAATTTTTAAAGAAACATATTTTCACCAATATTCGGAATTAAGAATGTACCGATATGAAAATTCTGGATCGATACCGATACTGTTCAAATAGCGCAAATGGCCTATACCGATACAGATACCGATATTTTCTTCGCTTGACAGTGTCAACAAAAACAGCGCGTCTGAAAGCAACGAGAACAGCGTGCATTAGAGCTGGCCGATAACAGAATTTCACACCGTTATCGCCCCCCAAAAAAGGGAGGCAGAGGCAAGCAAAAAATCATGCAGACGTGAAAAGGCAGCCAAATATATATATATACATTTTTGTATTTGTTTACGCACAGTGCAAACTTTATACTTGAAATTATGCTTGAAAACTTACCGCACATACAGTACAAGCATTGAATGTTAAATAAAGTTGTGTTTGAATATCTGTATATGGGTCAAAGACATGACATGCATATTTTTGTGTCCGAGTTCATTATTTCCATTTAAAAATAAATTCATCAATTCAAGTCATATATGATTTTATTATATAAAACATGTTTAGTTTGAATCAATTTTCAGTACATTCAAATAATATATATTACTTTGTGTTTTGGCATCTCAAACCCCCAAAATGTCAGGTGGCGCAACCGTCCGAGCAAAGGAACAGATTAAGAAAACTGTAAAAAGTGGTATTTTAATAATAATAAATTCAATATAAAATACTGTGGCATGATTTTATGTTTGAAACCTTTCAAATAAACACAATTTTACAAATAACAATAGTTTTAAAGCTATTGAGATAATTGAGGAACTTTTGTCCGGCAATTTGTGCTTTTCAAATGTCAGGGTGGCACAACCGTAAACATGGGCCTTTTATTTTTAAGTCAAGAGGCTATCGCATCAGCCAGATGTTGCATCATCCAGAGGACCCTATCTGACATCCATGGCTGACTGAAAAGGTTTGTTGAGCTCTCTCAAATATTGATAAAAATAGCTATGTTCACCTCATAGGTAGGATGGTACACTTTCCATGTCAGGTGGTACAACCAATGTAAAACTATGAAAATGTTATTTTATCATAAAACTACTTATTCTGTTTTAAAATGATTTGTATGCTATTGCTAGCATAGGTCAAAGCTAATGCAGGTGTCCAAGTAGAAGCCTGTTTAATTTGAAATCAGTTGCAAAAGTCAGGTGGCGCAACCTGTAAGTCAGGTGGCGCAACCTGTAAGTCAGGTGGCAAACCGTAAGGAATGCCACTATATGAAATAAATAATGTTATTTAAAGCTTCAAGATGCTCTAAAATGTTTATTCGTTTCAAGTTAAATATGTTATACACGTTGGATGTTAAAAATACTAAATAACTGACCCTTAGAATGCAGTAATCTTAAATTATTGTTAATATAATAATCAACCCCCAAAAATCAAATCTGTAAGGCACTATAGACACTCTAATAGATACTTGACCAAGATTTCACTTCAAATAAATAAATAATAAATAATAGGAAAATATAAATAATTTTACAAATATTTGGTTGCGCCACCTGACATTTTTTGGTCAGTCAAGTTCAAAATAGTCAAAAAATGAATTTAAGCACATTGAAATGTTATTTAACAAATGAGGCTTGTTTAAGCACATTGTCACAGATTCAAAAATATGCATTTTATCTATTTTGAACAAACTTTTTTAAAATAACTTTTTAGAGGCCTTATTTGTCATTGACCCATATATAGTAATAATAGCTGTTTTCCGCATACAAATTATTGTTTCAATATCATTCTCAAAGTATTTGGTCAACATATGATGCTAATTATTTTTGCCCATATCGCCCAGCTCCAGCGTGCATCTTGTGCAAGACTGCGTGGAGTGCCAGAGTGCTCGTTATAGCTAGTCAATCGCAGCATCGTCAGAGGAATACATTAGGCGTGGTTTCAGTGAGTTTAGCCTGTAAATAAGAGATGCTGCTGTTCCATTCAAGTTTGAACATTTAGACCAGATTAACGCAACACAAATTGATGGATAATTATCGACCACTGACATCTGTAAATTTGATCTTATTGATCTTATCAATACCGATAGTCAACCGATATATCGGTGCACCCCTATTCAGAACCAAATTATTTTTTCATATTATTACACGTTTTAAGTTTAGCAAGATGTTTCGTTGGAAATTATCAGAAATTTGCAGGAGTGTTTTCAAATTTCACCCAGCATCTAAAGAGTATTTCAAATACGTATTTGACCCATGACTGGCGCAAACACACACACACACACACATCAAAACCTTATGCGCCAGTCAGTCAGCACACACAAACACATACACTCCACACCAAACCCCCACCTATACAGCAATTACAAGCAACTCACTGAGCAGCCAACGCAGGCAGGCACACAAACACCATCACACACAGACGCGCGCGCACACAGATCTGACACCTTGCACTTGAGTGAGGACTGGCTTGTTTTGGAGAAGGCCTCCAGCAGGCTGTCGATCAGCTCCTTCTCCTCGGCCTTGCGGGTCTTCCAGGAGCTGCTGGTGCTGCTGGGTGTGAAGGTGCCATCCTCCAGGTCCCTGTAGAGCGAGGACAGCACCTCGTGGCTCTGCTGCAGGGCACAGGTCAGCGCTGTCAGGACCGCTCGCAACACATTCGGTGAAAAGCTGCCTCCCAAGTTGCAGAGATTTGAGAGCGTTATGGAACAGGAGTTTCCCCCAGAGGCACAGAAACAGGAAGAGCCTCTGTGCACCTGTCTTGTGTTACAATCAGTTTGTCTCTTATGAAGCACCGGGATTACTCTTAGATCTTTTATGAATTTCACACATTGAAATATAAAGGCATGCATGAAGAATACTTGGAAACCAGCAAGTAAAAATACAATCAAATTATTCCACTTACTAAAGTCTTCGGATGCAATGCAAAGATTTGATGTCCCAATCTAAAACTCAACTGTTGACTGTTGTCAGTTGTCAGCCTTATTCCCTGGTATAACGGCAGGTCTCTGTCACACACTCCCATTCTGAACTGGTCATTTGCACATTGTGCTGTATCACATAAGATCGGTAAACTCATAGGTGGGTGGCCAGCGTGTGACACACTGCCGCCGTGGTACCTTGGACTCAAAGTTTTCCTCCGACTTCTGGGCGTGCCCCTCCTCCACCATGATGTCGGCCACGCTGCAGCTGATGGTGTCGGTGTTGATGAGCAGGTCGACACGCATGATGCCGTGCAGGATGGAGAAGAGCGAGACGATGAGGGAGCGCCCGTTCACCAGCGTGATGAAGCGGTTCCGCGCCGCGCAGCTCCACTGGTCCCCCAGGATCATCGACTGGGCCGAGGGGCGGACCCCCGAGATCTGGAACTCCTGCGCCTGGTGGGACAGGGGGCATTTATTTACATACAATCCATTTATACAGCTGGATACGCACTGAACCAATACAGGTTAAGTACCTTGCTCAAGGGTACAACGGCAGTGTACCACACCTGGGAATCGAACCTGCAACCTTGCATTACAAGCCAAGTTCCCTAAGCGCTATAATACACGTGTGATTGTGCACGGAACGCGTGGCTCTGAGCACGCAGGGTTGGGTGTGTGGTGGTACCTGGGGGTGGGGTGTGTGGTGGTACCTGGGGGTGGGGTGTGTGGTGGTACCTGGGGGTGGGGTGTGTGGTGGTACCTGGGGTGGGGTGTGTGGTGGTACCTGGGGGTGGGGTGTGTGGTGGTACCTGGGGGTGGGGTGTGTGGTGGTACCTGGGGGTGGGGTGTGTGGTGGTACCTGGCGGTGGGGTGTGTGGTGGTACCTGGGGGTGGGGTGTGTGGTGGTACCTGGGGGTGGGGTGTGTGGTGGTACCTGGGGGTGGGGTGTGTGGTGGTACCTGGGGGTGGGGTGTGTGGTGGTACCTGGAAGTGGGGGGCCAGCAGGTCTGTGGGTAGGTCTCTCAGACTGCTGCATGTCACCTGCGTGCTGTTGCCATAGTCCACGAAGAACACCTGGCCCCCAGGGAAACCAGTTAACACATTGCAATAGTCTCACACCAGTTTTAAAACAGCTCAGAGTCAAAGTAGTTAATACCCCGTTCATACTTTAGTTGGAAACCAGTTAACACGCTGTTCATGGTCTTCATCTAGTTCTGTTTCATACCACTGTTCACACTCTAGTTGAAAACCAGTCATCACATTATATAGTCTCATACCAGCTAAGATACTATTCACAGTGTCAAACCAGTGACCACCACTTTAGACTAAAACCAGTTCACATAATGCCCATAGTCTCAATCCAGTTAAGACATTGTTCATAGTCTCAATCCAGTTAATACACTGTTCATAGTCTCAAACCAGTTAAGACACTGTTCATAGTCTCAATCCAGTTAATACACTGTTCATAGTCTCAAACCAGTTAAGACACTGTTCATAGTCTCAAACCAGTTAATACATTGTTCATAGTCTCAAACCAGTTAATACATTGTTCATAGTCTCAAACCAGTTAAGACACTGTTCATAGTCTCAAACCAGTTAAGACACTGTTCATAGTCTCAAGCATTCTCAGATCTGGTCTCAATCCAAATACAGGTAAAGTCCAAACCAGTGGACACCTCCTCACATTGCTGCCCCACACGTGCAGGACCTTGGCTCGGAAGTACTGTCCCGTCTCCTCCGACTCGAACGGCGCCAGGCACAGCAGGTTGGGGTACAGGGACAGGGACACGGGCCTCAGCTCGCGAGAGTTGATCTCCGCCGTCAGCTGCCGCTGCTTCTCCAGGCTGGCCTCGTCGGCCTGAAAGCCCCAGAAGTGGCCCACCTCCACCACCTGCAGCCAGAGGGCCAGGCCTGCTCTCAGCACACAGTAGGAGCACACCTACCTACCTACCGACCCTGGGAGAGCTCTTTTCCCAGGTCGTTTACAGAAGGCTCAGTACCAGTACCTCCGTGATGTTGATGACGAAGATGGGACTGGAGGGCAGCTTCTCAGGGTCTATGGTGCTGCTCAGGACTCCCACTGGATAGACCGAGTTGTTCTGGAAGTCCACGTTCACCCTGAAACACACAGGCCACACTGTGAGCCGGTGTGGGGGAGTGTGTCTGTGTGTGTGTGTGTGTGTGGGGGGGGGGGTGAGGTGGTGAGTTGAGGCAATTTTCCTGAACTTAATCATAAACATAATCTTCTGAATGGGACTTTGTGTGATGACAGAAGCGTTTTGCAAAGTGGCTCAGAAGTTCACCGAAAGTACCAGTGTGTCAGGCTGCATGAGGCCCTGTGAGGAGCTACGAGGCCTGCAGCCTGAGGGCTCAGGACAGCGGTCAGGACCCACACTCCAAACTCAGACAGTCACTGCAGGACGCCGCTGCCCCCTGCAACAGGGCTGTCCCTGGACAAAATTCCTCACTGACAACTAGCTGTACAAAGCTGGCAAATTTTCTCATAGAAGCAAAGCCCCACATTGAGATATCCTTGCAATCTCACATGTTTAGGGTGGTCCCAAGTGTGAACGTTAGGCTTGGGCGATATGAAAATTTCCCTAATGACAATATGCCTTTAACAAAACAATATTATCTTTCCTACAGCAGTTAAAAAGACGCACACAGCTAGCCTATTGCCTTAAGATGGCGCCACCGAGCTATGACACAACAGGCTTCTATTACAAGAAACTAGAATGGCTTGCATGACAGTTCCCCTAAAAAAGCCTTTGTACCACGTGTCTGCATTTATTGTGCTTAGTGTGCATCTCAATCCAATTACAGTAAATAAACTTTGCGCACGTTGGCGAATAAAGGTGATTGTAATTCTGATTCTGATCTGTAGGCCGGCTACTGGTTGCTGAGGCACTCCAGGATGACGGTGTTAGCAGCAGGCTGGCAAATTCCACTGGATGGTGAACCTTTAGATGGGTGCACAGGTTGCCTGTGTTTGCTTTTCACTAAATGTGCATATCACTTCATCCAAATTCACTGGCTCTGCTTTATCATTTGGTTTAAACCCAAAGAAGCACCAAATAGGTGCAGTTGTATTTTTCCACCAGGTAGCCTAGCCTAGCTTACAGGAAGAGTATGTGCGCGAGAACCACCGCGCAGATAGGTGGTAGGCTGCGCACTTGGCACGAATAAGAAAACTGACCTGACCTTCAAACGCACGAAACGTGCAGTTTTTTCACCACAACAACCAGAGCAAGTGTGCTGAATCTAAGAGGGAATTTGGTCGTTATTAATATAGTTCTACATCGGGGAGAAGAGTTAAAACTATTACCGTTGTCTACCATCGACGTGCTGCGCAATAATATCGCCGTATCGCCCATGCCCATTGGACGTACAGACTGAGCGGGTGCTCTCCCAGGCTGAAGCGGGCGTACCGTGCGTATCTGAGCGGGGAGATGGTCCTCCCGCCAGCCTTGGCCTCCACCTCGTCGGTGGGTCGCACACACAGGTCCAGGGGCGTGCGCTGGTGCACGAGCAGGAGGGCCAGGGACACCTCGTGGAGCACGGCCGACATCTTTGTGGAGGTCCTGTAGAACTCCACGTACGCTCTGCAGGGAGACACCGAGTGATCGCTCTCATTCCCACTCTTCCCCCTACGTCGTTTATACCAGCGGTCCCCAACCTTTTTTGCACCACGGACCGGTTACATGCAATACCATTTTCATGGTGGGGGGGGACTTGAAAAAAAACTGAGACAAGTGCGGAAAAGAGGCACAGACGGAAGTGGTCATTTTTCAAAATAAAGCACCCTGCAGACTGCGATAGTCAATAAAATTAAAATTAAAACGTTTTTATTATTTCTGTGCGGCCCGGTACCAAATGCCTCACGGACCGGTGGTTGGGGACCCCTGGTTTACACGACACCACAGCCAACGCCCGAGGCCCCGCGCCCAGACGGCGGCCTGTGACGGACAGCTGCGAAGGCCCCGCCTACCTGGAGCCGTCGAAGGAAATGGACTTGACCTGTCCACACTGCCGGAACAGGGACTGCAGCTGCTTGTAGTACAGGAACCCGTACGGAGGGAGGTTCCTTACCTGAGCGAGAGAAGGAGGGCTGCTCCGTCAAACACATCCTGTGGGGGTCACGTCTCAGACGATAGGCTGAGACTGTGAGAGTATTATAGATTGGAGCAGTATTCCTCTTCGATTAGGCTAAATAAAGCCAAACGTCCTGGCTGCAATTCCAGTTTAGTTTTTTGTCCAGCTGGACTCTAAGAACAGTATTTTGCAGGGATTGGGAAAGTACCTACCATGACTGTTGTTTTGGGGTCATGGCCAGAGAGCTCTTTGGAGGCCATTTCTTCGTCTATTTCCGACAGGGAGAAGTAGTTGGGATAGAAAGCTCCAGCGATCACAATCTGAAAGAGACAAAGAGCCGTGACTAAGGACGGCCGACAGAGCACTCAAAAACAATAACGGGCTCTTGGTTAATCCAAACGCACGCTTAACAGTATTTAAACTGGGATTCTTCTTTCGCCACTTGTTTAAATTGCCTACATCAGACTCCTTGCTGTTATTTTGAAATATATATGCCATTTAGCAGACGCTTTTATCCAAAGCGACTTACAGTAGTGAATGCATACATTTTCAGTATATGTGGCCCCAGTGGGGATTGAACCCACAACCTAAGCGTTGCCAACGCCATGCTCTACCAACTGAGCCACAGAGAACCAATAAACGGTCTCCCCCTCCTCTCTGTGGCAGTGTGATCCAGCCTGACCTGCATGATGAACCTCTGTTTGTGGAGGCTGCCGTAGTCCATGGCCGGCGGGTCCGTGGACACGTGCATGTTGAACTGGGACACGCGCTTCTTCAGATCCTCAAACAGCTCGGCCACCTGCAGGAGCACATCCCGCCCCCGCCCCCCACTGCGTTTACATCACGGTGGTCACATCGCTGTCCGCACGCTCAATTAGTGTTCGCTCCCCCTCCGGCTGAGACGTGCCAACTTGCCATTGCGAACGCAAGAGACACCGCAGGAGAGCTTCCAAAGATGGGGGCTCTTATTTATTTTATAACCATCAGCCTCTCTCTCCCCAAGCTGCAACATAATTCAGCCTCTGCAACGTGGAACGGTGGGAAGACGACCTGATGCTGAAGGTGCAGCCGGAGGGCCATCCTGTGTAACTGCGGCCTGTTCTATACCTCTCTGATCCTCTTGATCTGGATGCAGTTCTCCTTGCCCCACTCCAGCTCGTCCTGGGACAGAGAGCACATTAAAAGTACATCGGTGGACCGATTAGGCCGTCACGCTGAAGCCCAAATCCCCCAAATGATGTTAGACGGCTGGACCTCAGGCAGCCCCTCACCTTTGGGTGTCTCAGCTCTCCTTTGCTCCTGGATGTGTACCAAGCCTGGAGAGCAGACAGTGGAAAACTGAAACGTCACCATGGATCACACAGCGGCCGTCGGGGAGTAATTCCCTCACGCTGATCTGGGGTCAGCTCCTCACCCCTTACGGCTCAAACCACAGCTGAACCCTGAGCGCTCAGCTTTTACAATGCTCCACAGAGGGGAACCGCACAGGCACAACAGCGCAGGTGAACGAGGATTTGTGGGGAAACTTGCCTTGAACGCGTTGACGAAGGCGATGGAATCGCTCGGCACGCCGCCTGCGAACGACAGCTTGCTCCTGTACAGCAAATTCGAAGCGTCACATCTCTGCAGAGGATGTCCGTGCGTTCACACAGGTTTAGTACAAAGCAGCAGGGCTGGGGTCAGTTCCCTTTCAACTCAGTCAAGTCAGGAAATGAAGTGAAATGCAACTAATGAATTGAAAGAAAGCCCATAATGTTCTATGGAACTTTTTACATTTATGAATTGGATTTTAATTAATTTAGAATTGAATTGACTGGATTTCACTTAAACTGACACAAAACTTAAATGGGGCCTTTCTATGCCTGCAGTCCCGTCTCTTGCCACCTCTATTAAACTGACTGTGGCACGTGACTCACTTTAGCACACGCTTGACTCTCTCTGACGCGTGTGGCTCACTCACCGATAGCCTGCCAGTCTCTGCAGCGCAGGCATGGAGAAGAAGCTTTTCAGAGACAGAGAGGCAGCTGAGAGAAAAAGAGAGAGACAGAGAGATGGTGTGTCAAACAAAGGGAGCAAAGTGTCCCTTTCACTACTTTCACATATTACATTTCATGGGCAACGTGTGCAAGAAAAACACAAAAAACTAAGCCATTAGTAAAACTCCCCAGCCTGACCCCACTAAAGTCAGGCTAACGTCCAGCCCACAGACCAACCATGCGCAACTCACTGGGCCTTTAAAATAATTAACATTATTAAGCTCGAGCAGGAGGATTTTCACATCACACATCAAAGGCTTTGTGTCTTTTTTGTGTTTCTCCAGCAGAGGGCGCTTGTGCGCAGCAGTCTCACCTGTGATGAGGCACTCCTCCAGGCAGCCGAACACATGCCCCAGCACAATCATCTTGCCCAGGTGCAGGTCCACAGGCAGGTTTGCCAGCACCCGGCCCAGGAAGGTCAGCTCTCCGTCGAAGCGCCTCTGCCCCTCTCCGTCCTGCTTCACCGTCAGAGCGCCCAGCTGCTCAACACAGAGCAGGCAGACGCACCGTTTCGTACAGAGACACAACGTACTCTACCGTCACCCGTGTTAGGTCTGTATTGGTAGTGAGCCCGTAGACGTACACACACACCTATGCTGGCAGGCGCTGCCTTTCCATCAGCATTACCATATGCTTGGCATTATCCCATAACTATGGCCTTGCGCAAACAGCCTGAAAATGTGCAAGACCCTTAAAAATATGAACAAAATAAAGAACATAAACATCCAGGTAATTGGCAAAAGAAAGGCAAAACTTTGGTAACCGGGCAGGAGGGGGCCCCAGCGGATACCCGCGGTACTGCACCCGTTTAAAGGATCCCTCATTTACTCGAGTGTTGCCTTTACTTTGGCAGGTACCTGCACACGTGGATGGAGAACATGCACGCACACACCTCTTTGAGCTGCAGCACGGTCCTCTCGATGTCGCTGATGTTCGGAGGGGACAGAGCCGTGGACAGCAGGGAGCGCGGGTCCCCCATGTCCAGCAGCTTCACCTTCAGCATGACGCTGGCCAGGGGAGCGCGCTGGGTACAGAGGGCGAGAGCACACCAACACACTGCTCGAGTGGACTACTTTAAAACTGTGCACTGTACTGAGCCATATGGTGTAATGCCATTTTTCTTCCAAACCCATAAGTTGTCCGGGTCTTGGTTTTAAGACTGAAGTAGGGACGGTCTCCCGGGTGGTCTAGCGGTTACAACGTTCGGCGCTGCCCACTGCGACCGGGATTGAATTCCATCGGCCGTGACAGAGTCAGCTCTGGCCGGGAGTGCCATTGGGGGGCGGCAATTGGCTGTGGGGTGGGGGGAGGGAAGCCGATGCGAGTTTGCTGCGTATAGGAGTGGCCCTGTACGTGCATACTGGAGTTATGGTGACAGCTTGGCGGGTTCTGGCCCGGAGGAGACGGTGCCCAGCCGCACGTCACTGCCGGTTTCAGGACTATGGCAGCAAACTCGTAGATATATGAGGGAGTTGGATAATTGGCGTGAAAAAAAGGAGGGTATAATTGGATACCAAAAATGGGGAGAAAAACGGAGAAAGCCAGCAGAAATAGAAAAACTAAAAGACTGACGTAGGGATCTGTCGTGCTTACCAGCATTTCAGGAGTCACAAAGTCTGGGATCTCACTCCTCCAGAAGTCCTTGGTCACCAGCCGGTAGCAGAAGCCCTTGGACACTCGTCCAGCCCGGCCTGGACGGGAGAAAAGTGCACAAAGTTCTAGAGTGGGACACTGGTCCTGACAGACACTCCCGGCTGAGGCTTCACACCGCAGCGCAGAACAGAACAGCAATCCACACAGCAAAGCTGCCTTCCAAAGGTAATGTAAGACCACACATGCTAAACGCACAACAAAATAAAAGAGTGGAACAGTGAGACCAAGCTGCTAGTGTTGCGGTGTGTAGTTCAGTAAGAGGTGAGACGGTGGCACTAGGCAGGAGCCCCACCTCTGCGCTGGTTGCAGTTGGTCTTGGAGGCCCAGGTCAGTCGCAGGCTCTGGTAATTGGTTTCTTTGTCACAGACCAGGTGTCGCGCCAAGCAGAAGTCAATCACTGTTGGGGAGGAAAACATGTCAGAGTTTTGACTCACAGCGGGGAGAGTGGGGGCCGACGCTGTAACGTGCGTCACCTCTGTGCTAATCAAGTCACCGTCGTGAGTCCAAGTGCATTCATCGGCGGTGGATTTGTGTAGCGAGGAGGAGTCTGCTCACCGTACTTCACGTCTGGGACGGTGACAGAGCTCTCAGCGATATTGGTTGAAAGGATGATCTGGGAAGGTACAGTGAATTGGACGTGGTAAATCGGGGTTACAGTGGGTGTCAGCTGTATGTACTGACACACATAATGCGGATCAGTCAGAGCTGCAGGCGAGGCTGGGTGGATCTTTACCTTCCTGTATCCGGGGACGGGCACTAAGAACACCCCGTTCTGCTCTTCCAGGGTGACCGTCGAGTGCAGCGGGTACACCTGTAACCTGCAACACACGACCTTTCACTGAACCGGTCCGCACACTCTCAACCCGCTCCCAAACACTGCACATACAAAGCACGTAGTTAAAAAGTCTGTTCTGAGCAGACACAGACACACATTCTCCCCTGCACAGAACCAGCTCCTAAATATTGCATGGAGACAGCCTGCTTCTGAACACTGGTCGCACACGGCACACACAAAACCACCCGCTCCAGTGTGATAATCCTACTTTCTCTGCGATTTGCAGGTGGAAGTAAAGTTCGCACAGAAATGTTTTGGTGATGTGCAGTTATACAGGGAAAAGACGTCCAATGAGGAAGCGGCCTATTGTTGCAGATGTTTGAATTGACGCCACAGCGCTTCTGTAACAAGCAGCACATTCACAGGCATGCGCTCCAGTTTATTTAGATCTTCACTCCCTTACACCCTCCCATATCTAAGTAACAACATTTTTGTTGTTTGAAGAATTCTAATTGTTCAAATTAAAATATAGCTGGCTAGCCATAATGTTGCACTATATAATGAATACAAGGTTCATTATAAATGTATCTATTCTGATTAGCCTGGAGTTTGCACTACTCCGAGATGACAAAGTTGATTTTGCTTCTTTACAAAAAAAATACTATTGGAGGCTAAATATGAATACACAAATGTATTTCAGTTCTAGTTTCATTCAAAAACAATTAACAAAAGAAAAAATCATGTTCTGGTTTTGACACAATGCAAGCAAGCATTCTAAAATAGTTTAGATGATAAAACATTTTCACTCAGAATGTCTATTTAATATTGAAATGCAACTTATACACCCCTAATAGAATAAACACAAAACAGCCTACCCTGAATGCCACACATAACTAAAGAAAGCACCTTTCACCTCAAGTGAGGTACTCAATCGTAACTCCTTAAACCCCACTTCACTTTAAAAAAAAAAAAAAAAGAAAAGAAAAAAGAAGCATTTCCAGTTCCACACAACCAGCCTTTTACTACTGCTGAATAAGAAGCAGAACAGCAGCTCACTTTATGACTAAGATCATAACGACTAATGCCAAAATCTAAACTGTCGTCAAGGGAGTGAGCAGTGAAAATGTGACTGCAAAACTGACCCTTTCCACAGCGCCCAGGAGTGAAATCACTGATCTCTCACAATTATAGTCAAACACTTTCTCTTAATTAAACAAAAAAACGATGTGGAGGGGTAGCTCAGCTGTTGCCCAAAACAGATCCATTTAGCCTCAGTCCCCTCCCCTCCCCTCCCCATGGATCAGTGTGACCCACCTCTTGCGGACCAGCTTGGCCAGGGCATCCTGCATGTAGTGGATTTCTACCAGGCCAGGCAGGAACACCAGCACACTCCCACGGTCAGGCAGACCCGAGTAGCCTTCTTTCTCAGTCCTGGTGCTGAGCAGAAACACCGACACACACATCAGATCAGTGTACTGTGTTATTTGCACTGAGTTAACCTATGGTATTGGTTCAGTTCAGCAGCAGTGCACCCGTAGTGTACTGTGCTGAAGGAGTTTAAACAAGGAACTGTAGGGCTCTCAGGTAGCACCTCCAGCTTAGCTCAGACTAGCAGTGAGTTGCCCCACAGGTGGGATCAAATCCAGTGCCGGGGGGGGGCCCGCAGAGCAATGCATAGCCCAGGGGGAGAGGGTTAGGTCGGCAGGGCATTACCCCGCCTAACCGTGCAATGGCGACCCCTATGCTTGACTGGGTGCCTGCACCAGCTATGTCAGTAGTGCTGTCCTCCAGTGCAATAGCTGTAGGTCTCAGATGGTGGATTGCAGAGTGAAAAGAAGCGGAGGCTGGCCGCATGTCTTTCAGAGAAAACGCATGCTAGTGTGCGTCCCTGACAGAGGACGCTGAAGCGATGGGGGGGCCTACAATTACAATTGGGCAATAAAGAACAATGGAGATGACAAATCAAGTGTGATGATAATGGAAAGCAGTGCGGATATGGTGGCTTCCTAAGGGAACTGGGTTGATGTGTATTATGGTTTACGTACGTTCACCTCGAGCATACCTTTGATCTTTGGCCTCCACCTCATCAAAGCTCTGGATGAGGCTGACAGCCACGTTGTACATCTCCACAGTGATGTAGGGATCCTCAGCATTAGGGGCCTCCACCTGACAGAAACACGCGCACACACACACACACACACACAGACACACACACACACACACACACACACACAAACACAAACACACACACAAACACAAACACAAACACACACACACGTGCACGCATGCACACACGCATGCACACACAGCAGTTACTTACATATAATGGGATTATATTAAAACCAGCATTCACCCAGTTCTTTTCTGGGCTTGGCTATGGCTGAGAAGGAAGGAAGAGACCAAATGTTCCAAATGTCCATGCACGCAAGCCTGTGTAACAGAATGTACATCAGACCGGGAGTCTGACCCCTGGTGAACCCCTGTGCTCACACACACACACGCACACACACACACGCACTCGTGTCCTGCCTTGTTAGCCCTCTCACCCTGTAGGGCAGCAGGCTATGGAGGTCGTCCAGGTAGAAATCCTCGATGGTGTACGGCGCCCCCTCCACCTCAAACACGTAGGCCGGGTTCATCTGGTTGCGGATGGGCGTGCCAAAGTACTCCGCAAACTCCTTGCAGTTGATGGTGGCGGACATGAGGATAACCTGAGGGGGCACAGCGGTGGAGCTGAGAGGGCGTGCCTCTGTCATAGGAGACAGGACGCTTTTTCAACTGCAGGGCTTTTGTAATAGAATTAGACCGAAGTTGATAAAGCCACTCTTGGTATGAGTCCATGGGACATTGACATCAGGGGACAGTGATCATTGAGAGACAAAGCTCAACTTCCCAGAGGAGTCCTGATGTAGCTCCCTAGTCATATGGAGGGGCCACTATATGCATTTGACATTATACATGCATCAGGAAAATTTGGACCAGTTTAATTTAACAAATACATACCAAAACATGAACAATGAAGTCAAACGCTGGACCGTGAAGACCATGGAACTACATACAATTCAAAGTTAATTAGAACTACTACTTAATTTAATTAGTACCACTACTGTACTACTGTATTGTGTACAAATCTCATGATGTCGAAACATGTGGCTCAGTTGGTAGAGCACAGCGTTGGCAACGCTTAGGTTGTGGGTTCAATCCCCACTGGGGCCACATATACTGAAAAATGTATGCATTCACTGCTGTAAGTCACTTTGGATAAAAGCGTCTGCTAAATGGCGTATATATTGTATATATATATATGTGAACAGCAGCCTTCATTGTACTGAAAAAGGTAAAACCACACATACATTCCTAATTAAGCTTATCTGGTACCACGGAGTTGTGTCTGATTACAGGAAATTATGACTGGGGCAGTGATCAGACAAGCATCAGTAAATCATACACATTATTCTTACAGGAAACACTCTTAAGAGTAGTGATCACAGGAGCCGTGTGTCCCTGTGTGAGTAGCAGGTGACAGAACAAACCTACCTTCACATAGCGAGAGTTGGAGTGGAGCAGCTTCCGCACCAGCAGCAGCAGGAAGTCCAGCTCCTCTGTCCTCTCATGGACCTGAAACACACACACACACACACACACACACACATGCACACATTCATATGACTAACCCACTCCATTCTCTCCTGATTGGCATATACTCTCATGACAAGTGAATTTAAGGTAGCAATTTTACAATGTGCTGAGTGTGTCAGTTTTTATTTTCCTAGGTCAGCATAGGGCAGCTGGAATGCTGGCCTTGTACTGCAGCCTGGAATTGTGCCTGGGTGGAATTAGAGGTGGAACTTGGCAGGTCAGATTGTGACCACTGCTTAAGCATTGGGGGAAAAAAAGAAAATCTTGCTAACCTGGTGGATCCCTCACCCTGCTGATGGCACACCTCACCTCACCTGCTTGACCCCATTCATCTCACTCATCTCCCTCTCTCTCTCAGAACCCTTCTGCACTGAGAGGATGAAACTGCTTCCATAATTAAAGGCAGGACCATAATGGCCATGGTTGTGCTGCATTCCATGCATGAAACAGCTTCACTTGGTCGTGATAATATTTTGTTGTGAAAGAGGATGAACCGTCAGAAAGATTCGTATATTAGTTTGATAAATATCTATTCTGCCCCAAGTTTTGAGGGTACGAGGTTTTTATGAATGGCACATATTGGTAAAGGTGGCTGTACCTCATCTATGAAGATATGGGAGTACTCCGTTAGGCTCTTGGACCGCACTAACTTCTGCAGCAGCACTCCTGTTGTCATGTAGAGGAGTCTGGTGTGTTCAGTGGCAACCTTCTCCAGACCCACCTGGAGAGCACACACACACACATTAGAACAAATGTAAAAACTGCAAACCGAGAATCATCCACATGCAAAAATTGTTAACTGTACAGCAAACAAACGAGTTGGAAAGGACTCTTTCCTCTGGCAAAATAATTCATCCCTCTTTCTCACATTAAGCCCAAAATATGCCCATCTGAGCCTTGGAGTCTGTGATGTCCACCTGTGGAGGTGGTGCGCTCCAGGTAACGGTCTCCTTCTACTGCCCTCAGACCCCACACTCACCGCACAGCCCTCACTTTCACAAAGCCAGAGAGCTGTATTCACATACACTAGGCCCCCTCAGGACAGACAGCACACACACACACACGCACGCACGCACGCACGCACGCACGCACGCACGCACACACACAGGATGCTTGACAAAAGCAGAATTACTAACTGCATGACTGAAGAGGATGTTAAAGTGAAAAATATCCTTCGGTTTGATGGAGAGCAACATTTTTCTACAAGACTTCACAGGGTGCTAATGCTTCTGCCTGAGGTGCTGGAATCAGTCAACTTGCCCAACAGTTATTATTCAACAATACATGAAGAGTAAATAACCTTGTTTCCCCTGCAATTGCTTTGACAATGAAAGCCCTCTTCAGTCTTATCCGACATGAAAGAGGGAAGTCAAGTCGAAATTTCAAGTTGACATCCTCTAATCATTACAAGCTTTTCCCATTAACAAAATATCAGACTTCTTATGTCAAAGTGTCAAATTTCTCATTCAATGCATTTTCAAGTGAAATCAAAGCACTACTTGAAAATCTGATCAGCTTCAACTTCAAAACCTTTGGATTATAGCTGTCTTACCTGTCAAAAGTGTCACATATTCCCAGCTATTATAACAGAAGGAACAAGTGGATTCTTCACAGGAAAGTAAGCAGAAAATTCTGCAATTACAAACCTGCACCTGTGGATGCATGCAATAGCAATAGCTTGAGGTGATTTTTAGTGGTAAGGTATGTGCCCTTGGGGTACACCCACCACCCTCTCCCTTACCTGGTACCCCACCAGACTGCCCAGGGTGCACTTGCGCTCCCGGGCGACCCAGCGGGCAATGCTGCTGGCACCAATCTTGCGTGGCTGAGTGACCACAAGGTTGCAGGTTGCATCCTTCTCACTGTAGTAATCGAGGATAAACTGGGGCAGCTGCGTGGTCTTCCCACTGCCTGTCGCCCCACGAATGATCACCACAGAGTTGTTCTCAATCAGGGATATGAGCTGCAGAGAAATTATAGGAAAAGTCATTTAATTTGCAGTCACGTCTATTCATTTGGGCATCCCTATGACTGAAAGGCCATAGTGGCTACTAGATATGACGCCAGATATCCGTCGTGCAAAGGACAAATGCTCATTTGGTTTACACGGTAATTATAATGTATAACAGCATTGATATACAATTATGCCAAATGAATCTGCTACAGTTATGCTAACAGTAAAGCAATGCATTGGCCTCTGTGTACATATGCAGGACCACGTTTCTTATAGAAACAAAATTGGTGGCTACACTACACAGAAAAATGATACACATACGGAATACAAGAGGCATTGCTTGCTTGTAGCTCCCAGCTCATGTATGTACTCTGCTGAGCACACTGAAACACTACAAATGTAATTACTCCCTTGCAGATGACAGTTTCTGCAGATCCTGAACAATGGCAACACCACTGCCTGTAGTTCTCAGGATGCTGGACCATGCTTACTTCTTGTCGGTTCTTGGTAATGGGAAGGCTGGGGTACTTGTAGTTGGCCAACGGCGGTGGTGGTGGGGTGCCTGTGAATGTGGAAACTGAAGAAGTAACAAGTAAAATGCTGAACAAAATGCTTTTGAATTATTTGCTGTTAATCAACCCCTTTCGCTCAGGAATCGTGCGATCACCGTAAGAGTGAAACGGCTAAATTAGTATTGAAGTACAACTCCCATGAGAGCGATGTGACTGTTGGGACCTGCAGTTGTAGTTTTAGTTTGAACTGTTTAAGCTGATAGCCCAACTCCTGAATAGAAGGGATGGCTAATTAGCAAATATTTCAAGGAACATCCCACAGACATTTTTTCAACATTTTAATCATTCTTTTCTTCAAAGAGATGAAGGAAAGTTTGTGTCTCTTTTGGAAATAAATGGCTTCTGGAAACCCATCTGTCTCAGCAATTCCTGCCACTAGGGCTGTTGATAAGGACACATCAGTTTGACTTTCCCAGTGTTTTTGAATTGATAAACAACAAACACATTTAATGAACATGCAACAGGCTTCCAAGAGCCTTCACTAAAGTCTAAAGGTGTGGAGTGTAGTGTACTTGGGGTTTTCCATGTGGCTTTCAGAGTCCTACAGTAAAACCATAACACTACAACATATATAGTGACAGTTACATATTCCAGTATTTTACTTTGAATAAATTTGCAATAATTTCTAAAAACGCTTTGTCGCTTTGTCATTATGGGGTATTGTGTGTAGATTGATGGCAAAAAAATCTATTTAATCCATTTTAAATTAAGTCTATAACATAAACTGTGGAGAAAGTGAAGGGGCCTGAATACTTTCCGAAGCCACTGTAGCTGAGCAATTCCATCCCAGAGAAAGAGATCTGAAACATGTCACTCACCCCCCACACAGTCTCCTGCTCCTCGGGACCTTAAACCTCCATCTGGCCTGCCAGCCTTAGGGCCCGCCTGATCCGGTCCGGGGTCAGGCAGCCTGGACACAAAGTAAAGACACAAACTGTACACGGCAGCAAACTGGCTAAACCGTTTAACCCAAACTCAAGAGCACCTTTACTTCAATGCACTGCACCCAGTTTTAAGTGTGGTCCTCACCTCTCCCTTTGACCCGTCTCTAGAGGAATTCTCTACTCTTTTCTCCCCAACTGGGAACCCCTCTTAGAATGCATCTTGAGTCACCAATGTACCCATGCAAAGGAGCACTGCAGCTAAAGCATGCACTACTCCTCCCATGCACTTTCCAGCGACTATTTTAAATGGCCAGACGTTACTACAGTATAGCTAGCGTCAATGGGGCACTAAGTGTGACCTGTGGGAACCTGGCACGTGAATGGTTGAATGAATGCAGTGGTGATACCGTTGACTTGGCCAAGACACAAACTTGGGAGTAGAACGTGGCCTGTCCACGCAGTTTGCAAAAACAGGACGGAGAAATCAAACCGTTGAGAAGGGCGTATTAGCTGGGTATGAGAGTGTGAAGGAGTCGCGTGACTAGGCACTTTGAGTCTAGACGCGCCTCATGCGCGGCATTGTCAGGGGTGATAGCGGTCTGCGTCTCTCTTGCCCAGTGCACCGGGTCCAGGTGCTCACACGGCCTGCCTGTGCTCTGGGGCCTGGCTGATCCCCGCTCCTCCTGCTCCCGCTGAAGGGCTGACAGGATGTGCCATGTGCACGAGCGGAGCACATGTGGGGAAAGGCATCATGCGAAAGGGAACGCCATGCGACAAATCAGCACGCCGACTTCCCGCTGGCTGAGCCGGCGAGTGGCTGTCCGTTCACGTGCCGTGA
Organism: Aldrovandia affinis; assembly: GCA_029706075.1. Classification (NCBI taxonomy): domain Eukaryota; kingdom Metazoa; phylum Chordata; class Actinopteri; order Notacanthiformes; family Halosauridae; genus Aldrovandia; species Aldrovandia affinis. Next base: position 1,493,800 of record JAINUG010000021.1, read on the forward strand.
CTCGCGCCCTGTCCACGCTGCATGGCGCTGGCCCCCCTCGCAGCTGCTCATGAAAACAGCTTTCAGCTTCGCTTCAACAACGTACGTTTCTTTAGCAGCTTTTCCAAAGGCACGGCTAAGCACCGACTGAGCCTTTCGTCTTTGGAAATTGTGAGATTTTCAAGCCATTAGCCAAATCTTGAACCATTTGCGTACACTAGATCAAGCCTTATAGTCATTAGTCACTCACAGTATTAAGGATTAAACCAAAGGAAAAGAAAGAAAAAAAAAGATTCTTAGCGCAAATGGTTTAGAATTGTAGAATGTGGTTCTGTGTGGCTCAGTACGTAGAGCACGGGTGTTGGCAACGCTTAGGTTGTGGGTTCAATTCCCACTGGGACCACATATACTGAAAAAATGTATGCATTCACTACTGTATGTAAGTCGCTTTGGATAAAAGCGTCTGCTAAATGGCATATATAGAATGTAGAAATAAAATAGAGCTCAAAATGCTGCACAAACTGAATTCTCCAGAGAGCCACATGTGAATATGGAGTGCATGGACTTTCATTTGCTTGCATGCCTGGCGCAGCAGTTGGGATCACCACCGCTCAGCGACGGACATGACTCCATGCACAAATTCCATCTGTCAGATCCTGCTAACCCAATTCCGTCCTAAAGTTCAAGACAGCCTTAGCTCTCTCCTTTGGCCCCCGACGCATGTACAGTGCATACATGTGGGGACCAATGAGTCTCCTCTGCTAGCTGAGCCCGGCTCCTTGCGTGGGATGCGTTTTCAGCCCTCAGCACGCCTGACTCACACGCCATTACCGTGACGCTCCAGCAGCCTGTCCCTACTCCCCCTCCCGCAAGTGAGGAGGCTACGGCGCTGGCACACAATCGGACTGATGCAGAGAGATGGACCTGAGTGTGTGCACTGACTATTCAGGAGCTAATACCCCTGTCGCTGGCCATCTCTTTATATTATATTTGTTCAGTTTCTACTTTGTTCAAATAAGTATAATCCCAGTCTCACGCAGCTACACAGGCTCTTACGTCATCCGTCAGTGCTATTATTCTAATATGCATATCTGGCCACACTTTACAAACAGTTTGGATTCCTAAAGTATATTATATAATATATAATGCCTTCAATGGCTGAAAGCAAATCTAGAGGCTTCAGATTCACCCTCTCTCCCGGTTGCACTCAAACTTGTAAATGAGCAATTTCAGGACTGATGGGCTTTTAAATTGTTCACATTTTGAACATTTAAACACAAGAACCTCAGCTGGCCTGAATGAGAGAAAAGTATGACAAAAAAAAATGTGTAAAGATAACCAACGGTGTGTCTAAAGCCCAGGCCGGGAAAATAAGCAGTAGGCCAGAAAATCGACAGCGAACCCAAGACGCCCAGCTGCTTCACCACTGCTATCCCAATAGCGATGCAAACACACCCTTCGGCGGTAAGATGCAGACGGGCACATTTGAGAGTCATCTCACACAGTGGGGTCAGAGGTAAGCGGTCAGGACGGGAGCAGGGAAGTTAAGGAGCTGTGCTGACAGGAGCGAGTTCTGCCCTTTGCCGCCACTGCAGCGCACGATGTGATGTGAAGCCTCCCCACTGACCCTGATCTCTCCTGACGGCCAATGCGCTCACGTATAATCAGGCCCGGGCTCTGCGTCTCACGCTTTAAGACAAGCATGAAGCGTGGGTGTGCGCTCCAGCATTCCTCCATATTCCCCACCTTTGAGTAGACAGTAAGCACTCCTTCCGTCTTTTCCTAACCCTCCTATGGTCCTCGGGTCAATCTGACCCGTTTTAAAATTTCAACATCAAGGAAAAGTATGTTAAAATATTGTTTTTTCTATGAAACTTCTTCTGCTTGGCTCATTTACTGTACTAAACATGTGATATAACGACTTTAGAATGGTTGAACATGAGCCGGGTCAAATTGACCCGAATGCCCTGGGTGTGACTAAAAGACGAAGACCATAGGAAGGTCTAACCAGGGCTTCAGCCACAGTCAAGACTGTGGCATCCTTCACCCAATGCGCTCACAAATATGTCCATTGCAGCAGTACAAAAAAGCAGATGAATAAATACCAATGCAGAACGATCCTCTATCCGTAATGTTACCTGTTCAATGGCCACATGTAAAATAAGTACATACGTAAAGATTATAGTAGACAAACTATTATATAACCTGCTCTACTGGATGCTTCCTTTAGCCAGAAATAAACTAGAGGGTCTCACAGTTGGACTCCTCTTTCACTACAACGATCACTGCTACACTGTCACTGGTAGAGACCTCGTTTCTATTCTACATAGCATGACATTGACAAATAAGCTGTAAGGCACTTAACAAACCCAACAAATGTATCAAATCCAAAGGATTAGAAAGTGCAGGCACTTCAGCCAAATCAAGCTGATCTAAGCTGTGCGCATAGTACTCTCCCTTGTGATTGAGCAGAGTGCAATGGGAGGGAGAGGGAAAGATCAGGACTGGTCTCTGTTCCTCAGGTCACAGGAAGCCTCAGCAGACCCAGTGCCAGCTGCGGCTCTAGGATTACAGGTCTCAGTGGACCGGCAGATGGGGAATTATCATCGGCATCCATATTGGCATCGCTGCCCTAAAAAGCTGCCTATTTTTGTTGACGAGCACATTAAGCTGCTCGGTTTCTTCAAACTCTAGTCTTTTTTGCGGAATCGGGAAGGCGCGTCAAAGTGCCTGATGAGTTTGTGATGGGAGATGTCAGGTCACGCCTTGACAGGCGAGCTGACATCTCAACACACCGCTTCATCGGGATCATGGGGCGTGAGCACTGGCACAGTCTGACACATTGTTCAATTAACTATGAGTGTAAAATGATAGCTGGCCCAAAAACCAAATAAACATCAGGCCATGTGAGCATTCAAGTGACAGAGAGAACATTTAGTGACCACCAAAATCCCATGAAGATAACATGGAATTGCCCACAAACTGGCAAACACAAACATGCCTATTTACCTCTATTATGTTCCATTTTACATACCCACGCATATATAGAAAAAATCTTAGATGTCTTGTTACTGTCAGTAAATAAAAAAATGATTTTCACTATATAGACAAGATGTTTTTAAATGTTTTACTATAGAAGCCTTCTAAATCCTGACCTTGTGTCTACTGTCAATGAAAGTGTTGGGCATGACCCTTGGGCACCCTTGGGCATCTCTGAAATCATTCGTTTTGACGTTGCCTTCCGACTCCTGGGGCTCTCTCTGTATGGGTGCTGTGTATGTCTTAATGAGGATGCCTATGTCCCTTAGTGTGAATGTTTGAATCACAATTCATGTGCAAATAGTGCATGCGTGTGTGCTCATGTGCATGACAGTTTGAGTTCCTGCGTGTGTGTCTGTGCGCTCGCTCGCTCTCTCTGGATGGCCTGGCCGAGCCCCGGGGCACTGTGCAGGGACAGGCAGCCTGAGAAGTCCAGCCCCTCCAAGGCTGGGAGAAAGCATCTGCTCCCCGAGCACAGTCAGAGCTCAAAGCAGCTCAGAACGCAGAGCACGCTCGCGTGGCATTCAGAGCACCTTTCAAACAGGAAGGCATGCTAACGGAGCGCCCGGAGCACCTCCGAAGCAGGAAGGCATGCTAATGTAGCGCTCAGGGTGCCTTCGGGACAGAAGGGGAAGTCAAGCGGGCGCGCACGGCATTCGGGGGGGAACCTGAGCAACAGTTCTGTAAAGATAAGAGGAGGAGGAGGAGGACACGGTCACAGTGCTGTGAGCCCCGCGCTCAGATCGGATGCCCAACACAGGGCTCAATCGCTGTTCCCACACTCTCCTGTGACCGAGGACAGGGAGAAGAGGAGGAGGAGGAGGAGGAGGAGGAGCCAGCGGAGCAGGGAGGGAGACGGGGGGGACCGGTCCTTGTGGACACGCGACATAGGGCTGAGGACAGGGCGACGTCCACGCTCAACTTTGTCCGCTCTCTCCACCGGCTGGAGTTGGGAGCGAGACCGCCGTGCCGATTAAGACAGACGACGCTGGGCGGCGAGTGACACATGGAGACGGAGCGTTCGGGGATATCACCCTGCAACGAGCCTGCGGTGTGCGCCCTTTATCTCAGCCTCGCTCTCCCTCTCCCTTTCTGTCGGAGACCACCGAGCGTCTCGCCGCGCTGAATAGCAATGTGAGTACCAGCCACTCATCCGCCTCTCACACCGCATCCATCAGTCATTCTCCGCGCGCTGCACTTCCAGTTTTACTGGGGTCATGGCATTGATTTTGTGCTAGGTTTTGCTGGCACAATAAATGTATTCATGGAAAGAAAACCTTTTATGAAACTGTGGGGAAAAAAAATCTTAATTTAGGCAAGTCTATTCCTTTGAAGTTTGTATTATGTTGAAAGTTATTGGTTTCGTTCCTCTTCTTCAAACATTTGGCTACGAAACGGCATTCTGTCGTTGCTTTACAGATAATTCGTTACAGCAAGCCGAGAGAACAGAGATGACTTCATCGCTACATTTGTGACTGTGATCTCCAACAGCAATATCTCAGGATCTTTGCCCTTATCTGGCTCAATAAACAAATCAGAAGGATATCGGTCTACATGTATTACCCTGAAACAGAAAAGTTATTATTAATAATGGAACACTGAAATAATATGATAAACTGCAAATGTTCTGAATTTCACTAAATCATTTTGAAGATGCACAAGCCAAAGAGATATTAACTGTGTAAGCAGTTCGGAACAATTCAATCCAAGGAAAACTGAGGATTCCTCATACCGCACATTACTCATATTGAGTACGTGTGCCGTTTGCATGGGTGAGTGACGGCTCTGAAGTACAGTGCATGGATCGTTGCCAGTTCTCCCGCTGCCTCCAAAGATCCCCTCCATTGAATCGGACCTATTACCCAATCACTGTCTAGACTGTCTGAACCTCAGGTGGAAGGACAGGGCAAACTATCCGTCAATGGCAATTACAACAACCTCCCACCTGGCCCCTTCCCCGCCTTGGGGAGTGCCACAGGCTACTCAGACTTCTGAACAATGGGGCAACGTTCATGGCAATTCTTCCATTGTGAGATTTTTTATTCTATGTGAGAATACTTTGTGTAGTTCAATAGAATTAGGGATACACCGCAACAGCCAAAGTTGCATTTCTTCTTACTGCCAAATGCTGCCTAACAAATCAGAAGTTTACAAAACCCCCAAAAATAAATGGAACAGCAATACATACAAAAACTTACAAATACAAAGTATCTTTAAAAAAATGTACTGTACAATGTAAGGAGTGTTTGTTGGCGAGGGGGTGGGGTGGAGGTAAGAACTCAAAGTAATTAATCTACACTGGAACAGGTAGTGGTCACAACACCAGGAGAAAACGCTACCTGGCAGCAGAATTTCTTCTCAGCGACAAACAATGCCGGATGATTGATGGTTCTGTGTAGCTCAGTAGGTAGAGCATGGCGTTGGCAACGCTTAGGTTGTGGGTTCAACTCCCACCGGAACCACAGATACTGAAAAATGTATGCATTCACAACTGCAAGTCGCTTTGGATAAAAGCATCTGCTAAATGCCATGTATTGTATTATTGATGGAGCAAAGGCAGATAAGACAGTCCCACCAAAACTTAGCTTCAAAGCCTGCCTCTCTCTTCCCCTTCTCCTCAGTCCCAGCATGCCCCTGTTCGGCTGGATGAAGTGGCCCCGCGGGGAGAGCGAGCGGGTGCAAGGCGTGTCCAAGGAGCCGGGCGGCCCCGCCCACACGCTGATGCGGGAGCTGCTGTGGCACGTGGAGCAGCGGGAGCGGCTGGCCCGGGAGGTGGAGGTGGAGCAGGAGCACCACCTCTCCCACAGCACCCTGGGACACCAGTGGATCCGGAGCTACCCCAGCCTGCGCTCCCTCATCCCCCCGGCTGAGCGCCGGCAGCTGGAGTACCTGTGCGCTCAGATCCAACCCTCGCACACTGCCACCGTGCTCTCCAGGTACAGCCAGTCCCGCCCACACACGCTCGCGTTATCGCCACACCCACACAACCTGCGCGTCCGCACTGCAACCTGGCCCACCTGACAGGAAACCATCGATCCGTTTCCTGCACCCTCACCTACACTGCTACCGCACTGCAGTTACCCTCTGCCGCCAAAAATGTATCAGTCATTTTCTTCGCTGTTGAGAGCAGTAGAGATGAGCATCAGCAGTGGATGTCAGTGGGCTGTGGTACAGTAGAGATGAGCATATGGTGGGGACTCTTAGAGCGGTTCTCCAGTAAGAGCCCCTGGTGTCAGGGTGACGGAGGCGAGGAGACAGTAGGCCAAGAGGCAGGGCTGCTGTCGGATCTGCTTCATGTTACTGTCAGGGGTAGGCTGCACTGGATGTGGATGCAAAGGTGGAGTGCTCCCTCTGGCGCTAGACATGGCAGCCTGTCGTCCCGGGGCCAAAACTCTGCACCAGTGGCACTCCAGTGCAATGTAAAAAAAAACTGTACCATTTCTGTCAGCATGCACCCGAGATATTCTGTTAAATTAGGAACATGCCTTTGAATACAAAACGGTCCTGCTAATGGATTTTCAATCATTTGTTGTCATTCTAGAAATATGAAACGGGCAATTAAAAAAAAAAAAAACCCACCAGCTTCAAATACATTAGTTTCAAGTCCACCATGCTTGATGCGCATGCCCAGATTTACATGGTTGAGCACTGAGGGCATGAGTGAAATATCTCACAGGCCAGTAGACACACCAAAGGAAGTGACATACAGATTGTGCAAACTTGCAAAACCCAGTGGTAGCCCTCGAGGTGTTTGTGTTTGCATAATCACATTATGTGATTTTCTGATTATTTTGTGCTCTGTGAGCAGATCTACGCAGCCCACTTCAGGCAAAGCAGCATGTCATGGCTCCTGGAAGCCCTTGTTTTCACTCTCTCTTCTTGCATTCTGCCTGCTGCCTGTGTGGCAGCTCAGTCTGACTAAAGCAGCACGATCTCAGCACTGTCTTGATGCCTAATGTGCAATAGCATAGTCCCCTCACTGAGACAAAAGGGACTTACAGACTCATTGTTTTTCAGCAAAATTGAAAGGTTCATTTTCTGTTTTAGCAATTCAATGACTGGATGAAATAACAGGGCAGACGGCTGGAATTCTATTTCAGCTGTACAGTACATTTGTACTACCTATTTATCACCATTTTTTCCATTATTAGTAATTATGACCATGGCTATATGTTCTGGGACTGGCAGCTGGCAGCATTACACAAAATCTTTTACTTAGGCTACTCATTGCCTTCCATTGTCAATTGTATGATGACTCCAAACAATGAACATTTAAATGTTTTCTGTTCTGGCAATCTAGTGCAAGGCCCATATTGTCACTTTTGTTTGGTTCACCCTCTAAACCATGTGTTTTAAATAATGTAATCTAAAAATCCATAGGTACTGTTACTTGGGCTGCAAGAAAGGGCACTACAGTTGCCATAGACATTGCAAAAGATGTGGAATGTGGTAATTTGCTAAAGTGGTCCTTTTGATTTCTTGAATACTATAGTATGCCCTCTTATTTGTATTGTCACACTGTACAAGCAGTGAGTTAAAATATTTTTTTAGTGTGGTGAATATGCAATTTCCCTCAGCAAGTAATTTAGTAAGACAACTTTTAATCTAAATGTGTGGATTGATAACTGAAGATCCCTGCCGGAGGTTGTTTCCCATGCCCTGCCACTTTCAAAGTAGCACAACTTTGTCCAAACAAATGGCTGATTGAAATATGCGATCCACCACGTTAAAGCTGGAACTTTAAAAAGTATAAAAATCCAAATTTCCATTTTCCCAAGTGCCTCATTTTGCCAAAGCCACTCACATTTTGTGTTGTACCCCAGATTCCGTGAGGTACTGGCCAGCAACAACATCCTGCCCTGGGAGCTGGTGTATGTCTTCAAGCAGGTCCTGAAAGACTTCCTCAACAAGGAGGAAGAGGAGGAGGATTGGCAGCTGCTTCGGCCAATGGAAGCATGGACCAATCGCTACCACATGAAGCAGGGATTTGCCACGCCCACTGTGCCCGACTGCAGTAAGACTCACAAAGAGGAGATCCCTACCATCTCTAGCTACGTGGACCGCAATATGCATGGCGCCTGCCCCTACATTGCCCAGAGGGACTGGGATCTTCCATACTACTATCAAACCCCCTACAACTGCTCTGAGGCCTATAGCACCACACTATAGTACCATTTTCCCCACTGTCCTGTGTCCTACCTTTAGCGACTCTCCTGGGTCAAGAAACATCAGGGCCTTCACAATTCACAGCAAAGATGACAAGAAATATGGAGTCTTCTTCTGATACAACACTTTCTATGGTACTTCCCACATTTACTTACACAGCTTGCTTCTTCATTTGTACAGTAAGGGGCAATTCTGCGTATACACCCAGAGCTGTACATACAGTTGAGTAAATGAGGTGACAGATGCAGTCAAATGAGTATCATGTCATCACCGGTGCTAGACACCGATTTCAATGACATGTTAGAACCTCCCCTAGGTTAATGCCCCTGATAGCTTAATGCATTTCTACTGTCCCCTGGAACATCCAAATACATTATTTACTAAATCAGTGACTTGTGCTGTATATTTGTACATGCTGTACTGTGATCCCTGATTCTCATTTAGTTTGGCTATATATTAAGAAATGGGACTACTTCTTTCAGAATAGTATGTTATCTTTAACAACTTGTGAAGGTATAATACAGATATATTTCTGTAAGGAAATACATTTCTCTTCAGTTTTGTGCTCAGGGCAATTGCCCGACTGAAACAGATCTTGTACAGAACCTAGAAGCAATACATACTCAGTCCAGTATTTTCAGCTTAGAAATTAAAAGCAATAGTGTTCATATATAATGTACTGTATTATTTCATCATTTATATGAGAGACAGAGTGCCCCTTTTCTTAACATTTTACTGTAACAAGCTGGAAATCTGAACTACAGAGCATTTTGGTCATGATTACATCTGGCTTTGCAACTATCAATAAACAAAATATTTTTGCATGTTATATTTTGTTATAGTACAGCATCAAGTTTAATTGTTGCTCATTTGTTTGATTTATCTCATGCTATTAAAATGGATATCAGAGTCAGACCCATCAAGTGAGATTAGGAGGCTGGAGGACCATGGTGCCGTGTTCCTTCATCTTGCTCTGTGTCCTTACTGCCTAAGGCGCGAATAGCATCGACGGAGAGTACATCTGCTCAAAATGTAGCAATCTCTTACCATTTACTCTCTTCGGCTGTAGATATCAACAAATATGTAAAGAGATAACGCTCTATTTTGATCAGCTTCACTACAACAAGAAGCACGTTACTGAGGCTGTAGGTTTTCTACGGGTTTGCATGCCAATGTGACGGTGTTGGTTCTGCCCGCAGCGAGTTTCGAACCGAGGGGATCTCCGACGCGACAAGAGAGCGATTAAGCTCGCCGAGCTAAAGACTCAAGTCCCTAACTCCGGGAACTAATCGTACTCTTATCCACGTCACTCTGCAGCGGCCTCACGTGAACCCATCCGCTACACCAAAGCCGTTCACTATTTTAGGCAATTCAATGACTGCATTAAGTAAATGGAAAGTACAATTAACTAGTCAACTTAGCGCTCTATACTTGGTGTTCATGAATTAATTCTTGGTGTAACGTTAGGTCTCTAGGATGAACTCACCAAACATCGTGTTAACAAGCTAGAGTGCTAGTTTTTGCTAAAACCTTTAACGGTTAGCGGCAATCATGGCTTGAATACACGAGGTTTGGCGATAGAACTATGTTATTAAATGGATTGTATTGGTTCCTTAATTAAACCTATTCCTTTCTGTTATGGATAGCACATTTTGAAATTATTTTTCTCATAAGCATAACGACATGTCTGTCTGGATCTAGAGTCCGCATGGCTACCTATATGTGATTTCGCGGTCATAGCTACCAACCAAGCTAGTGCTAACTCGAGAATAACACATCATACAGTGATGACTAATTGCAATGCAGCAAACTTTAGTTATGTGGTATGATGGTCCGTGCATTAACGTTACCTAGTTACTGTGGTTGTCTCATCTGTCTTCTTGGTCACTTTTCGCGCTTCGTCTGTAATTCTGATGTTGGCAAACTGGGTGCCAATAGTAAACCACTCGGTTATCTGTTCTGCAGTTATGGCCTTTTTCATGGTACCTGCATTTATTACAAATGTATAAAGAATACGTTTTAGGACCTATCGTTGTCGGTACAGTAAGAGTTAAGAGCTAGCTAGCTACCAACGTCAAATACTCCCAATTCTCAATTAACGGAATTGCTGACTGGATGCGACACGTGAGCCACGTGACGTGACTCTGCACCTGCTATCTAATCAAAACTTTGGCGCGCACGGGCCCTTTGTGATAGTGCTCGTTTCCTAAAACCAGACGCCACGTAGAAATAGACGTAAGTAAAGTAGTCCTCTTTTTTAAAAAAGTTGTTTGCGCGCCAATTTCATACAATATTCCCAAGTGTTCTTGTATGATGCATTTTGTTAAATATTTGCGTTTTATTTGGATTTATTTTATTGTGGTAGCCTACCGTACTATGCACTTCGAACATATCATGTCATTTTTAAAACAATAAACCTGATTTTTGAGCCAGCGTTTTGCTTTCGAATAGGCAGCTCACTCGAAGCTATTTTGAACATTCTTTGAATGTTGTGCTCTTTCGTTTCATTTGCGTGGCAAGGCCAAATAAAAGGCAGTTAGCTCCGATTGCTCGGCTACCGCTGAAAGAAGGCTAATTGAGCACAGATTTAGAATGGTCAAAACTTCACTATATTCACTTCACTATAGATATTCGCCGGAAAGCATTGGCTATACTTTATGCATAGCCCCTGCATGAAAAGATGACATTCCACCATTAATTTATCATTAGTAAATAATCTATGTTTGTTTGTTGTATTATATTTCAAATTAAATTGTAGCCATATGGTGGTTGGGTGAGTAATTAAAGAAAGGTAAGTTCTCAAACTCCTGCCCCCCACTCCACCATAATTGCAACCCCTGACAACGAGCTGTCAATTGTTCTTGAATTCTTCTATGTCGTGTGAGGGATGATTTGCCCTCTTAAAACCATATATCAGAATAGTTGTGCATGCCATGAAGAGTAAACATCTCATGTTCACGTCCCAGGACTTTTAATCTGTCCGATCAACAAATGTATTCTGTAATGTGCTATATGGAAAACCTAATTGATTCAATCATAGACTGACAAGTGAAATCAGTGGTGTTTCAATTACTGAAAGTGGAAAAAACTTTTTAGATACCACTTGGCCATTGAATCAAACAGTTTATGGAAAATCAGTTCCATAAAGGCAAAACAAAAGGCAATGAGACAACCCTGCATTGTTTTAAAATACGTTAAAGTAAACCTGATTCAACGAGATTGGCTGCAACATAAATCGTATACACAGGGCGCACTGGAACCCCTGCTCAATTGGCTTCACGCATTGGGGACATACGCAGTCGCTGCCAGCTTGAAACCGTTTTCCGATTTGGCATTGTGCATTGTTTCAGCTGTAAAACTCTTGTCAGGCAAACTGCAGGTTGACTGGGCTTAAACTAAACTAAACACTAAAAATACGAGTTAGCTTGCTAGATCCAGTCTGAATTACATAAAGTAATATACATTTTATTGCATAGGTTTTTTTAAAGACATGTAATCAAAACCAACCATTTTATTTTTAGGGTGTAGGATGCCTACTGTACATTTAAACCATTCCTTTAAGTAGAGATGTGATTTAAAAAAAATCATTCAACCCAAATGAAAATCAGTGCTATACCTATACAGCACTACAGTATCATTATACTCATATTACAGTATCACTAGTACACTAAAGGTATATTTTTTAAATAGCAGGCTACATTACTACTAAGTATAGTAAGTACTTTAGTAATACATGTACCTGTTTTTAAACAATTCATGCATTGTTTTAACAGGAAAATCTTTGGCTGTCCGCAGGGGGAGGGGGCAGGGTGAGACGGCATGAAGTCACTGAGAAGCGCTACCCGTGTCTCCAGTGGGTGTCGCCATGTGGGTGTGCAAATTCGGTCTGGAAGGAAGTGGAGTTCGCTGCCCTTGGAGAATTAGCTTGCTTCCTAGAGACGGGCGGCGAGTTCGTGTGGGGAGAGCAAATCGAAATAAATAGAGGGTATAATTGGGCACTAAATTGGGAGAAAAATAGAAAAAAAACCCAGAAATAATCATAATTATTCTCAGACAGACAAGTGAGACACATTTACATTTTAGGCACAGCCAATTGCTGCCCCTGGTGGCACTCCTGGCCAGAGCCGACTCTGGTGAGACGGGGAATTTAACCCCGGTCTCCGTGGCCAGCGTCGGACATTGTAACCACTGGACCACACGGGAGGCCAAAATGTATTGCATTTTTAAACATGTAAACAGATGGCAGTTAATTAATGTACAGAATCAGTGGTAGTGGAGTCTGAAGAGGTGGGTTTTTAGTCTCTTGTGGAAGATGGCCAGTGATTCCGTGGTCCTGACTGAATGCGGAAGATCATTCCACCATCGAGGGTCAAGACAGAGAAGAGGAGAGACCGTGAGGAAGGACTGCCTGGTGCCCAGAGGGATGGGACAGTCAGTTTGCCAGAGGTGGTAGAGCGGTGGTAGAGTCTGGCTGGGGTGTAGGGTGTGATGACTGTCTGGAGGTAGGAGGGAGCCATTCCCCTAGCGGCCTGATATGCCAGTACCAGTTATTTAAATTTGATGCGTGCTGTAATAGGGAGCCAGTGCAGTGTGGTGAGTTGTGGAGTGACTTGTGAACTTGGGTTGGTTGAAAATTAGGAGTGCAGCATTAATAAAATAGAAATTAAAGTGGTGGTAGCAATAGTAGTCAAGGGATAAGAAATGTTTGTTTACCAAGTAAACTATCAGTATACCCGTACAGCACAACAGCATCATTATACCTGTACACTACAATATTATACCTGTACAACAGTATAGTATTATCATACCTGCACACAAGGTTAAGCACAACAGTATCAGCAGACCCGTACACTACTAAAGTATCATTATACATGTACAGCCAGTACTACATGTATAGTTATTAGCTAGCTAACCAGCAAGGTAAAAAGATTGTTGGAGCCATGTGTACATAAGGTTTGTTCGAAAGCATTGCCTTGTGCAGCACAGAAGTCCTTGTTACTTTTAGCGTGCTATTCTATCCAATATGTCATTGCACATCCATCAACAATAAGAACACTGAATAGAACTGCCCTGCATGGGTAGCCAGGAAAACGCCTCTGCTGTCTAAAAACAACCAAGCTGCCCATCTTAAGTTTGCCTGGACACACCTGAAGGTTTCTGAATGTCTGTTCTCTGGACGAATGAGTCCAAAATCTACCTTTTTGGTCGCAATCTAGACTTCTAGAGTCACGGCTAAAGGAACTCCTACCCCTTATCTTCTGACACTCATCACACTATAATCACATCACATTCTATAATGTATGAAAATAATGACCACCCCCTGCAGGGTTCACCAACTTTCAAGCATCACTGTAGTTGTTAACTAGCTAGCCAGTAAGATAAATAGGTTGTTGGAGCCATGTGTAAATCAGGTTTAATGTTATCACTATGATTTGCTCTTCACGATGCCATTTCCCTCTAGTGGTGTTGAGAATTGACAACTTAATTGAAATACGCAAAACAGCAGAGCTCACGTTAGTACAGGAACGGCATATTGGATAGAATAGCGAGCTAAAAGTAACAACCTTGGACTTTTGTGCTGGACAAGCCAATTTTTCGAACAAATGTTCTAGTAGTCAACTTAATAAAATGTCAGCATTTCCATGGCGAGCTACAGGGTGATGATGGTGGAGCTATAAAAATGGCTAGCTAGGTTGGGAAAGAAGCTAGAAGTATTCGTTCGTTTACGCCATTTTTGAGGGCATTGGCCTACGCCCTACGGTGAAAAAAACCATTCCAATATTCCGGAAAAGTCGAGACCCTTCGCTAAATCACGCCCCCCCTTAGTTATTGTTGCTAAGTCCGTCAAGCTTTCGGAGCCAGCATGGCGCTCGCAATGTCGCTAACTGCACTCCCTGGAGAAATATTGTCCAATTTTTGGAAAATAGAAAAAGCGATTTCAGATAGAAGCAGACAGAAGGGTCTACAATATGCATTTGAAGGTTATATTCAAGATATCACACTGACTCAGCAACAAAATGACGTTAAAAAAATTAAGATAGAAGCGAAAGCCTACAGATCAGAGTAAAAGCGAACCACCTGGTGATTGAGACAGAGGACAACGACATTAAGGAGCAACACTGTTCCTGTAAAGCTGGGTAGGTCTCTATTCACTATTACAATCATTAAAAAGCAAAAGCAGTAGGCCTATATAACGTTACATTCAGTAGTAAGTTAGCTAGCATTAGCTAACTAACGTAACATTAGTCGCCTATAGTGTGCTGTAACGACATTACTCTGGTTAGCTCCACAGGTAGCTCCATACCCTGGACCTCTGTAAGCAAAAAATATCAGCAGTGTGTCAGCCCAGTCTTCCACAAGATTTGGGTACTCGGGACTGGGCTTCCCATTGACATAGTAATGAAAAAATAGTATTACATTTTGACATCAAGGTAACGTTACCCACTTGGTTTTCTAGAGCTTGACTGTAACATCTTAACGTTAGCAAGCTGGCTGGATCACGAATAACAAAGCTAACATTTAGTCTAACTTTACCAACGTTGCAACCCGGAGCTGTATATCCAGACCGTAGCCACGTTAGCTTAGCTGGCTAACACTTTTCAGGATTTGATTTTGGTTTTGTAAAGGAAAAAAAAGGTATATCTCCTTGCAACCTCTCTGGGTAACGAGTGTCACTGTTACAAGTGCCCCAGGCACAGCGTTTAACCATAATTAGCTAAAAATCCACAAAACCAGCTAGAAAATGAAGAAAATCTCAAATTTTTGCATCAAAGTCAATGGAGTGCAGCAAAAAACTGTCGGACCTCTGTCGGAGTATATAAAACACGGCGCTGTGATTGGCCAGTTTGCGTTTTGGGGCGTGGTTTAGCGAAGGGTCAAATTGATGTTATAGATGTAAGACCAATGCAACTGTAGATAAATATTTTTGAGGTGATTCGAATTTATCATATATGATCATTAGAACCATTGTAGCGAGGCACAATACTTCACTGTAGTAATTGTTGCCAAATTGCTTCAAACATATTGCAATGCCACATCTATTATCTATTTGTCAAATAGATAAAGACAAAGACAAATAGATAATAAATCATTTATAATACGGTTCTCTCCAAGCGGTAGTCTTCTCGCCGTTCACTTTGGGGAACTGGGTTCGCATCTCGCCGTTGCCATCGTCATAGGCCAGGGCTGGTCAATTATAGGACTGCCGTCCAATCAAATCCCTGCGCTATGGCATTAGCAATGGTGATAATGCGAACAACCGCTGGGTGAGATTATCGCTGGGTCTCCCAGGGTAGATAACTTTTTATTAACTTTATTAATTTGCGATTTACGAGGGGAAGTTACCACTATACGATTCAGTTAATAAAGTTAATGTTTTTCACTACGTTACCTCCAGCATTACTTCATCATTAAACGTTTGTATATATATATTATAATTAATTAATTAGCCTATAATTATGTTATTTTAATCAAATTCACCTTATTGGATCGTCTATTTAATTATACCGTAAAATAAACATTGAAGGTTGTCTGTGTTCAAATTAAAAAGAAAAATACGAAATAAAAATGAAATGAAAAACGGAACTTCTACGTTCACAGCAAGTGATTGAGTGATGGGGGGGTTGGGTCGAATCGTAATTTCACAGCGCCGCATATCAACGACGACGATAATCTCTCTGGGCTAAAACCCAACATTCCACTTCTGTTTAAATAAATATCTTATAAATCTTTCTCATGGGGTGATGTCACTTTTATTTCTGTGACGGCTTTAAACCACGCTATTCGTAATAGTTATGTAGGCCTATGCATATTGTTGATCGGTTACCATGTTTATTAAAATGTCAAAATAAGATGTCATATGTTGATAGAAGGTACAATAAATTAATTGGGTCTGAAGTCTCAGTAACAGCCAAAAAAAGAAAAAAGGTTTTGACGCATTGCCAATTTCTCACTGTTAATTCCACGAGGTGCCGCTACATGACCACACACAATGAACCTGTGCCTCGAATTGCGTCGCATAATCCCCACGGTTTTGAAAGGGCGATGGAGAGCGAGAAATGCTGGCAAAAGTGTACTCCGTATGTAGATCCGGGTTCCTTAAATCTGGCCCATGAATCTACATTCGGTCCTGGTTTTCCTCTCTCAGGTAGTTCGTTGAACAATTAATGCAACTGATTGGTCAGAATGTCTTCACACCTGACTCCCAGGTAAAGGAAGGGTGAAAAAATATCAGTGCTCAGCCCACGATCTGAGGACCCTGCTATACATCCTCTCAAATCTTCGTTTGTGCTACCAATAAACGCTAGCTTGCTAACGAGTTCCCTTTAGGGTTTCCGAGAAAGTCAGTGGAAATTGACTGCGTATTAGCGAGCAGAAGTTAAGCGCTGGCCTTGAATAATTGACTATTCTTGTAAATTACTATTCATAATAAAGACCACCTGCCCCAAAATAAAGTAGTATGTCCAACCCAATTCCTCACTCCACGTACTGGGTGGCGGTAATGAACAGTTAACTGGAACAAGTTGCTATTTAAATCGGCGAAGAATATTTTTGCTCAGTGTGCGGAAAAAATAAGACAAATGGCAGTTCAGTGAGAAATTAGTGGGACAGTACTTTATCCTTACAAATGTGGCAACGGGCGATGCTGGAATGTATGATAAGCCATTTAAAAACCCATAAATCCCCAATTCATGTGTACCAAAATATTTTGCTTTATTCTTGTAGATCTCAACAAGATTTTGCCAAATTTGGAAGACTTATACTTACTGTTCATATAGCAACATTTTAGAACCTGCATCTCCTACAGTAGAGCTCTTCAATTCTGGTCCCTGGACAGTTGCAGGGTGTGGTGGTTTTCGTTTTCACTTCAAGATGGCCTTCCAGTTCAAACTGATTGGTGCTTTGGAAAAAACATTTTCTCGGATTTGCCTTGAATAATTACAAATAATTATGTGACCTCTGAAGACAATTGATTGCACAAGTTTATTTAGGAGTGTTCACCCCTAGAAAAAAGTGTGAATACTTGTGCAATCAATTGTCTTTTTTGTTTGCAATTAGCAAAAAGCTTACTTTGTTTATTTGACATTTTTATTTCCATGAAGAAAATAAAATGTGAAAAATACCAATGGGGGTGAATATTTTTTAGACCCACTGTGTGTATGTGTAACAAGTCAAAGTGAGCTTTTAGAAATTCCACAGCATCTCAGAAGTTTATTGCATGTATTCTGCTTTTAACTGACTTTTCACTCTTGCCTTAGAATCTGGACATTGATCTGGGTACCTGACATCTTGGTTGAACTGCAATCTTCTGCCTTTCCTGTGAACTCTTTCCTGGATGTTTTGAATGTATGTCACTTTACCACTATTGAGGTTTTGGATCAGCTCTAGGAACCATCCAAAACAGGATGTATTCCTAGACTCTGAGTCTGAGGAAATGTTCACTTCACGGAAACATGGAAAATTGGCACATTTTCGTTTTTGCTGTTCTGAAGACTCTTCAGTTGGCTTTGCATTTTCCAGGACCCTGGTTTCGTTTTTTAATTAATAAACTACATGAAATGTTGCAAGTAAAAATTGATGTGTGTTGATGCTCATCATGGTCATGTATCTATTTTGTAAACCTATTTACACTCTGGGAGAATGTATAGTCAAATTAACCCTCTCAAAGGTTTTGGCCTGGGTTACCAGGCATTTAAAATGACTGTTATTGTACAAACTGAAATGAAATAGTTCCATATTCAACAGTCCCTGTGGGGTTGTCAACTCTAAAATGTATGTATGTGTGTATAATTACATTTCTAGTTTTATGGAGGGGAATCTGCGATCCACTGTGTATCCCGAAAGAGAGACAGATGAAGCGGTCTCAAATCAGTCTACCTGGTCATTTCCAATTGAGGTATATCACTCAACTGGCGATAATGGCTGCTCTTCCAATTAACATTCGTTCGTATAAAATTGGAATTGGAAAAACCCTTGTTAATTCACCTTTCGAGTTTACGTGAATGATTACAACGCAACCTCATTTGCTTTTATTTCTCAAAGAATACTAGTTCAGTTGAGTTGTATCTTTAAATGTAATTTCCAGCCCTGCATTGTACGTTTTGTATTATTCTTGAATTTGTTAAAACATTTCATTTGAATTCATACTCAGCGGTTTTCCAACACGAGAGACATGCCATGTATTATTGACACGAATACTGTTTAATTCGGTCAATTTAATTGGAAAATATTTTAAGATGTGTGTGCAGACTTAATTTGTAGGCTACATTGCTTACTACCGTTATAAGCACTAGCTAGCTCGGAATTAACATTACAGGAAAGGGGCGTAAAATAAGTTTGCAATGTGTCCTCCCAATCTGTGGAGAGCGCTTACTTCCTAGTTTTCCAGTTGTTAGTTGAATCATAACGTTACATACGATGGTTATTTGTTTATTTATTCTGCTTAACGTTCCTCACATTAGTAGAATTCCAAAACAAGCGGTGACATATTCTTGACTAACGCTGACGTCTTGATTAGTATTGTAATATACATTCAATTACGGGACGCGTAGCGACTGGAATACGTCGTAGTGATTACAAAAACGTCAGCTATACTAAACCGAACTTGAATTACCCTGCTAGTTTGTTAGTACTAATTGCCAGATGAGGAGGTTGAGGGTAATTTATTTTTATCACAACCTAACGTTACTCACGACAGCCACACATGGCGCATTAGATAATGCGAACTAATTTATGTATTAGCTAGCTGACTATTAATTGTTTGAGATGTTGGGAGCTAATGAAGATGGGCACAACTATTGTTGCAGGGATCTGCACTGATAGCTAGTCATCTAGATCTTTAACTATAGTTACGCGAAACGTTAACGTAGATTTAAGATTGGATTTCCCGTGAACGAGAAAAGGGCATATAACCCTGACAACATACAAATGTTACTTAATTTCACTGTAACAGTATACGTGGTATGGACCGTATGTAAAGATTGAATGGCGCGTAGCTAGTAAACTTTCGTTTTTCGCATGTAATGAACAAGTAAATTGCCGAACTCTAGCTAACTGCCAAGTTACTTGTCAAATGTCCTTCTTTCGTACATCAAATAAAAATATAATATATAGGGGGGCGTAACGTTATGTCCTCAATCAACGATTCGAATCCTAACGTTACAGGGTCCGGTGTTAAACGATTAGTTAGTTGGCTTGCCCTCTAAAAGTAAGTAACATGTTAACTTGCAAGCAGAATCGATTTCGAAAAGGCATGGTACTTCGCTAGCTAACATTAGCTATCTACACTATCTTGTCAGCTAACCGCGACACTAACGCGTGTGTGTGTATTTGTATTGTAACTGACTGACAGCGCCTGTCGTAAGTGGATTAGCTGGCTAGCTATCTAGCTAGCTGACGTTCTCTTATTCACTCATCAGCACACTTACTTGATTCTAGCAGCTTGCAAAACATAGCCTAAAATGCTTTTGTTAAGGAGTCTGGGCTGGGCATGTGCGATACACCGACCGTGACCCACTTCGGCCTTGTCCAGCTGCCTGGAACTAGAACCAAATAGCGGTGTTGACTTTCAATCTTATCCGATTTTAGACAGAGCCAGGCGCAACACCACTGCCTCGCAGGACACATCTTTCTTCCAGTACTAGCTGACTGTCCAAAAGAAGGAAACGCGAGAGGAGAACGTCCCGTCGCGTCGCTTTGACAGTTGCTTTTCCAGCTCTGATGTCCCGTCTGCTTTGACTGGCCGCAGTCATGATGCCGGTAGGTGTCTGATTTCTGTTGTTTAATTTCACATTTGCTGCGCGTTTATTGACATTTAGCTAGCCGGCTGTAACGTTAGACATGACAGGTTAATTGACCCCACTGACAGTGGCTAGCACATTTGTAAGCTGTGGTGCTCAAAGTAGACTCTTGACCAGCTTCCCCTGGCTAAGTAGTTGGTTAGTCTGGCTAACTTACCTCGATAGCTAACTTACTTAACTTAGCGTGTATATTTCATGTTTGCTATGCAGAACAAACTAGCCGACGTTATATTAAATTCGCTAGATTACTACTCTCTGCTTGTTAGCACTAGCTAGTAATAGCTTGTTGGCTAGGTTGCTAGTTATGTGTATCATGTTAGCTACCGTTAGCTGAAATATAAACTTGCTAACCAGATGGCAAACGATTAGCTGACTAGCTACCTAGAGGACTGCCATGTTTTGACACATGTATGGCATTGTTGATCTCAAATCACTTGAGTACTTGAATGCGGTCTCTTACTGCATGCTAATGTTAGCTATCTAATTAGCTACAAGATGTATAAATAGCGTGCTGCTGTCTGATCAGTTTTTCCATCGTGATGGGTGTCCATCATCTTCACCTATTTCCAGATTATGATAGCTGCATAACACATTAGTTAACGTTAGCTAGCCAGCCAGCCAGGCAACGTCTAGTTTATAACTAGAAAACGAATCGTGTCGGAACTTATTTTTTCGTCACGTATGTGTGATATTAACTTTGGCTATCCAACGAAAACGTAAAATTTTCAGACAAATTAAAATCAAATGTGATCGTAGAAGATATTTTTAACTAATACATGTTATCAATCGCAGGCAGTCTGGCGGTTCAGGTCCTTTGCTGCACGCTTTTGTTGCCAGCTAGTTGCATGTTTTCGTAGCGTGAACGTTAGCTATTTAACTCTGCTTTGTACAAGCAGCCCCTCCTATTGCCCACCTCCTTTTAAAACAGGAAAAAAACTTTGTTACCTTATGGAATTCCACTCACTTTCAATAGTTTCAATAACGTAAATAAGTGATGTAAACAGTGGATAATGTAATTCTAATATTGCTAGCTTTTAGTGGTTGTAAACTGTGGGTTTGGTGGTACTTGTCTCAACCCAATTGAGAACGGCATGAACCGCAACTTCCTGTCGAGCTCAGGCACCGGTTCCCTGTAGTCCTATTATGGTTGGCTGCAATTGTTACTACTGGTTTTGCGAAAAAGGCTTCAGCAATGGATGCATGTTATCTACCCAACTAGCTAATCGTGTAATCTATAAACCCAACAAATCTATGGTGGAACGCCAAAGAATGGCTAACAACGCGAATAATCAGAGCCCTCTGTTGAAGTGAAATAAATATCAGATAGACCAAACCTGTTAAAATGGGAAGATACGACAGAAACCAAGATGACAAGCGTTGATGTTATGAAGTCAATAATTATTCACCTAAGATAACAGTAAATGTATCAATATATGTTTATATGTTTTTTTAAAACACCAATATGTTTATTTGACGTCAGAGTGGTCCTAGTAGACTATGTGTGTTTAAAACCACAAGCTTACATCGCCGGCCAAGTACCTATACAACATCGTTAAATAGGTAAGGAGGCCATCTTAAAGTAATTGACCTTTGATTTTGATATGGTCAAAGGTTGCAAGTATTAACTGAAACTGCACATTATGTGGCAATGTCAACCATTGCCAAAGAAGCACAGCAGCTGTCTCCTAATGACGTTACTGTAATTAAATTATTATCCAGGGCACATTTACGAAGTACAAGACAACGGAAGTGAAGTACAGAATACAAATAGGCAAGATTGGCTTTCATATGCCTCGTCGTATATTTATCATAGAGTACAAAAGACAGGCATTAAGATTACTTTGGGTTGAAAGGGAGATTATCACTGGGAGAGATGTATGAATGGTGGCGAACGGCGATGTGTTGTGATATAACTTGAGGTCCCTGTCTCAGTGTTTAATTTAGACCAGTGATCCTCACTATTTTTTTCAGGAAAGCCACACTGGCAGGACAAAGTCAATAGGAGAGCCAATTTTACGGCAAAACACCAAAAGCCACCACAACCAAGCATATATGCCTACTAATTGTCACCTCACTGCATACAATATACGCAGCCAATACAATCCTGGGGCCTCATGCATAAACGTTGCGTAGAAAAAGTTCTAATTTCTATCGTACGAACGAAATGTATGTCTCTACGCACAGAAAAATCCGGATTTATCAAACATGCGCACACAGGTCGTACGCATAAATACCAATTGTTCTACCCTCTTTGCTCGTGCACGATTCTAAGTATTTGCATATATGGTTGTTCCCCAATTAACCATATATGTAAGAAAACATCCCTTTAAAGGCGGCATGAAAACATGCCCGTTATCTCACTGGAATAATGGCGAAGAGAGCTAAAAAAGAAACTTCACTGAAAGCGAGATCGATGTTCTCGTCACCGAGGTAGAATCTAAACAAGATATATTGTTTGGTTCACTCAGTGTAGGGATAACAAATAAAAGAAAAACTGCTGCATGGGAGCAAGTGACGGATTCTGTTAATTCGGTATCTTCTGAACAGAGATCTGTATCAGAAGTGAAGAAAAAATGGTTTGATGTCAAACTGTCAGCCAAAAAGCGAGCGATTGAGTACAAGAGGGACATTGGTGCGACTCGGGGAGGACAAAGTCGACCCTTTGGACGCACGGATTGCCAGCGTTATTGGCAATACAGAATTACATGTATTGGCTGCGAGCCACAAATTATAGTTTGGCGAGCCGCGCAATGAGTAACCCCGATTTAGGCTATGTGACCGATAGCTAGTTTGGTACTTAGCTAGTGTGTAATTGGCTCACTGGCTAAGTGTCAATCATTAGTATTATTAATAATATTAGTTCAACTAGTAAATTAACAAACTAGCATGGTTCATTGAAATTAGATATAGTTGTGGTTGTGTTTAAGTAGGAAATAAAACATGCTATTTAAGCTCCAAAGTAATGGGTTTTGTGGTACAAAAAATAACGGGAATTCCAGACTGCTTAACCTATATTTTTGAAGTGAAAGGCATGCCATGTGGTGTTAACTCCCTAAAACTATTTTTTATTCATTGGATGTGATGCAAACCAGGCACAATCAATCTAATATTACGGGGGGGTTTTTATGCCCCTCAGTTAAAATTAATTATTTTTGAAAGTATTTGCTTTTGCCATACTATGCATTTTTTTGATTTATAATGTTGTTAAATATAAGTTATCTTAAAAATTGTAGATTAAATTAAGACAAATGGGCTCAGGAAGCTTTTATTGTCTAATATCTTAACCAAAAAAGTAAGTTATCTCACTTTTATCATATATTGCCCAATGTTGTGTTCCAATAAAGTGGACCAAATCCTTTAAATTTTGTCTGGATAAAAATGTCAGTTGTAATGTGCTTTCTACTGTGTATGATGCAGTTGCCAACATTTCTATCATCAATTACAAAAAGCCTACTTTTTATAAAGAATTTTTGTGGTCAGAGCGGTGTCTCTGCATGAATTAATAGCTCACGCTATGGTCTTTTCAAACAACAGGACCTCGCTTTCCTCATTGTCATTTGAGTATGAAAATCCACTTTGTCCATACTCTCAGCAGTCAATGATTTACCCAGAATGTAATCTCTGACAATTTGGGGCCACACAAATTAGGATAGGTTTTCAACTAGCTGGTGATTTCATCATACATTACAAGAAAAAGGCATTCATTGAATAATGAGATGTACCTTTTAACAGTAGGCACCTTTTTTCCTCAATGGGAATTTCCTGGAAGGTACCAATGCCTAGTCTAGTGGAGTAATATCTGGAAAACAGAAACTGATGTATTAGCATGTGGCAAATTCATGAAAAATGTCTCCAGTTGGGTCATCACCAAAGTCAGTCAATGAAATTCATTATAGAGTTGGCCTAAATTAAATTAACATAAATAAATCCGGTTGCAATACAACCCCACTAATATTGTTAGAACTAATCTTGTCTTTCTTACCATGTTGTTGGGAAAGGCGAATAAATAACTGGAAAGGAAGTGGTTATCACCTCTGTGGCTCAGTAGGTAGAGTATGGCGCTGGCAACGCTTAGGTTGTGGGTTTGCTTCCCATTGGGACCACATACTGAAAAATGTATGCATTCACTACAGTAAGTCGCTTTGGATAAAAGCGTCTGCTAAATGGCATTCTCCCTATTATGTTAATATACATTAAGGCATTATCAACCAGAATACTATCTAGTCTACAATTTGGCTATAAATGGTAATACAGGCAATGCATCATAACAGATTTAAATAAAAACTGAAATGTAGACTACATCAGTCACTCAATAACATGACCATGACCAGAAGGCCAGTCAGTTATAAGGATGAAATTATAGGTGCACTAAATACATTCCACCTTGGAAAGTTTATTAGCTGAATGGAGCTGAACCAGGCAGAGAGGTGTCATTTTGGTCTTGGAAAATGTCCATGCCATTTCATTAGATATATAAAAACTCAACATATACATTGCTTGGCCATTCTGAGTATTTAAATGGTTGAAGGGGTTATTCCAGATAAGAGAGGAGGGTAATGCCAATGTTTTCTCTCTAGTTTTCCCTCACAGAGAAAGAATGAGTTCTAATCGGGCTTGATCTATTTTAATATTATTTAATTGTACTAAATGTATGTCGTAGGTGAGCAGGGAGTACCAAAGAGGGAGAACATTTTCCCCAATGAACTCAGAACATCTGTGTTTAACCAGACTTGAAGTGCTCATAAATGAAATGGGCAGTAATACAATGTTGTTGTTTTTTTTTTTTTTTTTTTTAACATTCAGATATTTTTTTTAAACGCACGTTTAAAAAGAGGGATGTACCATAGTTGTGTGACATCGCTCGCTCCCCTGCTGCACGGCAGCAGTATGAGGTCCGGCACACGCCGTGCCGCTGAAGAGGGCTTTCAGAGTCAACGGGCCCGATGATTTGCAGAGAGGCTTCCCTCTCGATGACCCTGATTAAGGCGATGGTTACGAAAGGCCCCGTCTCAGAGAGGGTGAGAGTGATAGGGCCACTGACGGGAAGGCCTCTAATCCTAACCCTGCTGGAGAAAGCACTCAGGCCCAGCCGGTGACGCACAGACATCACGACCCCTGATCTTTCACTCAGTGTTCCGGTAATACCGAGTAGGAAAGAGCACCTCCTACTCAAACACGGATTTCCTCATGCCCGTTTAACTTCTGCTAAATGGCTTTTGTGTATTGTCCTATTTTTCGACCACTGTAATTAGCGACCCAACAGGTTGCAGTCTGAAAAGACATAACTGCCTAACATCCAGGCCACAAAGTTATTGTTTGTTTATTATATACATTTTAAAAATATTTTTCCCTGCAAGTTAGATGTAGAACATGGATGGTATTTAGTGTTATATGCTGTGTCTCTGAGCCATACACGTGCTTTGTAAAGTGAATCTTGCCCAGTAAAGGGATGCTTTGAAAATTGCACACTTGCTTGCTGGTTTATAGCCTTGTTTGCTACTTAAATTTATACCCCACTTGCATTGCCCATTTAAATGTATAGCCTGCTTAAATGCATGACCCACTTAAATGTATTGCTCAAATTATATACAACATTAATTTTACTTGCATCAGTGATCATTCTCTAGCTCACTTTGTTCGAGAGAAAGTTACCTGGAGAGTTTTGATCAGTATCAGTTCAGTTAAAATCTGTCACAGAACAGATTGACTATGTTACAGTTTAGAGCAACATGCCTTTGCAGTGCAGTGATATCTTGGGTGTGTCTTCCAGTACTTCTTTTTAAAAACACATTGTTCTCATTACTTCACTGGACCTGGACCCAGTGGATGAGAAACCGTGGTCTGGAGTGCACCTGCGTTTGGCATTGTTGTTTGCTTCTTGTTGCTGTTGGGAAAGCTGCATTGAGCTGTGGCAGGGAGTGACTGAAGGGATTACGCTGGGGGACTGTGTTTGAGCGGAGGCTGCGTGTGTGCTGACGGTGGGAGTGGTCTCCTGAATTCCTGAGTAATTACACACCCTGGATCAGCTTGGCTCTGAGCGATGAGGCGGGGGTCTCCCCTCCAAGAGGCCATCGCTCCTAAAGACACACATTTCCCCTCCCAGCTCTCTTCTCTCCAGGTCATTTACACAGCTCCGCAGGCTTTTGTTTGTTCCTGCAGTGATTGCCCAGAAACCGGTTCAAACTGGGAGAAATGAAGCTCTTCCAGCATGCTCTAATGGGGCTGTTTCCGAGCAGTGGTCAGTTGTACAGCGGAGACACACACTGCGGTCACCGCTCTCTCTACGCCTGATCCAGGATCAGTAAACACTGTCTCCTCTAGATCCAAGTCCTCGCACAGCGTTACCACCGGCTCTTTGAGATGCAGTCATCTTCCCATCATCCAAAGGACCAGAGAGCTTAGAGTAAACATTGAAATCGAGTTGACCTTTTCACCCTGAAGCGGGGTCAGGTACAGTTCAGCGTGGGGGTGAGATGGGTGTGTTGGGAAGGGGCGGCGGTGTACTGTAAAGAGCCCCCCCTCTGTGAATGTGTCATTCTTCGTCCCTTCCCCCCACCTTCTATTAAGAGCCCTAATGGCTGCTGTCTCCATGCTGCGTCTGCCCACCACGGCGCTTCTCCCCGGTCACGGCGCGCCTTGAGGAGGGGGTGGGGGCCGCGGTGTCAGAGCCAGCGGGCGTGGGTGGATTTCACTCCTAACGAGCAGCCTTGGACGGAGAATAAATATTATCCCTGCCCGTAGAGCGGGGACAGTCAGTCTTGTTGTGTCAGGTGGGCTTTGTGCTCATTTCAGGAGACATCTGTATGTTGAAGCGTGGGGGTTTTATTTGTTTGCTTTGTTTCTCTCCCTTACCTCAGAAAGTCAAGTCAGAATTCCTGATTTAGCTGTGAGTCAGAGAAGGTAGGAGGAGAAGTCATTCATTGGGGATAAAGTGAGTGTGCACCGAAATAAGTTAACACGGTTTTCGGAACATGACAGAACCTGATCTGGATGCAGCTGTGAAAAGCGAGAAATGGTGACCGATGTTGTCTAGGTGTTTGTCTCACACACAAAGCAATGACCTCATGCAGAGTTTTGGTTTTCCCAGAGCTGGTGAGAGAAGAATGGGGAGGGAGAGGAATGTGCAGAGCAGAAAGAGCCCTGATCCCTACCTGCACTGTGGGCAGGAGTGGGAACTCTGTGTCCATTCTCCACACACTGCGCTCACACTGGATTTTCCAGTTCCGACACACATTCACATGGCAACGCTATCGGGAAGGCTTCTGGGACGACCTAGATTGTTGTCGCGTGCTGAGCTTTCAGGGCCAAAGCGTGAGAACGCCGTCAGCAGCCTTCAATTCAGTCTACCTCAGGGGAAAAATAAAACCAAACAAAAACCGTTAAATGCACACCAGGGACACGGCGAGGTCGGGATAGTGGCTTCTGCCGACGTTTCTCAGAGGAGACGATGCACAGCTTTCCGACGGGCCGTCTGAAAGGTAATGGAGTTGTTGTAAAAGGTCAGGCGCGCAGTTAGTGTTTCTGCAGTTAGTGTCACTTCAGTTAGCCTTAGCTTAGTTAGTGACACTTCCTCTTTCCCAGTGGATAAGCATTCCTGTGTTACTCTTGAGTTAATGTGTGATGGAGGAGGCCTTGGGCCGGCTCAGGGCAGGGAAGAGACACCGGGCTGCTTTGGCACAGGCCTCGGTTTGGGGCGTATTGTAGCCCCCTGCCAGAGAAGCCCAGGAATCTGTTAGCACCGAATCGACAAAGTGCTGCCCGGCCGAGGGGATAAGTAATGTGTTTACTCCTTCATCCGAGTTATTAACCCAGGGGTAAATTTAGACTTCCTGATAAATCAGCCGGCGCTTGAGGTGGCGCGCTGTGATTTACGCCCACAGCCTGGGCCCGCCAGCGCTGAGGACGCTGGGCGACGGGCACCGCCGTCTTTCCTGGGCGTAGGACGCAGCCGCCGCAGAGAGCAGCAGGCGGGATCTGAGGACTGGCATCTCTGCCGTCCCTTTACCGATCGCCGCTCCGCTTCCCCCCTCCCCGGCAGCGGACCACGGTCAGAGATCGGTGCCACGGCGCTCTGTGAGGTAGGACTGGGCCAACAGAGCCGTTAGGGTTGTTTTTGTGGGCAACAGAGCTTGCCATTGACCGCTCAGACACAGATGCCATTGTGCTGTGCGTTTGATGTGCTGAGATGGATGTCAGGGATCGCCGTGGTAGGGGATCGATCGAGTTTCTGTGTTGTTGTTGTTGTTGTTGTTTTTTTGCCAATACTTTGATCTCTTTTGCCTTTTACTTGAATATAATTAACTAGCACTCATCAAACACACAATGGTTTGACAGTTTTGCAAGATTTCCTGTTGGAGGCTGAGGATGGGTGAGGATGGCATGTTTTTTTTGCTTGATTGATTTTTTTTTGGTTGTGTATGTGAACAGAATGACTGCATCCCACCAGCTATACTGCTGAGAATTGAATTTGCAGTGTATATCTGCATTTCTGCAAATGTATGACTTTTTCCACCGGTATTTTTTACTAACTAATTGCATCCAGCACAGTCCTGTCAATGCAGTCACGTGCAAAAATGCTAAAAATGCTTTCAGAGAGCAGACTTAATGGATTGTAAATATCTCTTGGTTGTACGGTTCACCTCGCTTGAGTTTGAGGGGACTGGACTGGGATGTGGTGCCGTTGTGTGAAGTGCGACAGCAAACCTCTACCTGGCTGGGACACGAAGAGAGAAAGCGCTGAGGTCAAAGAGATCACCTCTGAGTCTGGACGACATTTGAAATGGGGGCGGTGCTGAGCGCAGAGAGCGTTTCCGTCTCTCCTCTCAGGGCTCTGAAGTAGGTTTTTGTAAATGGGCAGCGTGCCGCAATTTTAATCTGGCCCCGTTGTCAGGCCCAGGGCTGCAGTGAGTTCCTAGGACACTGGGGGAAAGAGACAATGGGAGGAGCCGTCTGAATCTGTGCTCTACGCATCAGCGATGCTGTTTGCCATCGGAATTAGTCCCTGCAGATCGGGGGGGCTTAAAGTGTCATTTCGTGAAAGATCAGATCCGTTCTGGGATGTCCTTTGCTAAGATTGGCACATTCGATTTCCGTTGAGGGGCAAAATGACTAATTTGTGTGTTTCATGATTGATATAGTTATTGTTGGTCAATTTAGCCTACCCAGGTGTTTGTGAATACTTAACGTTTTACCCACACATTGCAGACACAATCTAGGTGTTAGTGTAAAGCTAGTGTCTTCCTTTGCTAATTAGTGGCCTTAGTGATGATTGCTGAGGATCTACAGTAACCTCCAGAATTATTCCCTTGATAAAGAGGAGCAAAGAAGGCTGTATAGAATAAACAGTACAGGTAATGAGCTGTACTGTATGCTCAAAAAAAAGAAAGGAAATGTTATTTATTTTATACTGATACTAAAAATATTTTCTTCAACAAGTACAGTAATGTGTTTTTCCCCAAAATATTATATGCCACAATTATTCACACCCCTGTTTCAGTCCTTTTGCACCCTCCTCTCATAATGGCAATACCGCTAAGTCGTCTATATGGGGTTTCATGAGATTGGTTAACATATTGTGGGGGGATCTTTGACTATTCCCCCATACAGAATCTTTCAAGATCCTTCAGATCCTTTTGTCTATGCTTATGGATTGCCCTCTTCAATTCAAACCACAAGCAATCAGGTTCAAGTCTAGAGACCATTGCAAAACAGCCATTTTGTGGTCATTTAACAATTTTTGGTTGATTTTGAGGTATTCTTGGGATCATTGTCTTGCTGAAAGTTTCATTTTCGGCAGAGTTTCAGCTTCCTGGCAGATGGGACCAGGTTTTTGCCCAAAATGATACTTGCTGGAGTTCATGATTTAATTTACATTAACAAGAGCCCCAGGACCAGTAGATGCAAAACAACCACAAAACATGATCCACCATAATATTTCCCCATAGGTATGACGTTCTTTTCAAGATAAGTGTCCTTCTTCCGATGGTAAACCCATCGTTGGTGTACATGGCTTAAAGGCTCTATTTGCATCTCATCTGACCATAACACCCGGTTCCAATCGGAGTTCCAATGCCGTTAAACTCCAGACTTATTTTTGTTGGTTTCCCTCAATAGAGGCTTTTTTCTGGCAACCCTTCCAAGAAGTCTGTTGGCGTGGTGACTAGGGGAGACTTTGTGTCCCCAGGATGCAACCAAGCTTTCTAGATCTCCAACTGTGGCCCTTCGATTTTTCTTTGCCTCCCAAATCACCTCATGTGTGTGGGGGCCAGATCCACTTGGAACCTCTACCAGGCAGGTTTATCACTGTTCCAGAGGTTTTATTCATTGTTTTTAACTTAATTATTGACCTAATTTAGTGGAAAGTTGTTTATTTTTTACTTCTTTAGTTTAAAAAAAATGTGTAACCATCTCCTGACTCGTGAAAGTCAATAACCCATTGTCTTATTTTTTCTGAACTTCTCAGTTCTTTGCCTTTCCCCATGGTGATGGATGACAAATAGATTTTGCATTGTGTGTTCCCTCATTTTTAGTGAAACAGGAAGCTATGGCAGGCCACAGTACAGTTCAAGATCGATATTAACTTAAAAAAGTAGTATGCTAAAGCAGATTTATTTTTTGAGGGATTTTATTTAAAATAATCATTAGGGGTATAGTTATTATACAGCCTTCCTTAATCGTATTTATCAAGGGTGTGAATCATTTTAGAGGGTACTGTAAGTAGCCTATAGCATGATTTTCAACATTAAGTATTCATTTAGCCTAGCTAATTAATATTTCAGACTTCTGCCTGTATTAGGGCAAGATGTTCTTACTCCCGTAAGAACAATAAATCCCAGAGTAGAATCCCATGTAGTTTTATGTGTCATATTGTATAATGGGTGGGGTCCATTTAAGGCACTTACAACATGAGTGCTAATACACTACACATTTTTTTTTTTTAAACCCAACTGAATGACATTTCCATATTCTTTTGAATGTGCGCCGCAAAGTCCAGAGCGCGATCATTTGTCATGTTGGAGACCATTGTGTAATGGTGAGGGGTGGGATCGGTCATTATTCAAGCCAATGCAAGCACTTTATTGCTGCCATTTTTCTAAATAATCTGCCAAAAACCATTGAAGAAGAGCCAGTTTGCTTTTTTCCTTTTCTTATGGACGACACGGAGAACTGATTGATATATTTCCATGTTTTTTTTATGACCGTGAAAAAGGACGAATCTTAAAATGGCGCTCCAAAATGGAGCAGATTTGTGTGGTGATTTTCTGTGTGTGTGTGTGTGTGTGTGTCTCGCTGAGAGGGGATGAGGCATGGCCTCTCTCCAGCGGAGGGGTCAGTGCTAACGCGTGCTCTGCCCTGCTGCTGTGGTCTCTTTGGCAGCCCGTGGTGACACGGTGAGCTGTGGGACTGCCTGTCTGCGCTGTCTGCTGCAATTGAGGGCAGAAATGGGGGACCCTGGGATGAGAAATGGACATTAAATGTGTGTGAAAATTACAGCGGCAGGCCATTCATACTGTCACGCTTTGAGTGAAGCGATGGCAGACCTGGAGGCGACGCATTTGCTGCAATATTACCCAGGTTCAGCCAGCCAAAGAATCCGCCAGTCTCGTCTCAGAGGGACGTAGCATTTTACTGATGGGAACATTCACATTTACATTTTTGGCATTTAGAAGACGCTCTTATCCAGAGCGACTTGCAATATGTGCATTTATACACGGTACGATTAAACATTGTTCGCGCGCGAGAGATCAGTGCAGTAATGCAGCAATAGACATCATTGTTGGCAGCTGCATTAAGACATTTCCGTTCATCGTGTGCCTAAAATAATACTAATGTGTTATTTTATTGTAATGGTGGTGCTTAGGTTGCACTAAAACCGTTGAACAGCGGTGATTTGTCTGGCGAAGCTCCGTGACCCGTCCGGCAGCCAATAAGGGCTTAGTTAAGGCTGAGCCTGCACTTTCTGATGCGTTGCTGTTGGGTGCTTCAGTCAGCACAGTTTTCGAATGCTTTTCATTTTGTTTAAAGATGAAGCCGACTTGAGTGCACTCAACTTCACCTGACATAAAGACTGGAGAGTGCTTACATTGGGGCTTGCCTGGCTGGTGGACTCCTCACACAGTGTGTATAAGGCAGGGGTCTTCAACCCTTGGCCTGGCTGGTGAGCAGCAGGGTCTGCTGGTTTTCTTTGTTACTCCACACTCAATTGATAAATTAAAGTAGTTGATTACAGGGTTATCTCACCTTACCTGCTTTTTGTGTCGAAATGAGATCATTTTAAGGTTAAAACAGAAACCCAGTCGACCGTGCGGCTCCCCAGGACCAGGGCTGAAGACTCCTGTCTTAAGCGATCTTCCGCAAGAGACTCAAAACCCACCTTTTCAGACCCCGGTACCACTGAATTCTGTACTAGCCAATTGTCATCACCACTGCCGACTTGCTCAGCACTTCTTGTATATGTATCCCTGCCTTCTCATGTAATTTAATTTAATTTTTTTTTTAAACGAACCTTTTCCTTCCCAGTGTTACAGGTATGGTATGCAGCTGCCTACAACGATGTCTATCACCGTATTATTGCACTGATCTCTTGCGCAAACTATGATTGTTCCTACCATGTATTAATGCACATCTTGTAAGTCGCTCTGGATAAGAGCATCTGCTAAATGCTTAAAATGTAAAATGTAAATGTAAGAGCGCTCATGCAGAAGATGCCTTCAGTGTCCCACACAGGAACGGTCCCTCATGCAGACGATGTCTCGTCTTGAGTTCAGCACCATGTCATTACTAGCGTCCATTAGAGGAGAGGCGGCCCCCTCAGGGGTCAAAGTGCACGGTGCGCTCACCTGTTTGCCAGGCACGTCCACACCCTGGCGAACGGCCGGGTCACGCACGCAGGGAGTCGCCGCTGATCTCTCATGGCAAAGATAAGCCGGAGACGGTGGGGGGCAGATTAATGGGAGAGTGCTCGCTGTGACACCGAATCCTAATTCCTCATGAAGAGGGATTTTCTGTCTGTCCCGCACGGTCGAGGGCTGGCCTGGCCTGTGGCTTTGCCACAAACTTGGCACGCCAAACCTCTACGAGTCCAGGTTCCTTAGGCACGGACCTGAATGTGGCACCAGCTTGAAGTAATCCTGTTTGATTACTTCAAAGGCCTCGGTCAGTTTTTTTTTCCTCCCCCTGCTGTAGAAATTCATTATACATTCATTCATATCTGTGCTTAATGTATCCGCCTCTTGCTTGATTGTCATCTCGGAATCGTGCGTGCTTTTAAAATATGAACGGCTTCCGTCACGAGAGCTCAGGGTCATGGACGTTTATGCCGAGGCGTGATTGAACAGTCCCTGTTGCCAAGCTCAAATTCCTTTCACCTCATCATCCAAAGTGATGGCCAGGATGAAGTGTCAGGAAAGAAAAGGAATTCCTCCGGCTGTAAAACTCGATTTCGCTCACCGATTTAACTCCAGAAGTCCGTTTTGTTTTTGTTTCCCCAAGTGCAAACCCGCAGGCCTCTTCGCCCTTTGTGTAAATCTGTCCGGCTGTTTGAGGCTGTCCAGCCGCGGTAATGTGCAGAAGATGGAGTGCGCTGTTTACCGCTCCGGCCCTCGCATCCGCAGCCAGAGGAATGGGCTTCTGCCCGGGGTGAAGACACATGTTTCTGTGGATGCAGCAGTTGCCATAGACACCTTATTGACCACTCTGTACCGGAGAGGAAAGGCAGTAAATCAGCGCTCTTGCCTGCTCGGTCGCCCCGCTGCATTGTGGGAAGCCCGTGGCCCCGGCCTGAACACGGCTCTGTTTACCAGCCCGGTTACAATGTTATCTGGCCTTGGGTTCTTTATCGCAGGAAGCTTGACGGCAGCAGCTATTTTTATGGCGGGGGTGAGGTGCTGAGGTCGGGGGGTTTGGATGAAATGCGGGCCGCCGGTTGTGTCGACTTTTTAAACCCTGGCGCTCCACGCGGCCCCCCGCCCCAGAGGTCGCTGCCTTCAGGTGAGGGCTCCCTTGCCAGATTCTCACAGAGACGACTATGTGTGCTGACTAGCTGGGCTCTGACCTCTGAGTTAATAAGTGATGTTCGCAGGCGTTAGCGACACCAACGCATAAAGGGACAGTGTCTTGTCCCAAGATTTATGGCTTTGAGGCACGGGAGGACGACGCACGGTTTACAGCGAGACTCTACTGGGAATTATGGGAGCTGGATACTGTGGCAGAGAGAGAGAGAGAGAGAGTGCAAAGAACGTCAGAGAGAGAGAGAGAGAGCGAGAGGAGGGGGGAGTGGAGGAGGGACAGACAGGAGGTGGAGTGGGATTCTCACTCAAGCAGTCTCCCTCCCGTTCCCCCCACTACCAGATTTTAAATCAATTCTGGGCCCGAAGAGCAAGGGGCAGTTTTTCTTGTGTGGCAGGTCAGTTGACTCTTATCACCTTGCGTTAACTCCAGGGACCATAAAACCGACAGGGTTTTTACTGTCGAAACCTGAATGATATGCTACCGGTCTTAAAAGGACAGAAATCGGTTGTGCCTCTCAGGTGTTACTGATCTCTTTTAACGGAACCGTGCTCTTCCGCACTAGCTATATTACCCTGGGAGTGGGAAAAGTGCAGCCGGGGCAATTTTTGATAAACTCCGGAATTCATCCGGACTTGAGAGTGCACTGCAGCGAACCAAAAACCCCAAAAGTTTTTCGCTGTGAGAAGTGTGTGTCAAATATGAAATGGGTTTGTCCCTTGCAGTTTGCACCTGTCGAGCACTCAATCAACCCACTTCGTCAGCCCGTCGAAGTCCCAGGGCCTCAAAGGATGACGTTTTGAGCCGAAAATGACTGCCTAATCAGACGTCTATAATTGAAGCCCATCTACGTTATTGAGAAAATATCGGCTCTAGCATTTCTCGTGAGCTCGTCAAGATGGAATCTCTCCTCGATCGTTAAATGCCATTAGGAGTGGCAGCGTTCAACATTCACGAGGGGGGCCAAGAAGCGCGGACGCAGCCGGTTCCTAGGGACGACCTTGTGGGAGGGGTTTGTCCAAACCGCGGTACGAGGGGAATAATCCGTTTAATTGGCTTTTGCACAACAGTGCCATTTAATCGGAATGCAATTCTATTCAGATGCTAATCAGCAAGCAGAAGCCCCGCAGGCAGGGCAAATCACTCACACAGGTTTTGTATTTTAACGTTTAAACGATCCCTGTTTCGTTCTCCCTCCGGCCCATTGTGGGGGCTGGTTGGGCACGTGCGGTGCATGACAATCTCGGCTGCGAGGAGAGAGAGCCCGTCTCTGAGGCACGCTGCGCAAACCGATAACAAAAGTGCCGTATCGACTTCCTGCTCGAGAACTTGTCTTTAAGGGCAGTTGGTGTAGACTTGTCAATCCACGCACGCACACACATACACACACCCACACACTCGCACGCCCTTATCGCGTACGCTAGCGCCAGCGCGGCCGAGCAGCTGTCGCAGGCGGCGGCTTGTTATTTGTGGCGTCGCGACCGTGACTGAGGTCTCGGCGGGATTGTTGGGTCCCGTTAAAACCTGCGGCGGATCAAAGGTCCGTGTGACGGGAGACCTGTCAGGAGGGTTAGGGTCCGTGTGTTGAGTTGTAAGTCATTTGTTGACCGAAAACCACCGGGACTTTCAGTCATTCAGTTCACTAATATTTGTTTGCTAGGGGAAAACAAGTTTCTATCAGGCCTCCACAAGCTTTGACTGATGTAGCCTAACTTTTTATTAGGTTTAAATTTGAAGAAAAAAAAAGGAATTTGCTTTGTTTTTGGACCATTATGGGCATGAGAGAGTTTTAAATTCAATTTAGCATGATTGAGCTCTGAGCCAAGTACATAAGCTCTAAGGTGCCACATGGGTCGTTAATTCCACTAATATTCTAATATTTAATACCAGGTGTTTTCCCTGATTGCCACTCTTCACAGCCCATTCGTGTGAGAATATTTAAAATGGACGGTTCCCTCATGTTTAAAGTGATACAATTAAGGTACGACAAGGGAAACGTTTACCTCGCTCTATTGTGTCGTAAGCTTGAGCCGTTAAAACTGACCGTTGGAATATCTGCATGTCGCCGGGGGATACGTGTTGAAGTGGAGCGTCGCCCCGCCCTTCCGGTGTCTTGCGGTTTGCTTCTCGTTTACTTTTGAATTTGTAGCGGATCGTGCCGCGTCAGGATTGATGTGATTAGGGTGGTCAGACAGGACCGGTCCCTCCCGGTCCTGGGAGAGACGGAGGGGTGGAGCTGCTCCCTGTGGCTGGACCTTCTCACTTTATGGTGGGTGGGAAAGAGAGGGAGGGAAAGGGGGCGAATAGGAGGAGAGCGCGTAGAGCAGTGGCGGAGAGCGGTTAGCAGCGGACCCAGAGGAGGCTGTCCGTCTGCAACGGCGGCCGGAGAGGAGAGAAGAGGAGAGGAGAGGAGGAGAGGAGGAGAGGAGAGGAGAGGAGAGAGGAGGTGGTCTGAGGGTCGTGCGGTTCCTCCTATCAGCTCCCTGTCACGGCGCAACCTGTCTTCTCTCATTAAGCGCGCCTTATCTGTGCTCCCGTCACCGGAACGCCTGGGGAATCTCATTCTGGAGGGGGCCCGGTGACGCACCCCCCTGCGCACTCTGACGAGAGCTGCCCCTCTCTCTCTCTTCCTCTCTCCCTCTCTCTCTCCTGGTTCCTGCGTTCTTTCAGAGTCTCACTTCTCAGAGGCACTGCCACAGGGCTTCCAGCTCCGTCTCTCTCTGCCCTGGTTTGCTCACCCTCCGTGTGCGTTAGTGTGTGTGAGCGAGCGAGTGTGCGTGTATGTGCGTGTGAGTGTGTGCGAGTGTGTTGGGGCGCGTGCGAATCGTGGCTTGATGAAGAAGTTCTTTGCCATGGTCCTCCACAACCTGGTCAGCCTCTCCAAGGACAAGCCGTGGCTGCAGGAGCGCGCGCGGGCGCAGAGGAAGGAGGGCAGGAAGGGACGGACGCCGCGCAGGGCTGCCAAGGTGAAGGGCTGGGGCTGCACTCCCTCATTCTTTAATCCGCTCACAGGCCTCCTCCGCCTCTTTATTTGTGTTATGAGGAGAGGTAGGGGAGTGTGTGTGAGAGAGGGTGTGTGTGTGTGTGTGTGTGTGTGTGTGTGTGTGTGTGTGAGAGAGAGAGAGAGAGAGAGAGAGAGATGTGTGTGTGAGAGAGAGAGAGAGAGAGAGAGTGTGTGTGTGTGTGTGTGTGTGTGTGTGTGTGTGTGTGTAAGTGTGCTTATTTGTGAGTGTTTGTGCATGTGTGTGCGTGTGTGAGTGTGTGTGTGTAAGAGTGTGTGAGAGAGAGAGAGAGAGAGAGAGTGTGTGTGTGTGTGTGTGTGTGTGTGTGTGTGTGTGTGTGTGTGTGTGTGAGTGTTTGTGTGTGCGTGTGTGCGTGTGTGTGTGTGTGTGTGGTCAGCAGTGCCAGTCTCTGTGCAGCTGTAGTGTTTTTTGGTCTTCACCTGCTACACGCTGCCCCTGTGCCCACCATCACTGGTCGCAGTGGACCGTGACCCAGCCCCAGACCCACATCGGCGGAAGGGGTCCGTCCAGACAAGCCTCCACATCTGGTGCACTCTGCTGGATGTTGATCATTGATAATCCTTCGCTTGGGTGCTTATCTTTTATTGTGCTCTTATTTCTGCTTTTCGTTCCGCTCCGGATTCGCAGACCATATTTGGCAGCGGCAGGGGAATCAAAAATGTTTTTTAATCAGGCTATAATCTGCAATATTGCTTTATTAGATTGCGTTTCATTTGGTTTGCTTTGTGCGGCGGTCACATTCGGTCGGCACGGCGGTGGCACCGCTGGGGTTCTCAGCGAGGACGTGATTCTGGAGACGCAGGGATTAGGAGGCACGCCGTGTTCCTTTCATTCGCTCTTTTGTTCGCTGCCGTAATCTGATTTCATCCCCGATGTTCCGGCCCTTTTCATCAGAGGGAAATGAATTATGCCGCGTTTACATCGCTCAAAAGGTTATGTCAGCCGTCTGAAAACACAAAATTGAGATTTTCATTAAATGAAAAAAATACATAAAAAACTGTTTATTTCAATAGGGGGGGAATATCAGTTGGAAAAAATCCATCTTTTAATCCGCAAACGGCAAAATCTCCCTTTATCTGGACAAGGTTTTATGAATGCTTTTTTTAAGCCTTTAAATTGATATTGAATCGCGGGTGAAGGAAGTTTGCTGTTGTGTGGATTGATCCAACCGACCCAGTTTGAGCGATCACTTTTAAATGATCATTCTCATCTGCAGAACTCTTCGGTAATTTAAGCGAAGTTGATAGCAGACCTTTTCCTTGTCCTCTCTATACCTCCACACCCCAGTAATTTGAAGTGCGTTATTTGTTAAGAGCTCTTAACGATACAGGCGTGCGATCCTCGGTCAGCTGTTCCTCTGTGATGATTGCAGCTAATTGACTGCATACCGGGGGCCGCCCCCCCCCCGTGTGTGTTTACCCTGGGTTTGCGCTTTTGACCCCACAGCGTTTATCCGTGCGGAGATATCGATGCGTCCCCTCGATCGTTGATCGTTCCTGGCATGCGGGCGCTCGGCGGTTCTCGTGTCGTCTCGCTCGGAGCCTGCCTCTCGTGCCTCTGAGTTTCCACCGGATGCTCGCTCTTCACCACTCTGGGCGCCATGGGAATCGTGAGCGCCCGCTTGCCAGCCGTCTTGTTTGCTCCGGGTCAATCCCTGTCTAAATCTGCGCCGTTACTGGACTGATTGCGTGAGAGCGGTGTCCTGTGGTTACTGTGGGGCCGGAGCTGGGATCAGAGGAGCTGTACGGGGGGGTGGGGGGCACTTCATCAGTGTTTCCTCTAGAACGTTCTTACGCCCGAGCGATCGTTGATGGGCATTCAAGGCCGTGTGTTGGCGTTGGCTCACGCAATATAAACAGCTATTAATTATTGTGTGATTGTGTGGCACGGGGTCATTTGCAGTCGTGCTGCGCTGCCAGGATAAAGGAGTGGAGGAAGCGCCGT
This sequence comes from Aldrovandia affinis, assembly GCA_029706075.1. Lineage (NCBI taxonomy): Eukaryota > Metazoa > Chordata > Actinopteri > Notacanthiformes > Halosauridae > Aldrovandia > Aldrovandia affinis. The sequence continues at coordinate 1,532,756 of JAINUG010000021.1, forward strand.
CTTGGAAGACCACCCGTTTTCACCGCCGTGTCAGACGGCACCACGTCCGCATCGGCCCACAGGATATCCCTGCCCGGACCCCGGCCGTATCCGTATCAATCTGCTGCAGGACAGGGCAGTGACCCGTGTCTGGCGTGGCTGTTTGTTCCTGTCCGCTCCGCTCCCGTGAGGCGGACTCCCAGGTGAAATGCTGTCCCCGGACCGGAGCACCGCCATCACTCTGAAGGCTGCCCCCACCTCTGCGTCCGATTTGTGGTTTGGAGCGCCACGCAGCTGCCGGAATAAGAAACGCCTCCTTCCAAACGTAGGCCAATGGGGGACATTCATCCTTTCTTCACCACGCCACGCCTCACCTATCGGTGGCTTTGGCTCATTCGTTCTCTGAACAGGATGTCATTTTTGAGTTTTTTTACAGTATTGGAAACATTTTTCATTGGTCGTTGGGTTGATGTGCTAAGCGCTAAACAAACGTTATAACAAAAAGCGGTCACCAAAAACTGGTATAAATAAACAAAAACAGCAGTAAAGTGTGACGAAAATAAACAGTTTTACTGTGAGGGAACTATTATTGAGAGTTACTATTTTTACAGAGTTACAAAACAGTTTTTCTGCTTTTTCTGGACTTGCAATGCAACCACCTAGTGATTTAAACAACCTTAGCTCATAGCTTATTTGTGTCAGCAGCTCTGTGCAAACATGTAGGTCCCTCCTGGAAAGGAAAAACTCCCAGAGTCAGTGTTTGAGCTCATATGACCATCAGTTAGATTACACGTGGAAGGAGATGCATGATGTTCATAAATATGAGACATCGCGTTCTGCATCAGCCGCTAGCTGCCCACGACTGTACGACTGGTTTGGGTTGGTAGATATGGGGCCTTGAAGTTCTGCGTGTACAGAGGTTGGCACACAGAGCCCAAATCACACACGCCTGGGCTGGTGTCTGTGTGTTCCCCAGCCAGTCCCAGCCATCAGTGCTGTTACCTGATGTACTTGAGGGATATCTTGCCCGGCACGTTGGTCAGACCTTATCGCGGTCATGTACGCATGCGGCTGTGCCTATCTGTGCGGGGGGCTGGTAGCCAAAGCCACTGTGAATATGTATAAATGGGTGGATGGGCTATAAGAGTGAGTAGGGCAAGCAGGAGAGAGCTTAGCCAGTGCAGAGGTTTAGGTACAGGTAACTGCCAAAATAAAGTCAAGTGTCTTAATCAGGTGTTGGGCCACCACGAGCCGCCAGAACAGCTTCAACGCGCCTTGATTCTACAAGTGTCTGGAACTCTATTCTTCATTAGTAATTCCATCATTTGGCGTTTTGTGGGTAATCTCATTTGGCATTTTGTGGGTAATCTCCCATAATCTCCCATAATCATAAGATGCAGCATATGATTAACATCGTTTCATGCTCATCAAACCGTTCAGTGACCACTTGTGCCCTGTTGATGGTGCATTATTATCCTGGAAGAGACCACTCCTATCAGGACTTAAACAATGCCTGGAAAATGCACCCCAAAATAACAGAGTCGCCAATATCCCTCATTTACTCAAGTGTTTCCTTTATTTTGCCAGTTACCTGTATATATATAGGACGCAGTACCATGGGTGTCCTGCGGGGTTGTCGTTCTGATCATCCTGAGGCCGCTCTGGTGCCAGGAGATGGGATGTTTGGAATATCTGTTGTCGCCTCGCAGGCCGGGTGCCCCTGCCCTGTTCTCCACAGTGTGGGGTTATCCCAGGGCTCGTCACTGGAGTCAGGAGTCCTGACGGTCTCACTCACTCTCGTCTGAGATGCTGCCGGGCGCCCAGCAAATATCCACAAGGGGGCTTTTCTGAGATTATCCTCCTTTCCTACAGACGGCAAGAACCTTTCCTCAAAGGGATTTCGATGAGCAGTGTCTGCGGGCGTGTTTTCACTTAACCCCCTCCCCCCGAGCGCTCACGCTCACACACACACGCACAAGTTCACGTCCCCCTGGTCAGATTAGTCTAGTTAGGTGCTATAATTCCCGGCTCTGGTGTGTGTGTGTGCGTGTGTTGAACATGCATGGGCACGTGCGTGAAGGGGCTGGAGATTGTTCCACGGCGGGGGGTGGGTCGTATACACGGGACCTTGGCTGGTGACGCACGTGGCTTGGCTGGAGCTTCCGGGCTGTGATTGTCCTTTGTACTCATCCCCATTGTGCTCAGCTGCACACGAAGCTGTGCTACTACGAAATAGTTCCTTCCTTCCCTGCTGCAGCGACAATGGACAGATGTATATCTGCAAGGCTGTGTGTGTGTGTGTCTGTGTGTGTGTGTGTGTGTGTGTGTGTGTGTGTGTGTGTGTGTGTGTGTGTGTGTGTGTGTGTGTGTGTGTGTGTGTGTGTGTGTGTGTGTGTGTGTGTGTGTGTGTGTGGTGAGTACCGAATGGTGCGAGCGCTTCCCTTTTGGGTATTCTGTCTCGGCTTGTGTTTGAGGCCAGTTTGGGGTCGTGTATCAGGTGCACACTTGGCCTTTGCGCACAGTGAGTGCTGTCAGCGCCACACTAATGGGGCTCCTCTGATCCTCCTCATCAGCTGCTCCCGTTGCAGAGAGGAGCTCCGTCAGAGCCGCGCGCCGCGCGCCGTCCCCCCTGAGAGGCGTGTCATGGGGCCGGGGCCGGCGCTCTCTGCGTTCGTGCGCTCATGCGTGCGCCCCACAGCTGGCTGCTCCAAACCCAGCGCGCGTCACGCCGGGACCTCGCTGAGACCACACAACAGCGTCACGAGAACGGCCCCGCATCGGCACGCTGACCATGTGACAGGACACGGACACACGCCATACACACACGCACGCACACACACACACACACGCAAACACATATACACACACACACACACACACACACACATACATACACACACATACATACACACACACACACACACACACACACACACGCACACACACACACACACACGCAAAACACATACACACACACACACACACACACACACACACACACACACACACACACACACACACACACACACACACACACACACGCGCACGTACGCATCGGCTGTCTCAGCACGAGCTCGCTGGCAGGCCCACAGAGGCCCGTCTCTGTGCAGTTGAAGGGGCGATGAGGTCATGGTGTCACAGGGCCTGGGTGAGATGGCCGGCAGAGCTGAGTTCACACCAGGCTGTAATGCAGGGATCTGCCCGGCGCACTGTAATTTGCACAAAGTCTAAAGCTCTCGACCTCCACGTTACACGTACAGGGGGGAAAATAAAGTACAGTTGTGTATAAGAGAGATTAGGGGCAGTTATTGTGGATTCTGCCCATGGAGCAACTATGAAAATAGTCTTTCTCCCACATAATAACTGGGGATTTGCTCTGGGGTGCTTGTTGCTTTCCATTCTAAAACCTGCTGGACGGGTTGACGTTACAGCCCCTGAAGAAGTTAGCAGTGGAGAGGCCGACGTCACACATGGCCCAGATCTCTCCCCTGGACAAAAGGGCTGTAAGTGCCACTAGAAGGACACTTTTACATTTGAATACAAAGAGGCATGCAAATATCGACTTGGGTTGGTGTTTAATCATTGCAGCTCTGCCAAGGCAAACAGGTTATTGCATTGTTGCTGTTGTTGACTGTGGTCCCAGAATTGCATTGAGGCCATGTCCACACTAATGCGGATACATTTAAAAACACAGTTTTCGTGTCAAAATGTTTTAATAATATACGCCATTTAGCAGACGCTTTTATCCAAAGCGACTTACAGTAGTGAATGCATACATTTTTGTGGCCCCAGTGGGGATTGAACCCACAACCTAAGCGTTGCCAACGCTGTGCTCTACACACTAGCGTTTTCACAATGTTTTTGAAAAGTTGGCCGTCCACACTGAAACTCCAAAAACGCTTACATTTCTTTAATGGGCATGCGCAGGAAACCTGAGGCAGCAACGGAGCAGGTTTATGCCATAAATGCAAATGGTATTCTTATGCATGTTTCTCATACCAGTGTTTATTTGTGGACTGGAGTTTTAAGGTCATTCATGTTGGTAATGCGTACAATTTGAACAAACGTTTTTGTGGAAATTCATTGAGGGAACATGCATCACAACATAACAACAGATGTTAACATTTCACCAGTTTCATTCTACATTCACGTTATTCTTGTTAAAACAACAGTTTGCACAAAAATTGTCCCAGGAAAAATATCTTGAAAAACGTCTTGTCTTTTTTTTTTTCCCCCAACGTTCTGTATTTGTGGCCTTGACTTTGTCGTCAGTCAAGTAAAAAAAACCACTACCTCTTTAACATAACTATAAAATAAAAAAAATAACTTGAAAATAAATGACAACATAAGAAAATATGTCATTGTTTAAAATGGAAAAAAAGTGTTCAACTTATAGTTCCACATTCACATTTAGTGTAACACTTTGTAGTTGTCCAGGCTAGGAAATAGACAAGTGTAAACTTCCTGCCCTTCTTTTTCTGCTACGTCATTTACACATTAATTTGATCATTATTTCATGAATCAATACATTTTGTGAATACCTTTCTCACTCTTCAGTTTGTAACGCTATCATCCTCGTGGAGATCCGTTGCACAGCAGCTGTGAATATAAAGTAGGAATGTCTCTTAAGTCTCTTAAGTAGGAATGCTGCTTGTACATTATACAAAGCTATGTTTAACTCCACAGCAATCAAATTAGACGGCCACAGCCCGGATCACATGGCAATCATACATCAGCGTTTTTTCGAAAGCCTCCGTCTTCCCCGTCTATACTACAACACCACACCGGCGTTTTCAAATGTATCCACTTGGGAGAGCGTCTTAGAAAAGGTCCGTTTTTGGTGACGAAAACGCCAAAACGGAGAAAAAAGATGCGTTTTCAAATTTGTCCGCATTAGTGTGGACATGGCCTCAGTTTGACTGGAGGTATTCCCTATAGGCCTGGTGTGACACACCTGAGGTGATAAATCACTGCGCTGAACTCCCTTTGGACTTCCATTCTCCTGCGGGCGGCCGCTGGATGTCATAAACGTCCCCCTGACTGACAGCAGTCTTCAGCTAGCATTAAATCTGACGTGGAGGTGTCTCATCTTTTCGTTGATCTTTTCTTTTCGTGTCCTGTCCTGTTTTTTGTCGTTTTCTCTCCAATGCAAACTGCAGAGAACAGAACTGCGGTGTGATAACCCACGCTCCCCCTCCGCTTTTGATAGCGTTAAACCAACAAAGCTTCAGTTTCCCATTAAAGTGACGTTATTTTCCAGGACAGCCCCGTTATCAGACTCTCAGCCCAGAGCAGTGCAGCTATACCTCACCCGCCTTATGGCAGTGGTCACATGACTCCAGGGTCTCCCACAGTGGTCACATGACTCCAGGCTACAGGGCCTCCTACAGTGGTCACATGACTCCAGGCTATAGGGCCTCCTACAGTGGTCACATGACTCCAGGGTCTCCCACAGTGGTCACATGACTCCAGGCTATAGGGCCTCCTACAGTGGTCACATGACTCCAGGGCCTCCTACAGTGGTCACATGACTCCAGGCTACAGGGCCTCCTACAGTGGTCACATGACTCCAGGCTACAGGGTCTCCTACAGTGGTCACATGACTCCAGGGTCTCCCACAGTGGTCACATGACTCCAGGCTACAGGGCCTCCTACAGTGGTCACATGACTCCAGGCTATAGGGTCTCCTACAGTGGTCACATGACTCCAGGCTTCAGGGCCTCCTACATTAACACTGGAAGAGCCCTGACTTCTCCACCCTGGATCGGGTGAACCCAACGTGATCGCAAACAGATGCGATCAGATGATAAGCGGTTTGGGTGCGGTGGTCTGGCGCAAAAGCCGCTCTCGTTCTCAGCAGTGCCTGAGTCAGGAAATTGCATCAGTCTTCGGGGGCCCAAGCTTGGCGTGCGGGACGATCCGTCATGATTTACACGCTGTTTGCTGATAGGGTTGAAGGTGGTTTATGGAGATTGTGTCATTCAGAAAACGGGACGCCCGTGAGCGAACGTGACTTTTTCCTCGTTGTCTTGGAGCACTCTGGCGTAGCGTAGTGGATCTGCTGATGGATTGATTTTTCTCTCCCCCTCTTGGGTTGACCTTGTGCCGCATGTTCGATCTCAGAAAGCCCGGAGATCGACTCCTCCTGACTGGCTGCAGCTGTTTGGAGTTTGAAAAAACGGTGGTCGTGTTTGGAGAGGGATGACCGCGGACAGACGAGCAGGCATGATCCGGGCAGAAGGGCCTGTAACTGGCTTTTTCCATTGGCTCCTGTGCACTGTGAAGATGTGTGTTGGTTGTTGTTGTTGTTGTTGTTTGTTGTTGTTGCTGCGGCTGCCTTGAAATGGGTTCTGGATACCTAATTATCTCTATTGTCTGTGCTAGTTTGTATTGAGCACGGGATTAGGGATTGCTGAAGCTCATTTTCGTTAAAGACTGGTTCATGCGGAAACATTGAATCAGGAAAAAACTCAGTGATTGGTCATGTTTGCTCCTTTTGTTTCAGGGCATGTATACAGCTAGCCTCTGCTGTTTCAATAGATTTATTTTTCAGTCCATACTGTGAGTCCATTTGTACTGTGAATACATTCATACTGTGAGTGAATGCATACTGTGACTTTGCCTATACCTAGCCTATAGTGGGAGTGTTTTCATGCTGCACGTACTGTGAGTGTGCCTCTCTGGTTCCCCTGGGTTTCACAGTTGCATCTGATGAGGATATGATGTGTCTAACTGAGCGTTGCCATGGTTCCCAAGACTCTCTCTCTCTCTCTGTCGCTTAGCCATCTCATACCAACAGGTGTCCACCCACCAATAGTGTCCATATTCCATTTTCCAATAGCTGTGTCTAACCGTGTGTGAAAGTGGAGGGAATGTGTCAGTTTCATGATGCAGAAAAGCCCCCGGAAGTCTGGAGTGCCCCCAGTGGAATATGTGAGCACTGCAGAGACCAGGGGTGTGCTGTATATGGGGGCACTCCCCGTGAGTTAGCAGAGTGTTGCTCTTTTGATCCTCAAAAATAAACCGTGCCAATAATTCTGGAGGGCACTGTAACTGCAGGCACACAGAAGGTGACACTCAGGTTTGTCTGCTGTCATTAAGGAGGCTCATATTTGTCAAGACGGATTTATTTGTGCATGTTTCGCGAGCGATGTTTACACTCCTCCGAGTTTCATTGAGCAATAAAGTGCCACTCAGTTGACTTGTGCCGGAGCGCACTTAATCGTGGGTTAGCACGCCTCCGGCCAGTCACAACAGGTGGCGCGGGGGCAGGCAGCGCTGTCCACAGAGAGGCATTGTGGCGCGGCTGAGTCAGGCCCCTGTTTGCCCCCGAGGAGAATAATGAGCTAACTGCGGCAATTAGTCCGAGTAAACATCTCAGCGCGGTAACCTGCGTGAACGGGCCATTCCACACGGAGCTGAGAGCCATTGCAGCCTCACTGTTAGAATCTGATACAGGGCCATTGAGCGGGGCTGCATTTTGGCATCGTAACGCCAGAGGCTCGCTCCACTCCTTCTCACGGGTGCCGTTGTCGACGGTATGTCGGGTAATCTTTGGTACGCACTGTGCTCTCGAATGTTTACTTCTTCATGTGCTTTTAAAAAAAAAAAAAAATGTTAAAGAATTTGTTTCTGTTTCTGGCACTCCCCAGGCTGTCGACCGTAACTCCGGTACTATGGAGCCACTCCTGTGTGCAGCGAACGTCCTGTCGGCTTCCCTCCCCTCCCTGGGGCGGACAGCCAATCGCCGCTCCACGGTGGCACTCCCGGTTCATGTGCTTTTTTAAAGTGGACCTGCCTCCTCGCACCAGCTTGCTGACGGGTTGTGGTCGCGGTCGGGTTGCTAGGTTTCCGCAGTTGGCGCAAGTTCCCACCACGGTCCTCACGTCCCCTCTCCCCGCACAGATGATCCTGCCGGTGTTCCTGAGCGACAGCGAGCAGCTGCTGACGGAGGTCCCCGTCACCCCGGAGACGTCCTGCCGGGATGTGGTGGAGTTCTGCAAGGAGCCCGGGGAGAACGGCTGTCACCTGGCCGAGGTGTGGCGGGGCAACGGTAAGAGGCCCTCGGCAGACCGGAGCGAGGGCGCTTTTACGCCCGCTGCTCCGATCCGTGTTTCCCACGGTGGAATCATCAATCGGTTTTCTCCGAGCGTCAGTGATACTCTGTGAAGCCCTATTTTGGTGGGACGTGTTCTCATTGGCTGAAGGCCGCCTACAGTAAGGGTGGGCTCCAGGCCTGTCGGACATTTTAAATTTGTCCTTCAGCCATGTACATTCATTTGCTCTGTTTTTGTTTGTTTGGGTTTTCTCTGTTAGCTGAATCACTTGCCTTCCTCCTAAGAAGGTGCAGGTATGAAGAGATCCATAAGATCTGCTCTGGAAAACCCCTCCCTCTGCTAGGTGTCTTATCTCACTGCCTCCCTGGCGTAAAAAAATGTTACAATTACAATGTGCACACACACACCTTTGGATTTGCAACTTTCGTGCTTTCAGATAAGATTATCAGGTTGCGGAAGAGGTCCCCTCCCTCTCCAAGAGTCTTGTCCTATCCCCTTGATAAGCTCCATTCGTCAGGACACGGTCAGCGCAAACATGTATTTACCCAATTGTGAAATATTGTCACTTTTTAATCAAAGCTAACACGAATAGATTGTGCGGTTCATGATGAAAAATAAATTGATGGCTATTGTTGCTGTGTGTGAGTGAATGGTGTGTGTGCCTGGAAATTAAGTGTACCGCACCATATGTGAACATCATTGGGTGAGCGGCGCCTGTGGCACTTTGTTTATGACCGGTTACCGGTGCTTTTTACCATCGTTCACAGTGAACACAGTGCCCTTCCTTATCGGGAGACTGTCGTCAGGGCCCGCTGGTTTGGACTGCAGGGAGCAGTGTTTCTGTTCCGGAGACGCGAGGGAGCCGGACGGACTGTCAGCGGCTCTCTTCCTCGCGGATGCAGAGCTCACGCTGCGTTAATGACCGCATCACGCATCCCCCGCCCCCCCCCCACCCCCCGCCCTGAACAAACAGTGTGTTCATGGGCCCACCCTCCCAGCGATAGCAGGGCCCTCCCGTGACAATCGGGGCCTTGTGTCGGCGTGAGAAAGGGTCAGAGAGTCGGCGCCGCCGCGGCCCATTGGCTCGTTTACCTGGCCCCCGCGGCCTTGTTGTTCCGGCCTCGGTCAGTGGGCCCCCCACCAAAGGGGGCGGAGCCACGCACACGGGGAAAGGCAGCCACGGACCCGCCGTTTCACGCCGCCTCGTCGCACTTCCTCCCATGACATCGCGCTTCCTTTCCCGGCCGAACGGCGGTTTTGCTGAAGAGCCGAACCGAATGAACCGCTGAGCTTCCTCCGCCTTGTCAGTTCACCCTCTCTGGGGCGAGAGGTGGTATCCACACATGACCGCAGACCTCTGACCCTCGCGGGCGGATTTGAGGGGAAATCAGTGGGTCCATCTGCTTCCTCTCAGGCTGCGGTGTAAACACACCGCACACGCTGGGCCTCCCAGCTGCTGCTCTCGCTGCTCTTTAACTGCGCCAGACACTAAGCGCGCCTGATCCAGGGCCCAGTAACGCATTAGGATCAAATGACTGCACGCCGCGCGCTGCGTTCTAGACGTTGATCCTCATTCGAGGTGTCCGCTTCAGGTTTAAGTGCTGCTTAAAACACAAAGGCGCAGAAGCTTTGAAGAATGGTTTTCCGATCGCTGGCCTTTGTGGTTTTGATTGCTTTTGAGGTACGAGCGCATTCCGATGGGAAGCGGGCAGGCCCGGCTTTTTCCTCACATCTCTTCCATCTCTCCGGCGGTTTCTCATTGGCAGTGTCCTACGAGATGATAAATCTGTTTCCCATAACAGGGAACGAGATTAGTGTGTGATCCGTCCTAGCCCGAGCTCCCAGCCTGATTCATAACTTTATTCGTATATTTATCACACTCAAAACCGAGAGGAGCCGATGAATTCTTTTCCATTAGATGTGAGTCGACCCCTGATGGGAACTTTGCGCCCGGTCGATGTGATCAGAGAATCGCGAGCCCCGTCTTTGTGTCTGGGGCCTGAGTGGGCGCCAAGATGAGTCGGCCCGTGTCATTTCAGAAAGAGGATCCCCTCAGCAGATCCGTCTGCTTTTGATCATCTCATCAGAGAGGGCCCCCTCGGTGGGCCCCCCTCTCACCTGCATGGGCCCGCCTGGCTGGGAGGGGGGTGAGTCAGGGCTTTGCGCTGAGAACACGTCTGGCCGGGGTTGAAAAGCCAACAAAAAGTTAATAAAATAAATATGTGTGGGGGGAGCAGAGAGAAACGGGGAGAGGGGGGGAGGGGTCTCCTTGCTGGCTCACTCCCCTGCAAGCACACTTTGTCACTGCCAACCTGCGCTGGTGCTTCTTACTGCGGGCCTATCCCTGTCCCCCGCCCTAGACACCCCGTCTCAAAGCCACAGCTGCTGTCACTTATTTTCAAATTATGAACACTGAGCATGGTAACGGTCTGGTCTGTCCCACTCCCCCAAAACAGTGCATCTGCCAAGAGGCATCCAGAACCAGATGTGCAGAACCCTGCCTGTTTGGCGTGGAGCTCAAGTTACAGGTAACTGCCAAAATAAAGGTAACACTTTGGTAACCTGGAGGGGGAGGGGGGGATCGTCGGAAAGTGGAAGGCCAGGCCTATCTGCCGGTATTAACCCTGGCACCCCCCGACAGACACTCGCGGTACTGCACCCGCTTAAAAGGATCCCTCATTTACTCAAGTGTTGCCTTTATTTTGGCGGTTTACCTGCACATATCCAGTATTACCAATGAACTGTTGGAGGGAAGTTGAGTCAGCGCTGTTTTGTTTCCCTGTGACTGAAACACAGAGAAGGTTCCAGAACTCGGTGGGGGCAGCAGCAGGACAGAGTTGTATGAGATGGCAGGGCCGGGGCTGCAGAGAGGCTGATGGGGAGGTCACTCCACAGCTGTCTGAATGGAGATGAAAGCGAACGGTCAGCAGTCCGCTCTGAGGCCGCATTCAGCTCACGCTGGCGGGGAACGGGAAGGGGCCGAATATCCCTGCCCTGTCCCACCCGGCGCTCTTCAAAGCACGGCGTGGGACCAGAAGACGAGACACAATCGAGCTCTGTCCACGGTCGAGAGGGAGGCACTGTGCGAGGCGTTGCATTGTGGGTAGCGAGGAGGTTCGACATACAAAAGCCGTTGCGTAACCCTGAGCTGATAAAAACAAGTTCAAGCTGTGGGTTCCTTTAACGCCCTCTTAAGCCGTCGTCGCTGTGTAATGGGTGTGTCTCTAGCTCTGCTAAAGTTAAGTGATAAAGGGGCCCATGCTGTGGAAGTCCAATCGCAGTCACGACTCGTGTAAAAGGAGCTCTCAAGTGTGGGCAAGCGGTATATCGGGGCGCCTTGCGAGGCAAAGCCATGCAGCGTGAAAGGCACGCAACTCTCAGTATTCGGGACAATAAGCAGCGTGCGGTCCCCCAGACTGCAGGACAGAACTGTTTCAACCTCCGCCAGGCCCTTTCTGAAGTCATCGCTGGGCGGAGCGAGTTCAAAACCCGACCGGCACATCGGTGCCAGCTTTTTACCGAGGCCAGGAGAGCTCCTGTAGACAAGGCCTCCTCCAGCACTCGCTCGTGGTAGTTTAGCGTGTTTGGGTTACAGATGGCGCGTGAGGTGAGTGACTGCACAAAGTGGATGTGGTTCTCTTTTGTGGAATGGGTTGGGCCCCCCTCACCGTTCCACCCCGGTGAATTCCTCTGGCGCGCTGCCATGTTGTTTCAGTCCCCGCTCTTTGATCCCCTCCACATGTCTTCCTGTTCTCGTGGCCGGCGGCCCTTTGTTGTGTTTCTGTTTCATCCCCTTTCTGCTCTGCAGTTCCCCGACCGCCCTCTGTAATGAAAGCCACGAATGGGGTTGGTTGGTGGGGGTGGGGGCACATGGACGGGTGTTGTGCCGACAGGATATTGTGATGGGCATGCCCACTGGGGGTCTGACTGGTGCCTGCCTGCTGCCGATGCTGACCGTGCCCCCCTCCCTCCCTCCCCCCGCAGAGAGAGCCATTCCCTTCGACCACATGATGTACGAACACCTGCAGAAGTGGGGCCCCAGGAAGCAGGAGGTGAAGTTCTTCCTCCGCCATGAGGACTCGCCCACAGAGAGCAGCGACCAGGGTGAGTCTGCGCGCCAGGGCAGATGCCCCTCTCTGCCCTCCTTGCCCTGGTGTCAGGGGCCCATCAATAAACCACAACGTCAATCCTTAAAGTGAAAGTCTTCTTGAAATAATTTGAAACCAACTGTCAAACACCAGTGGCTTAACTGTCACATACCACTGAGAGCAGAGTTTCTTTTAATCAAACCTGATCCTTCAATATGCATTTTCCATGACACATTTCTGGCACTGGCGGTGTAGCTGGGAGTGTTTGTCAGGCGGTTGACTCCAGGGCTCCTGTTATGTAACTGCGGTTAATCAGCTTTATCGGTAATTGGGCTTGTCGGTGACCTCTTGTCAGCCCTGTACTTGACATCAGGAACAGTCCTTTGGGATTTGGCTGGAGTCTGGAGCCCGGAGCGAGTCCACGAGGGGGTGCGGCCAGGCCCAGTATACAGATGTGTGCGCGTGTAGGCCCACCTGGCCAGCAAGGACACGTGGGACACGTGTGCGATTAGCCAGTCAGGGGCGCGAATCAGATGACCTCGGGGTTGGGAACCCACTGTCTGAACATTTAAACGGTATTAACCTCCAGCGAATGGCTGTTTTTTCTAAAATGGCTCCCGTCCAACAGCCAATCACATGCGTGGCATGCTCGGGCAGGAACCCCGCCAATCGAGAGAAGGGGGTGCGCAGCCGAAATGATCACCCCCGACCACGGCCACCCTCCCCCCCGTCATTGTGCTGTACCCTGCTATAGACCAGCGCTAGAGCACAGAAGGCCAGTTATTTGTAGTGCAGCTGACGGGATTACCAACACAATGATCCTGTCCAGGATTACAGGAATTAAGGCGTAAAAATACATTTGGAACCTGGGGGATATTTACAAGACACAGTATAAAAAAAAAAAATAAACATGTTTTCTCTCAATGGACCCACAGACAACCCCAGCCCGCAAAGATGGCTGGAGGTAAACAGGCACTGCGGGTCATATGACCGCGACGGACAAAACAGCCCTGTTGCCTTTGAAGCGGCTGCCTTCGCTGGGGCTCGCAGTCTGCGGGGGCTGACATCACTGCGGCTAATCAGGCCTAATATAGCGCTGACCCAGTGCTTCAGACAGGATCACAATAAGCCTCTGACAACACAGCCTCTCCAAATGGATTGTCCATGCGCATGTGTGCTCTCTGTCTGAATCACTCCCGCTCACTCTGCCCCTGGACGTCTCTATTCTGGTATTTCTCTCTAGGAGAAACGGGAGGACTGCAGACACTGATTCGATGGAGGGTGGTAATGGAGAGATTGCTGGGTAAATTGATTACCGTTTGCGGCTAATGCGCGTTCGGGAGGCGGTAATCTTCCCTCGGCGGCATGTGACCCAGTGAGCCAGAAGCGCCGTTGTCTACAGATTTGTGCACGTCTCCGCTGGGTTCCAGAGGCAGCCCTTCGGGTTGTTTTGGCGGGGTTTTTTTCTTTTTTCGTGACTGTGCATTGGAGTTCACCCCACACCTGTCTGTCTCTTAGCAGGCAGGACATCGCTTCCTGTCTACGGCATCTCCCACTCACTGTCAATTGATCAGCCCAGCAACAGACTGCAGCTCCAGTCTATGCTACGCTCATCACGTCCCACAGCATTCATGCTTTCATATAGAAATCCAGTATTAGGCTATTACTGTTTTTGCATTTCATAATGGGGTTTTTTCCTTCAGGGAACTCAAAGTCTGCAGTTCTCGTTACGTAAGAGATGCTTTTTAATGCAGTAGTCTCTCTTCACTCATGAGCTGCTGATGAAGGGGTAATGTGATGAAACAAAAGGGAGATCAGGGAGAAGTCTAGGGCTCAAAGGAGGCAAAGATATGTGTCAACATTAGACTGTAGAGCGCCCTATATTTCCAAGAAAACACAACTTTATTCATCATTGGTGCATCATACGAACAGGGAAAAAAGTGGCCTGGTTGAAAAATATGAATTTGAGTGTGTGGTTCCTGCCGTTAATGGATAACAAAGACTGGCCCAGGTCATGGCTGTGTCCTGTATGTGCAAGTAAGAAAAGCTTGGGGGTAAATTTTTGCGCTGGAATGCATTTGAAAATATGTGACAGGAAACTTGGTGTGCACCAATGAATGAGTATGAGTTTTTCAAATACAGTGAGAGGTGTTCTACTGCTCTTTGTCTCTTTGTGACTCGGCCGCTCCAAGTGTAGCCTTTGCTGGGAGTAAAGACCTATTTCAAACCATCAAGTCAAACCATCAGATATGGAGTGAGATCGCGTAGAGGCTGACACTGTCTCCATGTCAGTGCTCGGTTCCCTGTATTGTCAGTGTGAGTACTCTGTGCCCTGTGTCCTCACTGTCAGTATTCTGTGCACTGTGTCCTCGCTAGTGTCAGTACTCGGCACTCTGTGTCTTCAGTGTCAGTGCTCTGTGCACTGTGTCTTTAGTGTCAGTACTCTGTGTCCTCAGTGTCAGTACTTGGTGCCCTGTGTCATCGCTAGTGTCATTGCTCTGTGCACTGTGTCTTTAGTGTCAGTGCTCTGTGTCCTCAGTGTCAGTGCTCTGTGCTCTGTGTCCTCAGTGTCAGTACTCTGTGCCCTGTGTCCTCAGCTTCATTCCTAGGTGCCCTCTGTCCTCAGTGCCAGTACTCTGTGCCCTCCGTCTGCATTGTGTTGACGACTCTGAGGGATTACAGAGGAGATCTCCTTATGCAGGTGTCTCTCAGGGTCTCTCTCTAAGCTGCTTTCTCTCCTGGATTAGAGGGGCTGTTGTGTCTTTAGACCCCTTTCCCTTTCTAGCACTTTCCTGCAGACTTACACACTCTTCCGCCTGTCCCTCTCTCCCATTGTTTAGAAAGCAGCTGGTGCGGAAATAATAGCCTGTGAAATAATAGCCAGACGAAGTTCTAGTCAGCTTGTAAAGGGAAATTTGAAGTTTCTTCCTCACCTGTTTCGCTCACTCTCTGACTCATTCTTTTGTTCTCTCCATTCCAATTATAAAAACATCTAAATGCGAAAGTCTCTTTCCAGTTGTGGAAGTGTGAAAGGAGACAGTGTGGAGAAAAAAAACACACTGTAATTTTGTACTTAGGAAAGGGCTGTTAAAAGTCCCTGTCATTTTGCTGTTTTTCTCCCAGCCTCCCCCTGTCACATACCTTTGCTATCTCTTCATCTAGAGCTGTGTGTGTGTGCATGTGGGAGTGTGTGTGTGTTTGTCTGTGTGTGCGTGCGTGTGTGTGGGAGTGTGTGAGTGTGTGTGGTGTGCGTGTGTGTGCGTGTGTGCGCGCTCGCGTGTGGGAGTATGGGGCGTTATCATTATAACAGTTTCAGCTAAAGGAATACGATTATTGTGGCCGCTCAGTGTATTGTTCAGCGATGCCCTTTTTCTCTGATGGGGAACTCATTACTGACGTCTCTGCTTCGACCCTGCAGGGAGCCTGCAGTCTCAGGACCATCCCAACAAGAAGAACGGAGGCAACATGGGCAAGCACTGTGAAAACGGGGTAAGCCAACGCACCTCATCTGCACACTGCGCTCTGGCCTCTTATCTCCACTCTGCAGCACTACCGTGACCCGCGAGCGGCCTGCGCGTTCTTGGAAAGTCTCATTATCGCGCATTGTCGAGGCTATTTTAATCGTCAGGGACTTAA
The DNA here is from genome assembly GCA_029706075.1 of Aldrovandia affinis. Taxonomy (NCBI): domain Eukaryota; kingdom Metazoa; phylum Chordata; class Actinopteri; order Notacanthiformes; family Halosauridae; genus Aldrovandia; species Aldrovandia affinis. The sequence goes on from JAINUG010000021.1 coordinate 1,548,516, forward strand.
TACAGTGAACTTGTGACCGCTAACTACAAATCTTATTAAGCAGTTGTATAAATTATATACCGAAGATGGCACGCTAGCTCTCCGCGTACAAGGCCGCCCATCCGAGTTGTTCAGGAATGGCGGTGACAAAACTGTACAGCTCCCGTCCATCCCAGCAGCCCCTGTGTCTGCTCCTCCTCCCCATCTGTCCCAGATACAGGGGAGGGAGCAGTCACATTCGTGGAAACAGACTCCGCTCATGCGGAACTAATTTAACCTCGGGGGGGAAGAAATCATTAAAGCACAAGAAAAAGGACTTTTTCAAGACACCAGCTCGTGATGCACCATTTAAGCAGTCAGATGGGAACAGTGCTTTCATTCTTTGTCTACTTTGCTTACTTCTGTTCATATACTGTGTGTGTGTGTGTGTGTGTGTGTGTGTGTATGTGTTTTAATTTATTCTTATTCATTTTGTCTGATTGATATATATATATATATGTATATATACACACACACACAAAATAATGGACACACCAAATAATGTATGAATATTTATTAACTAATAATAAATAGTGGACCGTCTTTTCCTTCAGAACTGCTTATATCCTTCTATCCTTCTAATACCGTTATACAAGTTTTTAACTGTTTATAGTTGGGATAGTTTAGCAGTGTGTATGAGGGCGCTATTGTCCTGGAATATGGGAACATCTTTAGGAAACAATTAGTACTAAGGCTGCCATAGGGTGCATCTGGCCAGCTACAATGGCTTTTTATTCCTTGGCCGTAATTCTACCATGCAGAGTAATAATCGGACCCAATGATTCCCACCATACCATAACAGATCCACCACCATGTTTAACAGTTTGGAGCAGGCAATGTCGGTTGAAGGCTTCATTTGGCTTTCTCCAAACATCCATCCATCCAGATGTATGAAAAAGAGTAATAGGCGACTCACCAAACCATATTACTTTCTTCCACTGCTCAGAAGTTCAGGTTTTATGCTCATTACACCAGGTTATGTGTTGATGCACATTGGTCTTGGTCACAAACGGTTTCTGAATGGGGCCCTACCACAAACTTTGTGAAGCTCACAACGTACAGTTTTTGTTGAGACTTGGTCACGGAGGTGCAGATTCAGTTCTGTGGTCATTTTCTGAGGCCGTTGTTTTCTGGTTTTTAGCAACTATCCTGTCCATCTATCACTGCGGTGAGCTTCGACTTGTGACCACTGTTCCTCTTTCCTGATGCAGTTTTTCCTTGTTTGGCGTATGCCGTCATGCCGTCAACACTGTTACCCCTGACACATTAAGTCATTTTGCCATTTCTGTGTCTGATGCACCTGCAATTCAGTTCAACTCAAGCTATTTGACTTTCAAAGTCTGTTAGAACTCTTATGCTTTAGAAACTCACCTGTTTTGTGAAGTGCTGATTTTAAGACATATAACAGAAACATATTGGTAATTAGTACTGGCGTTGATATAAAACATGTGTAGGCTCCTTTTTAATTGTGACTTAGTTACTTCAAAATACAAAGCCCCTTTTCCATTTAGTGTTTCCATTATTTTGTTTACCCCTGTATATAAACTATATATTATCCGTATTACGTGGTGCGTCAGAATTGGGACAAACACTGTTTGAGGGGAGGGATCTGAGCCTGGTCAGATTGTGTTGTCTGTTGTCAGCACACGTGATGTCAGTGAAGGACATGCTGGTGGGGTGTTTGTTGTTATTGTAAAGCACTCTGAAGGATTAGAAAAGGCTCAGTGACAGGTATATGCAGCCCGGTGACTGAGAGAATGATTGCCACTCTCGCAGGATCTGTCTAAGTAAATGGAGGCTATCAAACATCATTCTTCTGGATCCGCCGTTTGCGCCTTATTCCGTGAACGCGAGCACCTGCCATGTAAACAAAATTATGGATACTACTGGTAGTGACCTCCTTTGCGCACACCCGCTATTACCTTCTGAAGCTGTTTGGCTAATTTAGTGTGTATCGGGGTGTGACCAGTGTGTGTATATTTATGCACTTGAGTCATTTAGTGAGAGGCAAACCTGATATAGCACTGGATACATTCAAGCGCTCAAACCACATTGGCATAACGGGACTCGCTACACAACAGATTACGTCCACTGGTACACAGCTCTGCCGGTGATGTCATCTCAGGAGCAGCTCCCAAAAAACAGAAACCTGAACCGAAGAGGAATGTGATCCAGACTGTTTTCAGGGTGGGCATTTGCGGCTAGAGTCTAACCCAAAATAAGGACAAGACCAAACAGAATAATGAAAAAAGAGGGCACAGTTTTCAAAATCTCTTTTGTGCCCAGATTACTGGGTTGGGGATAGATGATACCTCTCCAAACACTAGCGGTTGAATGATGTCCACAGAGACTCGGATTAGAACATAAACAACTTTTGCAAAATACAGTGAGCCAAGGGAGGGGTCGTCTCTCAAACGCTCTTCAGATATCCAGTGTCTCTGGACCCCTACAGAAGGAATACAGTCATAATATTGAAGCAAAAGAAAGTTAATCATCCAATAAATGGTAAGATAAGTTGGCTGTGCCTATGGTGAAGGTCGAAAAGTGATTAAATTATTATTCCGAAGGCCTGATAAAGCCTGTCCTCCGACGCTGCTGTATATTTTTGAACTGTTTAATTGGATGACTCTCGTTGGGCGACTTGTCAATGGCTGGGTTAAGTAGCCTTGTTCTTTAGAAGGACGGTCAAGCTCAGTCAAACAATCCCCTTGTCTGAGACTCAGGAGCAGCACTGCTTGTTTGGAGGAGCCCTCGCCCAGGTATTTGCGAGGAGTCTGTTATTTACCTGGGGGTTGGCGGTTAACCCTAAGTGCGCCCTGCCATGAGGGAGCGGCTCGCCTCTGTAATTTTCGGGATTACACCGGTTTCATGACATAACTCCCTAAGAGGATTACTCCCATCATTATCCGCCAGAACGGGGGGCTCTTTCTCCGCCAGTCGCTCAGTCCGTGCGGAACAGTCTCTGGGAAGCCACGCCGCCGCATCCGTGCCACGGAGGGAAGCGGAGCAGCGCCGGGCACGTAATCCCCCTGGGCACGGCCCCCCCCCCAGAGGCATCGTGCTCTTTAAGCGAACCGACCTGGGACAGTTCCTCCGCTCGCCCCCCCTCCTCCTCCCCACCACATCCACCCCTGCCCCTGACAGCCTTGTGAAAAGAGCGCTGAGGAGTCCCACCTCTCTCTAGTCGGGGGAGGCTGCGAATCCGGGTGCACTCGAGCGTCGCCGCCAGTGCGAGGGAGCTATCTCTCGACGTCTCGTCAAGCCGCCGTTCCGTTGTCACCGGCTCCCCCGTTACCACAGGGGGCTCAGAGCGGATCGCTCGCTCGCTCTCACAGCCAGGATTCACACGCACCGCTGGCGGAGAGAGCTCGCACCTGAGGTAAGGATGGGAAATCCTTCCAGCATAGACAAGAACCATATCATTTTATAATGTGTCACCTGCTAGAATTTATTGATTTTTGTGTCATGTTTATTCAATATTTCCTTTCGCCGTCTTATGTGCCAAGAATGTTACGCCTGAATTCACTGAGCACAGCTCATTTAAAATGTATTGTTAATAAGATTGTAAGTCTTGTTTTGATTGTACACGTTTTGTTTTGTTTTGAACCAGTAGTTTGGGGTTATTTTGTAAGGTTCATTGTTTATTTTGTAGGGTTGACATATTTTTGAAAAGTTTACTAGTGAACGCAGGCTTTGAGCAGTTCTTAATGAGGGCAGCGGTTTTCAATGGACTAATGCTTTCATTCATCAGTGGAGACCTAATGCAGTGTGCGCACTGTGATATGGATACTTAATGTTTTACAAAGCTGAACAGACGCTCAGCGTGCGTTTACGTGCCTGTGCCTCGTCCTCAGTTAGCAACCGCGAGTGTGCGGTGCCTGGATACGATCCTTCATTGCGCTCCCCTGTTCAGCCACGAATTCAGCGAGGTGACAGGGACTGCTGGGAAAGAACAGACAAGCCCACCGCTCACAGGGTTGTTAATGTGGGTGCCTGAATGCTCCGAGCTCATCTATCTCTCTCTCTCTCTCTCCCCTCAATTTTTTTATTCCTTCCGCTCGCCGCACATTCTTCCCTCAGCCCTCGCTCCCTCCTTCCTTCCCTCCAAACAGAGCGTAAAAATGAGAGAGTGAACTGACACGGCGACAGCAGCGCTTCAGATTGCAGGGGTAATGGGGCTCGACCCGCCGGGATGTTTGGTGCGTGACGAGAAAGCTCACAGGCGCGTTTGGGATTCCTGTGAGAAAATGAATCCGGGGTCGGGAAGGCGATCCCAGATTTCCTGGTTCCGTCGCACGCCAGTGAGCTGGTCGCTGTGGCGTCTCGGGGCAGGTCCACGCCCTCCGGTCGAGCGCGCACCTGTCACTACGGTCAGACTTTCCAGGGGAGCCGAAACGGGCGGTGACCTGGGAGGGCGTACTGCAGGCGCGGCCGTCTGTCTACGAGGGCTTAACTCGGCAGCCCATGAACTCTGTGAGAACAATTACAGTAGGCCCCCTATGGCATAGGGTACTGTACACGGCTATGCTGTGGATGCATTTATAGAGCCAGACAAATGTAGGATTCCTAGCGTGACACGTACAGCGTACAGTGGCTGCCGTTCGCGGTCTATTTTTGACTCCTGTCATTTCGATGTCTCATAATTGGGGCCACGGTGATCACAGAGCCCCGCTTCGGATTTCCCCAGTCAGGCCGTTCTGACATTAGCACGTCGGTATTCTGCACTGTTTTTCATAGATACCGTAGTATCATGTGCGCTCTAGTCCTAAAGCCCTGCTGTGCTCATCTCTCCGTGTGACACACCACATCTCTCCCCCCCGCCCCCGCCCCCCCACAGGCTCTTGGAGGCTACATGGCTTCTGTTGTAAGTGCCCTCTTGTCCCGTCCTCCTTTGTTGTTGTGTGCACGAGAGGGCTGTTTGTAAACCAGGCCAGCACTGAAATGGGTTTCCATGTCGTCGTTCAGTCTCTTGCTTGTTGGAGCCAGTTACTGTCGGCGCTAATCAAACCCCCATCACGAAATCATCACACATGCCTCACGGGCATCCTGCAGCGATGCTGGTCGTGGTTAACACCGGTACGGCTCTCGCTACTTCATTATTTTTTTTTTAGCCCGTGTGTATTTGCCTGACTATGTGGTCCGCGGGCTGAATTACTGTGTAAACGCGCCCATGCGAGCGGCCGCAGGTATGCAATCCACCCTCTCGTCATCGGACCACAGAGCCCGGTGTTTGCACAACTGCATCTATTTAAAGGAATAACAACGCGAAGGGAACGAGAGATGCGAGGTGGCCGGATCGGTCAGCTTGGCCATGCGAGAGGCCAAAGTTCTGTTGACGGAAAGTGTCAGAATACAGGGGAGAGTGTTCTCCGAGCCCAAAGTCGGGGTTATCTGGCTAATCTAAATGTCTTCCCGGGCGGCACAGCGATGCCGTTCACCGCTCGTTCCACGCCATTGCTCGGTCCGTCGAGCTGCCTCTCGGAGCCTGGCGTAGCCATCATTAAAGACTCTTTGCCTGCCGCCTGGCAGCGTCGCGTGGCAGTAAAAGAAGAAGCGGCAGCGTCTAGCGCTCTCATTAAAGCAGCACGACGCTGCCCCGTTTCCCCGTTATTGATCGTGGGCCAGCGTTTCAGTGAGCCGTCCTGCTGGAGGAACGGAGTGATTTCGATGGCACTCGATTCGCCGGCGCTTCAGAAACGCGAGCGGAATCTATGCCCTCGGCTGGCCGGGGTGTCGCTGTCATCGCAGCGGGGTGCACATCTCTGCTGTTTTAGCTCACTTAACCACTGTCTCTGCCGATTTCTTTGGAGAGCCCCGAGGGCAGTAGGCTTTCCTGTTCTATTCACGGTAATTAGGTGCCGGCTCCCTCAGCATTGTTACTGTGTCTGTTCTAATACAATGGCTATCGCTGAAACTGAAAAGGGGCGAGCATTCCTGTGCTCGGACAAAGGATAGCACGCACTCGCACTCGCACCGAAACACGAGGTGTGTCAACATGTGTCTGTGCAGCTGCTGGCATTACAAAGTGTCGAAAAATGTGAATTATTCTCATTGCAGTCGACTGCAAGCATGACTGAACAAAGTACAGAAATAAATCAAAGTAAGAATAAATGTATTGCCTGTGCAATAAAAGCAAGGCAGCAGGCACTTGTATGATTCATGTTTTTAAATATCATTTGCTGTTGTTACACACATCTGTAAAATGTTGAAGTGGCTGTAAATTCTGCTTTAATTTAAACACCTGTTACTTGCTTTATCGTGGTTTTCCTTCATTTTTCTTCAATCAGTGTCTTCATGTGCTATTCTTTTGTAATCTTTAGTACCCTATCATTTTCCAGGAGTTCAGCTAATGGGTCAGTTTTTCCTACATTACCTTAAATACATACAGTGGCAATTTTAGACCCTATTTATGGGGGCTTTAGCCCCCCTGTCTTTCATCTCAGCCCACCTGAAAATGTTTAGTCATTCTTTTCTAAAAAACATTTTTACTTAATATCTATTTAAAAAAATACCACAGGTGGTATTTCAAATTTGAGAGCATCCACCATTGTGGTGTTTTGTTTTGGGGAATGTAACAGAAATAAATGTGGTTTTGCATGTGTACATCTCACATTCTCATTGAATATGTGTCAAATGTGTGTGAATATGTGTATATATATATAATATTTTAAATTTTATTTTAAATACATTATGGAAAATGTCCATTGTAAGTACCGTGTTTTACTCAATTGTAAATATTGTTACCACTAAACAAAAGCTAGATACATTTATGGATTAATTTGAAATTTTAGTTTTGTTTTTCATAGTTATTTATGTATTACGTATTAATACTGTTCGATCTAGTTGCAAAACTCTGTGTGCCTATCCATTTAGGTATAAGCACACATTGATATTTAAAAATAGACCACTGTAAAATTGCTGAAATTCACACTTGGCAGAATTGAGTGACAGCGAGCTGAATCACAGGAGGAGTTGCAAGCTCCGGGGTCAAGAGAAATAGTGGAGGTATACTTCGCAGCTGTAATTGGCGAGGTCGTGGATGACTAATCGTGGCTGGGAAACTCTGTAATGGCAGCCATAACAGAAAACATGGGCGAAAGACTTACTCAGCAACATTAGTGCAATGATTAACTTATGGTAATGAACAGGCGTAAAACCTCTTTTGCGGACATGGAATCCTGAACAAACAAAAGCAAACAGAATACGGGGGAATGGAAGTGACCCTGTCACATTCTGTCAGGTTTGCCTCTGTTCTGGCAAGATAATTTTTGGAATTGCGTTTAATTCAACATTCGTTTTAGCAACATCGTTCCAGAACGGGAGTACCAGGGGGATTTGTGCTGACTCTCGTTATACATGAAGTCCCCTCATCGTTCCTCCCAGTCAGACGAATCCTTTCATTTTTAATTGCAGTCTTTTTTTATTCATTTTGTTCATAATCTGAGCTGCTATCCAGCTAAGGTGCCACCAGCTGTCAATCACATCTTCAATATGTATTGACAGCTCCGTTTTTAGAAATAAAGATCTGCATTTTGCCTTGTTGATTATACAGCTGTAAATGTCAAATTCTCTTAAAAAAAAGTAGCTAGGCTAAATGTGGTGTTGATGTTTAGATCGAAACGTTGGACCTTAAACGTTTGTGTGAGCAACCAGAATACACGCTTGTTCGTTTAATCCTTTGCCTGATGTTTAAATTATTGTGAACTGGGTCAAGGTCTCATATTTGGTATAGTTGGCATTTTGAAATGGAAGTTAAATCAGATTAGTTCCGCAGGCCTATTATTTCTCATCAGATTTCTGAGTTATGTGCGCAGATGAAGGCGTGCAAATGCAGGATTCTCTTCACAGCATCATTCTTGACTACAGGCGGATCTCCTTTAACTATCAACGGTGTGGACTGTGGATGTATTGCTGAAAACGCAAACGTAAATTAAACCTATGGAAGTAGATGAAGACGTACAGATGGAGATATGAATTAATGTCTTAAAGAATGTCGCTAATAGAAATGTGTAAATTAGATACTAGGCTTGTAGGGGCGAGTAATACATGAACCACATCAACAATCGAATGGTATTGCTAAGTTAGTAGACTATATAAACCTCCTTAGTACCACAAAGGTTTTTTATTGTGCCGAATTGGTAAATCGTGGGTCATGCTGTTTTTAGTTTTATTCTGACAGTGAAACTTTGCGGTGGAATGTTTTGCTTGGCACGTAAAAGGAATTCACCAAAGGGCAAAAAGGAGAAGGGGAGTATTGGGAGATTTTTTACAAATTATTAGTTTAGAATTACAATGCCCGTGTGGGGGTTGCAATCGCTGATCGCTTGAGCTTGAGATATTGTGAAGCGTCCTTAGGAACACAAACATGTCTCACATCTGGAGAGCATTAGTTGTACCTGTCCGAGAGACAGCTGTGGCGCAGAGCAGACAGGAGAGCGCGCGCAGTTGGGGAGGGAGGGGGTGAGTGGGCGTGCTGCAGTCAAGCTAAAACGGCGGAGTGTACAGCAGTCAGAGCGAGAGAGCGCGCCGAGTGGGAGAAGTGCTTGCACGTCAAAATTGATACAAAACCGTACTGGGAGAAAAAAAAAACTTCAGCATTATCCAAGTCAGACCCACGCATTATGGAATTACTGCCTAATTATTGCGTTTGTAATATACCGACGATTGTGTAGCCTACCCGGCTGAGTTATGACTGCCTGTCGCTAAAACAATAGTGGCGAATTCTGCGAAGTAGAAACATATTACTGTAAACATTGTACGCTGAAAATGGAAAGTGCAATGCATCACGCTGATTGGAACCGACAGCTGGCTTGATCCAGCCCTGATTAGGTCTCTGACTGCCGGCAAAATCCACTTGCCTTTTCTGTTCACTGATTGCTGATGAGTGCAGAGGGGCGGCTTTACGTATTGATACCGAACACGGATAGAAAGAATAACAAACTGCGTCTAGTTGAAACGAACTACGCAGCTGACCGAGCTTACACCACGCATACGGGACTAGTGCGAAAGTTCGGATAAAGGCTCATTCATTCAACATAGCCCTGCGCAATGTTTTTGTGCTCCTGAAATGCGAATACTGTCCCCTTGGTTTCTGGATAAGAGGAATGACAATTTGGCAACAACATGGAGTGGAAACATGTCGAGGCTGTACAGGAATTCACGGCTGAAGGACAATGCAGCAAAATTAAGGTGCGATCTTGCAGAATAACCTGGGACTCTCAGCAGGTAATACAGCCGTTTTTAACGAGACCGTTGTTATCCCGAGTGTTGCAGTCCTGTTGTATTTCTGTTATGTACGACCGGAGTCGGCGGTGTGCCTCAAAAGAAGGGAAACTTTCAAAACCTAGTTAAGATATCTCTTTATAACAGTGTTTGTTTGCTGTTAATAAAATGTATGCGCTACTGAATATATTTCTGTGGGCCGTAGTTGAGCGTTTTATTGAATACTTGTATTTTTCTCTCTCTCTCTCTCTCTCTCTGACTCTCTTGCTCAAATTCCCTTTATTTGCATGATTGCTGTTGCTAAAGCGTTAAAATACATGTATGACAACAACCCCAAGGAAAAATAAATAAATAAACAAAATAATACAATCCAATTAAATAAATAAAAAAATAACAGTGATTTCTCTCTCTCTCTCTCTGTATGTCTATCTATCTCTGAACAGAATACTGTATTCATTGTTTGAGATTTTAAAACAAAACTTTATTTTCAGTGTTGCATGGCATTACTACAGAATGTACATCCGGACAGCAAATGAGTTGTATAATATCTCCACAGGATAGTGAAATATATTTAGCCTTTAGGAAACTTGAATGTGTCTGCCCATTTAAACTAATAGTGAGTAAGTACATGGTTAATTATGAAAACCCTGACTCTGTTTGTAATGTAACAGAGCTGGAAGAGCTAGCCAGATGGGGTGGTATAATGGTTATGCTGGAGTCTTTGGGATTTCACTTCAACTGCATGCCCAGGCCTCGTCGGTAGGCAGCACAAATACATATGGATTTGGAGGGGGAGGGGGTTCTCATTGAAACTAGGAAGAGAATGCAGCATTGGCGTCGCTTTAAAGCTCTAGTTTGAGCATTGATATTAATTAATCATTTCTTCCATTCATTGTGAATTTTGATATATGGTTTAGGGGGTGTAGGTGCGCTGGTTAGTTGTGAATACGATATTCGGGGCTACCTCAGTGCTAAAACAGTGCTGCTGAAACAGTTGCTTACGCTTCCAGTTTTCATTCAACTTTGTTTATTCTATAGTGCACAGTTTGGAACACACTCAGTACATAGACAACGGTTTAAAAATGATTCAAAGAACAAAAGTCTGAATCACAGACAAGATAAGGAGACCGATGGTTACTCATTGCGCCCCCCTCCACCCCCTCCTCAAAGTTGGCCCCCCTCCTCATTGTCAGCCAGCCCATACTGTCCCAGAGAGGACACCTCCCACCACCTTTCTGTGGATGGGCCAGAAGAACACAGTGTACTGCTTTTTTCCTACGGTGTCGGTGGTCCTCTGTTCGCATCAGGCATGAATGGTTCTCCTGTGGCCAACAGATCAAACCACTTCGCTCCACTTCAGCTGCCGCAGGACACGTCCGATTCACTGAAATTGGATTCCCAGTATTTTAAGTTGCACAAATAGCATCCTGACTCCTTCCTCAGTGCACAGGCTTCATGTTTGCTGGGCTGTTCGGACTCATTAGTGTTGAGAAAAAGCGAGTCCTTTATCTCAGATCCTCTCTCATTCTCAAGCCATCCCAGCCGATCATTGTGGAAATTCAGGATTTTGGACTTACAGATTAAGAGGATTCTTAAATCCATCCTGAACAGGTAGGTCTTGTTTTTATGGTAATGTGTGCCGACAAAGGGAACTTTGAGAAACGAATAAAACCAATGACTCTAATTCACTGAAATTGGATTCCCAGTATTTTCAGTTGCACAAATGGCATCTTGACTCCTTCTTAAGTGCACAGGCTTCATGTATGATGGACTGTTCGGACTCATTAGTGAGTCCTTTATCTCAGATCCTCTCTCATTCTCAAGCCAATCCAGCCAATCGTGGTGGAAATTCAGGATTTTCGACTTCCAGATCAGGATGGATTTAAGAATCTTCTTAAACGGGTATGTCTGTTTTCGTGGTCATGTGTGCCGACAAAGAGGATTTTGAGAAACTAATAAAACACCAGTCGTTTTTTAAAAATAAAAATTGAAAATAAAAACTGGGGTTTGGGGTGGGGGGGGACCAGCATAATGTGCGCCATTGGATGAGCTATAAATACATCTTGCCCCTGGCTGTGAGTGACCTAATGCTTTGCTGCTCTCCACGGCAAAATATGCTCGCACGGAAGCGTATGTGGTATGCGATGGCCTAAAAGTGAACCGGGAGATGCTTCAACAATAACAATCTGGGGCAGTAGGTATTAAATGTCAAAGCATACAACACTCCAAAAGTCAATTTTGGTTCTTTTGAGAAGTGTAAGTTAACAAGGCCTGTGTGAAAACAACAGACATTATATATGATAGGGTAGTGCAGAGAATTTCAAATATTATTCTCAACTTCCCCTTCCCTTCATACCTGTGTAATTCTGGGTTGGAGTAAAGCCATTGAGTAGTCACCCTTGACCACATTTGAATTACTCAATGAAATTCCGGTTGATTGGCTGAAAATAACCTCTTCGGTTGGTAGGGATTGTGTCATTTTTTTCCATTGGGCTGAACTCTCCCAGTGAATCACTGAGTTATTTTCCTGGGCAGTGATGTTTTGCCCACCAAGACGCACGTGTAGACTTCCTGCGATTGACGTCATAAGGGACCACCGTGTTCCGCCCAGTAACTGTAGAAGCAGCTCCCCAAATCGTTGTCATTTCCAGCAACTTTGTGACTGAAGTAGAGGCTACTGTAGGGGGAACTACTCAACTACTCCAGTTATGCACACTCGCTCACTGTAATCTGGATTACTGTAATGTAACATAGCAGCCAGGTTCCCTGTGCACTTCTGTAACCTTCAGGAATAGCGGAGTTTCCTGTTGGCTCCCATTGTACCATGGCCGACCTTCCTGTTTTCACTAGCACCCAGATGGTTGTATTACTTACAGCTAAGTGGGCCGCAGTGCAAGCTATCAGAGGTTTTGGGGAAATTGGTTTCTTGACTCATTAGCATTGGTTGAGTGAGAAGGAAGCGATGATGAGTGTGTGATTAGAGTTCACTGGGTGCTCTCGATCATCATTACTGGGAAGGCTGCTCAGCTTTCACCAACCAGGGTTTTCTCCTGCAAGCTTCAAATCTACGCTCACTGCTTTCTCCACTGGAACCTTGATAGCATGGCCGTGCTCCTTGGGAAAGGTCAGACAAACAGGTCAGACAGAGTGCATGTGAGTGCACACAAAACATGATGGTGTTATTCGAAGATGCAGATTCCTTGAATACTGGGCTGGGTAGAGGGACTGTTGGTTGTGCAAAACCAGTAAAACTAAATGCGGAGGGTAATATGAGTGGGCATGTTTAGCATGTTACATCTGGTGTGTGTAACCGGTGAGTGATACAGTGTCTTTGACGCGGTGGTGCTTCAGAGATGAGTACTGGAGCAAGGGTGTGATTTAAAGATGGGCGAGAGGCATCTGGTCATGAAGGGGGATTCGAAGTGCAGCTGTGTACCTCCTGAGGTCGCAGCCTGCAACACTGCACAATGGCAGGACACAGCCAAGCCACTGCCTTCCTGTTCAGGCACTTAAGGCATTTCCACCCTGTGATGGCTGACTCTGCCATACCCACGTGACCGCTGGCTCTGGGAAAAGCCTCTCGTGGCCGTTCAGGAGGGGAAGCATGATCTTGTTGTTGTTTTTCTCTTTGCCATCGCGCCCTGCCACGCTCGATGTTGTGTTCTGGCCCAGCCCGCTGACAAAGGGCAGCCGGCGTAACGATTTGGCCGCCACGCCCCGTATCCTTCTACTTGGCGTTTTGTCTTTCACCCCATTACTCCCCTCACACTCTCCGACTGTCTACATTTATTTTCCTCTCGCTTCATCCCCGAATCCATCGCTCGCTCGCTCGCTCACTCTCCCCTCCCCTCCCCCTGTCGCGCCCTCCCTCACAGAGGTTGCTTTCAGTCAGCCTCGTTCGGGCAACAATGACCCACTTCCACATTCTAATCCGGTTTATAAAAGGTAAACATTTGTTTTTCAGATAATGTATATCATTTTCGGAGTTGCCAGGGAAAGCCAGTAGAATGAATCATGAGACTCCTCACATGACTGATGTGTCCCAGTTTTGTAATGCTGTAATGAAAATAGTCTGATTTTGGCATGTCTGTTTGTGCATGGCCTGCCGATGGGGCTCACAGAGAGACCAGTTATCAGAGATAATGAGAAGCAGCTACTACTCCACTTGTGCTTTCTGTAGGCCTTTTCATTCTGTCTGCAGCAATTACTGGAATTACTGTTACTTATACGTGCATGCAGGGCGATGCATGGGCCCTTACTGTCTCTTAAGTGTTTACCCCATTTCTACAGATGTGCTTTTACTGCAGCCATTCAGATGGAGCAGTTCATTCACAGCAGGGACACCCCATTGATGCTGGCCTATGAAGGCTTCACTCCTGCTCTTTCCCCTGGATCGGTACTTAATTCTGGCGCGGTTCCTCCCCATGGAGGGTGTTTTTGTTTTGTCGTGGACCGGAAATGCCCTCTGACTGAGCCCAACGTGTGTCTGCGCGAGCGCGTCTCTGTCATAGAACAGCTCGGCGCAGCAGGCTGACGCCAGGCTTAAACTTTCACGGCGGAGAGACAGAGTGATCACTCACAAGCCCGGAGGCCTGACCATCCGGGAGAGAGAGGGGGAGGTTAATGCAGGTTGAGACCGTTGCATGTGTTTTTTCGGTCCTCTTGCTCTTCCTGTTGGCCAGTGTGCAAGACGGAATGTGAGTTGGCAGGCAGGACTAACCTCGTCCTTCCTCTCCCTGTCTCTCTCTCTCTCTCTCTCTGCATGTGACCTCACAGGTGGGGAACCCCAGAGTGGAGCTGACCCTGTCAGAGCTGCAGGAGATGGCTACACGGCAGCAGCAGCAGATAGAAGCCCAGCAGCAGATGCTCGTCGCCAAGGTAGGCCGCCTCACGACCGCCCTCAACCCAGATCCATCCGCCGCCACCTCCGTCCGGCCCCTTTCAGACCCAGAGCCAGATAACACTCAGTCCGATGCTAGATATTACAACTGACAACGGAGGCCGACGCTTGTGATGGCCAGTGACCGGTTGAGGCAGGAAGTGGAATATTCACTTTGACAAGCGCTTGGGGTCCTCTGTGTTCTGGGAGATTCAAACTAAAACTGGTGAGCAATTTGTACAGATAGTTTTGTGTCGTGGCGGAAGTGCACATGCTGATCGCAGCCCTGTCGGACGATGCTTGTTATGGTAACCGATATGGTCAGCTCTGTGGAGGTCAATGACTTTGTGCTCTCCTCGGAGAAACCGAGCTGATCTCACACAACGGCAGGAAGGGACTCACTGGCCACAGGAAATTAGATCAAGAGGAAGCTGCAGCTGGTGCGGAAGTGGGCGGACAGGAAGTTACCCAAGGAAAATGGGGGCGGGACAATACCCTTCCACACCCAGCCAGTTATTTCCTAAGAGCTTTGTATCTGATAGTGCTCAGCATTCGTGTACTAGGAGCTCATTCAAGGGTTAGAGTGAAGGGAACTCAGTGAAGCCAGTGTTATAAGAAAATGGTCATAATTTCGACTTTTTTCCATCTGCGGTTTGTCGCATGTTGACTTGGTTTTTAAAAAAATTCTGAGAACATCAAGTGGATTACGATTTTTACTGGGATTTCATTAGCGATCGAGCCAAGTTTGACTGGCAGAAGGTAATTTCAGGTGTTTTGTTTATTGTGTTGTATTGTGGAGGGTGGAGGTTTTACAGTTCTTCTGAGAAGAACAATCTTAAACCTTGTCTGTGTTCAATATTAAATCCTTTTTAGTATGACAAGGATTGTCAAGTGGAATCTGTTGAATTAGGCTGAGCCTTTAATATCAGGAAGCCCCATTCACCAGGTGCCTATTGCTGCTGTGGCTATTTATAATCTTTGTTCAGGACAAACCAAATCAGAGTATTCTTGTTCCTTTGGCAAGTAATGGATATTAAATTGGAATCACACTTCAGACATTAAATCAGACCTCCAGCGTGGTGAGGATAGAGCTGGGAATTCTCCAGTATGTGGGTGGATTTTGTGTCTTTTGCCTTGTTCAGGGGTGTATGTGTGCCTATTCCTTTTTCTTGTAGTTGTGGTGGTGGGTCCTGTGCTTGTGCTGGCTGGACTTGTGTGTGTATGTATGTATGTATGTATGTGTATATGTGTGTGTGTGTGTGTGTGGGGGGTTCTGTGCATACAGACTGTGTGGAGCGCTCTCTTTGTTACCTCTCATTAAACACAGGATTCTGTCGAGTCAACACCCCAGGGCCGGCACTCCAATCTGGCCACCGCTTTGTGTTTGCTCATTCTAGACCAGACCTTAACCTTAATATCTTTCAATCAGCAGATACCGTTTGATTCACTCAGCCTGTAAGTATTTCTATGATTGTGCGGTATGCTCTCAATTGAAACGGTAATCTTCCTAAAGTAAGACCTAAACGTTTTTGAAGCATTAAATGCGAATCATCTTTACTGTAAACCTTGCTCAAGGCAGTGTGCTTTTCAGGGCTGCGCGGTAGTGTCTATTTGCTTTTAGCAGAGTTTTATTCCAGTAGGTTTTCCATATCTGCGATGAAGGCACTCTGCACATGGGACTTTAAAATTTGAATTCCCTTTTTCAAAATGTCTTTTCCCCCAGCAAAGTATGCCCTTGAATTTTGGAAGAGTGTCAAAGAAAGACCAGGAGACAAAAGGCAAACACAAACATTGGTCCTCAGAGGTGGAATCAGAGCTGGATCACAACTGAAGATAAGACAACGCTGAGCGCTTTTCACACATTATCTGCAAAATGGTCGGTCAGCCAGGAAGTATTGTTTTCAGACGGTTAATACTCAGAATGAAAGCGGAGGCAGCGTGGTGCTCTGCCCCCCGTGGCCCAGGATCAGCCGTCGTGATGTAAGATAGCATGTGAATCACCCTGGACCACGGCGGCGTGGTGCAGTAGCCCGAGCTGAACTAATTTTCCCTCTTGCTGCCAAGTGCCTGTGAACACTGCACCGGCTGCTAATTGCCTCAGGACGGCGCGACGTGTGCGTCTGTCGCCCGCGGTCCGTCTGTGCGTGGGCGGGCGCACGGGTGCGTTTATCTTTGTGCGTTTGAGCCAAATGGTCGCGCTCTCACTCCTGCGTCTGCGTGGGCATGCGCTCGGGTCAAATAACCGCGTTCAGGCTTCTGCGTGTGCGCGTCTCTCGCCGTTGAGTCACCACGCGCCTCCACGCGGTTCGCTACACCGAGGTTCGCGGGAGGTGAGCCCAGAGTAAACGGGGGTGAGCGTCTGGTCTCTGCTCTCTCTCGCCTCCTCCCCCCTCCCGGAGTTGAGGCGGTCTCCTCTCTCGTTTGTGAGGCGAGGGTGTCCTCATCGTGTCTTTTTCTCTCGAGATGCCCGTGGCAAGGTTTTAAGCGTGAGTGTTTCCCCCCCACCCCTCCACACAGGAGCAGCGCCTGCGCTATCTGAAGCAGCAGGAGAGGCGGCAGCAGCACACGGTGTCCGAGAGCGAGAAGCTGCAGAGGCTGAAGGAGCGCGTGGACAATCAGGAGGCCAAGCTCAAGAAGATCCGGGCCATGAGGGGCCAGGTGGACTACAGCAAGGTCATCAACGGCAACCTGTGTACGTAGAGCCGCCGTCTTACCGTCCGCACGCTGCACTGGAAACACTACCGCTCTGGGTCCATCAGTGGACAATGGAACGGGTTGTTGTTTGATGCGCACAGGTTTAGAAACAATGGTTTCTATCTCTGGCCTGGTCATTTGGTTGCTCATGGGTTTGTGGCTTTTAGGTGTTTTGACTCATTTACATGGTCTCAGGGATATTACACAGGGTGTTTGGGTGTATTCAGATGCTCGCAAAGCTATCCTTTTGTCTGTGGACGCCGTAAATGGCTGAGAGTAATGTTAGTCACACACATTGGATAAAGGTGTGGAAATTAATTGTGTTTAAGCAGTCTTGGTAAACCCCTGCTGTAATCCCCCAAAATACTCGCACAAGATCCCCTTATCATGTTTCAACAAGAAAAGGTTATGGACTGTGTTTTAATTAGAAGCATCTTCAAGACAGTCATCATAGGAGTAAAACAGAAACGGATGCTATCCTATTTCATCAAGCTTGCCAAAAATTTAATTGTGGCGATGATTCATTCCACATTGCTCTTCAAGTTCTATTAATCAACCCGACATTAGTTACCAGATTCGTTTGAAACTTTGAAATGCTTTTTTTCCTTCCTGAATTGCTTAAATAGAATAGCATTACCCTCAGTCGACATCACTCACTGAACATTTTAAGATGAAGATGACATTTTTGTATCATGATCTCACAAATACATGATTGCTTTACCCATCATTCAACGATCATTTCGTGATCTTTGGTTGCCAGCGACCATCATGCTCACTGGTCATAAGGAGACCAGCACCTTTTCCACCCCACGGTCCCACACAGCTGTCCTCTGTCACATGACTGGACCTGGAGGAGGAGAGCGGCTGAGAGAGCGCAGGGTCGGGATTAGCAGCCTGCGCCCAGCGGACCCTGAGCCCTGGCTCTCATCCACATTATCCCTCACAGATGGGAAATGTTTCCTTTCCCTCCCAGCGGGTGGGGCGGCTTTTAACAGCACCTAGGCACGCACGAAGGGTTAATCTGTGTCCCTGCCCCATCTACGCTATCCCTCCGCTCACACACAGGGTAATCCATCACCCCCCCTAAAAAAAAGAAAGGGAGTTATGATTTACACA
The DNA here is from genome assembly GCA_029706075.1 of Aldrovandia affinis. Classification (NCBI taxonomy): domain Eukaryota; kingdom Metazoa; phylum Chordata; class Actinopteri; order Notacanthiformes; family Halosauridae; genus Aldrovandia; species Aldrovandia affinis. The sequence goes on from JAINUG010000021.1 coordinate 1,566,445, forward strand.
CGATACCTGGTGTCTGACTCCACAGATGGTCATGCAGTCTATAGATCAGGGGTGCCTGAGTTCGCCTCTCAGACTACTGGGTGTGCAGGCTTTTGTTCCAGCCCAGCCCTATCACTACATGATTTCATGAATCCCTTCACTAACACACATGATTTCATGCATCCCTTTACTAACACACATGATTTCATGAATCAACTGGTCATCAAGATAATGAGTATTCAAATCAGGTGTGTTAGTGAAGGGCTGGAACAAAAGCCTGCACACCCAGTAAATCTTGTGGACCGAACATGGGCACCCCTGAAATAGATATTAACAAGGTGAGGGACCTAATATAATAATATATGACATTTAGCAGACACCTTTTTGCAAAGCGACTTACGGTAGTGAATGCATGCATGTTTCACTATATGTGGTCCCAATGGGAACCGAACCCACAACATAAGCCTTCAACGCCATGCTCTAGCTACTGAGCCACACAGAAACACTAGAGAGTAGCTAAATGTAGCAGAAAAATGTGTCAAACCTCGCACCCTTGTTGCTTGGTGACTGTGCTCATGGCGCTCTGTGTGGAGGGCTGTGCGTCGCGGCTCACCGGCTTCCCGCGTGTGTGTCCCTCAGCTGCGGAGATCGAGCACATCAACAGCATGTTCCAGGAGAAGCAGCAGGAGCTGCAGACGGCCGTGCTGAAGGTGGACCAGCTCACCCAGCAGCTGGAGGACCTGCGCAGGGGCAAGCTGAACGGCCTGCAGGCGCTGAGCGGACAGGTCACCGGCACGGCTGCGCTCGAGCTGCGCAAGCTCTACCAGGAGCTGCAGGTACAGCTCGCCCGCGCTGCACAGCACCGATCGTGTGAGCACGTCCTGGAGTTTCACGTCTCTTCCATTGTGTGAAGCAGGGCTAGGCAACCCCGGTCCTGGAGTGCCAGAGATGTTTCTGGTTTTTGTTCCAGCCGAGCTTGAATGCACGGGTTGAGCGTATATTTGTAGAGCCTGAATGTACAGAGTCTGAATGGGTGAAACGTTGAGTGCCTCCAGCAAATGCTCAGCCGTGTTCATTAAGCTTAATAATTCATCTAATTACGTAGTTAAAAACTAGAAACTAGGGTTGCCTGCCCCTGATGTAACGTGTAGCGCTGTATAACACTACAAACTGGAGTATTATAGTTGCATAAAGTGTTCAAATTCAGGTACAAGTCTGTCAGCAGAGGACAGAATGTCTGCTATTATACAGCATATTCTGCACCATTCTGCACCCCCCGCCTCCCCAGTCTTACAATCTATTCCTGTATTTATATTATATCAGGGTCATTGCTCCCCAAGATCCAAACATATTAACCGTGGTATACGTATTATGGCCATCTTTCAACCAAGTTCTCTCCTGAAAAATGGCTTGAGAACGAATGCTTCAGGCCCCCCAGCAGCCTGTGCGCGACAGCAGAGTGTGACCCGCTCCCTGTGCCCCTCTCAGATCCGTAACAAGCTGAACCAGGAGCAGAACAGCAAGCTGCAGCAGCACAAGGACCTGCTCAACAAGCGCAACATGGAGGTGACGCTGATGGACAAGCGGATCGGGGAGCTGCGGGAGCGCCTCTATAAGAAAAAAGCTGAGGCACGTCAAAAAGAGAACATCCCTGTAAGGCCAGGAGCGCACAGCACACACACACACCCACTCACTGTCGCTTAAAGCAGGCCGCGCGGTCCTGCTCCCGGTCTGTTCGGCCACCGCCGATAGACATGCGCTTTCCATACGCGTGCAAACGTGGACACATAATATAATGTCATATAATATATGCCATTTAGCAGACGCTTTTATCCACAGCGGCTTACAGTAGTGAATGCATACATTTCTCAGTATGCGTGGTCCCAGTGGGAATTGAACCCACAACCTAAGCGTTGCCAACGCTGTGCTCTACATACTGAGCCACACAGAGCCACATCCAGACATATGGAGATGTGTATTGTTTTTTTTTTTTTTTTTTTTTTTGTGACCTTGAGAGAGGTGGCTTTACTGGCCCGAGTTTGAAATGTGAAGTTTAGGTGGACTCATCGTCCATGTCCTCGGGGGAATTTGGAGAGAGTTTTCAGGGAAGGGCGAGAAGGCTCTAAGCTCCTTCGCTTTGCAGCCCTCCTGTTTTCCTCGTGAGCCCTCCAGTCTCCGGCGCGTCGCTCGCGAAGCCGGGAGACGGCGGCCGCTGAATGGGAGGAAATGAACGGTTGCGAGGCTTTTCCGGGCCTCGCCCCGCCCCGCCCGCCCGCAGCGGCGCGCTCTGAAAGAGACAGCTGGATGAGCGCGTCCTCCCGGCCCTCTTTCAGCCCGAGTGGGCCAGCTGTCAGGATGCCGGTGCCGCTGTGTTTTTATGCGGAACACAAGAGAGAAAGCGTGCCCCCTTCAAATCCCTAATCAGCGTTTTTTTGTGCAGCCGAGGGAAGAGTTTCGTCTGACCTGGCCCTGTCCCTTCCGTTTCTCCCCCCCCCAGCTGAACCGGATCAACGGGACCCCCTCCCCCCAGCCTGCCCCCGGCAGTTCGGGCCGCGTGGCCGCGGTGGGGCCCTACATCCAGGTGCCTGTTCCTGGCCGGCAGGACGGGGTGTACGCCGTGCCCCCGGACCCTCTCAAACCGCAGTCCCTGGGGGTGACCGCCACGATCAACCACGCCCGCTCCAAATCAGGTTAGTCTCAAACCATGCAGATTCCCTATATACCGTCTTACCCTCTTACTCAGCATCTATCTTTACATTTTTCTCTTTTCCTGCCAATCTATCGTCTGCCTATATCTGTCCCCCCAATACCTTTTCACCTAGATGTGCTCCAAGGGTCTTTAGGGATGTACAGAGGTCGGTCCTTAATTGGTGTGGTTATTGCTGTACGCGTTAATTACAAAAATCCCAGCTGAGACATCACTTTACCCTGAAGTTTATTGATATCGATCTAGGTATTGGAAGGGCAGGCAGGAGTATCGGCCCCCTTTATTGCATTTATACCTTACAGTACCTTGTAGAATTGCATGCAAACTTTACCATAAATTGAAATATTTTTTCCCACCTTAAAATGTGATGCATATGCAAATGTGAGTTTGTTAAATGAAAACATTTTTTTAGTTTCATTTAAAAGCACATTGAAATGTATGGTGGCTCTGTTAGGGGGAGCCAGTAAGCAGGCCCCCAGGGATGGTCAACCCCTATCTCTGCCACTCTCTTACCCCATCTCTCTCCTGCTGCCATTTTTGATCCTGTTCAATTGATCATTTCAGTTTTTAAAGTTTTTTCTTCCTCAGATTCCTCCTCTAACCTCTTATCATTTCTTTCCCTTCCTCTCCTTTTTTTCCCCCTTCCCTTTATTGTCTGTTTTGCCTGTCGTCGGTCTTGTGTTCCCTCTGGGCTGGCAGAGACAGAGGGGCGTGGCGTGAGAAAGCCCGCGGGCCCGTGGAAGGTCTCAGATTTAGACATCATAGTGGATCCTCTGTTGCAATCTCCTCCCGGGGCGCCCTTGGGGTCCGACAGTGTGTCGTGTGAGTCTGCAGGTGCAGCAGGAGGAGGGCTCTGAACCTTATCAATAGTAGTGCGCACACGGGGGGCGGGCTCGCTGTACCCCATCTGTAACCCCCCCACACACACACGCACAGCATAGCCCTGTTCCCAACCCTTTTCACACACCTGCGATCACTGGCAGCTGGTGCTGGACACTCCCGTCTACAGAGAAAAAAACACTGTTTGCTAATGGGCATAAAATAGAAAATACCAGGTCAGAGTTAGAACATAAGTTTGCCGTTAGAATTTCTCGCTGAAAGGTATTTCAGCCATCGGGAAAAGCTTGATCGTTCAGATAAAGGTCAGCGTTGTTCAGGCATTTGAGACTTCAAATGAAACGTACTCTGTGGTAAATATCATGTTTAATTCAGCGCAAATGTTTTAGTCTTAAATGGGTATGTTTCAGGGCAGGGTAAGCTGATGACCGAAAATGTTGTTGCAGTTGGGTCAGACGGGAGGCCAGATGGAGGCAGGCTGGCAGGATGTTAGCATTTCTGAATTTAGCCCCTTGTTTCCACAGGCGGCTAGCACAGGCCTTCTCCACGTATTCACTGGTTAGCCTCAGAAACGGACAAGAGAAACCTCATATTTATAGATTTAAAACCATTTTGAGAGCAGAATGCTGAAGGTGCAGTTCTCAGTGGGGGGAGGGAGGGAGGCGCAGTGCGCCGTGATTGTAGGTGTGTGGTTAAAGGTAATGGGTAGTGGACAGCACTGCAAAAGTGTCCTGTTACTGAAAAAAATGTGTGTGCGCGCGTGAGTGCTGTATGTTTGCTTATGCGTGATACAGTGCTCCCAGCTCTACACTGATAAGGCTCACTGTGCTCTCCCAGCCTCTGAATCTCTGATCTCAGCATCAGTCAAATTTGCCTCAGTAAATTTGATTTAGATTCTGCTTATTTTTCCCATGTAATTTAGCTTCATTCAGCAAACATTCCTATTAACAAATAGCAATGGTAGAATATTCATCTTCATTTTGCTTCGGTATACAGAAATGGTGATATGAAATGAAAGTGATGGCGGGTAATAGTTGATTGAGTATAGTGAATAATCCATAGTCATCTGGGATATATATTTTTTTAATGTAACTGTCTGTGCTTTCATTACTTACAATAATTACAATATGCATTTAGCTGAAAAATATGTATTTTTACATTTCCTTTTGTAACCTAAAACTTTGTAAATGTGTTTCCAACATATTTCTATAATCATCTGAAAATATTATCTCGAAAACGCATAACTGTGCCACGCACAGAACCTGCAATGTGCATCCAACTGCATAATCTCAAATCAATATAGGACTGGAGATATGGAATGCTAATGGGGACCCAGCTATTCTTAGCCCGTTGTTGTCCTTCTGATGATTCATTCTAATTAATGCCGCTGTATTCGCCGGCATTTGAGTCGGGTGCAAAATTGTGTGTTCTCAACCAGCCCGAAATGTAGTCTGCCAAAGAGAAGCCCGTTAGCTTATGGGAACAATCCAATTATATACATATACATATACATATGGCATTTAGCAGACGCTTTTATCCAAAGTGACTTACAGCAGTGAATGCATACATTTTTCAGCATATGTGGTCCCAGTGGGAGTTGAACCCACAGCCTCAGCGCTGCCAACGCCACGCTCTACCTACCGAGCCACACAGAACCACACAGTTAAAAGAAGTTTGCAGCGAGCAGGCAGTGGAAAAATCCTGTTCCTTTACAGAGCCCTTGTTTATCGTCGGCCGGAGCTGTGCTGTTGGTGTTGCGCTCTGCCTTGCTTCCGCTGATTGTTTGCGGGCCCCTCAGCGCCTCTTGCCCCTGTCCCGTCCCCGCCTCCTCCCCCGCGGAGGGGGGCACGGGAGGATGCGTCGGGGGCAGGAACGGGACAATGGGCCCCCTCTCCACTGCCGCACTCCACCGCCCGCGCTTGTCACTTATCACTCGCTGCCGTTTCATTAGCGGGGCCGGCGGCCAGCGTTGGCATCATAAAGTCGGCCCTCTCTCGCAGCTCAGGAGATAGCGGTCTCTCATTGCATTTTCTGCTCCGCCGGGCAGCTTGTCAGCCACTGTCGCAATGAAAAGCACTTCATGGGCTTTTCAGCGCGAGCCCATTTTCTGAACCTTAGCTCATCGCACGCGCACATGCACGGCCACACCCCCACTGCCTCCATTTTGTCCTCTCTCCTCCCCAGATAGAGGGGCTGATGGGATAGCGGGTATACTCGGGCTCCTGGGGCCTGGTTGTGTGTAAAGTGCAGCGCGGAGCAGTGGAGAGTGGTGATGTAATGCCCTGAGGCGACGAGCGTGCGGCGATCGGGGCCGCTGAGGCGTGAGGGGCATCGCTCTGACGAGGCCACGTCACCGGCTGTCACCAGAGGGGAGGGGGCGGCCCGTTTTAGGCTCGGATAGCGCCGACGCGGTGGACCTTTTCTCAAAGGCTGCGGAAGAGGGGGCTAGGCTGGAGAGAGAGAGAGGGGACTGATGGGCTGTGTTTTGCGGTGTAATCACAAGCCTTCTCGGCGCGCTCTCTCGATAAAAATGTGTTTATGGCTTCAAAGTCCAAAAGTGCAGGTGCAATAAAGGCAACGCCTCCCGATAGCAGAGGCTGAGACAGCTGTTTTTTCTTACATTTGATTTTATTTTCTGCGCAATCACAATCAATCACTTATCCCAGAGCCTGCAAACTGCAGCCTAATTGCCTTCTCTAATGAAATGGCCTGGTTGGAGACAGCTTGCCATTGTGGGTTTTATTGGGAAGCCGTGTCCTCTCCTTAGCTCGCTTACTCTCTGTGCTTCTCTCCCCCTCCTCGTCCCTCAGCCAATGATGCCAACTGGCCCACGCTCAGCAAGGGCACGACCTCGCTAAAGCCCCCTGACTGGAAGGATGCCAATATGGACTCAGCGGGCAGACTCGTTCCCCCAGGCACCCCCACTCTTACACATGCTGACAAGGTAAGGCTGCAGCCACCTCCCCTCCCCACACAATGGCGCTTATCCTCCTGTACTCTCTTCTCAACTGATCTTACCATGTATTAATGCACGTCTTGTAAGCTGCTCTGGATAAGAGCGTCCGCTAAATGCCAAAAATTTAAATATAAAAAATGTAGACTCTTCCTCCTCTGTTCCCTCTCTCTTTTCATCTCCCCTTCTTTACACCTCCCTAACCTACATTTGTCCCGTACTTCACTTAAAATGCTGATGTTTTGTGTATTGGGATTCTCAGTGCAGTGTCTGTGTGTGTCTCTGTAGGGCCTGGACTCCAGTAAGCTGACCGGGTCAGTGCCTGCTCTGTTGAAGCCACTGCCCCCCAGCTATGGTACCTACCCCAGCATGGGGCTACTGTCCTCAGCCAGCTCCACCAGCTCCCTGGAGCGCCGTAAAGACAGCCTGCCCCGGCCCAATGCGGCCAACCAGGCCTGGCAGAGGATGGCGCCGCCCCTCGGCTCCTCCTCCCAGCAGATCCAGCAGCGCATCTCGGTCCCCCCCAGCCCCACCTTCCAGCCCAGCTCCCCCCTCTTTTCCCCCGGGGAGAGGCCAGACCCCCCGCTGGCCGTGGCCGTACGGCCGTACATCCCGGACAAGGGCTCGCGGCCTCAGTCCCCAGAAAAGGCCCTCCCACCATGAACTCCAGCTCCATATACCACATGTACCTTCAGCAGGCCGCGCCCAAGAACTACCCGCTCAACAGCAAGTCCACTGTCAAAGCAGGTAACCGCAGCGCTTCAGTACTGGACAGCCAGGGGAGAAGGGAGAGGGTGCACTTGCCTTATCTAGGTATACCTTATCAGATACCTTATAGGGTACCTACTCTATAGGATGCCTTATCGCTGGTGTAAAACTGCAGAAGGACATGATGTTAAATGCACATGTCACATGTAGAACTTGTAAATGACTTGTAATGATTTGTAATTTAGTAGAATTACATGATATCACTTTCCTTGTGTTTTACCTATTTTTTTTCCTTTCTACCTAGTAACAATAAATCTTTTTCTTCCCCATATTTGTCAGTCTTGACAGTCTAAGTGTAACATGCCATCCATACTTGCGTAATGGCTCACCGTGGCAAACATGTTTCTCTCTCCCCCTGTGCTCTGTGTAGTCTACGGGAAGCCAATCCTGCCCTCCAGCTCCGCGTCACCCTCTCCGCTGCCCTTCCTGCACAGCCCGCTGGTCCCTAGTGTCCAGGTCTCCGGTGAAGATGTGGTGGACAGGGAGGCGGACCCTGAGAGCGCCCCCCCAGGGCCCGCGGAGGCCCCGCCCAACGTGGAGCACATCCCCCGGCCGCTGAGCCCCACCAAGCTGACGCCCATGGTGCACTCGCCCATGCGTTACCAGAGCGACGTCGACCTGGAGATCCTGCGCAAGAAGCTGGCCAACGCGCCCCGCCCGCTCAAAAAGCGCAGCTCCATCACGGAGCCCGAGGGCCCCGCCGGGCCCAACATCCAGAAGCTTCTGTACCAGCGCTTCAACACCCTGGCAGGGGGCATGGAGACCGGGGGCGGGGTCGGCACGCCCTTCTACCAGCCCGCCAACCCCCCCGACTACATGGGAGGAGTCCTGGCCGATATGGACAACGGCAACACCGCCAACGCCAACCTGCCCGAGACCCCCATCCTACCCGTGCCCCCAGCCGAGCTCCCCGCCCCCGACTCCCCGCCTGTCCCCGCCCCCTCCTCCGACGCTAACGACAACGAGCTTCCCCACCGCCCACCGAGGAGCTGACCCCCGCGCAGCCCCTCCTGCCCCCGGACACGGCCGAGGACGACAACAACAATAACCTCGCCGGGCCCACCGACACAATGCCAGAGGACAGCTCTCCCAAGGAGGCGGGGACATCTCCCCAACCTGCCACGCCCATCAGTGAGTCTGTCACGCCCACCTTGAGCAAGATGCTCGCATTCCTCCACAGACGCCAGGGCTCAGCGATACACCCAGATGAGCAAAAGATATTAGAGCAGGAGTGCGTTGAAAGGACCGTAACAAAATCATTCGGGTGGTGGAATTAAATTCTGCTTGGCTTTGTCAGTACCGTTGAGAAAAAGTGAATGTACTATGGTAATTTCTTGGTCATGCACTCAGCAGGGCTCAGTTACTCAGTGAGGAATTGATTGCACTAATTAACAGACTGACGGTGGACGCTGTTGAAATATGCATGCAGTGCTGTTTCCAGACCCGTCTGACCTCCCTTGCCTCCATCATTGCAGGTGAAACGCACCAACCTGAAGAAGCCCAACTCGGAGCGGACGGGTCACGGTCTGCGGGTGAAGTTCAACCCCCTGGCCCTGCTGCTGGACGCCTCCCTGGAGGGCGAGTTTGACCTGGTGCAGAGGATCATTTACGAGGTACTGCATTGGGCCTGGACCCGTCAGGGCCTCTCAGGCCTCCACAGCTTTGTGACCAATGTCTCTTTAGTTCCTGTTGTTCTAATGCCAGCCGCTGTGCTCCTCTAAGGTGGAGAACCCCAGCACTCCCAACGACGAGGGCATCACGCCCCTGCACAATGCTGTCTGCGCTGGCCACCACCACATCGTCAAGTTCCTGCTGGACTTCGGGGTCAACGTTAACGCTGCAGACAGCGATGGATGGTAAGGGCCCGGCCACGCGTCCTTCAGTCCTGCTAAACCCCAGCAGTGACATCAACCTGAAATGCTACATAGATGCAGGAATTTAAGTAAATGATTAACATGGATCTGTGTCCTCTGTTGAGGTACACTTCTTATTCTGGGCTGTGAGGGCAGTAGTATGAAAGTCCCATCACTGAACTGCATTGCTGGAAGCAGTATGCTTTGTCTTTGTCACTCAGACATCTTAAAATGCAGCTACCATATTGGTGTGATCTGCATCTGAAAAAACGTTTTAAATAGTCTGTAAGAGTTTAATTTTCAGGTATGAGAAAGAAGTAAAAAGTTTTCACTATGCATTCATGTACAGATAACTGCCAAAATAAAAGCAACACTTTGGTAATCTGGGGGTGACACTCAGACGGCCCTGGCCCTAGCTAGAGGGTAGGGGGGGGGAGGGGGAGGGTAAAGAGGAGGGGAAAGGCCTTGGGCCTCCCTCCAGCATTGGCTGTGACACTGTACCCCGATGGACACTCGCGGTACTGCACCCGTTTAAAGGATCCCTCATTTACTCCACTTTACTTTGGCAGTTACCTGTGTGTATACATGCAGTGCGTAGATCCATGGATCCAGCTGAGTGAGCTCTGTTTGTCATGTGACCCAGGACGCCCCTGCACTGCGCCGCCTCCTGTAACAGCGTGCACCTGTGCAAGCTGCTGGTGGAGTCGGGCGCCGCCATCTTCGCCACCACCATCAGCGACGTGGAGACGGCGGCGGACAAGTGCGAGGAGATGGAGGAGGGCTACGTCCAGTGTTCACAGTTCCTCTACGGTGAGTGGCGCTGGGGCGAAGAGCGGCGGCGCGAGGAAGAGGACTGTAATATAATATAATATACGCCATTTAGCAGACGCTTTTATCCAAAGCGACTTACAGTAGTGAATGCATACATTTTCAGTATATGTGGTCCCAGTGGGGATTGAACCCACAACCTAAGCGTTGCCAACGCTGTGTTCTACCAACTGAGCCACAGAGAACCACTACGGTGTGGCGGGGCTCTCTGTGACAGCCTCCCTTCTCCCTTTCTCCTCCCCCTCAGGCGTGCAGGAGAAGCTGGGAGTGATGAACAAGGGCACCGTGTACGGGCTGTGGGACTTCGAGTCACAGACCGCGGACGAGCTGTCCTTCAAAGAGGGAGACGCCATCACCGTTGTGCGGCGTAAGGACGACAGCGAGACGGAGTGGTGGTGGGCCCGGCTCAACGACAAAGAGGGCTACGTACCACGCAACCTAGTGGGGGTGAGTCTGCCCACTGAGTCTGCCTCCGATCACATTTACAAGAGCAAATACACTGCGTAGTCACAGCACGAGCAAAGCAGGGAATGGAAAAGATTGATTTTTAATCTTCATCGTGCAGAAAGGCAGTCATTCCACAACCGGTTCCATATATCGCCCGAATGGTAAAAATCATTCGGTTCTCATATTTTACTGAATTCATTACTCGGGCACGAAAAACTCCTATTGATCACATGGTGTATTTGTATCACATCGTGTATGGTCGAATGGTTTGCACTGCATGCATGGACATTTCTGAATTTTTCACACATTTATGTGTTATGTGCAGTTTTTTTCATCTGTTTAATACAGCTATATTGTCTTGACAATTTACTGCCAGTCAGTCACATGAATTTGTTGTGAAGTAATAAACGCCTTTCAGTATATTATTATCATTGCCGGTATGAGTAGAAGTAGTGCATTTTTGCTAGCTTTGTATATAGCGGTTATTTGAACAGAAAGGTAATAAAGGGTTAAAAAAGTTAACCGAATATGTGAAGTATACCAGGCTATTTTGTTTTGGACATCCTAATTACCATTGCTATAGATAAAGCTGCAGTAGGCAACATTTTTTATTAAAATGTCGCTATGATAAATTGGTAGCGATCAGAGCAAGCTCCTATGAGAGAAATGCAGTGCTCCCAACCATGTTTATGCTACTAAAATGAAGCTCTTACAATGTTAAACAATTTCTTTAAAATTATTTTACTAATGTGTGAGCATGCTAAATGACCACTGTCATTGATTCCAGAGCTGAGGAACTATATAACTCACGGCAGGTAACGACAATGATAAAGTGTAGTTTTATTGCATATTTGCTCAACTGGTCACTAAGACTGGTCATTTTACCTGGACGGATGGATGCAGATGGATTTTTAAACACAACAGTGGTGGTTTGTCTTCGATTGGACTGTTTTTGCAATTCGCATCCATTGCCACAAGTGTGTATTATAACACACTGCCACTTTAATAAGTAGGAGCCTTAATACACTTAAATAACTGGCAGAAAGTCTAGTCATTAGACTGCTTTTACAAGATTATGTAAATTATCTGTCACTCAAACTCACACCAGGAAGGTTGAAGCTTCGGAACGCTGCAGACGTAGAGATTGGAGAGTGTTGAGAGAGGGTGTTGGCCTTTCACGCTTTAAGCAACAATCATGAATAAATAAACAAATCTGTTGTCTGATGTCCGTCACACATCAGTCCTGAAGGTAGAGCAATTCATATTTACTTCCTTAAACTAGACATTAACTGGGACGCTACTATAATGTGACAAGGCAGTGCCCCCTGCTGCTGAGCTTGAGCCAGTGCAGCCAGTGGCAGACGTTAACTGGTTACCGTGTGTGCCTATGTCCCTGCAGCTGTACCCCAGGATCAAGCCCCGTCAGCGCTCCCTGGCATAACTCCCCCAGCGGCCTGCAGAGTGGGCGGCATTGGTTCCTCTAATTGGGTGTAAAACTGGACCCTGTGGGCGATGACTGGACCATGGCACCGCCCCTTTCAGCATCGGCGCCACCCCCGAGCAGGAGGAGAACGGGTTACGTGGGGCGGCAGTGTGGGTTTAATGGACAAGTAGACCACGCCCGCACAGCGACCTGGACTCAGGCAGACTCCAGAGGCTGAGGCTCTCAGCGTTGTCGTGTCTGGTTCATCTCAGATCTGTTACGTTTTCATTTCAAGGCTGAAACACACTTCTAATGGAAAAATACAACATTACTCACCCATCAGTTTTTTTTTTTTTTTTTTTTTTTTTTTTAACCCCGCCCCTTTACATTCAAGGAACTTGGTTCTATTCTTTCCCCCGCCATGTTTGTTTTTCTCTCGATTGTGTCAGAGAGGGGACGTGAATGTGATGAGTGAAGAGGAGAGGAAGTGAGGCGCTCTGTGCACGGGCACAGGGCAGGGTTCGAGTCAGTGTTTGCCGTCGTGACGTGTGACGAAGGAAGCCCTGGAGACTCATTTCCCGTCGCCAAGGACGGGAGAAAGGACCCAGGGTTTCCTTCACAGCCAGAGGAGAAAAAGGAAGAAACGAAGGTGGTTTTAGGAGACTGAGGCTGGCGGAGCCACGAAGACAGTTTAGGACGTGTAGTGCGGTATTAGAGAAGTGCAGTGTAGGTGTTTATCGATTGGAATGACACAGTCTTGGAGACGAGGAGGAGTGTGCGGAAAGGAGTGAGAGTGCTGAGGAAGTAGGTAGATTTTGTGCCAGAGGGGCAGCCTGTTCCTTACAAGGCCACAGTCAGGGGAGCAATGCAATAACTATTTAACTACAGCTTTGTGCGAGAGAACAGAGCACTTCGAAAACCCGCTAAATGTAAATGCTTTTCGTTTAAAGCAAAGACTTTTAAGGAGACCCCTCCATCAAAGTCTACATTCACGCATCGTTTTACAGTCGGAACGGAATTCCTATGTTGCATAACAGCCAATCACTTTTCCCCATGTTTTAAGTGTTGTGTCATTTTAACCCATCCAAGCCAATGCTGTAAAGAGCTTGACCACTGCATATATCTGTAAATACTGTGGCGAGAACAAGTGAAGAGATGTTTGACTTTCTGCTGTATCGAGCATCACTGCGGGTTCTGTATAGCGTACAGACACACTACTCACGCAACATGGTATGTAAATGTGCACAATAAAACAATGCCCCGGCATGAGATAAAAGTGTAATTTTTTCTGTGTATGTTAAGCTGTTTATCTGTGTGTGTGTGTGTGTGTGTGTGTGTGTGTGTGTGTGTGTGTGTGTGTGTGTGTGTGTGTGTGTGTGTGTGTGTGTGTGTGTGTGTGTGTTGCACATCTTTAGAACATACAGTAAATCTGCAATGAGCAGTCAACAACAATCTTCCGATTACATTGTCTGAGTAATCTCAATTCGTAAATGCATGATTTACATGTGCAATTGCATGTGGAGTCATAGCATAGTGCTGATGGCTGTTGACACAGCAGCATTCGCAATAATGTGTCTCTAGTAACGGAACAGCATATCAGCTGGTGTTTTATTTAATGTATTTTTGTTTTAAACTAAGAACTAGAATGAATAAGAAAAGCCAGGTTAATACACTGCATGAAAGTAATTAGGATTGGTATCTCAAATTAATTATTACCATTGATTGAAATTGACACTAAATGACTTGTACTGTACAGTAACTGCATTTACAGAATCAAAGTTATTTGCATCCCTGTTACATATTGTAGTAGAGCAACCATTAGAGGCACAGCAGTTTTCAACTGAACTACAGGCTCCAAAAACAGTGCCTTAATCTTAAAAGGTACAGGTGACTGCCAAAATAAAGGAAACACCAAGATAAAATGTCTGACTAGGGTGTTAGGCCAGCATGAACTGCCTGAACAGCTTCAATGCAGCTTGGCATAGATTCTACAAGTGTCTGGAACTATTGGAGGGATGCAACACCATTCTTCAACAAGAAATTCCATCAGTTGGTGTTTTGTAGATGCTGGTGGAAAACATTGTCTCAGGCACCATTCCAAAATCTTACATGTGTGTTCAATTGGGTTGAGATCTGGTAGCTAAGACAGCCATGGCATATGGTTTACATTGTTTTAATGCTCATCAAATGATTCAGTTACACTTGTGCCCTGTGCTGTGGATGGGGTATTGTCATCCTGGAAGAGAGCATTCCTGTCAGGATAGAAATGCTTCACCACAGAATGAAGGTGATCATTCAGAATAGCTTTGTATTTATTGGTGTTGACCTTGCCCTCTAAGGGGTTGAGTGGATGTAAACCATGCCAGGAAAATTGAGCTCAAACCATAACAGAACCACCAGAACCCTTCATCGTGGCAAACAAGCACTCGGGCCTGTTGGTTTCTTTTACCGTGCACCACACATGCACTCGTCCGCTGGTTGACAACAGGGTGAACAACAGAGCTGCTAAAACCCATAATTTACTCAACTGTTTCCTTTATTCTGTCAGTTACCTTATGCCCTTAAGTTAAAAAAGAAACAGGTTAAAATTAGAGGCTATAAATCATGAGCACAGTGTGTTCATCATACTGTCCTTTTCCAGAAGGCACTATGGCACATACACTTCATGTTGTCACTAACACCAGAGGGGGTGGTGCTGTATGTGTTACACCAACTGTTGGGAAGATGGTGACTTTCCTGGCACAGTATGCGTGCTGCCACAGGGAGAGGAGCAATACAGCGCTGAAGCAACGAAACTCTTCTGTGACCCAAGTTTTGCTGCCAATGTCCTCAAATACCACAGAGTATAGAGTGGATGTATGCAGTAAAAAACAGTGCTGGAATATAATATCAATAAGATTGCTGTACGCCCATTGGCTGTTCTCTTCGGTAATGACTGATGATGTGATTACTGAACCCATACTGATATCTTAATATAAATATTTGTTTTATTTATAGGAAACATTAACATGACTTTTTAACCAGTGGCATGATGATCAATAATTCTCCAAAATTCCAGTCGTGGAAATAAATGAACAGCAACAAGTGAAGTGGGGCCTCTATGAGGCCTCTGTTTAGACATTTCAGTTACACAGAATGTTTTCTTTAAAAATGGTGTGCAATTGTAATATTTGTTGAATTGTAGTTTGATTTCTTTGTACTCCTGTTTTTGATGTATTTTACAATAGCAACTATAATACTGTCAGTTTTAATATGCTCCATGAAGTGCTGTCTGCATACTCAAATGTACTGACACGTACTGACGTATCTCTGTTTCTGCATTTCCACTCAAGTCTCAAGCAAAGCCGAACGAGCCTAAAATAAAAATCCCAAAACCAGCTAGCTATTTAAATGTGCAAAACAGGATTATTCTGTTGTATTTTCTCAATGGTGTACATTGCCTTAATATGAACGGATAAAAATAATAATTCGAGTGGCAAATTTTCACGGAATTATCAATAGGTTACATATTGATTTGTGTCCATTTGATTTTGTATGCGATTTCGTAAGTTGCCCAATGAACGTAATTAAACTTTGAACCGGTGGTGTGTCAGTACCAGTACTGGCTATTTGCACCATTTTTCTGGCGTTTACGCAACAGACGATAGGTGACGCCTTGCTTGACATCAGTTACAAGAGGGTGAGTAACTTATATAGGTAAAAATAGCTACGAGTTCCAGAGACTGGGTAGTGCAACTATACTAACTGTAAATACTTACTGTAAATGGGTCGCAGTTGTTGAGAAATATGCACACCTGCTCCTGCTGGATATCCACTCGCACGTGAAACCTTACAGCACAGCAAGCCTGCTTGCCAGTCACCCAGCTATGTATGACATAATTAAAATAAAACGTTGGTGCCTGTGTACGTTTCACTAACAGTACACGGCAATGCCACGTTCTGTCAATTAACCTCCAATTTATTACAGGAGCCATGTCGAATTCAGAACACTTTCATGTAAATACTCCACTCCTGGAGAGTCTGGACATGTCTAAAAGGATTGGTACTTCTGTTTACATGAAGATGGACAATGCCCAACCTTCCGGCTCTTTCAAAATTCGAGGGATAGGACACCTGTGCCAGAAGGTGAGTTTGTCCATACCCAAAGTTCCTCCTAGCGTGCCTAACGTCAGCTAGCCAAATAGTTACCTAGCTACGCGAAAGCGCTTTCAGCATAAGTGACTATATTGAGCAATGTTAGCTACATGGGCAATTCAAACAAGCAGGTGTTCTATCGACATTTTTACAGACTACTAAACAAATTTGTCAATTAATTAGTAGAAGCAGGTTTAAAACACACTTAAAACATAAAAGCATCAGTAAAATGGCTGTCTGTTCAGTATTTCCAAAACTGTTTGGTGATATAGCGCTCTCTGTTGTGCGCATGGCGTACACACGGCCTGTAATATGCAATATCGTCGAGTACCCTGCGCCCCCACGTGGACATGCGGAGCGAAAGAAAATAAATCAGTGCTGCCCTTTTCCAGTACTGGATTGGCACAGTTTCCATAGCTTAGACAAAGATATACAATGCAATGGAACGTTTAGTCTTGTAACCAATTTGTAGCAATAGTGTTCAGACTTCTATTGACATGGTATTAATCAGGATTTTACCAGTCAATGTAATATGTTAGTTGGAAGATCAATCAATCAATTAATCAATCAATCTTTATTTTTGTATAGCGCCATTTACAAACAGGTTGTCACACAGCACTTCACAATTGGCATTTTCCAGAGGGAATAAAAAACCAGAAAACCATTAGAACCAATGTGGGAAACTGGAAAATTATTCCCTGACCCCTTAAAAGGCAGTCGAGATGAACTCCTGGAAAAAGGTGGGATACAGAGAAAAACAAATAGTCCTTGAGGCTCATGAGGCTTAACAGACCACCGGAAGGGCATTCTTCAGCATCCTAAGTGTAGAGGTGGGGTGGACCTCATCCATCCAGATACCATACCAGGGCAGGGCGAGAAGCCGGGGAGAAAAGAGGAAAGGTGCAATTATGACTATGATAAATATCACACCGGATCAGGGGAAAGAGTAGAGTGATAACACTTTTGCACCAGCAGAAGTAATCTAAGATAACAGAAGATGTGTGAGCAGGACATTACAGTACTCTGTTTAGGCATCTGCTTCAGAAAGTCAATCAAAAAAGACAATCATTTGGATGGGTGATAAAGAATACAATTTGGACCTGATTGAGGAAAACCTAACGTAATGAAAGTAAAAGTTATTTAAACAATGAAAAAATAACATTAGACTAATATTAAAAATCAAACCATTTCCAGGGTTTAATTTTGTTCTCTTTCAGACTGGGAGGATATGTTGGGATCTGGTTAGGCAGATGGAATGTACCCATCAAAATACAGTTGTCAGCTTGATGTTCTGAGGCTCCAAAGGAACGGAATAGTAGTAGTGCAAGTAGTAGAACAATAATATTCAACCTCAAATATGTTGTATCTCCCCTTTTGTCTGTAGGTTGCAGGTCCTGGGTCCAAAGGTGTTGTCTGTGCATCAGGTATGATTATAGAGTTCATTAAATGGAAGCCCATGTTTATTTCTTTATTATATCACGATGACTGTACTTTTCATTGTATGCAGGTGGCAATGCTGGTATGGCAACGGCCTATGTGGCAAGGAAACTCAATATCCCTGCAATCATCATTGTGCCTTCCTCCACCCCTGAGCTGGTGATCCACAAGCTAAAGAGCCAGGGAGCTACAGTGAGCGTGGTGGGCAAGGTAAGGAGGTCAGTTTCTTTCGATGAGCCATAAGTGACAAAAATACGGACAGGAAACCATCCATCCATCCAATCCAGTTTTCTGGTCAGGGTAAACCTGCAGCCATAAGTGACAAAAATACGGACAGGAAACTGTTAAAAGTCTTGTCTTTTGTGGGAGGAAGAAACGCACGGGAGAACATGCAAAGGAAGGCAGACGGCAACTCCACCACCGTGCCGCCGGAGGTCAAAAGTCTTGTCTTTTTAAGAAACGCACAGGCGTGCATGCTCTGATTTCCACCCCTGAGTCTGACTCTGTTCTCTGCAGGTGTGGGATGACGCCAATGCTGAGGCTCTGCTCTTGGCCCAGACCCAGGGCCTCACCTATGTCCCGCCGTTTGACCATCCTCTACTCTGGTGAGCCGTGGAGTCAAATTCCAAAACCTCCATCGGGGCTGTTCGTACACACGCACAGCCCAAACCACAATCAGGTCACAGGTCTTAAGTTGTCTGTGTCATGTTATTGGTTGCAGTCCAAACGGCTCCCTTGGTACGATGGTCAGGAGTGACACGCTCACCCTCGTAAAAGGCCTTTCCAGTCCACAGGCACGTTATTGTACCCTCTGAGGCACCTTCTATGAAGCATAAAACTTTGGGCCAGTTCCAAACACATCCCTTAAGCCCTAAGCGCTCCTTTTGCGAGTACCAGTGGACATGCCCCCAATTTCCCAATCCTTAGCTAGTGAAGTGAGGTGGCTCAGGGTCAGTCTTCAAATACGCCCTCAGTGCAGGGAAAGATATAGTGACTTTTGGGAAGGGATAAAGCCGCAAACCACCAAGACACACCACATGAGAGGTTACAGCCATGTGCAAATTCAATCTGCTATATAAATCAACTGAATTAATGACAAATGATTGTGGATAATAAATGAAAATGCACATTTTCACTTGCAATACATTTTCGTGTATTCTCTAGTAAACAGGCCAAGCACTGGTACAAGATATTTAATCCATGTTTATTAGGCTACCAATGAATACTATAATATATCATGTAATATAATAATAAATTAGTGCATTAAAACATTCTATCATCAAAACCACAGTACTTAAGCACTTTAGGAAACCTAATGTGGTTGCACCAGTTTACAGTAAAAGTGAGAGTATTGGCTTGCCCTGGTGTTGATTTTAAGTTGTGTTCCACATCAGCCCCTCTTTATAGCCTCTGTGTCCCCTTGCTCTCATAAGCCCTGGAGTCCTGGAGTGGTTGGTGATGTCACACGACTTCACGTGGAGTGATCACTCACTGGGGCTTTAGGGCTTAAAGGATGACTTTGGAGTCCAGCCATCGTACACTTTCAAGAGGTTTTTTAATTTTGTTCTCCTTCACAATGATTTAAGAAATGACATCATTGAAACAGATGTCAGCCTCTTCCACTGGATTTCAGAGGGATTGAGACATTTGTTTTTACATAAGAATGAATGATCGTATGAAAATTAACATTGCATATCAGAAATAATGACACACTCACATGTATTTTAGCAATGGTCATATTGATACTACTTTTATGTTTGATACTTTGAGCGTTTGCCACATGTTTTATTGTTGTTTATTCGCCTTTTAAACTTTGATGGCGTAGATTTGGTGATTTTAATATGCTAATGCACTGACCATTGATACTGAAGTGAACTTCACAGGTGACACCTTTTTCATTCTTGTTCCTTTATGAATTATTTGAATTGTAGCTGTCACACCACCAACATTCAACCCCTCCCTCACACACTAGAACTTCCCTCACAGACCGACAGAACATGCAGAATATGCTGTATGAACGGTACAAGTTTTAACATGCAGTGCTCAATTATAGATGCCTATTAACTGTAACAAATGTGTCTCATGTTGCACATTCCAGAGGGGCAGTGAAACAGCATCTTGATAATCTCATAATGATCTTATAATCTTGCAAATCTTGGTTACAGATATTTGATATAACAGAATTCCTTTAAATATGCATTATGTTTTTTTAATAGTTTCATTGCAATGGATTTCAGAGTAGGTGTTTACATTTGTGGTCAATCTGATATGATGAATATGGATTTATAATGAAGGATAGGAACAAATGAGGCAGTGTGTAAGAACTCAGTAAAGCAGTGAGCACAATGTGGGTGTGTGTGTGTGTGTGTGTGATATTGCAAATCATGTGTGCAGAAAAATGTGATGTTGAAAAACGTATAAACAATGGTTTCTGTAGTCATTTCCAGCTGTAAATAACATCCATTTTGCTGTCAGGCAGGGGCATGCCAGCATCATAAGGGAAATCAAGGCCTGTCTTCTGACCAAGCCTGGGGCTGTGGTTGTAGCAGTGGGGGGAGGAGGGCTGCTCTGTGGGGTGGTGGAGGGACTTAAGGAGGTGGGCTGGGGCGATGTGCCCATCGTTACCATGGAGACCAGAGGTGCGGACTGCCTGAATGCATCAATGAACGCAGGAAAGCTAGTCACCCTGCCAGACATCACTAGGTGAGAAAAATATTTTTTTTAATGAAGGTTAATCTACTGCTTGCATGGATGAAAGATGCACAGGAACATCAGGCGCTAACATCACATATGCATTCGGCAGTGAGGCCAAAACTCTGGGGGCGAAAACTGCGTGCAGCCAGGCCTTTGAGTACAGTAAGGAGGGCAACATCATCTCAGAGGTTGTGATGGACAGTGAGGCCCTGCAGGCTATTGAACTCTTCCTGGGTGAGTCCCTACTGCCAGTAGTTTCATCTCTGCTATATTTCTCTTCAATCTCTCAAAATAATGCATTCCTTTACCAGGACACAAAACACGAGCAATAAGGAAATTAAGAGAAGAATCCTTCTTAGGGTAACACAGGCGATAATCCTAGGTTGGATATTATTACTGTATAAATAATTGCTTATCGCTAAGACAGAATGTGCACTGACCTCTACTGTGCAAACACATACTAATAATTATAATATATCATTTTACTGTCCAAACATGGTTTTAAAATGAAAATACATTATAATGGTAATTTATAAAGATATATTATCATTATTACTGTGTGTTTGTACAGATACAGTAGAAGTCAGTCCCTTTGGATATAAATATATATACCTGATATATATCCTGATAAAATGAACACAAAAGTAAAGTGAGAACATAATTTTGATGTTCAATATATTTCTAGTCGCAACACATTAGATTCCCTATATTATTTTCCCCAAATTTTCAACTCAGTATTTTGTTGTCAACATTTCTATTGCCACTCTGTTATTGTAATACTGTTCCATATGCATTTAACAAATTACTTTATGATAATTATGATGATATTCAATAATATACTATCTAAAAATATATTATTCAAAATGTATATTCACATGAATTACAAGCATTTGTTCTAAACTTCAGCTGAATAACCTCTTGCCCAAAACTATACATAGGCCCACTATTTCATCATGATGCCTGGATTCAAATACAGATCCACGCCCTGTGTGGAGCCAGTGCCTTCTTGAAGCTCCAAAATAGTTGGTCATTCATTCCCCAACTTGTGAAAGTAATAAATGGGGCCTGCCCTTTTTTAATAATGGCAAAAATGTGAATCTTCAAGTTCATGTTATTGTTATATTTTTGTGGGGTAAACATAGAAGCACTGGTATTAAAACACGAGGTGATCACACCCTGCAAAGGTCAGCTTTTAAACCATTTTTAGGCTAGTAATTTGGCCTTTATGCCTTATGTAAGCATCAGGAAATGCTGCTGAAAGGGCCCTGCTATTACCCACTTTGAACAGCCTGTTCATGAGCTGTGGCCAGTTTAGTGGATTACACATGGCAAATCCCACCCCAGAAAAGTGATGAAAACCCTTTCATCATAACAGCAGGCCCATGACGTGACTATCCTCAAAGACTTGGAATATGCCTTTATGAGACTATTCAGAAATAACTTTTTGGGGGATAATGTCTAATCTACTAATGAATGAACTTGTGTACCCCCTAGCCGATTGTTGGATATATAATGTGCACCCATCACTCACTAAATCGCATGACATGAAAAGAGTAGAAGACAAAAACAATGAGATTAATATACTATCTTTAGTAACATGGTTAACAGCTACCGTTTATCCCCATGTCTGCGCAGATGAGGAGCGGGTGCTGGTGGAGCTGGCGTGTGGCGCTGCGTTAGCTGCAGTGTACAGCGGTGTGATCCAACGGCTGCAGGAGGAGGGCCGTCTGCCCCGCCCGCTGGGCCCCCTGGTGGTGGTTGTGTGCGGTGGCAGCAGCATCAGCCTGCCCCAGCTGCAGCACTTGAAAAGCAAACTGCAGAGATGACCAGGAGTCTGCCAGGCCTAGAGCACTTCATTATGTGATACATCACTGTTTGTGACAGATACTCCATTTTTTCTGTAAAGTAGGCCAGTTCATACTAATCTGTTGTTCACTTAATGTCTCTATAAGTATATTACAATTACACTGCAAATACAGAGGTAGAGAAATCGTAGTAGTTTTATATTTTTCGATGTACAGGCCTATTTATGAATGGCCTGCTTCCTCCCCATGCTGAATACAACTGTGTGCCAGCGTGACAATATGATATACCTACTTAACTCGGGAAGGGAGTTTAAAAAATGAGCTGTCTAAAAAGTGCGTAATACAGAGTGCAGTAAAAATGGCATTAAATGTTTTATTTTATTCTCTATACATGCATTATATGGAGTGTAGATAAATCATGATGATTTATGTATCAGATTCAGAATTCTGATTTAATTTATCGTCCTCACAAGAGAAAATTATCTCCATACCATTGTTGATGATTTTATGTTAAAATGTACGATTTCCACACCAGCATGTAAATCATAATAAAAAATATATGTTATGAACTTTGAATATGTTTGAATGATTTATGGCAGTTGGTACAAATCTTTTTCTGAAAACAATGTTTGTGACTGTTCTTAAATAGACTGCTCTACATTTAAAGCAGCAGTACCATTTCTTTGTCTCATGGATGAACTGTAGCTCCAGGTACTGTAATACCTTACTTAATATTGCATTTTTCATTTCTAAATGAATATGAACTGATATACAGTACCAACTGTAGTAAAATGCTTTGCTGAAATGAATTGCAGTTACTGTTTTTCACCAACAGATGGCCGTAAAATACATATTAATTTCCCCTTCAAGTTCCCTGACAGACAATTCTACAGCATGCAGTTGCTCCATTAAATATAAGTTTAAGGAATGTTTTCCACATGACATCATTCAACGAGAAATAGATATGCACAATAACAGATCTGCTATTGCTGTCATTTATTTGATTTTAGCCGAATACACACAATGGTTTTCGGCTGCACCCCATAAACCATGTTTGACCCTATAAGCAAATTCACACCTGGCAGCCATACAAAACAGATATAACAAGCAAGAACATGTCAAATTAAACACTGGCTTTTACACTGGATATGAAAAAAGCCCACGTTTACTTTATCTCTGGAATTTAACTTGATGTATGTTTGGAAAAATGGTGTTCATTTGTCTTTTGTTTAAAACACACCTGACACACTGCGGTCATTTGAAAAATGGCTGCTTTTGGGAGAGGGTAATCACCAGGGAAAAAGCTGTGAAGCCATGAAGGTAAATACTTCATGATGAAAAGCAAAGACACTGACACTATCAGGTTGGGGGAAGTGAACATGTACAGATAAGTGTGTAGAAAAGAGAATATCAAAGCGTTTGGAATGGAAGCCCCAACTTTCCAGACTGTCGCTCTGTCACCCCTCATGTTTAGTTAATAGTATTTTTGAGCCATTTTTTAAGTGGTCCCACATGGGGAGGTGTAATTGCAAGCGACAGTGGATTGTATTGCTAATATTTATGGGACCTACAGGGGCTCAGTCTGACAGATGCATTATTAGTCCTGAAGACAAGCATCCCTTCCACAGTTCAGCGCAGTGAAGTTGGATGCACTCAGACTCAATCAAAGACAAATATAAAGGTCCAAGGGTCTGGGTCATAGGTGGAGGGTGAACACAAATGCAGGGTAAAGCTATGAAGTCTAGGTACATGCGCATTCCCTGCGCATGCACAATATTTTGACCAGTAGATGGTAGTAGACCAGTAGACCAGTAGTAGTGTAAAGCAATGATGACAGTCATGTATCATAGAAGAAGAGACTGGTTTAGTAAAGAGACCAGTTGATTTGGAGTTGGCAGAGAGGCGAATACACTGTTGCAGTCCAACAATATATCTGAAAGACTGCTTAATGAAGGGAATATAAATACTAAAAGTGAGTTTAATATCTACATAAAGTCACGTTTGCCTCGCACTGCCGAACCCCACTGGTTGAAGTAAGTTAAGTCGGTCAAGTTGTCAGAGTTTTGTGCCTGTGCTAATCTTCAGGAAAGTAAAAGAATGAACTTTCTCTAATGTTACACCAGTGCACTTATTCAATTCGATGCCAGGCGTAATATAAGGCTTGCTTATTCATTCTCATGCACATAATTTAAACACTTTTCATTGACATAAATATAATGGCTCCGTGAGTCCGTGATGAATCCTTCAGCTTTCAGGGTAACATAGGCTAGCTTGTTGACTGCCACTTCACTGACAGGACAACATGTTGGATGAGACTGGAGCACTGAACTAGCTTGCTAACTAACGTTAGTAGCCCAATAACCATGCAGCAATCCGCTGCAGCCGGCCAGCTTAGTTACGTCCTCCGCAGTAGGCAGTGGATTGAGTGAGCTAACTCCACCTCAAATCCTCTATTGCTAGCATTTGTATTTAATTGTTTAGATATATATATATATATAATCTATTTGTATTAATTGTATATATATATATAAATCACCATGCCCATGGCCTTACACACCCTCCTCCGTCTCTGGTCTGGTGCTCTTCCTTTGTATGGTTTGGTGGTTTGATTTGTCTGTGAGAATTACAACATCAAACACAACATAAAAAAATTACAACACACACTGTACTGTATCAGAGACTAAATGGTTTTCACACAGAATTCCTTCAGCCATTGTGACAGTTTTGATGTGACAGCTATGACAGGAGTAGTATAAATAGCCGACTATGAGGCATTCGGTTCAGTTAAGCATCTTCTTGCCCTGTGGGAATATCAGACAGTTATGCAAGACCTTCATTAAACATCTCTGGGGTTAACTAGTTTTGCAAAGAGCGGTCGTGGAATTGTGAAAAGCACAATAAACGGCTTTTAGGTAGAGTTCCATTATCTCTCCCACCAGTCTGAAGCCATAGGGGTTAATCGAGCATCAGGGACATTAGCCGATTGATTTTCCAGCCATTGGGAGACGCTGCAAACGATTCCACTCCTGTTGGCATTACTTCACAATCAATGACTTCTCTGTCATCATTTAAAAAATATTGTATAACCATTTGACATGGGTGTATGAGTGAGGAAGTGCACTTTCCTGCTACAGGAACCTGGAAAGAAAGAGAAAGGTCAATCGTCCGTGACACAGCGGCACAATAAGTGAATTACGACAGGTCTGCCACCATGGCGTACTTTCCAGGTTGTGTGCCGTTAGTGCAGAAAGCCGCACAGTGTGTCCGCTGAAGAATGCTTCCTTTGTTCTGTGTGGTCCAGTGCCATCAGGTTTATGGAAATACGAGCGCGGTCCAAGTTAATTAATCGCTGCTTTTTAAATAATAAGTGACACGTTATCAATCACCTCGTTGGTATGCCGGTATGGATGCAGGGGCTATTGGAACCCCGCTCCTGCTAGGCTTCCACTGAATCAAAACTCCATCAATCAGAAAGCTTGATGTCAGGATTTATGTACCTTGACCAGCCTAATTGGAGTTTTTCTTTTGTTGAGGCTGAAGAAAATCACCATGAAACCTAAACACTTCAAGGTAAACCTTCCAGTTCTTTCAATCATGTATCAATCATGCAGCAAGCCTTGCACAAATATTTGGCAGTTTTGATCAATTCCATCACTTCAGTAATTATGTGAAGTCGTTGGAAGCTTATGTGTGTCAGCTTTTGACATACTGGTTGCGCTGTATTTTCAGATCCAGGAACCTTTTGAAAGCCAGACTGCATGTTGTTGAACGATCCCTCGTGTAAGCAAATGGATGGAATAATGTGAACCTGAGAGTGCTGTACAGTGTATGAAAAGTGATATTTATTTATTGAACTCGAATAAAACATCTATGGCCAGAAAGAGTTTAAACAATACACCGTATGTGTTTAAGCTACACAGTACCCAGGGCCCACTAACCTGATAATAATGGGGGGAAAGAAATAACAAAAAAATGGAGAAGTCAGACATTTTACAGTATGCCTGTGACAAAGACAGGCCTGTTTTAGGGGGCTTATCGAAGAACCATCTTTATGGCACATTCACAAGAATAGCCCATTAGGCCTGGAGCTTGAAACAGTAAGCAGGCCTGGACAATTTAAATATTTACACACCACTAATACTCACAGGCCAACCTTTAGAAGTGCTGCCCTCTCTGTACATAAAGCAGGCCCAGCATCACTGGCCTCACTTGGTTTTGGGGTTTGTGGAAAGGTGAACAGAACAGGGCTGGACTGGGAACAAAGCTGTTCCTAAGAGACATTGACTGTTGTGGAAAACAGGAGTCATCCCAGTCACCATGGCTGCTCTATGACTGATCTCTGTAGCGTGCCAGTCAGGAAAAGGGGAAGATTAGGATAATACCCTTGACAATATAGAGTGCGTTTTCAGTGATCTTACTAAATCTAAAGGTTCTGACACGAACCCTATGGGTTTAATTGGGACTTCTTGCCACTGATCAACACAAGTTATTCTAAATAAATATACATTTAAAAAACTCCAAAGCTTTTTCTTGATTACAAATAAAAAACAAGACAATAATTGATTCCATAAATATTCACCCCCCTTGACTTAATACTTGGTAGAAGCACCTTCAGCTGCAATTACAGCTGTGAGTCTATTTGTGTAAGCCTCTACCAGCTTTGCACATCTAGACACTGAATTTTCACCCATTCTTCTTTATAAAATTGCTTGAGCTCCATCAGGTTGGATGGGGAGCATTGGTGAACAGCAATTTTCAAATCTTTCCACAGATTAAGGCCATCACCAGCTGCTGGCATTGCCATAATTCCACTACCCATCCTCGCATGCACAGTTTTGCGCATAATCCTCCATAATTCTGTCTGGGCCCTGTTTTGGGGTAAATAAACAGGGATAACCCCACCCCCCAGCATTCAAAGGAAATGACTTTTAGATTCAACTCATATTTATTTCCATCATTTTATACTGGCCAAGGGGTCTCATTTCAGCAAGGATTATTGTTATGGTTACATCATAATTGTTATTATTTTTTAATTTGCATTAAATACTTGCAGATGAATGCTTCCCCGATACTGGCAACAAGATACACATTTCAGGATGCTATTGCTTCAAATGATTCACAACCTTTGATCGAGAATCAGCACCGGGCAACATTATAAACTGTCAAAAGTGCACCTGATCCTTGCTACATTATTAAGGGTTTCTATGAATACAAATCAGAGGATCATGGCAGGAGTGGGGACTAATGTTGGTGCAATGATGTGGAGAACAGATGAGTCTGCTGACAGGATTGATTGATAGTGGCTGTGAGGCCCGAGTGAGGCGTGCCATTGTGTGCGTGAGGCGCTGCAGCAGAGGTAAGAGTGCGTTTCGGTCAGAAACTGGCACATCGATAAGGCCGCGTGAAGCTGATCCGTGCTCCTAGAATAAATCATTTTTGTTTTTGTCTTTAAAGAGGATGGAAGTGAAGTGTTACAAATGAATGTCTTTTTAATACGAGTCCATCAAGGGAGAAACTCACTGATTACAGTAGAAATATGCATTAGCAATGATACTTATGATCTGCAATTCCTTTTTAGCGTCATTAAACTTTAGCCTGCTTCTTTGTGAGCGCTGGATTTAGGTCATTTTCAGAAAGAGCAGATTGCACGAGAAAGATCACTGCCTATCATGCAAAAATACCTCCACTGACCTAATTAAAGTGGCAGCTCCCATCTCTAATGCCTGAATCCAATACTTTTGGCACATAATTCCCTTTTAAGAAAAAAACTTCAAGCTTCTCCAAAGTGAAATTCTTCTCTAAAGGAGTGGGCAAAAGGGCTTGCCCACACGCTGTTTGAAAGACACTTTTGTATATTACATTTTCCAGGAGCTGCATTCCCCAAAATATCTAGTCACATGCTGAGTCAAGGAGTGTGATCCTCAAATTCAGAATTAACCGCATAGTATGGAGTCATTTATTTGCTCTCTGTGCTCAGTTTCTTTTTAGAAGCAGCCCTTAAATCAGTTTTACTGGTGCATAATTGCCACAAGGAAACATGAAATGCTGTCAAATGGGGTTGTTTACCCATAATCCCCGGAGGCAGAGCATCAGCTGCTGAGCACACTCACGTAGGAAATGGAAAGAGCACATGACGAGAGCCCCAAAGCACAGACATCTTTGCCATCTTTGGCCGGTGTCCCCTGCTCATTCTCTGTGACGGAAAGTGAGAGCAGCATTAGTTACCGCATGACGTTATCAGGGAACTGTCTCTCTCCCACTGCTGAGAAGGTCAGGGCTGGAGAAGTGGGGCATTGTGCGACTCTTTAATTCAGAGCTCTGTGTGAAGGGGAAAACACTACTGTTGGGAATTTGTTTTTAGTTTATGAATGGCGGTATTATGGTTAGGGAACTGGGTTTGTAACACAAAGGTTGCAGGTTCAATTCCTGGATGGGGCACTGCTGTTCTACTTTTGTGCAAGGTACTTAAGTTAATATCCAATTGTGTGTAAAGAAATGTGAAACTGTAAGTTGCCCTGCAAGCAAATGCCTGTAATGTAATGCCTATTTATTTGAACATGTCATTAGTTATTATTGTTACCAGCTGTCACAATAGAGAAAAAGTGTCCATTAACAAAAGCTACAGCTAAAGAAAAAAGTCTAGCACACAACAATAAATTCTTATTTTGACACATAGTTTGCTCTGTATTAGACATACAAGAAAACAAATACTCTGGTATACTGCCTGTTGACCAGATTCTGCAATGAGGGAATTAATAATATCGCAAATCAAGCAATCTAGACAAGTCCAAGTGGGCGTTTCTGTGACCGTAACCGGCATTTAAGATTAGACTGTGTGGGAACCTTATCAGCCAGTGAAGGCTGATGTCCAAACTCATCACCTCTATGTGCTCTGCTATCCTGGTGAAAAGCAAAAATGATCAGTTGCAGAAAGTATGAGCGGAATGGACGCTTTGTCATCGGCTGTGATGGGGTCCTGATGGGGAACAGGCCCATACGCCCTCCCCCTGGTGGACAGAGGGTGGGGTGCGCCCATTTCAGAAATCTGCAGAGGCAACCAATAACAGGTGGGGTTCTAGTAGGTTCCAGTCTAGTTCATTTAAGACATTCCTTCAATGCTCCTATAAAACTGGGGCATCATTACTGCAATGTTATCGACTAACTGGGTATTGTCTTTCTCTGCAGAAGAAAAGGTGTTGTTCAGTATAAAAAGAGTTTGAAGCCCTCTTGCTAGAGGCTTGAGAAGACCCGATGATGTGTTTTTACAGGGAAATATCATCTAACTTTAACAGTATGCAGTTCAAAACACAGGAAGCCCTGGCCTGGCAGAGAGTGTATCCTTTTGGGAAATGATACAGAAGCTGTTTTTGTCCCATACGTAGAGGGCACAAAGGGGTCTATCTCTAGGAAGTCTCCGTGCATGAGTAATCTCAGATCTTCACTTGACAAAGAGGATTTGAATGTGATTGTCTTTTTCTTTCCGGGCTGAGACTATCTATGATTAATTTAGGAACCCGTTCCAGATTAAGCAATGCAGCATGCCTACTTGGACTGTTTCAGTCTTCATTTGTTTGGTTTTATTGGGTTTGATGTGCCTGGCCAATGCGCTGTTTTTGATTGAATCAGACCTAATTGCATTACTTAATGCTGTTATATACAGTATAGTGCCGTAGGCATGTCTTCCTACAGAGCCATGACTTTGTACCTCCTCTTGCCCTGTTGATGTAGTAAAACGTAACGTTATATGGGCTGCAGCCATGTGTTTGGCAGTTGACGCAGGCTGTAACCATTGATACCTTTGCTCTCAGTTGTTTAGTATGCTGTATATCAGTATTGAAAGCAGATATTGCATTACGTAAACCTCTCATGAAATTATTGGCCAGAGAAACCGTCCTATTCTTCTTATTAGATTATTACTGGAAAGGGAAATGGTCTTATTCTTCATTAGTGTATATATGTTCATATCAAGCCATGTTTTTGTGTGCTGTACAAACACCACGTAATGTATACATTCAAAACAGGAAATAGAGCTCAGCATCTTAAGAAAATAGGCAATTCACCCATGAAGACAAATGTTATGTACAGTATAACATGAATATCATGCATGTTCTATTCTGGTCATACATTATGTGAAAACAAATGTTTTTGTTTTTTTAAATTCCAAATGCACCCAAAATCTTACAGAAATGCCTTACATATATTGCTAGAATTCATTTTCAGTTATTTCTTTTTATCACCTTATCAGTCTATATACATAGATTGTTATTATTTCAGCTAATCATGTTAAGAGCAAATATTTGATTTGGTTTTGGACACACAACGGTTCTTTACTGGACAGATTCCTAATTGGTTTATTGCTCTGCACAATAATGGATGATCACACATGGAAAGCCCAACCCCCATCCATTTCAAATCCTAAATATGCACTTATCCAGCCCATCCATCTCCGAAGAGTCAGTAATTGCTCCTTCAGCCCCCAGTTGGGACAGAGAGAGGCACCATCGCCAGATGACACCCCTCTGTGCAGTGAATGAGCAGCAGGGTGATCTCTGGCCTTGCGCTTTCAGGCCCAGTTTCATTAGCTCCAGTCCCACCTGGCTGCAGGCCTCATGTGGAAGCAGTGCCCTGGGACACCATGGCCTCTAATTAAGCCAGGGTGACAAGGTGAAATTCTAGTGCTGTGTTTATGGTCTATTACTTTGAAGGGCAGACACTGCATGTGCTCTCCCAGTAAATGGCTTTATAGTGTGCCTGTGAGTGACGCCTTTAGCAATCGCACATCCGTGCGTGGAAAAGCATTAGCAGATCTAGGTAGAAAGAGATTTGTTTTGTTTGGCTGATGTCTATGGCAACCACTGAAGCAGGATACATGTGGAATCACGGAAATACTCCAGGTCATGTCACTGTCGAGAAACCGTACAGCTGAAAAGCTACCTCATCCTCTTAATACTGGGGCTATAATCGATGGCAATGGGTATATCACCCACTGTACATGGCCGGAATAAATGAACACATAGTGTAATTGGTAACCAAATCAGCATAACCTTGCCCTGTTCCATCACAACAGCATACAATGACATAAAAGCCTACCCACAATGCTCCCGTTCACACACGGTGTCAGAGAAGGTCAGCCAGATTGTAACGTGACAGTGCAGCAGTAGAGTGCTGAGCTCCAGAGCCCTCGGGAAACAATGGAGCAGTTATCCCAGTAGGGAGCAGCCTCTGGCCCAGCCACTGCGTCCAACTGGATAAAAGCCCTATTTCACTGTTTCTGTCACACGCCACCCCATTCACAGCCGACTTGGGCCTTTGCTCCACAGTTGATACTACTCCTTTTTGTCTGGTCAAACAAAACAAGTCTGGGATTCATCCTTTTCAGGAAGGATGCACCCTGGGAGTTGGTGTCTGGGCTGTGCACTGCTAGGCAAGGAAGGAGGGGGGGTGGGGGTCATGTTCAGTGCTTCTGGATGCTCATGTGTCAGTGCTGGAGGTCAATTCACTATGAAACCAGCTCTCCATTTCCAATTATCTCTGAGCTCACAAATAACATCTTTTCAAATGGGACATGGTCCATCTCCTTGATCTTTGAAATCGATGCCCGATTGCTCAGATATCTACACTGCACTTACAAACAACAGAAATTCTATCATGTAATTAAACAATTACATTATAGAATCTTGATGCATAATGATATATTTTTTCAGATTTTTCCCACATTTGTTCCTTACTTTACAGCTTACTTAAATTATGAAATGAATGCAAAATCATTAGGACAGCAAATATAAAATGTTCAAATTAGGAGAGCTGACATTTTCATGACCACAACCATACAAATAGAAGATAATTTTTGATTAAATCCATCTATTGGTGTTGCCGGACGCACAAAACGACTCATTAATATCTTTCAAACAAGGTGGTTTCAATTAAACATACATTACTTTAATGGGCAGTTGGAGCCAGTATTGCTCCTTGGGCTGCCAAATGGAAACTTTATTATATTCTCTATTAGTTCAATATGAATCAATTAATTGGCTTTTTAAAAGTGTTTTCCCTTCTGTGCCAATGAAATGTATTAAGAGGTGAAAAGAGCTGGAGCGCCTTTAAAAGAAAAGCTTTCACATGTTCTGTAAACAAAACGCCTGGACAACTGAACGCTTTAATATTCACATCTCACAGAAATCAAGGGGAAATGAGCTCAGGGGGGGAACAAAGGGAGAGATGGGGCCTGTATCTGTTCATCTTCCTCCAACAGGAAGCACATGAGACTTTATGAGAAACACAAGACCGGCTTCCTAGTAATGATTTCATTAACAGACTGGAAAATGTGCAAACCTGCCACATCATTCCTTCGCCTAATTGTAGGGAGCAGTTTTCCACTGCAAGTACAATGGCCGTTCACAGTTAATTACAGGCAAAGTAAGAAGACCCCACTTTGTTTCTTGTTATGTGACTATACTCGCATGAGAAGAACAAGGGGGGTGTACAATGATGGTGGATGTGAAAGCAGAGCTGTGCAACGAGCACTAAGCTCACAGTTATATGTGAATCAACAAAGCAGAGCATTGAGATGTTTACCTCACATGACAATGTAAGCAACATCGTAAGTGGATTTTGCGATGGACATTTTACGCGTGATCCAAAATGTCAAAGGTTGACTTGCAGAATGTGGAGATGCACAATATAATTGCTCGTGGGTACATGTATGTCCTAAGGCACTGGTTCTCGGAAGTACCTGCATAACATTACATTGAGTCTGAAGACAACTCTGAGCAGCGTCTTATATACAGTACAAACCTGGCACCTGGACCAGTTTCTACTGTTGTACATTTGTCTGGGATATGGAGAAGGAACTGTGATAATTATTTAAACACATTTTATGTAAGACATTAATTCTGGCCTCTGGTATATATTTCCAAAGCTCTTCAAGTCCAATAACAGAGAATCCGTTGAGCCCTGTTATTAGTTATCTTGTTCCCAGCCAACACATTGGTACCAGGAGACCAAAGAGAACATCAGAGCTCATCTGAAGACTGTAACAGGAGGGAAAAGGTTTAAAATGGGAAAGCCTTTTTTCAGCCTATTGGGAATACGTGAGGCTCTTCAAAGCCAGGTAAGAAAATGTCTTTCCACTTTTATTAAATTCCTCCACGAGATAATAAAAACACTGCTGCCAAGCAGTGTGTATGACAGAATATAGTCTGACAGTATGACAGTGTGAAGATTGACATGAAGATTGACAGTGTGTATGACAGTGTGGAGAGTAGCAGGGTAAATGCAGCTTTCTCGGCTGATGGGTTGAAGCATGTTTACTGTTCTTTGTAATTCATGAACCTACAAGTCTTCCAGGGAAACCTATTCAAATATTATCACTGGAAAAAAGTACAACGACCAATGAGAGCTAAGATATATTAGTGATTTTATTCTGTTCTTCAAAAGTAAATGTTTACCTTTTGCCTTTTTTTATAATAATGTTGGTATAACATGGCCTTGCTATGGACATACCAATTGTATGTATTTTGAAATATGAAAATAAATGAATGAAGTGAAAATAATAAGGAAGTCTATAAATGTAATATTTCTCTATGCACTCTTGGGTTAACTTTTTCAAGCCTGTGGTTTATTAATATTTTTGTTAGCAAGAAAGAAAATCCACGTAGAATCTGTGTGGATTACACCCTCCGGCTTTCGCCGAGGGCTCTAGAAAGTGGTAGCGCTCCGTTTAGCTGCAGGCAGGCATTTACTGATTGCCGCGGCGTTCAAGCGTCAGACGCTGTGCTTTTAAGCAGATGGCGGGCATGCCGTAAGCGCGGGGCTTTCCAACTGAACTATCTACATGTAAACAGATGGCCCATGCTTAACGTCAAGGCCTCTCCTGCTCCAAGTGCTCCCGGACTCCTGGGATCACAAATCCAGCCTGATCCAAGGCTCGCTCGGTCGGCTGTGTTTGAACCGATTCCCCCGTTAAACCCCTGGAAATAAAAACCTCTGTGTGCGCCTTTGGAGTAGCGGCGTGGAGCGCAATGTCAACACAAATGGAGAGTCCTCCCAAGTTATTAATAATAACACTGACTAATAACGTCAATATTGACCTCGGCGCATGTGCACCAGGGTCGCTCTTTAGCAGAGGCATTAAAGTAAAGAAGCAGGAGCATGCTGAGACGAGCGCCGACCGAAGGAGACGGGACTAAATGAGCGGTGTTATTTGTCGGCTCCCTGGGTACCCCGTTTCACTTGTCCGAAGGGTATTTTTTCTCATTTCGCGGGAACCGATTTGGGATTTTGGTAACCCCACAGTGTCTCATCACGGCTTCCTCTGAGGCAGATGAAGGATAAAGAGAGATTAGGGAGTAAGGGCCATAGAATTATTTCCAGATTCTTGTGCAAGTGGTAGCATGGTCTCCATGGAAGCCCGTTTCTGTGCCCAGACTAAGACATGGGATAAGCCTGGGAAGAGTGAGCGCTGATGAACACCGATTCCTCTATGCATTTACACTCTACATTTACACTCTTCATTTACACTCTTCCTCTGGTCTGTATTCAATTTTTTCCTTTTTTTTGATGTAGGAACACCCATTTGCATCAAGTCCAACATTTTCTTCATTATCAACCCACTGCACCTACTTTTCCTGCAGAAACATGAAATTGCTTGTAGCACAATATTGGGATGGTGTCCCAAATGTTAATTTTGTTTCAGGGTGGCCTGTCTTTTATTTCAGCTATGATATAACAAATGACATTTGTGATTTTTAAAAATAAATTTAATTGTTGTGTTGGGCCCAACATGTGTACAGTGAGTGAATGAATACTGTAGGCTTCACTTTTGGCTTTGAAGAGGATTTCGGGACATATTTCCGTGTTCTCTTAGCGCATTCTTTACTTTTTTGTTGGCCTCTTCTAGTGCCCTACAATATAACTGTCAGGACTGTTGAGATGCACAACCTGGGCTTCCAGGGACAAACACACTGTGTGTTGACTTTATCCTGAAAGCTTTTAGGCTCTCAACTAACCACTTTAATTGCACTAACAAAAAGCCACATGTTCACTCATGGCCGCTAACAAATCACTTCTGTTTGGGCTGATGAACCATTTCAGATTGTATTTGGGAAAGAACAGTTTCCTTTTCAGACACCCATTGTAAAGTTGAAAGAATACTAGGGATCCTGGTTCCCATTCCTTTGACAGATTTGCCCTCACTAGAGTTTACTTAACTCCTGAATCGCACCTTCACTGGAAGTCTCTGACTGTCTGTGAAACATAATACTACTTATAGTGTGTGAAGCGCATGATAAAATCGTGACTTGCTGTCATACTAGTTGTTCAGTGGTCAATGGTGGAGATACTAACAAAAAGAGTCTGTTTTGTACCAAGAAAGAGTGAGTCTATGAAGTGAAGGGCTGGGGAGGGGAAGACTGACCTGCTTGACTTATTATTGGAACAGTAAGACCCCTTTCATTTCCACAGAGCATAGACATAGAGTGGGGCCCTGTCTCGCAGCCACGCTCAAGTGGCAACTGTGTAAGATATGATAAGGCTCAAAAAAACGTATCTTCTACTTCAATTCAAGGCCTACTTACTACTTCAATTTTGATCAAAACAGAGAGGGAAAGAGAGATAGACTGAGACATAACTGCCTCATTGCTGGGAGCCCCCCCCAAAAAATCAGAGAACAATTTAGCTCCACATTTGTCCTTTTATTCAAGATAAAGCCTAAATAAATTCCTCGTTATATTTAGAATGTTGATGTCATTTGAACTGGAGTGCTGCTATGCTGCTTTAAAACAAGCATAAATTATTATTATGAGCCAAGTACAGCATGAGTCACAATATATTTTTCTGTGAATGCAACCTTCCCATGAATGTCTCTAATGCTTCTGTAAACATGCATTTGACACAGAAACGTGATACTGGGTTGGTTTGGTGCCTGTCTGTTGATTAGGCGTGGTCAAGGTATTGTGCATAACAATTATTGGGCACTCCTGAGGTAATACAGTAGGCCTACACTACACTTAGGGATACTTGTTTTACAATGTATACAATTGCAAATGAGGAAATGTCTGGTGGGTATTGGCTGTGTATGATACTTCAGTCTATTTCCAATTAATGCCACAAAATGATTAGCTGACTAATTGTTTTCAAGGGTATAGTAAACAGAAAACATGGACTAAATTATAGCAGCTAATATAACACTAAGCGAGTGCACTCTTTCTCTTGACATGTTTGGTTCAAATAAAACACGCACAAACAACCAATTCCAACACACAAACGTATAATCAAGTACTGAATGCTGTAAGACATACCCTATATTTTTCCAGACTCAGACAAACGGAAATGTTTGTGATAATGTTTGTTAGATCGGTAATAATTACAGCTGACAGACATAATGATAAAAAAATACCTACAAAAAAGAGCTTGAGATACCTTACCACATTCTGTCAATAACTGTAGTCAAAAGTCAGCTTGAGTTTTTAACTAGGGGGACGAACTCAGCGCATTCAGTTTCGGGATATGCAGTCATAATGCTCCTTTTGTTGTACGGGAACGCAGACATGAAACGAATCCGTTCTGAACTACAATTCCCAATGAAGCCTATTCATTGTTATTACTGGTCCATGCGCACTGCTATCTAGCCAAAGGGGATGATGTCACCTGCAACTGCCGAATCGTACAGTATTGTGCTAAGGGAGATTCCTATTGTAAAGAAATTCATGGAGCTCGCTGCAGTGATGGGTCCGTTCCTAAGGTAAAAAATGTTCTCTCTAGCGCATTATGAAATCTCTGGCAGTTGTTTGTCTCCATACGCATAGTTACAAATAAATTATTTTGTGTATGATCTACCTCGCAAAGAGATATGTTAAACACGGATTCAGGTTAAATGGGTGGGACTGTAAGATAAGACACATGCAAATCCAAGGTACATGTATTGCAAAACCTGTGGGACATAAGTGAACTTCAGTTTATGTTTAACAATTTAAATCTATTAGTGATGGCCTTGGAATCTGAACGTGCGTTTTATTATTCTGTTTATGATTTGCATACTTATGGTTTCTGCGGTTCTTTTTCTGAGAGTTGGTGGCAAAGCCGAACTCTCGTGTTTTGCGGTTGAGTTCGCTGGCTATTCCGCAAATAAAACCTACCTGCTGCATAAACGGCCGGAGCTTCCGTATTGCCTCTTCAAATAGCTAAGCTTTGTCTATCGAACATGTATGTGTTTAGTGAAAATGTTGCATTTTTTGCTTTCATGTGATCGCAAGCGATGAATGTGATTTGTATCTGCAACTTTGAATTATTTGAAAAAGTGGACATAAAATGCCAAGCAAAATGCCAAGAGTTAAAACATGAAAAAGAACATTGACATTTTTTTGTTTTCATTCCATATTAACATTAAATTTATAAAGAGAATTAGCATTCAGCCTACTGTAAACATTGTCTGAAACTTACTTTCAATTTGTGTGGGTACGTTGATACCAGATGGCATGTGTCTTTCATAACTGATACATAGCCTTATATTCATGCGCAGCTGATGCTTTGGACAGTGAACATGTTTTATACTGGAGCTATTTGTGTAATTTAAAGTACACTACCCTTAAATGTGAGCCATTTATATTTGAGTGGTCATTGATTTTAGCAATTAGACTTGATTACGCTATGGCCATGAACAGCTCATGAGTGCACCGCCTGTGATTGCATTTTAAATATTATTTTATTGAAGAAAAAAACAGTTCTGTTTATTTAGAATGGTATGTGTTTTTGGACTTCCATAGTTTTCTGTTGTATAGTGTATCTCTGCCAGCAGCTGATAGCAGTATGGGGGTGGGAAAAATGATAAGGGCAAAATATGTATTTCTTGTCCTCTCCTGTGCTGTTGTTGAGAAGTTGTATGCTAGTACAAAGAGTTTGAATGAATAATGTTTAATACATAACCATTAATTTACCTAAAAAATCATGTGGCAAAGGAGTGCATTGCATTCTTCACATGTATTTGTCAAAATACACTTAAAACCTATTGCTATCTCAATTGAAAGAATAAAAACATTGAATATAGTTTGCCAATATTTGCAGTCCTCACAGTTTTAAACAGTAAATTAGTAGATAAGCCCTGATCTGGATAATTGAAGTTGTACTGAAGGGATAGATCAGTACCACATTAGACTCCTGTGAGCAGCACACTGCCAAGTGAGCAGCTATTAAAATATGTATTTCTCAGATGTCCTCTGGGACACATGTGGGCTGGGGTGTTTGTGGTCCCTGTTTACCTGCTAAAGTGGCTAAAATGGCACTCTTGCTATGTTTGGCACCTACACAGAACATAGGATCTCAACTCTCTCAGGCTCCAGTCTCCTAAAGGGATCTGTGGTGAAGCCAGGCCACCCTCTGGGGAGGTGCTAGCCCTACAGTTGCCGGAACATAACAGAATAATTTAATTTGAATTGAGATCAGCAGGTGATCAGTCGGTCTCATTAATGCAAATAATTGATCTAATTAACTTAAGTGTATGCATTAAATAAAAATAAACCTAGAGTGATCATTTTGTTGCAATACCATGGATTCCTGTCCCTATAGCATGACATGTATCAACATATATTTTGCTGGATGTACATTAATGCTGAAGAACCACAGTAAATTGGTTACAGCCCTTTCAATACCATACATGATATTGCAAAATAATACTGAATGTAGGGTTTCAGAGTGAAATCGGGCTTTGCCGAAACTCATATCACCCCAGATATCACATCTGCTCGTGTTACTCTTTCCCACGAGTCCACTAGTCTATGTTCTCATGAGTACAAAGTTGTTGGCTGACATGAATCCGTATGCATACCTTGCACTCACTGAGATTCCATGGCTTTAAATCATTCAGGCATGGATATTTGTAAGCCTGTTGTGATTCTGAATAAATGAACTAATGCACAACATGCTAGGCACTGGTCCAGCTTTCTGACTTGTTATAGGTGTTCTTGTCCTCTGGTGTGTGTTTGTCCATGTCTGTTTCCCAATCATGGGCCTGCAGCTCTGACCTTATCTTTTGGGAAATTCTCAGAAAAACACCTCTGATGTTAGGAAGCATACACTTGCCATCCAGGACTGGAGGGAATTTGTTTTGCCCAATTAACTGTGCAAGCGAGTTTTGAAAATGCTGACTAGAGGTGTACGAGAAGACTCCAATTAAAAATGTTAGGTCACGCGTGAGCTATCTCAACTTGAGGGAATGCTACTGTTTTGCCAGGATGTGGTAATGGGGCTATGTTTTTTCCACAAATGACAGAAACTGAAAAGGATGTTTGTGCTCCGGGATGTGCCAACTTCCTCTGATGAAATCTGGAAGTCTGCTATACCTCCTTGTCTAGACTCAACCCATTGATGAGTCTGCGGAAGGAGTCACCTCCAAAGCATACTCTGAAAGGCTGAATTCCCATGCGGTTCGACCGTGGGTTTAAGATTTGAGACACTTTAATTGGCTTATCGACCTTCTGCCTCATTAGTGCACCTGAAGCTGCTGTGGTCAGCAGTGTGTGCTCAAATTACCGTAATAACCACGATGTGATGTGGATTTATGCAACTGAATTCATTCATTAATTGCTATTTAAATACTGGCTCAAGACATCAATAATGAATTATTTTGGATTTGTTTGAATGCTTGTTAATTAATACAAATCAATGCAGTGAGTCATTATTTACACAGAAATAACTGTACTTTCATAACAGTGCCCAGCAGAAAAAAGGGGGGAATTATTAATAAATATTTGATCTTGGGAGCCATATAACAATTGAATATCAGATTATTTGAAATGCACAGCCATAATGTGCAAACAGTATTTTTTTCATGTTACTATGAAGGGGAATTTAACGTGATACAAATCAATCCATGTATCTGCATCATCATTTTTTAAAATGGATGTCACTGCATGTTTACAAGGTCTCCATTGAGAAAGTGCTCATGAATTGTTAACCACATGGCTAAAAGAGCACTTCCATGTCCCTGGTGGATTCAACAAACAGAGGCAGACGGGATGTGTGGGGAGAGCAGCTGGCTCTTTATTTGGATAATTACTTTAGCCCCACCCACACATCTTGGCTCAGGTGAGGGAGGCGGGTGTTGCTGTAGGAGGAGGTGTAATTAAACGGGCCTTGAATTTCATAACCCTAGCAGAGAGAGAAGGGGCATTCCGCTGTTGGTGTTTGTAATGGAGGGGAACAGGGAGACACTGATTGGAATTCTAATGGCTATCCCTGACACAGAAGGAGTCTGGGGACAGCTGAGCCCAATGTGACATCCATAGAGTGGGGCCCACTGCTAGAAAGCCCGTCCTGGGATACTAAGAGTGAAAAATGTACATGAATGGAATGTAGTGTAGCAAATACAAAGAAAAGGAATGCGCGGCCACACGTTTTGAGTTGCTGACTAGCGGAATACAACTCAAAGTAAAAAACAACAGAAGGTTGTGCAGAGTGTTGAAAATGAAAACTGGAAATTTGTCAGTTGAGT
Source organism: Aldrovandia affinis (assembly GCA_029706075.1). Classification (NCBI taxonomy): domain Eukaryota; kingdom Metazoa; phylum Chordata; class Actinopteri; order Notacanthiformes; family Halosauridae; genus Aldrovandia; species Aldrovandia affinis. The sequence continues at coordinate 1,606,794 of JAINUG010000021.1, forward strand.
CACATCACACATCAATAGACCAGCATTAGCTCTCTGGTAGTTTAATATTTTTTGTGGCACAATCTATGTGTACATTTCATGTGCTAGCTGTTTAGCCCTAAGCAGGCAGCATTGGCCAAGGTGAAGATAACCAGGGCCCTGACTCCATACAGAAATCACTGGGTGTGGGAATGTCACCCTTAGCTGAATCTGCCATGAGCAGTCAAACGCACACAGCCATGCCTGTGTGTAGCTCATCTTTTTATTCATCTGAGAGAGAAAATGGAGACGGACACAGCAATGGAAGCATGGTTTATTTACACATAGATGCATGGAAGCACACACACACACACACACACACACACCATCTCTACACACATGTATTAATGAATCTTGTACCATCTCTAAATGCTTAAAATGTAAAATGTCTACAGTGACTGCTATTTGGATGAGAACTGTCATTGTTTTGACCAAGCATTTTTCTTATATCATGTTCCGATATTGAAAAATTTTGAACTTGCTAAGCTCTTGTAATTAAAACTTTAAAAGTACTTTTGCACAGCTTCACTCCTCTTGTTTCTAGGTTGCGATGTTTGGTGGAGACAGCTCACGTCACAGTGAAACCTGCCGGCTTGTTTTGCATTCGGTTTGTGCAGTTTCCACCTTGTTAATTATTAGAAAGCGCTGTTTGCTCAACTGGCAGTCTGCGCTCTGTGCACACAGGGGAGCCGAAAAACAACTGTACATGTGCGTGTCCGCATTTGCATGCAGCGGCAGAAAGCATGTCATGCGTTGAGCTGGCGGCACACTCACTGCAACAGCCAGACGAAGAGAGTAAACATTTGATCAAAAGTGCAGCTAGCTTACTGGACACGGCTGCACCTCTGAAACTTCTGGTTGAAATTAGTATTACAAAGCATGCTGGGTTCCTGGAAGGAGACTGATGCAACGGTACCAGAGGCCTTGAGGGTCTGCCATGCCCTCCCGCATGGTGCTGCCTTAACAATGGGCCTGTGTGACTGTTTGAATATTTCATTATCCGCAGAGTGTGGTTCAGTAGGGCCAGACAATGGCCTGACTTGGTGTTATTTATGCTCCGGACCCAGCCTGTCACCCCACAGCCCCGGCAGACTGCTTCACTTCGAACTGTTCAGGAGCTGTCAGCGCCCACACTGTGTAAACAAATACCTCTGTCATTGTGGCGTGGAGAGGAAAAACAATGCAGAATACTTCATTTCTTTTCACTGTTCTTGTCATGCAGACAATTTTCAATACAAAGTTCCCCTTCCTTTTCCCCTCCCGGCCTTACTGTCACGTTGTTTGTCCTTCAGTGCAGCTGAATTTTGGAGGGAGGCATTTGGAGGGAAACGCTAAAGACGATTACACACGGAGAGCCTGTAATTACTTTTGATGCTGGCCCTACTCCATGACCGGTGTTTGTTTACCCACAGAAGCGCCATTGCACCCGCTGCATGGATAATTAGTATTATCAAGAAGGAGTGTGAATAGTCTTTCAGCGGGCGATTGTGCACCTCTGAGCTTCTGCAGTCTCCTTTTTCATTTCATGGATACTGCAGGCAACGTTTTTTCTGCCCAAATTTGACACAGAACAGGGACTTTACGTCTTCATCAATGTCAATCCTGGTGCTCACTTTCATTCCCGACTACTTTTCTTGTTTTAGTTGTTTCTCGTCAGCCAAGGACGTTTTTCCAGCGATCCCTCTTTGATCTGTGCAGATGTATGCGTGTGTCTGTCTGATGCATACGCCATTAAAAGAGTATCCGCAGGCTGTTAGTCGCTATGAGGCCGGCTGCAGCACTTCGCTGCCTTGCAGTGAAAACGTTTTGTGGTGACGGGGGCCCCTTGACCTGCTTGATTCTCTCGGGGCCAAGGGGCAGGTCACTCTCCCTGGCTCTGAATGGAGGAAGCTGCCTTTTATAGGCGCGCTGAGCTTTCCACATGCGCTGCCTCACAGAATTTTGAGGACCTGTGCATATCCTGCATAACGTCTTTCTCTGCTCGCCTCTCCACCAACAGTAGTGACTCTTAAAGTGTTCATAGAGCCGTCTCACCTGTTATTATGGCCTGCACCCAAGACAGAGCCTCCGCACCAACCGCCTCATGGTACGCGATGAATCACTATTTTAAGTGATTTAAGTTCTGCTAGATTAGACTCTTGTAATGCTTGTATCTGTTCCTCTGCTGCTAGAATTACCATACATTTTTGTGGGAAATTATTTTTGCCAAGCCATAGAATACAGGCCAGGTGACCCTGCATTCCATGGGTCAGATGTTCGCACGGTGGAATCCGAGCCCCCCGATCCCAGCCCGGACGTCCGCTCGCAAACGGCTGAACGGCTCTTTCATATCCTTTCAATAACTCTGCGATTCCCCAAATTCTGTGGTTTGTTTGAAAAATAAACATTTTGGTTGTATTAACATAAATATCCCACACCCTCAAGAAATGCATTATTTTAAAATAGTGTGAAAATTCTCTGTAATACCAAAGTGGCATCATCCTCAGTTTTCTCCCCCTATGCCACTTTTTTGCATTCTAGCATCAGTTTTGAAAATCTCATAAATATGATATTAGATCATTATATCCTATCATCTTTAATAATATATGAAAGCAACTCTACTGATATTTTGGAATATAAATTATATTCACAAAAATACAATCTTGAAAATTGAAAAGGCTCTCAAAAACTATAGTAAAAACATAATTATTCTCAATGCTAAGCAGTCAGATGATTCTCCCAATGGATCTGCATACATGACTGCCCTGAGATTGCCTTGCTTTTCAGCCCTTGAGTTCATCCAGTGTTCTTGCTCAAAGTGGTAACAACGTGAGACAGTTTTCAAGGGGACTGGATTGTGTGTGCATAGCTGCTTTCTTTGTGTGGCTCCTCAAGCACTGTCCAAATATCAGACCAGGTCAGGTTACTTATCAGCAGCTGGACTCCCAGTTAGCTAGCTAGCTGGAGCTGCATCCCCCAGTTCCTGCCCGTTGCACAAATCAAATAAATAACAGCGCCAAGAACAACCAAAGCAGTGTCCTGACATTGTACAGTACATTGTACCATTTCACCGTATCTATTTTGACAAAAGCCTACAGGTTCAGAGGTTGTGGTCAGACATGATCTCGTATTGTGGAACACACGGGGATTTCGCAACAGTTGACCCAGGATCTTGACTCTGTCAGACAGCATTGGTAGGTACTTCCTGGTCTCCCGTGTCACTTCCTGTCACTGGCTGCTGCAGTGCTGTTCCTGTGTTTCTGTGGGTGCCTGAAGTCTTCGGCAAACCTGCAGTCTGTTGCTGTGGTTGGAATGACCGGGAGTCTGTCTGATTCCGTCATTACTCTCCCTGTCAAAAGAACACCTCTCTCCTCCATCTCAGTCAGGGTGTTTTGTCTCTTTGTTTTGCTCTTGCACACTGCCCCATTATTTTCCACTCCACCACCTGTTTTGTCACTCATACCCAGTCCTGCTGGTATTTTATGTGGACATGGCATCAGGTTATTCATAGTTTTGGATTGAGTAACACCTGACTTTTAAGTGAACCAGATGTTCAACAAGTGGGTGGGCCAATCTTCCCCTTGCACAGCGTGGAACCTTTCTAGGGGTTACACACGCAGGGGGGTGGGTGCATTTTCCTTACACAAAGCTTGGGTTTTAATGTCTTATTTCCCCGATTGGATAGGAGAGGAATGCGATATATTCTGCAGATGGGGTGCTTGATAGTCCTCTTCTGCCTCTGGCTGCCCTGAGCTTGGATCAAGGACAAGAGCTAAATGAGAATTCACTGGTCGAATTTGAGTATTTGAGTACAGCTAGATATGTTGTCACCTTGAACTTTGCTTCTACCAGGAGGACTGAAGCAATATAAAAATTCCTAACTGGAATTTTTATGGGGGGTCATAACAGTGAGTGGGAATTGGTATTTCAATCGCAGTTCCTGTGGAGTCCAATTATGTTTTGTTAGCCATGAAGCTTGGATGTGGTTTTAATTAAGTGGATTATTCTACCCATAGTGTAAGAAAAACACATTGCCGTGGAGACCCTGATAAGAACTAATTAAAGCTGCCTTTAGTTCTAAATGAGCTTGGGTCTATTGCCTGGGTACATATTCTGCCCACCGATTGTGGAAGGAGCCCTAAGAACAGTTGCCAGGGGCAGGACCTATGGGGCTTTGGGGATGCACTGTGCTGTAAATGAACACAAGCCTTTGTGGGCACCTGTGTGCTCTGCTGTACATTGGAGCTTCCAGTTATTTGTTTTACTGAGTAGGTGGTCCTGTAAAAGCATAGGCCTATGTCATGAGCTTGACTCTCTCCTCATTGGTGCATTATGTACAGATAAGCAGCCTTTGCATTCACTTTACTGTTTATGACATGAAACCATACTGGAAAGTAGGACGATATGGTCCTAGTTGGCTTGAGAGACCTGATGTTTTGTTTTTGAATGTGTTGTCGGATTATCTTGCCTCTGTCTTGCCTCTAAGGTTACACTTTACAATTTCCGTTAAGTTTAAGAAATGTTTTATTCAGAAGAGCATACACAGAAAACAAATAAAAAGAGTGTCACACATTTAGAGAGACAAAAATCAAAATTGTCCTTCTCTCCGGAGAAGATAAACATGGCAGCTTTCACTGCTTTTCCCTGCAAGGAAGTTAAACGGAAAACCATAAATGTGTGATGGTACAAAAGATATCAGCTTTCTCTGTGCTGTGTAAGGGTCTCTGCATTAACTGTTCTCCCTTTGACAGAAATCTCATTACAGGTATGTCTTCATTCTTAATTGTGTGTCTGTGTCACTTTTGAGGATCATAGTGAGAATATATGTCTGTTATACAGAACCAGCTGTGGCACTGTGACGTAGTGTGCTTAGGAAATTGTATGACAGAATTAGAAGAAATTAGGTGACCTGTAAAATCTTTTCTTGGACACTTGGCCCAGTGAGACCTTTCTCTAGATGCGTCTCTGTGCCAAAACCATATTTTGTTCCAGTTTTGCTTAATAAGGTCTGCTTCTTGTACTCCCTTTTCAGCTGTAAGGTGTCAGGGCCTCAAAAAAACTCCCAGTAAGTGAGTGATTGTTTAAAGTGAACCTGCTGGTGTAATCTTCTAGTCATGTTTCAGGGAGACAGTGCCTGTTACTGGCAGCTTCGTATTTACACAGTGGAAGTGTGGGTGTTTGACAGGCGATAGCATTGTAGTCTATCATTTTATATACGACAAAGGATCAGGGAATCAGTGTCCAAACTGAAAGAAACCTGCTGTCATAAGGGAAAAGACAAACTTACAGAATTATTTGGACTTAAATTCAGTTTCTCCATACCAGCAGTTTATCTCATTTGGTAGAACAAAGCCTGAGCATGAAGTGGAGGTGGTGGCTTAGAAGATGGAGAAGGAATAAAAACATGCAGGAGCCTGGAAAAAACATGTATCCTGTTCAAGCAGTTGAACAAGGTTGGTGGTGAGGGGATTGCTTTCCTAGCTTTTGAGATGGGGGTGAATTTTAGGCCGATTCACCACCTTCCACCGCAATCTCAGGGTCAAGTGCTATGGATGGGCGTTGTTCCAAAATGGCGCTCCCTTGTCAAAGAGAGAAGCTAGCCCACTGCAGGAGAAGGGGGAGTGGCCCCAGGGCATATAATTAGCATGATAATCAGGGGACAGTGCTGAAATTAACAGACTGAAGTATCCCGCTGCTGGGGAAGAAAGGGCACAGTCTGCCCCACTCTCATGGCTCTGCAGCTTACACAAAAACAGTGGGGCTCACTGCCTCTCAATTAAAGCCTTTTACTAAGTGTCCATGCATGAAGAACAATGCTTTTATTCCCTCATAACGGAAAAAGACTGTTTTAGCATGCTCGGTCTCACGGCTTCACGGGACATTAAATGAAACTGCTAAAAGAATGAATTGAGGTGCGAGAAGTTTGTAAAAAAAAAACTTTAAAAGATACTAGATTATGTGTTGCACCTCCCACTTTCATAAGTAAGTGCCGTTTAATAGATTTTTACCAGTTTCACTGGATTTTACCTGCTATGCTAACCATTGTGCTGTTTGAGTACAGTTCACACAGCTTAGGGTTGGCGAGATCAGGATCAATACATATTGTGATGATCTCCAAAGACACTGTTTTGAGTGAAGGCTGTTGAATTTTTTTCTCACTTACTTGACGCTTAGTGCCTCTTGTCTGGACATGCCAATAGTGAAAATACCACTCTCCCTCACTGAGCTGTTTACCACAACAGAGCAGACCCTAAGCAGCTTGGGAAGCCATGTGAATCGAAAAAACTGTATTAATGTAAAGTACCGCTTATGTTTTGGCGTTTCACAGATTTGCCGATTTTGCTCTGTGGTTTCATATGTGCTGTTGATGGAGTCCTGAGTGCTGTCTTCAGTTCCAGCTGTGGATGCAGGCAACCGATGCTAATGGATTTTTAGCAGATGGGTCTGGAAAGCCTGTCCCATAGTCTTGAACTGGTGCACTTATGTGAACCTCAGTAATTGGAGAAGTGTAGGCTATTCTCTCTTGCGAAGGCAGATGAAAGAAGACATATGGGCAACTATTGTATGATATCAAAGTTGGCAATGGTGAATATCATTTTATGTGATATTAAAATACATTACATTTCAAATTATGTTTCTGCTTCTCCATTCATGCCATTTGCCCAAAATCATACCAAGAAGACTTAGGGATGCTGTTTATTAACAAATTAATACAGATGTATCAAAGGATTAAGATGATAGGAAAACTGAAGATAAAAATAATTAGTGGTATACACTTTGTGAGAACATGCAGTCTCATGCACTCACGTACCAGACTCTTTTTGTGTGGCTCCTGCCCATCCCTGCCTGCAGGCCCATACCATCGTGGCATTGTGCAACGGAAGCCTTACCATGCCTTCACTGGCCCTTGGGGTTTTGGTGCCTTTTGGTGATATGCACGAGCGGGTCACTCCAGTGCGGCTTACAACGGGTCGTACCAGTACGAGGAGTTTGGTCCGTTAATTGAAATGTAACTTCCAGACTCACCAAATGCAGGAAGCTCCCCTTCCACCCCCCACCCAACCGCCAACACGCATAAACAAAACACCTCCTCGTGCAGTCTTTGACAACTGCATTTAAGCCAATCCTTCTCAAGAAGTCTTATGTCTGCTATAGATAGGACACTTACAGAGCATGTCAGGTGTGCTTGTTGTGCTGTGTGGGAGAGGCAGACAGCGAGGAAATCCGGCTGATCCTCTTATCAAGTAGTTGGCCTCATCTCTTTAAGATCTTTTCCTCATTCCCAGGTGCTTGTCTTAATCACGGTGTCGCATTCCCGGTGTTGCATCACGACTGCTACTCAACCGGTGACACCTGCTGCCTGCTTCAAGCGAAGGGCCAAAATCCCAGTTGTGGATATCCAGCTTGATGCTTAAGCAAGACAGCACTTACATAAATGGCGTTGTAACTGCTTTGTTTCTTGACAAAGAAGCTCATAGAGTGAATTGGCAGCCAAGTAAATTAATGATTGTTACCGAGGCACAGGATGGGCTATCCTTCAGCAATTTAATGGGAGGAAAATGGCATGGTGTTTAATGTCGGAGAGACTCCTAATAGAAGCTTAATAAAGCAACGCATCAGATTTAGCCTTAACTGGAGCATTTTTGTAAATCAACTGAAATGACAAGCAATAATATGTAATGACTCTCCCTATCTGACATTCTCACTCGGGCCTATTGTAAAATCAGGAGTCTCTATGCTGCCTTATCAGTTTGAGGGCAATGTGTGGCTTAAGACAGGAGATCAATCCTGGCCATGGATGCTTTGCAGTGCTGTGATGAAGGTAGACTGTAGATATTGACAGGTAGGCTGTAGTAGACCAAGCAATGGTATCTTTAGCAAAGCAGAAAACACTGGCGCTCAAGCAGACTTAATAGCTGGTCTTAATATTTGTGGTTGACAGTCAATTTCTGTATGTCATTCATCACATCACTCATACTGGATTGGCTAGACTATGCTTAACTGTTAACTGCGCTGATCTGGGTTCAGTTAATCAAGGGATTATTTTTAACTTGACACTTGGAAGATGGCTGTGCGACAAGATTTTTGAACATGGAGTTATGTTTAGCCACATCATAGAAGATTCTTTAGCTCAATGTATGTATAATTTGCCCTGTGATTGGAGAGAAGAGAGAAGCAGTTTTTCCCTAATGTAAAAGATATGTGCTGTGTCTTTCCAGTGAAATTACATCTCTGTCTGATAGCTCTTTACCTGGGCTATGCTGCAGCTTTTATCTCCTACTTATTGATAGGATTCTCAGTATTTTTATTCCTAGCCATGATATTGGACAACAAATACAGAAACTGCAGTTGTTGCATGAGATTATCAGGTTCAAGGTCAGCTGAGAAAAAAACACGTTTGTAGTATCGAGGGTGGACTGATCCTTTAGACGCCAGCGATCCAGTGCAAGAATGCTTTCAATAGCTGCAGTGCTTTGAAATCTCTTTTCCTTCCTCCATTTGGAAACCTTCAATGGGTAAAACATCAACGAATGAATAACATTACTCACACATTGATGAAGGGAAGACTGGCAGGGTTATATTGCGTTCACAAGAAACGTAGGATTACTGTCTGCATCTCAAGATGTGTTGGTATGCTTTCGGCTGATCAGGATAACTGGGACAAGGATGCTTGATTGACAGGTGGAGATGAAAAATGATGCTAAAAACAAACGGATATAAAAAGACATGGCAAAGATGTTATGAACCTGCAGTCATCTCCATGGTCTTAAGTATTCATTATATTGAAATTCTGTTTTCAACAAATGAGGGAAACATTCATTCTGCTGTGTAGGAATTTTTCCTTCTTGTGAAGTAAGAGTTGTGGTTCCAAAGTTTAGGTCAATAACAATATATTAACAAAGCAAAAACAGTCTCATTTATACTCCTGAAATAAAATGCTGAAATAAAAATGCTGGTTCCTGTCCACCAATCAAATTGTTGCTGTCACCTCTGTATGCATGCCAACACCCTATTATTCTCTGGTCAGGCCATCTTCCCCCTTTGGGTCCACACCCCTCCCTTGGGCCATCACCCCTCCCTTGGGCCATCAACGCCCCTTTGGGCCATCAACCCCCCCTTTGGACCATCACCAATCCACATTTCCAGTACGTCTGTTACAGCTCAAGTCAACATCCGAGTGCGCTGAGGCAGGAGTGCATTTTTCTTACAGTTGTATTGTGTTTTCCTTTTAATGGTACCGTTGGGAGATTTAGAATATTACAGTTGGAAACCTTGTTTGACATTGCAGTTAATTCACTTACAATGAAGACATTCCCTGAAGCGAAATACATTGTTCAAACCATCGAGCCACATGTATTCATATACTGGTAGACATTTGTGAAAGTGTGTTTCATAACTATGTTCAGGCCCTGAATGGTGATATTGGATGACAAAACCTTCAGCGAAACGGTCCTCCTTATCTGACTAAAACATGTGTGCCGTAATAAAAAACGGAATGAAAAGCCAGCCATTTATTAATGCTACACATGATGTGATTCTTCAGATATTTTGACATATAATTAGCGGGTCTCATGCTAATATCGCCATTTGGAGGAAGGAATTTTTGAGCTCTGGAAAAAAAAAACATAGGTTATGTGAAAATGTCATACTCCACAGGAATGTGTAGCGGTTATTATCATTACATGATTATCCCCTTCACTTTCCCTCATTAATCAAAGCATCTGGAGCAAGGAAATAAAAGGGCTGAATTAACGTGTGCATACCATTGTGGAATTGCTGAGCGTATTGCAATACACGACGATGATGGGAGTCTGTGATGTAACTGAGATATGAAACATCTCCAGATGTTTCAGCCCGTTACTAAGTATGAGATTAAATGTCTGCCTTCGGCGTTCATTTAAAGACCTTTGGAAGAGCAGGCTTTAGTGAATGGGTTTTGAGTTTGCACACGTTACTACAGTTAATACTTTTAGTTTACTCTTCCAAACGAACACTCATCAAGGAACGTCAAATTAATTAATTTAGAAAAAGTAAAGCATAGGGAAATTGAGGGCAATGGAGAAGCTATGAGATGGTGATGACACAAGCACACATTGTTCAACTAGTTGTGTCCAATATATGAGCATATGAGTACAAGTTGTATCGCCCTGTTAGGCAGCTTCTTTTGGTGTGAGCTTGTTTTAGTTTGTGCTTCACAGCCTTGGCGTCTACATGTGTCTGAGGTCTGCAAAAAAAGTGACTCATAAAATTGAATTGAATTCATTTGGATGTCTGATACATTTTGTGTCGTTGACGCTTCTGGATGCGGTCAAGCTGCGGACACGCAGTGTCCAGAAGGTACCGGCATTGTGTGCATGTTGTTTTAATGGTTATTACAGTGCATGTTTGATCAGCTTGTGTGCTGACAGATGCGCACACAAACCCAGGTCCCTTCCGTTAACTATAACAGCAGTGGCTCAGTGCTCAGCACGACACGGCGGTGGTTCAGTGGCGTGAGATGGTAAGAAAAATAAACACGCAGGTCGAGGGTGATGTGGAGAAAGGAGCTGATGAAATGCATACAGCTGCAGACAGACATGGCCATCGCAGCAACTCCACGTTATTTGACCAGCTCCCGCTTAAATGTGGTACTCTCCGTGAGCTACCAGCCAGCTTGCCAAATATTTGGGAGTTGTTTTGAAGTCCCCACCTACGCGTTGTTGCTGGAGATGGCAGCTGCACAGAAGGAGATGCTATGTTGAAGAAGGAACGTAAAATGTTTGGAAATGGCAATGGAACTTTGAGCTCTTTTGGGAGCTCTTTTCACGGTCTTCTGTGTTCAGTTGAGATTCTCTGAAGATTCTAGGACGTGAATTCCATTCTGTGACACAGCAAAAATTATTCCAGCAGCAATTACACGTGTGGGGAAGGCTGGGAAAAGCTGAGAGAGCACTTGTGACTCATTAATTTAGCCTTGGAATAATCGGCTGTGATGGGGAGGTGGATTTATTGTTTGTGATGATAACAGCAGTCCCAGAGGGCCGGCTGGACCAATATTTTATGCAGGACCAAACGCTTAGAAAAACCTCACTATCCATTGATCAGGCGATGAAGTAGAGCCCATTTTACCAAATGGTAATGCATCAGAATGAACACGATGTCCTGATCATGCATCTCAAGTGGTTCATAAAAAACTGAGAACAAACCAGCATTTACTCTCGCACTTGGCGTCAGTAGATCTATGGATTTAAGCTCAGGGTTGGTGACTTAAAATGTTTACTGTTGTAAATGTAAAAAATATTTAGAGCCTGTTGCCATGCTTTTTTGTGGTAACTAAGTAGCTACTTACTGAAGCTTTGCAAGCCTGTTTGTTAATGGCCTGATGAAATTATTCAGGAGCATTAGGCTATGTTGTCATACAAAGCTGGTAGATCACTACTTGTCACTATCAAATGGAGAAAAACAGATTGCTTCTTTGTCTGAAATATCAGATTTAGAAATTGATTGACTTCCATCCTCACCTGCATCATTGGTATATTTGACTGTGCCCACAATCCTGTCACAGGGCTCTCAGACAGAATGAGATTTTCGGTCTTAACATCATTTGTGTTGATAAGGCAAAATGTGCTGTTGTCTGTTCCCCATTGCTTTATTGTGGAATCATGGCCTGTGTTGTGGCCAGAGATAACAGAAGATAAGATACATATGCAGTTCACTTGCATTCCTCTTAGAGCAGGGTCTTTTGCAGCCCATTGCCACTCACTACTCTTTCACAGTGCACTTACACTGAAAGGGATCTGAAAAGTGAACGTGATGTCATAAATCTGAATATTTGTGAGGTAAGTGTGAGGTGAAGTCAGTGAGACTGGCAGTCAATCTAACAAATCTGCAAATGACCCCATAAAATAGATTGATGTGCTGCTGCCTGCTCTGTTTGCAGCCTGAAACAGTTTTGTGAAAGCAAGACAAGCTAAACAAAAGAGTGGGGAAAAAGATGTGTGTATTGATCGTAGGCAGAGATGTAAATGAGGGAGAGATTTTGACCTTGTCTCTCCCGGTGGTGGTGCGTCAGCCTCCTCTGCTTCATACCTGGCATACGGCACAAAACCCGGCCAGGCAGGCCTTTCTTGAAGAGTGCATCTTCAATTGGCCATGCCGCCGCACGCCGCCTCCCAACTCTAGCCAGCCCACAAGCTGCTGTTGTAGCTGTGCTTTGAGCGCTGATCTCGACCGACCGGTAAGCCTGCATGCTGTTGTTTTGGCACCAATTGTTCATTGAAAAAAATCTATGTCGTAGGAGCCTTAGGTATAGTTTTTACATGACAGCATATATTGCAGGAATGCTTAATCACCGCGGCATGTGAGTGAGCCAGCTCTTACCTCTCTTGCTACTCCTAGACCTTGCCAGGGATTCCTTTATCTGGCCAGAGAGAAATACTGACCTGATTTGCAGGCTTGGCTTGTCCGATTTGACTGCCCGGTCCGTGAGCTTGTTGCCTCCTGAAGGCCGGAGACATCCCTTGGAGCCAGAGAGGGGGATACAATGGGACAGTGTTTCACCCATGAGCGCCATGTGACCCTTCCAGCTGTCTGGATAATGGTAACACCAGGGTAAAAGCCAAGGTGTGTCATAGAGACGTGATGAGGCTTGCACTGTGAGCTGACAGCCGTGTGCGGAGGGCATATCCCTCACTCCTGACTGCCTCCCTCCAACGTACAGCACAAGCTACAATGACTGGTGGAAACAGAGGTGTGCTGTGAGCCTATGGACTATGGGTTTTTGGCCTGAGTGGGATTATTTTGTTTATCTGGGACTCCACCTGGGTAACTCTTACAGGCATCGAACTGTAGAGACAATAGGGCTAATCGATTGCGTAAAGATTGTCAATTTTGTAGGGCGTCTCCTCGCCAATGAAATAGAAAAAGGATAGATCCAAGTGGGAGTGTCAATGTCGATTAGCCCTGAGTGGAGCTGTGGAGCGATGGAAGTGAGATGATGGATGACAGGTGCCATTCATTGTGTGCATCATGACTCAGAACCCATCGCAGTCGGCCCCAGACCCCATTCAGCAGGAACAACAGACTGGGAAAACAACAGACACTGTCTCAGCAGGCACTGAGGGCTGTTTGTGACCCCCCAACCATTATGGAGGAGTGAGCATTGTGGATACGAACTTGCTGCAGGGGTTAAAAACAGGGCGGTGTGTGTCTCCAGCTGCTGCCACTGTGGCTTCTGCAATGAAATATTTTGTAACATAGAATTTGATATATAAACATGGAGCAAAGTTTTGGTTGCTTCGTTTGTTTTCATTCTCTTTCTGTCTTTTGCTGGCACTTTCTTTCTGGAGTCAAATTTAAATATTTAAACCACACATTGCTTACTTTTAAATTGAATTAATGCGAGGGAGGGCTTTTTTCAAGATTGGGGTTTAGAAGAACTTAACAGTCACCCGATGACTGCTACTACTTTGCTTGCTTTGTCACCCTAGTGTTAAAAGGTTGTTACTGCAGGAGCTGCCCACATAGTCTGCCAGTGAGTGATGGACACCAACACTTGGACTGTTATCTCCTGTCACAGCCAAAAAATAATAATACTTGAAAAAATTTTTATTGAATTTTTAAACTTGTTTTCTTCAGGCTGTACATTTGTTTGTAAACTCTGGTAAGCTGACAGAATGTTTAGCATTATCAGGAAGGTCAAAGCAATGGAAAGCATATTTTCTACCTTTTTAGCCTGCAGAGAACCCCAAGCAAACCTGCCCCTGTTTTGTCTGTTTCACTAATCTTCGAGGTAGGTCATAGTCAAGTCTCGTCCTGTACTGTGAACCCAACACCAGTTCTCTCTTTTAAACAGGCAGATGTATTGACGTTAATGTTTAGGTGCAGCAGCTCTCTCTCTCTCTCTCTCTCTCTCACATACTCATTCTCAGATCTAAACCCCAAACACAGAAGCCATCACCACCCCCCCTTCCCTTCCCCCTGCAAAAAAAAAAAAAAAAAAAAAATGAAAGAGAAGAAAAGTGGGCGGTGGCTTAGCTCTGGCTACATCCTATAGGAATCATGGTGATGAATAGGGGCGTGGCTTAGAGGTAGGGAACTGGCTCTCAGCAGCAACATCTGTGTGTTTGCCGTCAGCCCCGGCGCAGTGGAAACAGCTTGTGAGAGGCCTTTTGTTTCAGTTTGAACTCGGAAATGGCAGGGAGAGGCTGAGTCCACTGGGAAAGAAGGGGGACTGATTGTGTGTGCTGCATTGCTTCTGTAAGCCGGCATCAAAGAATATGTCAGACCCAAAGTGGGGCATTTTGGGAACGGTTGGATAGAAGCATTTGATATTACCTGGGCTAAGATTGCATCGTCGGAGATGTAAGCTTGGATCTCTACTACCCACAGGTATACTCATGCTATTCCTTCTGTTGTCTGTTACCCATGCTGTAGAGAAGGAGGGAATTTGAATTCAGAGTGCAGACATTTGTTGATTTAATTATTTAAAGGGGTGTTTAACCAAAGTATATCTAATAAAATGAGTTGGAAGCTAAGAGCATAGTCTTGTATTTTAGGAGATGCAAATGAGATAAATGTTCTGAGCTACTGGTGGAGATGCTAAAACTCATGGGAGTCTGAAATCTTTGAAAACCTACATTTTTAAATAAATATATTAATATTCTTTGAAAAAGTTATTTCTGTACAGTTGAAAGTGTAATGTGTTTTCAGGGCAGAGACAGGCTGCTACTGTACGTACAAGGATCAATTTTAATTTGCGGATTGTCAGTGTTGGGTGGAAGCTTGTCTGTGCTTCTGCTTCTGTTTCTGTAACAAATCCTCTGTTCACAAAAGCCCTTTTAGTAAAACATGAGTTGGAAGCAGTGATTTGGTGGGAAAATGTGCTCTGGGGGAAATAGTTCTCAATCATTTGCTATGCAAGTGAGGGTTCCAACTGAACAACAATTGTGAATGGAATGAGACCGGCACACATTTTATCCCTGGGTGTGACAGCACAGATAAAGACGTCCAAATATGAGAGAGACGGAGTCACCTTGAAATTCTAGCTCTCTCTATCTCTCTCTCACTCACACTGGAAAGAGAACCATCTCAGAAACCACCCAACCAGAATGGCTGCAGTCCTATGATTTTTCTCCTGCTCTGTGACATAGCAGCCGGGCACGTGTATGAATCTGCCGCTCCTGAGTTGGATGATGGACTCAGAATCAGTATTGAGTTACCAGGTGTTTTAACTGGAGAGTCTCCTGGCCCCCCTCCACCTCCACCACCAAAGGGACGATTGATCAAATTCATGGCAGCCCACCTGCTGCAGCTCAGGTTAAGCGGTCCTCGGGCTAGCAATCTGCCACACAGAGGAAGACTCTGATCATTTGCCAGTGTGTCACCAGGTCCGTAACCCAGCATTTCTCCAATCCTTCCGTGCCTTTCAATGACAGCGGTGTCCACAGTACACAAGTGGCTCCGCTCTTTGCTTCCAGCGACGCTGGCTCCCAGGGGTCCTAGTCCTAGTTTCGTCCACGGACACATGGCTAGCACGCCGTTGGCAGCTTTCCTCCTGATAGTATTTGCGAACAGGAGATTGATGGTTGTGGTGGGAGACTTGAGTCTTTTCAGCAGGGTGGGGTCGTGTATCACATTTGTCAGTTTGACACGGTTATGCGTTGAGGGAGAATAGAGACTAGGTGTCCATTGAGGTGAGGGGGTATTGTGGATTGACGGAGCGGCACGAAGGCAGGGGTCATCTGTGAATAGTAAAATGTGTGTCAGTCCCGCTGGTGCTTAAATTGTGTCTCGTATCAGCTATCACTTGACAGCCTGTTGAGGAAAGAAGGACTGCCACTGTTATCTTGCCATGTTCCGGCATTGTGTTACATTCATTTTAAATGGAAAGACGTTTAACATGTGCTCGTTCGGTTTGTGTCATTACATTTGCTTGAATGAGAAGGCATTTGGTTGTCAGGAGTAATGCACACGCATGTATAGTATATATTGCACTCATTTTTCTACCTTCCCATGCCAGTTTTGATTTTACAGAAGGTTTAAAATTGGCAGCTGAATTGGTTCCGTTTAATAATCATTGCAAAACATGACATTATTATTTCTCATTTCCCTAGCAACAGTCTGCATAAGCAATGTGTCAGTGTAGGAAGTGAATACCTAGAATGCCAGTGTGCTGATGGTTTTAGGTCTTAACAGGTAGGACTGGAATCTGCTTCTGCAATGTCTGTCAGGCTGCAGTGTTTTCTTCCATTACCCACCATTACATTAGGCACTGTTTGAGCAGAGGGAGGAGCTTCCCTGCTGCGAGGAGTCATATCTGCTCAGGGAAAGGGGGTCGCGCGTTCACAGAGGAACAGGGACTTTGACCGTTATTATTGCTGAGGCTTTGGCTCCTCCGGTGATTACACCGAAAATCCCATTTAGAAAAAGGGGGAAAAAGCAGAAAAACAACTCCACCGGCAGTGTCGGCGGGGAGACGGGCTCACGCTCGTAGCTGCTGAGCGTGCACATCACTTCGGGAGAGGGGGGGTCGCTATGGCAACGGCAGCGAGGGCTCTCTCTCTCCGGTGGTGGACACACAGCGAATAAATATTCAGGGAGCCGGTGACCCCACCCCCTGCCTGCCCCCCATCCCCGATTGGCAGCCACAGATCAGTCCGAAGCTTAGCTTGGAAAAACTCATTACCCACACCGGTCTCCGGCAATCCCAACAGCCCCGTCCCGGGGGATTAGCTATGAAATGAAGAGCAGTGAAATGGAAAGAGCCCCGGCAACCGAGGAGGAGGAGGGGGCCAGAAAGCGGGACAGATACTTTTCAGCAGCACCAAGGTCATGGGACAAATCCGCCAGGGGGTGGGGGAAAACATGGACGCCTAGGGTGTGGGCAACCGAGGCAGTTGGGATTATGAGGGAAAGCTGAACTCACTCATGCCGAGCCCCTATGAGTTGCTCCCTCCCCCTCCCTGCATTACCGCTTTATTAATGTGAGACCGATCCTGGGAATGGAAATGATGGAGCGTCCGGAGTTCCCCACCAGTGGGGTTCTGACCTCTCGGTGTAGTTCTTGGGAATAAGGGGGAATACATTGGCAGGGGTCTGCTCCCAGCCAGCCCAGCACAATGGTCTTTGTGGTGCTCTGTCGTAGTCATCAGAATTATGAGCCTGTTAATAATGTATCCGGCCCTTTGGGTTCAATTCAACTGGAGAATGGCATCTGAAAATTGCCAGTGGCGTCTCCTTACGACTATTTTTGCTATTACTCAGTGGATTAGGGATCGTGAAAGCAACTTTATTATTCGATTGTAATAAACCGGTTTGCTTGAAATCCCTTCACATAATGAAATTTGCTCATCCTCTTTGTTGCGTTTGTTGCGGCCATTCGAGCAGTGAGTGCCCTAAAGGGACTTTGATCAGTTATTGACAAGTACTTTTTTCCTTTGGCCAGGCCATATGTTTCTGAGAACGTTATGTAATGGATCCCACACTCTGTCCTCGTGGACGGCAGCGTGCGACCTTTCCTTTCATAAAAGCCTAAAAGGTCGTCCTCTCCCCATAGCGTTCCATATGTTATTGATTCCTCATTGAGGGCTGGGTTTCAGGAAGTGAACAGTCTCATTGTCTGCCTGTGTGGTTGCAGTGGACTGCCATCTTGTTCTGGTCTCCATGGACAAGGCGGGCTGATGCGTTAGATCATTACCGGAATGGCTCCGCGAGGGCTTTTGGCATGCCGTGCCATATTAGCGTGGGCCCAGTCTGAAGACTAGTCTGAAGACTCTCCCCAGATAATGGAGGTCAGGTTGGTGAGAATCACAGAAGTTGATTCAAAATTGTTGTGATTACCTGCAGTTTTTGCATCTTGATAGTCCAGTTGAACATCCTGTGAAGAATTGGAATATGGAGTCTATTTGTCTGTCACACGTCTGCTGAATATTTTTGCCAATTCAAATATTTCACATCATTTTTTGTTCACCTCTTCTTTGATAAAAGGAGTGCAAGGAGTGTGATGAAATGTGCATTCATATATTCTCAATTTTTCAGTCAGTATGACAGTTGCTGTTGAAATGCGCATTCATATATTCTCAATTTTTCAGTCAGTATGGCAGTTGCTGTTGACTCAGTTACTGATATTTTTCTCATATTAGAGACAGTATGTTCTTTACCTGGTAACATTGATATTTGTGATTTGTAATGGATGTAGTGTCGTGTTGCCTGTACATTTAAAATAACATATGCCATTTAGCAGATGCTTTTATCGAAAGCGACTTACAGTACTGAATGCATACATTTTTCAGTATATATGGTCCCAATGGGAATCGAACCCACAACCTAAGCGTTGTCAGCGCCATGCTCTACCTACTGAGCCACACAGAACCACTATTTATCTCAAATAAATGTAACCATTATTTAACCAACATTTATCTCAAATGTTTTTTCAAGTATTCATATGTTGTATATGTTATTTTTTTCCAACATCCAAAGCACACATCACTTCTAGCGCTTGACCTTCCCCCAGAATATCTGTGCAAGACCCTTGAAGCATTATCTGTTTTGGGGGTGTTATATCCTGGTATTGCCGATAACGCCCCCCCGCCCCATGTCTGTCACACATGCCCCCCCGTGTCTGTCACAATCACCAGTTCAGTATGCCTTACAGCACTCCAAAGGGCACCTGGACCAGTGGTGTGACATTCATGCTTCAAAATTCAAATACTTCACTGTGTAACTACTGTTCCCTCACCGAACACACTTACTGAAAAGGAATTCAGAGTGTGTGTGCAAGGCCACAGAGACTGAATCAAATTTTCCAAGGTTGTTTACTCGCAGGATATTCACACGTAAAGCATTTCCTCTGACGGACGCGGTTCCCTCGTTCTCATTGTTTGCGGCGTATCGCAATTTTGATAGCATATGAAATAGTTTGTGTTTGGCCTGTGTATTTACGTGAGGGAATTCCTTGACGCAAGCCTTTGTTTACAGCCTCGTATTGCCATGCCAACATTCAGGTTTGACTGAAATGTGGCTGCAGAATGCGCCGGTAGAGACTCTGTGCCTTTGAAAGCCCGGCTTGATGTTTCCAGGTCACAGCGGCAGTTCTATGGGTTTAATTCAGCGAGATGAGGTGGACACAAGGTAAAAGCTCTGAAATGCTTAATGGACTGTACTGAAGAAAAGAGGGGATTAAAGACTGTGTTAAACGACAAGATTGTGTGAGGAACTAACGTTAGTTTAAGGCTTAGGACCTGTGACTTCAAGTTGACGCTCCATGGCTGGACATGTTGTCAGTGTTCATTGCTACCCTCATATGTGCATGTGGCCCTAAACCTTAACAACTGAAGGTTTGGAAGGCGTGGTGTATGGAAAATGAGCCATTATAAAACCCAAACCTGAAAATCAATGGTGGAATGACAAGGGTAAGGTTTGTTTTTAAACTCATGATGCTGTTTTGTATTTCAGTGCTGCATGTGGTGCGCGAGCTGTCAAAACTGTAATGACATGGCTCTGTGAAGACTATCCAGCTGTCAGAGTGCTGATAACAACAATTAACATCCTGCCATTGTTCAATTCTTAATTGACAGATGTTTTCGGATTACTTTGCATGCAGTTTGCACGAAGAAGCCCACGAGATGATGTTTTTGACATCTGGACTCAATATTGGAAATAGCTTTCAGAATTCTGTGATTACTTGTTTTACAGACAGAGGCATATCAGGTTTGTATTTACTTTGAATGAACATTGAGTCTAAACCCTTAACTGACTAAAATTTTTTTTTTAAAGTTAGTAAACGTGATTCGTGTATCAAGTTTGTACATGTATATAGAATGAGGACCCGGAAGCTCTTATCTTCAGTTGTCAATGATACTGTCACTCCTCAGCAGGTGTGCTTTCAGCTGTTTCCTCAGATGAGGTGTAATGAACAATAACACAAGCGGTATGCGTCAACCTGATTACCCAGCCTTTCCAATGAGCCAGCTCCCCTGAGGGCACTGAGGCAGAAAACACCCAAATCACATCATAGACAGCGAGAAGCAATAGCGTACATACCAAGGAAAACCCTGGTAAACATGCGAGACTATCTGAAACCTTCGGCCTTCTCTGCATTACAGCAGATTTGAATTTACAACTATTTGAATTTCAAAGAGCGTGTGGGGACTTTTTCTGTTGTTCATTTGCTGCAGTATGTTTAGTTAGTAGCTGTCTGAGCCCTGCGGAAGACCTAGGGTCCAAAGGAGAAAGCACTGCCATCACACGATTTGGCAACTGAATCAAATGCTTGAAATTCTCAGGTTGCAGTTTGATGGGAAGAGATCCACGATTCTTTTCTGCCTTCTCTGGCTCACAGAGGAAAAAGACCTTGCCTGAACTTACCCAAGGATTAGGCACCCCACACCGAGATGGCAGTGCCCATTGTTGCGCTGGGACCACTGAATTGTTCACATGTACAATGTGGCCATTGTATTTGTTAGATGTATGATTCACGCCACGACACATAACTAAAACCGAGAGAGTGACATTTCAATGGATGAACCTAAAAACTGAAAAAGAGCTTTGTGAAACTTTTGAGTCAAGCTGTTAAACAACATTTTTGGTCTTATGTCCTCGTAAACACCTTGCTGTTTCTTTGGGCTGGTGAGCAGGGAGTTGACTCCACAGCCTGTGATCTTCCTCCTTATTCATTAGAAACCTCAGCTGTGCAGTGTGGTTGGAGGAAGGGGGGGTGAGGCTCCAGAATGAGGCATGCAGGGCAGGGTGGATTACAGATGCTGCGTGGTATGACTGCTGTATTGCTCGTAAATCAGGGCAGGTTTGTCTGCCTGGAATGTTGCATTTACAAGGAGTGAGGGGCTCCCGTGTCAAAGACAGAGAGAGACAGACCGAGATAGAGAGAGATAGAGAGTGTCAAAGCTTGAACTGCGCAGGCCTCCTAGCATGCATCATGTCTACAAAGTATTTTATGTGACTTAGGCAGGCAAAAGTGAACTAGCTTTATATTTAAAACTTAGCATTTAGTTATTTAGCATTTTCCTTTTTTAAATTTATAGTTTCAAGTTTTTGTTCCCTGTTTTTCTCCCAATTTGGTTGGCAATTATACCCTCTATTCATATCAATTCACCCTCCCCCACGAGTCCGCCCCCCGTCCTCAGGATAACGAGCCAGTTTTTCTGGGCCGGTAGATCCGCCTCCTCCGAGACGGAACCCGACCACAGACGCCCTTCCTGCTCCTCGATGAACTGGTGCCGGATCACCCTCCCCCCTCCCCTGGGGCGGATAGCCAAATGCCGCCCCCGATCAGGGCTGACGACCGGGGCTGGTCTGTTAGAGACGGGTTTCAAACCGTGTCCCTGACAGGCAGTGCACACCGTATCGGACCAGCCAAAATACGGTGCGTTAGACCGCTACGTTATACGCCGCCCCCTATTTTGCATTTTCAAAACATGAAGTGGCAGATGTAGACCTTTTCTGCAGCGGGGCACATTGCCCTATAGATGCTTTATTGGGGGGAAATGAGTGTAACGAGTGGTCGATCATCTGTATAGATTTAGTGACCGGAGGTAGTGAGAGCGGTCATTGCAGTGGGAAGCTGGCTGGATAAATTGAGGGGAAGGAAATTGGCATGGGCTTTCATACAACATCCCTCTTTGCTTTGAATGGAAATGCTTCAATTGGGCAGCCCCCTGGGAAAAGTGAGAGGCATTAAAAGGGCTGGTTTGTGTGAGAGAACTGCTGAGGGCGTCCTGGGTTAATGGAATTACAGCATAAACACGCAGACAGAGAACAGCTTATTTACATACGCTCCTCTTTGTAGTCTCTCACACTAACTCTCCAGCTTTCTTTTTGTGTGTTCTCTTGTTACTTTTCTCTGAAGGAATGCTACAAAAGGACAACAAGCTCACAACAATATTGTTCATAACAACACCGACAGTAATAGTAACATCGTCGTAATTACTAGTGTCCTGGCTGTTACAGGCCGCACTTTGGGACAGCAAATAAACTAAAATTCCCCAGCCGGCCTTCCCTGTGTTTCTCCTATCAAAAGCTCCTAATGTCAATCTGCTAGCAAACTGATTTCACCGAAGAAAGGATGATGAGAGGGAGGGAGAGAGAAAAAACTCACTGAGCGCTGAGCAATGACTTCAAAGTGAAGTGGCTCCTTCTCCCGCGGCCGACCCCGCTCAGAACGTGGGGAGTGCTCTCCCAAACGGGGTCCACGAGAGGAAGCCCAACGGCTGCCAAAAACACCCATCCACATGTGTGAGCCAGAACCGCTCTCCCCTCTCGCCTCTCCAGTTATTGTCTGGGAGGCAGGACTCTATGAAGTCTACCCAGGTTCACTTCACCAGAGGGGACCATATCCTCTGGAACATGTGGAAGACACCAGCTGTGGATATTAGGTAGCCTGTGCTGGAAAGTTAAGGTTGTACATAAATAAACCATACGTTTTACGTGTTTATAAGAAGGTAGTGAGACTCTTTTCTTCTTCGGAGGTCAGGGGAAAATGTCTTGAGTGTATTTTACGTCATGTTTTGCTTAGCCGCTTTTAAGCAGTGTTTGTTTTGGTTTAGTGGGTCTTTTGTCTCGATGACTGTAATAAATATTTCATGACACCTGCCGCAATAGGCAGTGGGTTGAATGAAAAGCTAACAAAGGGAGTTTCGGAACATTTTGGTGCTGATGTAGGACGTGTGAAAGTGGCATGTGCACTTCCAGCTTTATTTTGTCTGTGACGTGAGAATAATAAAGATAATCACACAGTGATATTGTACTTGGAAAGTCAAAACCTACACTACAGCCAATTGTCTAATATGCCTGAAGACACCTGAATGGGTATTTTGGCAGAAATGTGTCTATGCGAAAGTGAGAATGGTGTTCTAATATTGATATAGGTTTAATTCTCAATCAAGAAAAATGTATAAACTGTTTTTGGTCTTTACATACTGTGAATACCCAAAGGCATGTTTTTCCTGGCTCCAGCAAATCATTTTGAGACATAGCATACAGTACATTGAGACCTCTCCAAAGACATCTCTGCGTATCATGCCAAAATATTGCATAGCTTATATTTAACTACCCAGACTCCTTAGTTGATTCATAATTGAAGCACCTAAGTGTGATTTTTGTTGTAGTTTCATATATATATATATTAGGCGTGTAACAGTACACAAAAATCACGGTTTGGTACGTACCTCGGTTTTGAAGTCACGATTCTGTACGTTTTTGGTGCAGTGGGGTAAAAAAAGAAATGCAAAGCATAAAATTGCTTTAAATTTATTATGAACTTTGTAAACAGTGGCTAATTGGCCCTAATTTACTGAACAAAGTAAGGCACATATCTTTCTTTCTTAAAAAAAAAAAATAGGGATGATATGGGAGGGTCTTCAAGCTCTGGCTTCTCATTTGTGTTCACCATACTGACTACGAGGCTGGGCTGTGCTAAATTAAGTGATTAAGTAATTCAGTGATGTGCCATAGACGTGCGTGGGCTGAACGAACAACATCCGGCCCTTTGCGCAAGTTATATCTTTGGGAGAGGGGGGAACCCAGAGTTTTGAATTAAGTTCTGTACGTGCTTTAGTGGTTAAAGCAAGATTGCATTAATTCGGTTCACAGCGCATACCGAACCGAAAGTCCTGCACCGAAAGGTTCGATACGAATACAAGTACCTTTACACCGCTAATATATATATATATATATATATACACACACACAGGGAGTAGATAAAATAATAGAATCACCAAACAATATATGAATATTTAGTAACTAATAAGGAGTTGGGTTGCCCATTGCCTTCAGAAGAGCTTCAATGCTTCATGGAATTCTGGTATGCAAGTTTTTAACTGTTTCTAGTAAGATATAGGACCATTCTTCAAAAATAAAGCATCCATTTCTTTGAGAGGTGAAGGTAGTGGAAATTACTCCACACTCTACGTTCCAGAACTTCCCATAAAAGGAACATTTTGAGAAAACAATGTTTGCACCATAGAGTGCACCTGGTCTCCTAAAATGGGGTCGTATTCCATGGCCGTAATTCTACCATGCAGAGAAATAATCGGACCCAGTGACCCCTAAGACATTTCTGCCCATGCCATAACAGATCCACCACCATGTTTAACAGTTGGGAATGTGGGTTGAAGGCTTCCTTAGGCTTTGTCCAAACATAAACCCAAACAGATGTAGGAAAAAGAGTCAAAGATGACTCATGACACCATAATACTTTCGTCCACTGCTCAGAAATACAGCTTTTGTATTCATTACACCAGATAACACATTGTTGCTCATTGGCCTTGGTTACAATCGGTTTCCGAATGGCAGCCCTACCATAAATATCAGCTTTGTGAAGCTCATGACGTACAGCCTTTGTTGAGACTGTGCTTAGAGTCATGTATGGTGGTCCCAATGTTTTTTGATATTTCAGGCTGTCATATGCAGCAACTACATAATTAAGGATTTCTCTCTCTCTCTCTTTACAAACATCTGGTTTAGGAGCTAGGAGATTGGAAAATACTGTATTTTACTGTTTTGGGCATTTTATTGATTGCTCTGTCCAGTAGTTAACCGCTTTAATGGTGTTAGTATGAAGAAGTGGTATATTTTTAGGGGACCTTTTTAAAGTGTTTGTCATGTAATTTATACCTTCATGCCAGGCATTCCATGGTGATGGCCGCTTGTCAGACAGAATTGCTTCTCAGTGATTTATAACCCGCGGACTGGAGGTACAGGCTATTCATTTAGTCAAAGTAGGTGGGTCATGTACACTGTGATGTTCCTTTTGGGTAGAGTGAGGAGGGCCGTCCAGAGAACTTTCATTCACACAGACCGGTGAGATATCTCCTGGTCTCAGCTCTACGAGAACGAAGGCCTCCTGCTCACTGTGAGCCGAGTGCATGTTCCTGTGAACATAAATGGGTATTTGTGCATGAATGATGTCAATATCTGCACATCTTATTAACATTTTGGTGCGCCATGTGCACCATGCAGGAGGGCTACACACCACATGTTCACACACATCATTTTGAAAGCAGTGTCAACCTACGAATTTGCTGTAGGTGTGAAACCTACCTGAGATGTCTTAACAGTCCTGAGAATTTGAAAGTAAAATTCAAAGAAGAGTAGCTAATATTAGAACAGTATGGAAAATGACAATCTACTATAATACAAATGTTTCACCTGCTTCAGTCTTCTTGGAGGATTAGAGTACAGACATGTACTTTCGCAATCAGACTTCTCACTGAACCGATATGGTTCACACTCACAGAAATGAGAGTTCTGGATGGTGTACTTTTATTTTCTTTCATTTTTTCTTGATCAATGCTGCACAAATGAGTGTGCAACTAATTTTGTCCAATGTATTGATGAGGTCTGAATGAGAGTACCTTTTTTCTTATAATTGATACATGTTTTGACCATGTAGCACACTCAAACTAATTGCTGATATTGATAGAACCAAAGTACATCTTGAGAAAGTAGGCTACATCATTTACTGATATGTGCATTTTAAAAATATATTAAAATATTAAAATATTCTATGGCTTCCAAGATGTAATATTTAAATGCATATTTACCCCTCCCCTGCATATTTATTAGACAGTTTTAAACTGTTTTATTTGTTAAAAGCATGTGAGCACTAATTAGTAGACTCATGATCAAGTATAAAATATTTGATGTCATCCCTAATTACAATTCATGATTTGTGTTCTCTTCTCCCCCTATGGACCACAAGCCATACTGGAAAGTGGGGCATGAAAGCAGTCTAAGATGATAAACTAGATGCATCCCTATTAGTGGGTTTTGAGCCAGTTCAAGACCTGTGTGATATACCCTAGAGATATGGAAGACCTGAACTTGGTGGTGTTTATGGGGTTGGCTGAAAACGGTTTCATTATAGCCCCGTGCAGATAGCATCAATTGCATCCTGGCTGTTGGCCAGAGAACATGGAATAACTGAATGAACCTGTGGCAACTTCTCTTTTCTTTACAGTAAACTCATTGAATGTAATAAAATAGAATTGCATATTGTTAAAACTGAACTGAGCATTGGTTGCACACATGAAGCAGTGATCCATTGAGACCAAGAGGAATTTTTATTTTGGTTACCTCCGAGCCGGGGTAATAACGGATACCCGACTATAGCTGTATGTCAGACTGTTTATTATTTCTACTCACTTTTGCATGTAAGTGCCCCGGCTGGGCATCCAGATGCTTTGAACTGCCTGTCCAGTTTTGGGGCTCACGCTCTCTAAGAAACAGTGGTGGCTCAGCCACAGGCCCCTGTTGTATTCCAGAGCACAGATTTTCGCTGCATGATTTTCACTCGCCGCATTGAGATTCCCCTTCAAAGGAAATGTCTCGCTCTGTGTTTTGACTGGCCCAGCATGGATAGCCCAGCTCCTGCTCAGACTCAGGCAGGGTGCGGTACAAAGCACAAGATAAGGACTACTGCCTATCAGTGGGCTGTTTGAAGGCTTTCCATTTATGAAAACATATGAGGAGACCCATTTCAGAGAATTGTGAAGACCTTTGATGTGTTATGGGAGGTAACGATCTGGGCTGCTTAGTTAGGGGAATGTGCGGCCTTCTTGTAGGTCATCAAGGTGAGTTGACAGGGTGTACCTTACTGGGAGAAGCCAGTTGTGTTGTTAAGAAGTAAGATTCATGACTCTATGGGGGATAGTGTAGCCTCTGAAATTACAGGCGAGGGTTAAACTGCCAGGTGCATATTTATTTGACAAATGGTTGAGCTGAGCTTATTTGACAAATGGCTGAGCTCACTGTAAATTAGGGTTCTGTCTGTCATGTCTGTCATGTAAATGACATTGGTTCTGGTCTGTTGACTGATTCCACTGGTTAGAAATCCCAGAGAAAAACAAAACCCGTTGGAGAAAATGCATTCTCACTGTAACATATCTCTTCAGATCTGCCTTATCAAGTAAAGCAGGAAGTGAAAATGTCTGGAAGGTGGGCTGCAGGGATACATCTGCTGGAGAGGGGAAGTGTGGTCCTGGTGCGTGGACAACGCCAGGTGTTTGCGGACGTGTGACGCCCACTCATCCGTCAGCGGCCCGTCTTGAGTCAGATGATAGAATAGAGTTTGGGGCACTATCGGGACAGGTCTCTCATTGGAGGGAAATTTGAACCCCCCCCCCCCCCAAAAGCCCAGACATTAGTGGCTGCAAAAACATCTCCAGGTCCAGTCCTGGAGCTCAAAATAGCCGCTCTCATGAGTCAGTCTGATAAGACAGGCAGTATGCCAGCCTGACAGGGTGGCAGTAAAATGCACCCAGTGACCCAACAAAGTTAAAATGTGCTTTTACATTGAGTTGATATTAGAATATTCGACGGCTACAAAGTTAAATATGTGAGCAATTAAATATAGTTTTTTCCTTTAAGAACAACATTAAACTCCTGTGTAAATAAGGGAGTGACTCACTGCTAAGAAGTCTTAAATTATTCATTGATGCAAGCAGGCTCTTTTTCATGAATATAGGTGAGAAAGAGTAAAAAAAAATATTGAGCACTATTCTTTTTTAGTCTTGATTGAAAAACATTTTAATGGTGAAGTTATCATTTGTAATGCCATGTCAACTCATGTCATCAAACATCTGATCCTATCCCAACACTAAACTAACCTGTTTCTCAGGCACTCCGCCTGCTTTCAAGGGACCCATAGCATGAGCGGTCGTTTGTGACGCAGGAGGATTCTTTCTTTAAAGAATTCCGCATTGATGAGCGATGCTAGCTCAATGTGTTTGTGTGTGCCCTGTGCATGCATGCTCACATGCTTGTGTGTCGGTGTGTGCCATTGTAGGTCGACAGCTCGACAGATGTTGTGCGTGCGTAGTACGGCAGCTCCTCTTGGGTTGCACAACTGTTGAAATAGTTTTACTGCAACATGAGTCTTCCTTGGTCAGAGCCACAGCAGAGTAAATCCTTAATTACCCACCGGGGTTAAACCACACATTCACAAAACTTAAGGTCAGCCAGGAGGACGGGGAGGAATGGTGAGTGCAAACAAACTACAGTGACGAGATAGCTGGCAGACAAGTGACCACATAGCAACTGTGTCTCTCAGAAGGTTCCCCGCCCCCCCCCCAATAGTGACCTGGGATGAACGGTGCCCAGAAAATTTCATGAAACCGCACTGTTGGTGGAGTCATTGGAGGTTGTCGATAGACCATCACGGGGGTTGTCAGGGGGATTTTGGAGCTTAAATATGTTAGGCAGTTTGAAAGCTAGTGAGGAGAGAGATGAAAGCTAGTGAGGAGAGATAATTGGGGGCATCTACTTAGAGACAAAGGGGAAGCCTCACAGTCTGGTTTGCTGTAGAATTCCTCCCTATGTCAGCCAAGCCCACTACGGCCTGTGTCCTTATTCGTGGAGCTGTGCGCCGAAAGACAAATGTTTGTTTAATTTATCTCGACAAAGTAGAACTCTGCTCTGTTGGTCTGAAGGCCGTCCCCATGTGTTGCCACATCCTTTGGCCTGAAAAGGAAGGGTAGCGCAAACAGCTGCTGTGAAATTCTACAATGAGCAGTCCGCTCCTACTGTGAACATTCACTGACCAATGTGTTTCTACTATAACCAACCACCGCAGAGACAGACTCAGTGTTTAGACGTTAAACCGCCGGGGGGAGGAATGCACGTTGACTGCTGATCTCCTGTACAGTGAGGTACAGGGCCAGCCACAGCTGACCAGGCATGCTTCTCCTGTTGTAATCAACAGTGTGTCAAAGTGCCACATCTGTGCCAAACAGATCTAAGGATTTGAAGAAGGAACATCTGCTTGTCCTGAGGTCCATCATCTGAACATAAATGTTGGAGGCCGTTGTGTTTGAATTGGGATTTGGTCGTAAAAAACCAAAGCTAAACAGCTGTAAACAGTACTGGTTGTAAGATTGAGAGATCTAGCGCTGCTCAAAACTGATGCATGCCCTTTTGGTTCCTGTAGCTGTGGATCCCATTCCCAAATACAAAGGAGCCTTCTTGTTGGGTGTCTCTATTTGTCGTGGGCTTATTACCTTTTTTGGAAAACGCGGATGTCCAGTGAGCATGTTGCTTATCATGCTGTTTGACAGCTGCCCAAATGAAGGCCCCTCTCATCCTGGCCCCACAGTGAGGAGTGAGTGCAGAGCTCTGGGAAATGGGGGCATGTGCTGGGGAGGGTCGGCTGCCATACGTTTCTGGAAACAGGACAGTGCCTGGCTAAGCAGAGTTGTGGGATCAGCATTGCATTGCTTTGTGAATGGAGAAAACAACTACAGTTGTCTGTGCCAAGGATAGAAATCAGAGGCAAAACGGCACAAACTGTTGTTTCTACAACCTAGTGTTTCATTCCTCTCCATTTCATTCTGAAACACCTGTTACTTTATAATTCAGTGGTCTGTTACCAGTTTCTCGTTCCCTTTGAGGTGATGGATCTATTTGAGGGTCTAGAAAGCCGGCCCTGCCAGTTTCCCATGGACTCCATGGCCCAAGGCCCTCCACACTCTGCACTTCACAGATGTCTGCTTATAGGAGAGTGCATTGATTCACACACACCCACACCCACACACACACACACACCCACCCACACACATTTCACCTGAAAGTGCCACACCAAAAACCCTGTGTGAGAGAAGCATGAGTAATGCAAACAAATGATCCCATGCAACCACCTGAACATGGAGTGGTCGTGTTATTTTACGCTCAGCATTTCAACACTCAGCCTCATTAGTTTTTCAACAATTGGGGAAGCACAAAATGTCGTGCTGAACAAATAACGTGTCACTTTTGAGTTATTGCACATGGAGGACATCACCTCCCACCCCCCTTAACATGAAATAATAAATCCTTGTCCACAGATAATGTGCACACAATTACAGACACACCCATTCTGCAAGAAGTGTTCAATTTACCATGCCCATATGCTTCTTTTAAAATTCTGTCAATAGAGAAATATGCCAAGCGTGCTAGGACTGTTTAAAGGAGGGATATCCGGCTGTCCATCATGCATTGCTGGTGCATGACAAATAAATAGCAGGCCCACTCTGGGGGTGGGTTGGACACATACAAGCTGGATTATGATGACTTCTGTTCCCTGGCTATGGTGTCCACGCTTGTCTTATCCTAAGCTAGTTCAGCAGTTACTTATTGATCCTTAAAACCTCTGTGATTATGGCAGCTGGTTATGCAGCAAGCTGTCAGATAGGTGCTATCTGTTAGATAGGTGCTTTCTCTCTCTCTCTCTTTCTCTCTTTGTCATGGCAAGAGAGGGGGGTATTGTTAGACCTCGAAAAACGCTGTAAGCCCTATTGGAAAACAATGTCAATGTCTGAGAAAGCGAGAGAGAAGAGAGAATAAAGTGACGTTCTCATAGCTGCAGAATGGGACAATAAATCATTCAATGATTAGCCTGTCACTAATGTCTTAATACATGCTTTCATTAATTGCATTCTAGGCTACGGTCGGTTCATTAACTGCACAGCATGCCTGCTATTCACTTTTGAATAAACAAGGAGAAGCAAATTAAATACATGTTACACATTGTGGCTGTGTTTAAATCAAAAAACACATTGCCATTAACCCATATTTATGTGCATGTGTTTGTGACCTTGGAAAAGGCAGTGTTAAGTGAATGGGTAATGGCAGTTTGTGCTGTGAGGTTGGTTCAGAGATATGGAAAGAGACGTGGGGTGCCGGGCCTGCATGTAGTGAGGAGCTGCCATTCCACCTTGATCATTGCTGAGCACCGAGGCAGCAAATCAGGAGCAGAGATCAAACCGAGGAGCTCAGCAGGGAGGCCACTTCACACCAGCCTAATTACACAACCCACCCTGCATGCAGGAGAACACCCTAGCTGGTTAATCAAGTGACAGAACTCTGCTCTGCCACAGAGAGTTGGCACATCTCCCTCCCCCCACCGATAGCCATAACCTCGGGTTAAATATTGCATCTGGGTGTTTTCTAATTATCAAGGAAGAAATGGGGGGTGTGGACTTCAAAGTACTGGTTCCACCAGGGTTCCCCCTGTACCCCAAAGTTGTTTAATGGCCTCAATTTAAACAGCCTGTTCGGTTGTGGTCAGACTGGCTGACAACCTGGCTTGTCATATGCATGACTGCCAGTCTTCCTGTTCCTGTTCCAACAGGACAAAACAAAAGCAAAAACAAGAAGGTAGACAGTCCTGAGTCAGTGAAGACACAGCTCATAAACTGGATGCTTATGTCAAGTGGCCAGGAGCTATAAGTACAGTAATTCCACTGTTGATGAGACAGACAAACTGGAGCAGGGCCAGCCCATACTATCATATTATTGTCTCCTCTTACATTGCAGTCTGCAGCCCTCCCTCAGCAGTGGGCGCTAGGTTTGAGGTGGTGGATGTCCTGCACACTTACAGGCTCATTTGCTCTGCTTTTTGGCAACTATTTCCTTTAGATATCCACCGCGCCCCCCCCCAAGACATGGATATCTAAAGGAACCAGACCGTGGAGCTGTGGTAGTACTCTCTTGATTTTTAGAGGAACTTGTTGGAAACGTTAGGGAGTGTTGTTGTGTTGTAGCCTCCCTTTCTCCAGGTTTGTTGGTAATATTAAGTACCTTTAAGAGGCCAATGATTAAGTCTGCACTTCACAGCAGAAGGAGAATCAGAAATCATGTGTCATAAGAGAGGGTCTTAAGGTGATCACAAAGTTATCTCACATTGTGTGTCTTGTCTTTGTTTCTTCTGCATGGCACAACATTAGTTGTCCAATTTCAGATTGAGTGACTTACCTAGCTAACAGGAGAGCAACCTGAGAAGCTTATTTACGCTCATGAAACATTAAATGTGCTCAGAAACACAGTGAAATACACAGCGATATAAGATACCATATTATAATCAGTCCCACTTATTACTGCCATGTTTATACACTGGTTTTGGCTGTTATGAGGACAGTTGAAGCCTCATCATGATAATCCAAATGGTGGTTTATCAAATCTAATTTTGAATCTGCATTCCAACACCAGTTTTGAAGGTGAATGGGTAGATTTGATATGATATGCACTTTGCGCAATTAAATTCTAGCCTGGGAAAGATTATCTGTCTGGTCAATATGTGGGTATCCCTTTAAACTACGCAAAAATTAGGTTTCGGTTAAAACGTAGGTCTATAGTACAGAACTTGTTGTATTTGGATCTGAGCCAATAAAGGTTTGGTCGCGCGAACTAGCATTTCTCACGCTTTATAATGAAAGCAAGGTGACTTCACAAAGTGAAAGTTTTTCAATCAACGAAAGGAACTCAAATATTTTTCCACAAAAAATGTTGAATGGCAGGTCTGTAACAGGCATGTTTGATTGAAACGACATGTTTTCACCGAATATCGCACAGGATTCGTTTGATAAAGTGACAGCTGTAGTGTGCGGTGCTGTCATGACCCAACGTGTCTCCTTCTCTCCGGCCCTTCCCAGGTAGCTGTAGTGGACGTGAGAACGTGAGGCAGCGCCCGCAGCAGCAGCAGCAGCCATGGCCCCCCGCAAGCGCAGCGGCCGGGGCATCTCCTTCATCTTCTGCTGCTTCAAAAGCAGCGACCACCCGGAGATCACCTACCGCTTGCGCCATGACAGCAACCTCGCCCTGCAGGTGATGGAGCCCACACTGCCCATGCCACCTGCCGAAGAGCTGGATGCCATGTTCTCAGAGCTGGTGGTGAGTACGGGGATTGGGGCGTGGGAGGGGAGCACTGATCTGGCCTCCCTGAGGGTTTTCATCCATCTGCTCTCAGTTCAATACATGTGCCTCGGTTCTGCATGTGTCTGAGACAGATGCTGAATAAGAGCCAGAAGTATTTTCTTCTTAATTTCTTTGACTGACATTATAATTATTTTATTATACTAATTAATGTTATAATCAAATTGAAGGTCTTCGCCTTCACAAACGTTTTGGACAAGCTTAATTAAAGCAAGCAGAGAGAATCTTGTATGCTGATGGTTTCTTGTAGTAAATGAATCCTGCCTCAAATAAAATCACCAGAGATTTTAGAAAAATTTTTTAGAAAAAACAAGAACACGATATCTTTTCTCTGGCTTGTTTGCTGCTGTGGCTTGGATGACCCCTCATTTTTGCAATCCAAAGCACGAGTTTCATTGCAATGTTATTAGTTATATTACAATATTAAATATTTATGTAGTATACAGGGACTCCAGCTGGAGTGTAAGCACTGATTATATGTTTTACAGGAAAATAAACATTGCACAGAAAAAAACTCTTAAAATCAGCTTTTTATGTTGTTTAAACTCATCCTCAATATGAATTACAACTACCATAAAATAACATTTCTGACTAAATCAGCAGTAGATTTATAGCCAGCTAGCTATGTGAGGCATGGTAAACACAGGAGTATGCAGCACAGCTGGACATATATTTAGTAAGTATTGCATTTTGTTTTTGCTGGCTGCATCATCCGTAATGAACTCTAAGCTGTAACGGCGATATACGGGAACAGGAACAATCAATACCCAAACAAAGCAACCAGTGTCCTGGTCAGTACTGGTCCTGTATCAAACCCTTTTCTACTCAGAGCTGGTTTGTGTTACGAGTGCCACTTACACTTAACACTGAGGTGATTGAGCTAACCACAGATCAAGTGGAAGTGGCCCTCCCATTCACCCACGCGGAGAGATTACATGAGCAGGGCAGCTTGTGGGCCACTGCTGGAGCCTGCTTTTACTGTTCCCACTCCCCCCTGCCAGTCAGACTCTCAACTGCTCCCTGGGGAGAGTATGCAAATGCGACATGCTTTGCACATCAATAAGCCCACCGAGTGCACTGTGTTTGGCCTCCCCTCGCTAATTGCATGTTTTTCAACTGCCGTGCTCTCTTTCTCTCTCCCTGGCCTCAATTGAGTTTGCGAAGTGCATTAAGACTGCAGCGGTGGGCTCCAGAAGAGCCCTTATTTCACAGCAAATCTCCTTTTATTTACCCAAAGAAAAGTTCAGTATGAGCAGCTGTTGACTTAGTTGGAGCCTTTTTTTAAATACAGACCTTAAAAGATCTGAGAGCTAGTGGCTGTACAAAACCGGGACTGTTGGAGAAGCCTATTGCGAATACAAAGGGGTCTGGTAGATGACCTTGTTTTTGGCAGAGGGGACTAACGGGAGTCCTGAAGTCTTGCCATTCTCAACAGGGGTGGGGGGGTGCACAGTTATCCTGAAACCCTGGCCCCTCGCCTGCTGAACACATCGCAGGGAGAGCAAGCGCTGCTCTTTCTTACGTAGAAAAAAAGTCAATACTTTTATGTGAGACAGTGAGATGAACTCTCCCTAGCTCTATTTAATAAAGAAGGTAAGCTCTGCCGTCTTTATTTGATTTCATTTTGTGGGAATTACCTCAGTAATGATCTTATGTCATTTTTCTTGGAAGCCGATACAAAGTGGAATCACAAGACGCCGAAGCACAGTTTCTTTTCTTTAATGCTACTGACTTGTGAAAGTATGAATTCTTCAAACGGGAAAAGCCCTGAAATGAATTAAAATAGGCACACCTAAATGAACAGAAGGCCCATTCTATGCAATAGACAATGCATAAAATTAGTCATTTTCTGAAAACGGCTATCTGTAAATAGTGTGTATCACTGATACCATCGGTGAGGAGTTATCTTGTTAGATTCTTTTATATTAATTTATCGTACAAAAAAATATTATTATCAGACTAGTTCTGATGCTAAGATTAGCTTTGATCTATTATCAGACTAGTTCTGATGCTAAGATTAGCTTTGATCTTCTATCCTTCCACATGATCCAGAGAGAAGCGTAGAGGCCCGCTGTCGTGTTCAATCAGAGAATATATCTTGGAACTGGAAGACTACAGACAGCACAAAATGATGATGCAGTATGAAATTATGTCTGAAAGCGGGCTGGGGGCGGAAGTCAAGGTTAAACGCAAATGCCACATTTTTCCTGTTTTTCACATGTTGATCGCTTGGAGCATGGACTGGAAATTGCCCCACATTTGAAGACGACCGCCAGTCTTTTTGTCCCATGATCCTCTCTGTCTGGCTGGCTAGACAGTGAGAATTCCCACACTGCCACTCATAGAGTTCCAGAATTTCAACATGAAATCAACTATTCTGCAATGTCTGTCATGTCCACTACAATACACTATTCTCAGCATATTTTGAGTCTACTGTATATTGTTTCTCACTTCAATCCTATCCTATACTGGTGTTGCACTGTGGAAGATATACAGAGCAGCAATGTTGGACTTGACAGAGATTTTTGGTTTTTAATTTAAAAAATGTTTTAAAGATTGAACATTTTGTAAATACTTACAGTAATTTAGTCTGAGCTGTGTGGTGATACATTGCTTTGTAAGGAAAGTGACACCTTTGAAAAGTGACACCATCTCATAATCGCCACTGCTGCTGTTGATTCAGAGCTGCATAAAAGCTTTTGTCTGGAAGCCTTTCTGGTGAGGTCACCCAATCGAAGCCTTCATCTCGCCCCATAAACACAGGGCTTGGTTCCCACTCCCTCATGGCTCCTCCCGCCACAACACGCACATGTCCAGATTCCGTGTTAGCATAAGAATCCGTGCACTCCGCTCTAATGGTGCATCAAAAGGGATGCAGTAGACCGTACAGTCCTAATTTCTCCTCCGCAGGCTCCCTTGAGCATGGGCGTGCCCTTCTTCACCAGCACCTGATTTTCACGTTACTTCCAGATGCCCTTGTGGTTAGGCGGCTCACTCGGCCCGCACGCGTTGTCTCGTGAGCCGGACCAAACAGGCCTCACGCTGGGATGGCATCTGCGGCCATTGTGTTCCACGCGAGCGCTGACAAAAGGCTAACATGGAGATGTCAAACAGTGTCAGCAGGGAGGTGGGATAAACACGGTGCTTCAGAGGTTTTGAAAGTGCTGCCCAAATGCGTGGGGTAGGTGGGGTATGGAAATATTGCATCAGGTCTTTTCAATAAACAAGGACATTCGCGTTTAGCAATTCGTTTTTATTTTTCTATCATATTCTCTACTTTTGCATTCAGACATAAGATACATATCGCATTCGCATATATACGGTCCCACAGTTCACAGTGCATGCCAAAATAAAAACCATGCCATGAAGTCCAAGGAACTCTCCATAGACCTCAGAGATATAATTTTGTTGAGGCATAGATCTGGGGAAGGGTATAAAAACATTGCTAAAGCATTGAAAGTTCCCAGGAGCACAGTGGGCTCCATCATTGCGAAATGGAAAAAGTTTGGAACCACGACGAAGAAGGGCCACTCTAAGAGAGCTTCAGAGTTCCTCTGCATCAATGGGAGAACCTGGCAGAAGGACAAACATCTCTGCAAACAAACATCCTATCATTTCACAATGATGGAGCTCACTGTGCTCCTGGGAACTTTCAATGCTTTAGCAATGTTTTTATACTCTTCCCCACATCTATGCCTCGACACAATTATATCTCTGAGGTCTATGGATAGTTCCTTGGACTTCATGGCTTGGTTTTTGCTTTGACATGCACTGTGAACTGTGGGACCTTATGTAGACAGGTATGTGCCTTTCTACATCATGTCCAATCAATAGAATTTGCCACAGGTGGACTCAAATGAAGTTGTAGAAACATCTCAAGGATGATCAATGGAAACAGGATGCATCTGAGCTCAATTTCGAGTGTCATAACAAAAGGTTTGAATACTTATGTAAATGTGATATTTCAGTTTTTTCTTTTTAATAAATTTGTTTTTGCTTTGTCATTATAAGGTATTGTGTGTAGATTGATGAGGTAAAAATGAATTTAATCCATTTTAGAATAAGGCTGTAACATAACAAAATGTGGCAACAGTGAAGGGGTCTGAATACTTTCCCAATGCACTGTATCTCATGGACTGTGGCGGTAGAGTAGAGCAGTTCCAGTGGAAGCCGAGTGTAAATTACTCTCTAATGGAAATGTTCATAAGCGTATGACAGGCAGAGGCCCCTGAACACGTGCGGTGGCTGCTGCACTTTTCACTTTCAACGCTGGGGTGTCGGGGGTTACACTGTCAACATCGCTGTGTTGTAATCGGACTCCTCCGCTCAGGAGGGAAGCAGAGCTGTCCCTCCAGTGGGCCGTGTGTTGCTTCATGCAGGGTGTATGCACGCTAACAGTCAGCAGTCACAGTTTCTGTTGTGATCCATTGGGATGGATCGTGGTCAGAATGAGTGGGTACAAATTACACAATGAACCGTAGCTGCCTCTGGACCTGCCCTTCAGTAGAGCGAGGGAGGTGGGCGTTGTGGGCAGAGTGGGTGGAGAGGGTTTGACGCACACTGACTCTGCAGGTTATCACAGGGTGTACCAGGAGACCAAGAGGAAGTAGAGCAAGGGAATAGACATCAGACAGGATGTGAATCCAGCGCGACTTCCTCAGACATTTGTCACAGTGTGCGGGCAGCAAGGAAATATGTCTTTGGAGGATATACATCGGAAATGAATGATATATCGTGTTAGGAAAATAGTTTTCAGTTCCAGGGATGGTTGCAAGCTCAGAGATGGGGATGGAGAAGCATGTTGAACTACCTTGCGAAAACAGGCGACGGACCATCGGGTTCGAGACATTACGGTTGTGTTCTCGCAGTAATTGGTCTTCATGACTGAACTAATTTTTTGCATAGAGATTTTATTTACCAGCAGTCAGAAGTCAAGAACACCTGACCACATCTAAAATTAAATGGTTGTCCTCAATTCGGTATAAATAAATAGATTTTCAAAGCATTTCCCTCATTTAATATCCTTGACATAAATTGGTGCTTAAGTGTGCTGTAGGAGAAACACCTTACTTAATTGCTATACAAATAAGAATGTTATATTTAAAGCATGGCAGACATTCAGTTGCATTGAGAGCATGAAATGCCATCATGTGAAATAAAAGAATAAACTAAATATAACGAAGACAGCATTATTATAATGTAGCTAAATTATGTATTTATTAGGAGAAACAGAGATTCACAATATTTCAATATCGCAATACAATTATTTCACACACCAGTTATTTACAGTCACATAATGTAGCTACTTTCTTAACCATCACACAAACAATGTTTTGGCTTTGTGGTCACTTTCAAATAATTTACTGTTGAACAGTGTTTGGCCTCAGCTTTTAAAAGTGGTCAAAAATATAGTCCAGGTACAAATGTAGTTACTGTAGAAGTTACTGTAAATAACGACAAAGTAAGGGAAAATATATTTGTATATATATCATTGTTTTTAAGAATGTTGTGATGTTATTGTTGACCTCTGACACATTTAATCAGCCCTGGGTTTGTGATGAATCTCAGTCTTTGGGGTAAATGTTGGGTCAGAACAGAGAACAGAGTTTCTCTAAGCCTGCTGTCTCCTTCTGATGTCACCGCCTCAAGCAGGCCCAAAGCACTGGATAGCATCAGGCTGTCTCCTTAAGCAGATTGAGGAAGAGATCTGGAGTCTGGCAGTGATGCTGTCTCTCCGGTATGCATGTTTGTACAGGCTAACTCGCTAAAGGTATTTTGTTTCATTCGTGTTTTTGGCGCTATATGTTACTCGTCGGTCAAACGGGGCAAATACTTTTCCTCACCGTCCTCTCTACTGTGGTCACACCAAGGTTTTGGGGCAGTGAGGACAGGGGGTTATCGTTAATGACTCACACATGATGCTATTAACGTTGTGCCCAAACATCTGGAGAGAGTTTTACCAAGGCGGGTTGCCAAGGAATGCTATGTGGGTTACGTAAGAGCGCAGGTAATAATTTAACAATTCCGCGAACGCCCTTTGGCTGCCATGTCCGAATGAGCTTTTTCCATCTTTTCCGGGAAGGTGATTCTTCCCGCTTAGACTTGACGACCAGTTTGAGAGGTGGTGTCGGGCTATGGGGGGTAGTGAATTGCGAACTTGAAAGCATGTTTTTGAAATGTCGGTTCCAGCCTACCATAGAGTGGGAGTAGATGGCCAGAGGGGAGGGATTGCAGCCCTGGTTGGCCTTCCGTGTCAGTGCGTGCACCACAGGCACCCTCGGGGAGAGCAGCGAGACAGAAAAACACATGTAATTGCATGGCTGTGCTCCCAGCCCAAAAGTTCAAATTGTTTACAACAGCTAATAGTATGATGAGAATGTGCTTCAAATAGCAGGGCTGGGGCATTGTTCGCTTGCCGGGCCAAATCGCACAAACAAAGAGGGCCGGGAGCTTTTGACCACTTTTTCGGTCTCGTCTCTACAACAACACTCGGCAGTCTGTCCTCATGGTTCCACGGGATCCAGGCCATCCTAGCCGGAATTTGGGAAGGGCCTGAGCCGAAAAGGTGTTCAGGCACGGCTTGACACGAAATAGTCAACGATTTGGTGATGCATGGGAACTGATAATAGTGTCTGCAGATCACCTTAGGCCACTGTATGAATTTGGACCACTTTGGGTCTTTCTTACCTAAGTTATTCGGTGTCACAGAGTGGAAACAGCTGTAGGTTGCACAAAAACAGAACGTGCTGTCCACAACAGCAATCTCTTTAACGCTGCTTGAAATAGTGTTACACAATCCCTTCTGTTTTCGCGTATGTGTGTTCCTTTTTGTCAATCATCACAATGTTCACATGTTCATTTTTCCGGATTCACTGGTTTAACCATTTGTTTGTTTGTTCCTTTTCTTCACATGGAAGTTCACCATATGTGAATATTTATGATATATTCATCACACTATAAACACTGCTCTATTTATATTTCATGCCATCACAGCAACGTACATGAATTAGTATTGACAAGTAGGCGTTGGTTGTAAAATGTGATATCGTCACTGCTCCAGAATTAGGAATTGCTCGGTCGATTAGTTGGCCGGAACAGCTCTAACAGATTGTTCTGTCCTTTCTCCCCTCAGGATGAACTTGACCTTACAGAGAAACACAGAGAGGCCATGTTTGCCCTCCCAGCAGAGAAGAAATGGCAGATATACTGCAGTAAAAAGAAGGTAAGGATATGCTGATACCAGACCCCATGTCCTGGACAGAGCACACTGCATAATGACAGGACAAACATAATGACAAATGGACAGACATGAGGGAAATATGGGAAGGGGTTTATTTAACCACTGCTCTGTATACCAGCTAACCTTTACATTCAGATTTTGTGTGCGTGTGTGCGCCTTTGTATGTGAGCGTATGAGTCTGTGCATATGTGTGCGTACTGTACACAAAGAATACATTCCTGCCAAAGTGGGAAACATTTTTACAGTGACTGAAACAAATGAGCTGTTTTTACTTTTGGGGGCAGTGTGGGGAGCCAGTGTGGAGTGAACCCTCTCCAGTGAAAGGACTCCTTTATCACCGGTGCCAGACAAAGCACTGGGGGCCCCGAGCCCCCCTCACTCACATCAAAGCTGTCCGCTTGTGTCGCCTTTTAATGGGAACTTACTTTACCTAACTTTGGGGAGATGTTTTCTTAAATGGATACATTTCCTGGAAAACATCTCATCTATCAAGACTATAGCACATAAATCTTTCAGTGAGCGGAATGTCCTGCAATATTAATGCGCCTCGTTCATATCTCAGACGTAAACGTAATCCAAACAAGAAAGTTTTAGCCAATGAAGTATTGCATGCGTTTCAATTCACAAAAGCACGACTGTGCCTAAAGTGGGGTGACATTTAAACAGATCTGTCTCTAAGTGGGTATCAATCTCCTGAGTTCCCCATGCACAAGCCTCATTAAGAGATCTACCCTAATAGGTTATGACTGTTACCGCAGAGACCGCCGAACAGCTGGTGTTGACCAATCAGCAGCTGTCTGTCCCCAGAGCTGTTGAGTGGCACGGCTCAAGGCCACTGGCAGGTGCAGGATATCCTGAGCCAGAAGCACCCCCCAGACACCACTTCAGTGTATCCCACAATGCAATGTGACACAACATCCTGTCATTAACTCCAGGTGGCATGCCAGAGGAAATCACTCTACATAGAAAATGGCTAATACAATCACCAGAACCAGACCTGCCTGGCCTGGGGTGGGGGGGATCATGTGGTCAGCAGAATTGCTCCAGTGGTATGTTCAGTTCCTGTTCCTCCACCAAGGCCATGCGAAGGTTGTGTGGCTGGACTAAACAGGGCTAAATGAACATGCTGGGTTATGTTAAGAGATGCTGCAGAGTGAGAGGTGTTTTCAATAGGAAATGCTTGCAGTTTTTTGCTTGCAAGGTAATTCCCTCTTCTGGTTCCAAACACAACATTCTCTCTGGTTTGAAGCAGGGTCCCTCCTGGGCCCAGCCAACTAGCAGCATCTGTTAGTAATCTTTCTGGATTTGAAACTGAAGGATTTTGAGACAATGAACTGCAGGGACGTGCAAGGCATTTGTTCGCAGTTGTGTGTGTGTGTGTGTGTGTGTGTGTGTGTGTGTACAGCATATCTGTGAGTGTAATGCATATGTGTGGGTCTGAATATATATATGTGTGTGTGTGTGTGTGTGCGTGCGTGTGTGTCTCCATGTATGTGTGTGTGCACATGTGCATCTGTGTGTCTATGTGTGTCCACTATTTCCCAGTTCAAGAAATGGATAAGCCATTAGTTTGTCTGTAAGAGGAAACTTAGAACAACTTATTTTGTCAACTCAAATATATGAATTATGCTCTCTGATGTCAAAGAAATGAGGTTCTGTCTGTTCCGTTTGTGTGCTAAATAGTGATCTTTGTCTACTTTCAAGGTCTCGTGATACTATATTTCATGTTGCAGTCCTGAAAAGGGCATTCAAACAGACCTTGACATGTTAATATACCCGCCGTCTCCAAAGCCGGCATTCTCTTGGTGTTGGCTTTCTCCTTCACTCTTCCGACACATTGTCCTCGGGTTACAGATATAATCAATAGGGTTCAACCAGTTCCTGTTCAGAGGCTATTCTCCTTTCACTTCCTGAGCTTTCTTACTGTCAAGCAGGAACCGTCTCAGAAGCATGTGGCCTCACTGACCTTGCTCTGTTTAAGCTCCATTGACTGGTATTTGCCTAGCCTCTCAACACCACATTGCAGCATCAGCCATAGCTGCACACACAGTCTTTAGAAGTTACCTTGAAGTCATCTGAGAAATCAGAAACCTGCAGATGTAATGGAAGTGTAAAAAGACTTAGGCTAGAGATACGTACGCTCGTATTGGTATATGCAAAATAAAAATAGTTAATTGTGCAGGGTTTATTTGATTGGTAACAGGTATATGAATATGAATACGT
Source organism: Aldrovandia affinis (assembly GCA_029706075.1). NCBI lineage: Eukaryota > Metazoa > Chordata > Actinopteri > Notacanthiformes > Halosauridae > Aldrovandia > Aldrovandia affinis. Next base: position 1,648,933 of record JAINUG010000021.1, read on the forward strand.
TGGTCTCCAATTTTACCATCCAGCCCTCAAACATCTTTTAATATGTGGCAACTGTTCAACTGAGGGCATATACCGCAGGGGTGCCCAAGTTCGGTCCTGGAGATCTACTGGGTGTGCAGGCTTTTGTTCCAGCCCTTCACTAACACACCTGATTCCATTAATCACTTCACTAACACAACTGATTCCACTAATCAACTGCTCGTCAAGGCAATGAATGTTCAAATCAGGTGTGTTAGTGAAGGGCTGGAACAAAAGCCTGCACACCCAGTAGATCTCCAGGACCGAACTTGGGCACCCCTGGCATATAGGAAGACATTTGTAATGTTTGAGATGCCTTAATGACTTCAGTGTTTTACATACATGGACATATTATGAATGAATGGCTAGCTGTTAATGGCAAAAATAATGGCATCATCACTCTCAGTGGCAGTGTCATGAATTGCACTGTACAGGAGGACATAAATATTTTAATCATAAACCAAGTTTAAAGCTGGTAAAGAATGTGCACAGCCAGTTGGCTTTAGTCTTAGGAGAGAAATTATAACCACAAAGTCAGATGTTTACATCCACAGCTGAATTTCCTTTGCTGTTCGTGTGATGAAAATATGTTCTGCAAGGCACTAAATATGTGGTCAAATATGTGCAGCTTCTGTGCTGCCTCACATCTGTGTAATGAACGTGTTGTATGTTATCCATCACAAATGCTGTACACACATGAACACCCTTACCTCATGTTGAGTTTATTTTGGTCCAACAGAAAAAACCTGCATCCGGCTCTATGTTAAAGAAAGTTGAATTTATAGTTGAAGACAGCCTTCCCAGCTGGCAAGAGAAGAGAGTGGCGCCTGACTGTGTCACAGACAGATGCGTAGTAAAAGGAAATGTGCTCTGCGCATCCTGGTCCTGCTGGTTAAACTTTAGTAGTAACCTGAACACTCACACTGGTGCAGGGGCGTCTGTGGGCCCTACCCATGGCAGCAGATACTGTATTTAAACTGCCCCCTAGAGGGTTCCTTTCTTTCATTCTTACTCTAAGTCAGGAGTTTGAAGTTTCGTTATTTGATATGTGTCCAGAGAGACACCCAATACTGTAGGCATTGTTCACCATGAAGATGAAAAGCGTCAGTGTTTCTCCCCAGAACTTCAAAGCTCATATATAGCACTGCATTCTTTCAACAGCAGGAATGTTTTCCATGATTTACAGAATGCATAAATAAAGATTGGCGTCGGAGGCGGTGTGTCTAGCGTCTGGCGTCAAAATGGGATGGGATAAGTCCTCACAACAGAGAGATTGTGCAGAAAATAAATAGTGCATTTTTTAGTTCTACGGAAGGGTAAACATTCGTTTTTCTGTGTTGGCGCTAAAGATACTCTACACGTCTACTGGAGTCTTTGGGTCGGTACTGATGAGGAAGTGGGAGGTGTATGATTTTAGTCATCAGCGAGTGGTGTTGGAGATCAGGTTGAGTGAGAGGACGGTGTTTTGTCAGTGCTGAGTGGCGTTGGAGAGCAGGTTGAGTGAGAGGATGGTGTTTGTTTTGTCAGCGCTGAGTGGCGTTGGAGAGCAGGTTGAGTGAGAGGACGGTGTTGTTTTGGTCAGCGCTGAGTGGCGTTGGAGAGCAGGTTGAGCGAGAGGACGGTGTTGTTTTGGTCAGCGCTGAGTGGCGTTGGAGAGCAGGTTGAGCGAGAGGATGGTGTTGTTTTGGTCAGCGCTGAGTGGCGTTGGAGAGCAGGTTGAGCGAGAGGACTATGTTGTTTTGTTCAGCGCTGTGGTTGACCAGGGCAAGTGAAAGGGCTGCCTTGTGTGGGAGACTAAAACAGTTCTCTCTCTCACACAGGGAGTATTAGGAGATGACAGCTCTGTGCCACATTTCACGTGAGGCCATGATCGCTGACCTCATCCTCATTACCCATGCCCCCATCCCAGATGCTGCTCTCCCTCCCTCGTCTCACTGACCCTGCGCTCATGTCCTGGGATGTGACCCTCTGATCCATCACCATTCCCAAATGGTGACCTGTCACTGTTTCACGTGTCCTCGAATCAGCATCCCTCTGTTAGCAGCTTGTCTCAAAAAAGCCAAACGATTCTGCAAAAATGGTTACGTGCTGTAGTCTCCATCCACAGCAGATCACACAGAGGCAGTCCCCCAGAGAGGGCTCTCGCCACGGTTTAAGACCGTCCGCGTTCGGAGCAGCATGCGCCGAGATTCCTGTGGGAGAAAGCATCCTTCCCCAGTCCGAAGATGGATAGGCCGAGGTCTAGACCAGCACAATCAAAACTCGCATTCTTGCCACATGTGCAGCTTTAGTATTTATGTCTTCATGACACGACTCCCATTTTTCCCCCTGCGAGTGTTAACAAGTCTTGAGTTTTTGGTAAAGGGAGGAGACCGCAAAGCCGACTTGTCCCATCATATCTCTCAGACTGAAGTATTAATCAGCCACAGATAACAGAAATGCATAGGCGCCTGGACCGGGCCGCTGGTGTACTGGAGCCCCCTGTTCAGCCAGGGGGATCTGCAGCCCACGCTCCAAACTCTTGTTTTGTGGGGGTGGACGAGTACAAGGTTCAAGGGGCTAGGCTGACAAATCAAACACAGACGTCTTTCTAAATGTTACCAACGGTGACGTCAAAGTCCATCGTGGCATCCTAAACCCGGCTGTTAGGGTCTGCCGATTGCTGTGCCAACAGGTCACCATGTGGAGCTGAGAGTGTGGTGTGTGGGAATCAAGATCACCTGGTTTCGCTCAGCTCCACCCCCAACCCCTCACTCATGCCCTGTTTAAAGATCCACTTGCTTTGCATCTAAACTGAATGGTCAGGAATGTGAGCAGAGAGAGTTGCCTGCTAGCAAATCTGGGATACACTTGCTGAAAAACAGATTTTGCATGTCCATCCATAACTTGCCTACACTTGATGGGAATTCTCTTTGACATGAAGAATCCCTTCAGCAGACTAGTCAGTATTTGTGTGTATCAGAGCACAGGTTTTGATTAATTTTGCAATTTTCCTGACTATTATTAAGCCTGTCAAGATGGCAGTAAACATGGAGGTACCAATTAGTGGCTTGGCAAGCACGATTTCCCTCCTTTGTTGGGGTCTTTTGGAAGGTTTTGGAGCATGGGCAGATAAAAGCAGAACGATCTCTCTTGGGTGGGATATTATCCCTCTTCAGTGAGCCGCAAATTAAAACTGCTTACCTAACCTCACCTGCTGTGACCCAATTATGGCACTAATTACGAGCTGTCTAGGGACTTTGGATGAAGTGGAACTGCGGCACTGTACTTGTGAAAGAGAGACAAGCAAATAGAGGAAAAGAAAGTTGAGATACATTTTTGGAATGAAACCTTTACATTCTCAGGAATCCCTTTTCCCCTCCTCTTCGCATGACACCCCAGCATGTTTGTCTGCTGAATTGCCTGGTTCATTTGGAACAAGGTCAAGATTCATCCTGGCTGTGGCATGGGCCCAGTAAATATTTCAGGTCAATTCATTTTTTACTACAGCAGGACAAGAATAAATCCATGGAGCAGTCGCAGGGAAATGCGTGGGTGGAGGTGGGTGGGGAGAGAAGGAGGAGGCATCCCCGCCCCCCGATTATCTTGCTCGAAGTAGTTAGGGGAGGCAGGGTAATAATGCCGACTCAGCAATAAAACTGGCTTGGACCCAGATGGGCTTGGCACCACTCCCCAAAGATCCTGAGTGTTTCTGGGAGATCGAAAAAAGGGGAAATGTACCGACTTCCAAAACAAACAGGAAGGCCTTGTCTCACAGGTGCTGCTTTAGATTCAGCGGTTTGCTGGTGGGGTGGCTGGCGGTGGAGAGACTGAGGCAAGCCACTGCTACTTCCGACCTTCCTCATAGTACAACCATAACCCACTGGTTAAAGGGTAGCCAGTTCCCTCAGCCAGTTCATTCAACAGCCATTGTGCTGATGAGGATGTGGATACACCACTCCGGTCAACATAGCTTCTATGTTGTCCTATGTGTCTATGTTCATGTATGCTTTGTCCTGATTTTAGGCCGAGCCTATCTTAATTTCGTTGTACCCTTGTATAATGACAATAAAGACATTCAATTCAATTCAATTCAATTCTCTGATTTGTAGATGTAATCCATTGCTTTAAGGCTGTGCACTCTGAACAGATTAGGTATTTAGTTTGGCTTTAGTGTGTATTTAACATAACAGAAGAGGCAATGTTTAAGATCATTGATCTCCCACTGTTTCCATCAGTCTATACTTCAGTCACTGTATTTGTTCTGAAGGCAGCATAGCGGAGCTGTACTGAGTAGTTTTCACTTCATTTTTATGAAGTGATTTTTAAATGACTGGTAAAACTCACTGATTAGCTGTAGCACGGCATTCATGACCACACTTTCCAAGTGGTGTATATGTTCGCATTAGATCAGAAGGTGGATTGGTTCTGCAACCATGATGGCTCAGCTCTGAATCTGTGGCTGTGTGAAGAGAGTCCCAGCTGCCCCCCCCACTGTGCTACCATCGACCCTGCTTTCCACGGACTTCTCCCATTACCCTGCGAGGGAGGAAAGGTGATTTGTAATTGCCGTCAGGACCAGAGAAAAGGCTGCGCTCGATCGTTTGTATACCCCACAGAGATACGGGGCTGTCTTTGAAATGATATGCGCTATCCTACTTTTTCTTCCCACACATTCTCTTATCCGTTGTCATAGCAGGAACTCTCCCCTGCCCTGTTACCAAAGTCTGTTTAAGTTGAAGCTGCAAACCCCCAAATCCTCTGCCAGTTTGTTTTGTCCCACCCACTTGTGTTGGGACCTCTCCTCTCCTCTCCCTTAGCTTTTGTGAATGCAAATTTGAAAGATGCAATTTGAGGTTACCCACAATTGGGAGCACAGAGGGAGCTTATCAAAATATCATTCTGCTATGGTTCTGCCTGTAAAGACACTTTGAGATCTCAGATATGGACCGCAATTTGTTATTGATTGTATACAGTGTTCAACCGGTAAGTGGTTATTGATGAATTGAGTGCATTTGAGAGGATAGTGTTGGGGGGGCATGCAGGCAGCTGGAAACCACAACCACTGTGTTCCAACCCCATTACTGAAGGGTGAAAGGGTAATTTGTATTCTCTGTTTTATCAAGAGCACAGAGGAGTCAGAGGTGCCACAGCAGACCCATGTTTACCCAGCACATAGTGGGCCGCGGTTCAAAGACAGCGCCGAACGAGTGGCAGAGGGTTAATTCAGGGCCAGTGCGTAATCACTGGGGACCATGAAGCTGGCCTACTGTATCTCAGAAAGTCATGTAGCGTGTAATATGGAACAAAAACACTTCAGGCACTCTCGAAGGTGAATTGCCATCTTTTGACTTTTAGGACTAAGACATCGGTAATAAAGTATTTTAATGCATGACCTGACATTGGGTTGAGAAACTGAAGCCTTTTTTGAAGCATTTTTATTTGTTAATAGTTTAATTAAGCCATGGTTGTATTAGGATTAAATAGCTAATAATTTTATATAAAATAATAAATACATTGATTTTGAAATAAGAAGTACATGGTAATGTCCGTAGCCTCTTATACACTGCCCTTGTTGTTATAACTTGGTCAGTTCCCCAGCTCTAATCCCAGGAGGCTAAAGTCATTGGTCAAAATCCAACTCTAATATTTTAAATAAATTGCATAATTTGCAGACCACTGCTCTGAAACCATAGACTGCTGGTTACAGTCTTGGAAATGGAAATTAAGTCTGGTTCCATTGGTTGCCAAGTCATTCAACCTGATTTTCTGGCTTCAGAAACACCCTCCTGAATGTGTCTTTCTTCTGTGTCGTCCGAGCTCACGCGAAAGACCAGCTGTAAATTGTTATGCACAATTACATAGTTTCCCAGCCATTGACTATTGAGTGTTTAAGAACCCTGTCTATTAAAAATGTGTCTCTGGGAAAATAATTGTTAAAATCTCTAATGAACGTTCTCTCAAATTCTCGATCTTTTGCCAGAACTCCAGACGAATGAACCTTTAGCTTTGATGCTACAGTAGAAAATAATTTGGGTTGGACAGGCGCAATTGCGGCGGTAGTACGAGGGGCAGGAGGTGTGGGGAATTAGCATTGTTGTTTATCCTCTGCTGTTGGAAAATGAATGTTCAGCGTTCCCAGATGCTGATCCCCTGGGCTAAGGTCTTGAGATGCATGCGCAGCGGGAAAGCAGGAGAGCACACAGGGAAAGGCCTTCTTTAGATTACAGCGGTGCAGGCCACAGCGGACAGGTGCAGTAAGGTCGGCTGGTTCTCTGGTCAGCGTCCAAGGCCCCAGTTTCCCCCAGCAGGGAGTGATAATCCAGGCCTGGCCGTCGGCCACCCTTTCCGTGGGTTCTGAGAGACAGAGTGTGAAATGAGGGAGCATTGTCCCATTAAGGGACGCTGTTGGCGGAGCGAGTACTCAGGCAATTAAATGTCACTTGATTAGTTTTGGGGGAAGCGAACACCCGGGCTTTGTCCCCCGACGTCTGGCTGTGTGTGGTGCGGGGGAAGGGGGAGAGTTGGAGGTGGGGAGAGGAAGCGTCCTGCATTGTAGAGATGTTACGCTTGAATCAAGGTATTCTTCCTCTGCCCCCTGTTTGGGACGACCCGCTTGTATCCTGACTTGCCCCCATTGTGGGGATTTAATGCGAAGCGGCAAAGCCGATTCGGAAAGGGAATCATAAACACTGTTTGGAATACGCTTTAAAAAATATATTTACAAATCTCTAAAGCTAGCAATTTTATTCTGCAACCAGAAGGAGTCTGGGTTCATATGCCTTTGCTGTCACTCTGTGCTAATGCTCTTTTTTTTACTTTGCCAGTGTTCTCATTTGATTGTAGCAGTGGTATGGGAGTTATATGATCAGGTGCTGTCTCATGTTGCTGACATCTTGGACAACATATATAGGATTTAATGCCCAAATGGGGAGATAAGTACAGATTGGCACCCAGGCCTCTATTTTCATGGCTGTAATGAAATGAAATGAAATGAAAAAAAAAGAATGTGCCCTTTCATGGCCAAGTATGACATACACAGCTGAAATTATGTATATACACTGTAGGTATGGGCCTGCATATTCCCCTCTTCCCTTTAACTCCTACATTGTACTTAATGCATGACTATGATTATTTTTCCAATGACAATGGCAGCCCAAATCTTCCTTTACTTTGTACAGAAACAATGGAATGATAGTGGGAGGGAGAAATTGTACTGCAGTCCAAGTTATTTTGCGTGATTTACACTTTCACCAGTGCTTAACAAGTCTCTGAAGACTGCAACTTAGCTTTGAGTCTCTCTTGGGTCCTAATCCCCCCCCAATCTGTTTGTTATTCCAGGAACAAGAGGAAAACAAAGGAGCCACCAGCTGGCCTGAGTACTACATTGACCAGTTGAATTCCATGGCCGCTGTAAGTATAAATAATTGTCATAATGGTGGAGTGGAACACTTTAACCATTGGAGCCAATACATCACTACTCAGGCTTCTCTGGGGGCTGTCATTAGAGAACTATGTGATTTGTAAGCTTGTTGTATTACATTAGCCATTTAATGGTCTCTGTCATTTTATAGCAATTTCCCATGTACCAGCTAATTGGCTTATTACACTTAATTTGAGGAAAATTAAAGAAATTATAGCTATTTAGAACTTCAAGATTAATGTATTTTACTGTCAAACACCAACCAGGCTTTGCTATGGGCGATAGTGCTGTTGGGTTTTTTATGATAGAGCATATCTTGCATATCCGTAAACAGCAGTAAAAACATCCATAACAGCAGCTCAGATTTTTTGTGCCATGGGCAAACAGAACAGCAGAAAGGGTACATTTACACATCTGTGAAATGCTTGTTAAATGTATCAGTTGTTTAATGGATATCAACACTGTGTGAGCTTCTGGAGGAAATCTGAATAGTTGTGTTTATTATAAAACTCACTGCTCCATAATATTACATCCTTGAGCAGATCAAGATTAACACACAATAAAGCCATCAGATTGGAAGCCTGCTATAGTTTCTCGTAGCCTTACTGACACCTCTATTGGACTTGATCGGACGGTTTGGCCTTGAGAATGAATATTTCACAGAGAGAAAAATAAAATCAATCAATTGAAATGGTGTGAGCAACTGTTCTTAATTTAGTTCAACATACATACATCCTTCAGTCTGGGTTAATGACTTACTAGTGAATAAGTAATTAATCTTTGCAAAATGACATTTATACAAGAAAATAACTGACCAAGTGAAATCACAGACCGTTTAGCAAAAACAATTCAGAAGACCTTTTGCATTCTCTCAGATAACATGTTGTTTGATCTTTATCACACAGTTGTGAGCTTTTCTACCCATCGCACAAATCTTGTTTAGATTGGATGTTCTATTATAAGGGCCGTATTTTAATGTATCACGCAGTAATGATCATAAGCAATACTCACTAGCTGTTCTCCTGTGCTATGTTTGCGGTAATATGAATGATTCATATTTCATATCTTGACAAGTGGAGGAGATGGTTGAATGTGTTGGGAGCTGACCCAAGAACAGAACTGTCAAAGGTTATTAAAGATGAAGAGCATAGGATGGGCTGCCATCCGTTCTGCCCTGACAAGCCTTGCTGACTCAACACTTAAGGATGGCTTTCAGCATGCTGTCAAAGAGCTGTGCTGAAATGGCTGGGTCCTCCCCTTCAGAGGGCGCAGATTCAATAACAGGACTGGAGCCCCTCCCTTTAGAATAACAGCAATAAAGCATAACACCTGCCATGTGCAGGGTTGTTTTACTCATTAATCTGACCAGCGGGCTGACATTTCCCCTTTTGTTGCGACAACTAAACGGGGGTGGAGGGGCTCAGAAGAGCAAATAAACACGACGGCGCGTTTGGCGTGGGCCAGACACCACTGCGTGGGATTAACGGGTTGGAGGATGGAGGGGCTGACCGTGCGCCTCCATCCCCACTCTCACTATCCGGTTGTTGACACGATCCCGAGAGATGTCCGACTGGGACCGCAGGGTCTTATTTATGTATTCCCAGCCAGGGAAGAGGGAAAGAGGGCATGTGTTCGGTCAGGGCCGCCTGGCCTGTAACTACAGTCTGCACCCCGCTCCACAAACCATGCACATCTATCTGCCCCGTGACTGGGGATCTGCCACTTTTATTGAGAAAGGAGGAAATGAATGAGTAGTAGAGGTCTTGGACAGGGGGTTTTGGATTCAGCGCTTGGCTGGTTATAGAAGGCACCCTTGTGTTACTATTCAGGGTTATGACCTCAAATCTACTGCCTCCCCCTTTCCCTTGGTATATGCAGGTCACAGTTGAACCTATGGAATGAAATGTTTTGTGAAAGATCCTTTTTTTACCAACAGAGGAAGACTCTCCTTGCTCTGGAGAAGGAAGATGAAGAGGAGAGGAATAAGACAATTGAGAGCTTGAAGACAGCTCTGCGGACACAACCCATGAGGTATGGCATGCACACGCACACACACACGCACACGTACACACAAACACAAACACACACACACACATGTGCAACACTGTGACCTCTGTGGGCCCTGGAATACCACTGATGCAGTACATTTTTGCTCCCTAAGCCCTCAATGTCCTTCTAAACCATTGCAATTGCAACTGCATTTGCTGCCATACAATATGTAAAAACAGCTAGTAATGCATTCTCTTCTGTGAGGGAAAAAAATATAAACTCTTACAACATAAAGCCTGATTCTACATGCTCACACTTGAGTAAGCAGATAGTGTGTCTCCGCTTGTGAAACCACACTGGTGTTGAAACCCCATTGAAAAAGGCAGGAGTTGGATTCAGGGTTTCTAGGACTGACGGTGGGGGTAGAAGGCAAAGTCACCCCCATTCTCTCCAGCTCTCTCACTGCAAGCTGCCCCAGGGCTTACTGGCCTTGTGAAACATGGTCTGTGAGCTTGGAGAAAGACTGTCCCTCTCAAAATTGGCTGTGAGAGTGAAAAGAGGCTCATTGATCCTCTGTTTGACAGTACAGAGTTCAACATTACCACCCTGCATCACCACTTGAGTGTGAGGCGATGGCACCTGCTTGTGAGGTCACCCATGCTGAAGCATTGCAGTGAGTTTTTGCTGGAAGACTAAGGGCCCTTTTTGATTACACAAAAAAAACAAGAACCAGAACTTTTTAGCATTAGAAAATGGGAACTTTTGGTTTTCCATTTGCCAAGGTTCCAGTTCCACATAGTTGTCATTGTTGAACCTTGGGGGCAGGACTAACAGCACTGTTTATTATTGATTGGTTACGCACTTTGTGTCACTCAAGCGACTGATCGCGAGGGGGAAGAAGCATTGTTGTTAGCATTTGTTGAAGAAGGAAAATCAGCATAATGTAGAAACCCATGGAGAAAACCACGGGACCATGAAACAAGTACAGTTCTCATTTTAAAAAGTGTAGCCTAATGTTGTTACAGAAGCGCAGTGTCTGTTTAAAACCAGTTAAACTACACCATATGAGGGCAGTTCTGGCAAGTAAATTTCTGGTTGGGCAAGAGGCAAAAATGTTAACGTTTAATCCTGCTATAGCTTGCTATCTTGTGATACGTTTTTTCATATGCCAGCTTAATGTATATGATATGATACGATATGATACGATATACTTTATTTGTCCCCGTGGGAAATCTTGTCTTGGACTCTCAGTAGCTGTTTTACAGTAATTACACATATAACAAAAATAGAACAATAGTGCCTCAAAAGACAGCATCAATCAAATAATAGATATATAATATATCTACACATTCTCATCAACACAATACATCTACACATGTATCAAGTGATATGCCATCGCATAATAACTGCAAGGAATATTTAATATTTAATATTTTTTTAATAAATAGTTTATATTTCAGCTTGTGAGCTTGAAACAGCGGAGGCTAAAATTTATCTTTAATCTGTTTTGATGTGCCAACTCAAATACGTTTCACCCATCGACAGCATTATCCATACAACCTTTCTCTACTTGGCATAAACTATATAAATTGAAGGAAAAGGTTGGTATTAAGACTGGTCCCTAATCTCTTTCTTATTATCAAAAGCATTTAATGTAACAAAATATTTTTTAGACTTACAATTATTTCATGTGAAGTACACAAAGCAATGGCATTACATTAAAATCAATCAAGTTAAAAAGACAATCAGTTGCAGATGGGAGATCTTTATTTAAACTGCCACATTCCTTGATCTCTGGTTGAAAACAATCGACAACAGGTTCAGGAGAATTAGAAGTTCAAACATGTTGCGGCTCCCCTATTTCAAGCTCAATAGCCATCGCTGACTCTATTTGTTATCAAACAGTAGGCAGAGTTCAGTGAGTTTCCTGTACATTATGTTATGATAAAGCACATTAATGCTTGTTAATTCAATATGCTCAGGGTGTCTCAAGACCATTTATTATAAGTTGAATTAACTAATGTATGATTAATCACAGAGCAGGATTCAACAGATTCCTTCATTGAACAATTAGTTGCCACTTCCCGTTCTGAATAGCACTTCATTAATAACATGGCCCTAACCCACAAGTCTACTGCTTCCTCCTCCACACACATAATATACTATACTACCTGAATTCAAAGGCTTATTTTGCCTATTTGCTTAAGAGTTTAGGTTGTCACTGTCCTCCATTCATTTTTTCACCTCTAGGGTCATGTCAATCTTTCATAGATTTTTTCCCCCTCTCACTTTCTTTTCTATTGTGGTAGATGGAGAGTAACTAATGAGGATTTTAGTTATTTGTTTTGAATATTGCAGGGATTAACAATTGTTTATGTTAAAAGAATTGTTTTAAAAAGTTCAACTAATTTGTTCATTATAAATGATAAGCCCATTACACAGTGGGTTTTGACTTGACCAAGTTCTTACCCGAAGCCAGTATTAACATGGGGTTTGCAAATGTTGTGGGCCAATATGTTCATTTAATCTGGTCCAATCCTACCAATCTTGTGGCACAAAAAGTACTCCACTGATATCCCAGCTGTTGAGAAATGTTTGTTCCCGCAGGAATTTAACACAAAAGCACACTGATTTATTCAATCGACGACTTTCCTCGCCAGATTTGTAACCAGATTCATCGACCTGGATGGGCTGACATGCATCCTGAATTTCCTGAAGAGCATGGACTACGAGACCACGGAGTCCCAGATCCACACGTCCCTGATCGGCTGCATCAAGGCGCTGATGAACAACTCCCAGGGCCGCGCCCACGTCCTCTCCCACTCTGAGAGCATCAACATCATCGCCCAGAGCCTCAGCACTGAGAACATTAAGACCAAGGTGGCTGTGCTGGAGATCATGGGAGCCGTGTGCCTGGTGCCCGGCGGCCACAGGAAGATCCTGGAGGCCATGCTGCACTACCAGAGGTTCGCCTGCGAGAGAACGCGCTTCCAGGTGCCAAACCCGCTCATTCGCAATATATGCTTGTCTGATTTAGATAAGCATGTTTTTTGCTTTGTGAACGATTCTGTTGGAAAATGAGTCCTGGTGAATCAGAGGCCAATGTTTGTATTTCCTGTAGGAATGTGCAGTGTTGTGTTGACCGCCAACATTGACTGACTGCCTGAGACCATGCGTTTATTCTCTTCAGACCTTGCTGAATGACCTGGACAGGAGCACAGGGCGATACAGGGACGAGGTGAACCTGAAAACAGCCATCATGTCCTTCATTAATGCTGTTCTCAGTCAAGGAGCTGGGGAGGTGAGTGGTCAACCTTCGCAGTTTGTGTTCACACACATTCATGTGTGCACATTCAAGTAGAACTGAAACAGTGAATTGTTATGTGGGATTGCAGACGAGCCTGGAGTTTCGAGTCCACCTGCGATACGAGTTCCTCATGCTGGGCATCCAGCCGGTTATAGATAAACTGCGATCCCATGAGAACTCCACGTTAGATCGGTGAGTTAGGTCTTTTCGCTTGGCCTCGGCCGCATCGTGAGCTCACAAAGATTGATTGCTGAATATCACCTCTTAACTCTGACTGACCCCAGAGCTTTGTATTTGCAGGCATTTGGATTACTTTGAAATGCTGAGGAACGAAGATGAGCTGACCCTGTCAAAACGGTTTGACACTGTAAGTCCCCCTCGATTGATCTTTTCTGAGTTTGCTGAATGTGCCCTCCATCAAATAAATGTTCTGATGTCACGGTACTTGTCCACTTGGTTTAGGTGCATATAGACACGAAAAGTGCTACCCAGGTATTTGACCTCATCCGAAAGAAGATGAACCACACAGATGCATATCCGCACTTTATCTCCGTCTTACACCACTGTCTCCTCATGCCTTGTAAGTACTATGTTTGTATTACCGTCAGATTGTATATATTGACACTGTCAGTAAAGATTTAGCAGAGTGACCAGTATAGAACCAGAACGTATTGTGTTTCACAGTCCCTCCCGCAATTAGATTTTGAGGCTAATTCTCTCTGAAGGAGATGAGACGTGGGTAAATACGATCTCCTGGAGTTTTTTGAGGCCCAGTTCCAAAAACAGCTGTGAGCCCCTCTCCAGTCACGGTTCAGGAGCTGACGGCTGTCTTCACCCCCACAAGGCTCTTGTCTCCTGGACCTCAGCCTCTAAATATCCAATATGTAGCGACACATATTCTCTCATAGTTTTTCTTCCTCTTGTTTTACCAAGCGTATGATGGTCTTTGTCCGTGTCAGATAAGAGAAGTGGGAACACGGTGCAGTACTGGCTGCTCCTTGACCGCATTGTGCAGCAGATGGTCCTGCAGAATGACAAAGGTCATGACCCAGATGCCACGCCACTGGAGAACTTCAATGTGAAGAACGTGGTCCGAATGTGAGTGCGTAACCCATGAAAGCAGAAATCACTTAGAGGGCAGGGTATTGACAAAATCCATAGGCTTTTGATCTGACCAGTTCTTATGATACATATGAGCCTTCCAATATGTTCATTCTTGTCCATTTGAATGTTTAGCCATCCTTACAGTTTCCATTTCTTGCCCAGTTTTCAATCATACATTTATGAATAAATATATATAAAATATGCCTTGATACACATAACTACCCATCCAGCTTTTCCTATCTTCTCAGTTTTGGGGGGCACCAACCACCACTTGTGAAAAAAAAAGTGGGTTATCCATGACATCCCCATATTATACTTTTCCTGTACTCTCTATTATTACTCTCTGTTTATTAAATCATAATCTGGAAGCTCTAAGCCTTTAAGACACCCTACAAATCATACCCATACTATTTTATTAGATTATTTTAGCAATTTGTGTAAAAACAATGTAATCCTAAATCTCGTATATAGAATGGAGGCACTTAAAGTTGTTTTGAGGTTAGAAAGTCATAGTAAATTGGCTTTGGCTGCTTTAATCTGGCTGATTTAGTAACTGCAGGGCACTTCTTTCATGCATTCAGTATTCATAAATGAAGCGTCTAATCCCATTAAAAATGTAAAGTGCTCATACAATACTGTTGGCAGACTGGCAGTCGGATGGGTTATATAACATCTATGGCATTCATATCTGAAATGTGATTCCCAAGTTCACCCAATGTTTCCTTTAAACCCACACAGGTTGGTCAATGAAAATGAAGTCAAGCAGTGGAAAGAGCAAGCAGAAAAAATGCGAAAAGGTTCGTTGATGAGGTCCATTTGGGAAAGTATTTCCTCACTAATGTTAACCTGGGAGAACTTTGTGGGATTACTCAAATGGGATTGTTTGAAGTCCCCTTTTTGTAAGGTCTTTGGGACATCTGGTCACCCTGTCCTCCAACCCCGTTAGAGCACCATGAGCTGCAGCAGAAGCTGGAGAAGAAGGAGCGCGAGTGTGACGCTAAGACGCAGGAGAAGGAAGACATGATGCAGACGCTCAACAAGATGAAAGAGAAGTTGGAGAAGGAGAGCACTGAGCATAAGCTTGTTAAACAGCAAGTGGTTGACCTCTCCACCAGACTGCATGACATCAGCACCGTAGGTCACATTCCCACAATCCTTTCTACCTGGAACAAAGAACCAATGCCAGTGACCTTAGGAGTGTACCCTGACCTTTCTTTCAGTGCAATAAATTATGGAACTGGTTAATACAATTTCCCTCATTGGCATTTGAATTAAGGAAAATCATTTGAGTGGCAGCCATTTTATACATATGGCATATTATATGTTTGCACTGATACCATACCAAAGATTTACTGTTGGGAATTTAACTGGTGTGCCACTACAGGGCTTAACTTGCCTCACATGGTGAATGTTGGTATAAACATGTGTGCTTTTTCTGTCTTAGCAGAATGTATGTCTTATCTTTTCAGAGGCCAAACCCTGGCATCCCTGGGGGTCCTCCCCTCATTCCAGGACCCCCCGGCGCCCCCCTACCTCCTCTTCCACCCGGAGGCATGCCTCCTCCCCCTCCACCACCCCCCGGGGGAGTTCCTCCACCTCCGCCCCCACCGCCGGGAGGACCTCCACCTCCCCCAGGACTCCCTCCTTTCGGTGGGGCACCTCCTCCTCCCGGGGCGCCTTTGGGACTGGGCTTCAAGAAGAAGAACATCCCCCAGCCATCCAACCCTCTCAAATCGTTCAACTGGGCCAAGCTTGCCGAGGTGAGCACAGCATGAACAGAGCTGCTGGCTGGACTCCTGGTCAAGGAGGCCAAAACCTGCATCTTAAGATCTTTCAGTTGTGATTCACTGTCCTATTGAATCAACTAACCTGTTGACGTTTTGCTTAACTTTGATTGAGGCTTCCGCGTGAAATTAAAACTAAACTCATGTCCTTTGAATGAGACTTTGGAAACAGTTTTTTTTTGATATTTCTGCACAGAATAAATTGGAGGGAACGTTGTGGACCGAGGTGGATGATATCAAAGTTTTCAAAGTCCTGGACCTGGAAGATATTGAGAAGACTTTCTCAGCTTACCAGAGGCAGCAGGTAGAGTGCGGTGCCAGTACGGTAGAGCGGAGGCTCAGACATTCAGGAAACATTCAGCTCAGAACGTTCTCTCTGTTCTCTCTCCATTAGGACATGCAACCGATACTGACAGCATTGTGCACGAAACATGATTGCCATCCTGAGAATGTCACAATGTTGCCCATGCTGTTCTAGCTAGTGTCACAGCTGGTAAACACATGTATGATTCAGACATTGCACTCATAACTCTACAAAAGTAACACACCTGAACTGAACTACAAAAGCACACTTTCCTGAAGTTTGGCATGAGAACTGTTTTTAAGAGTAACAGACCTTAGATTGATAGCCTGTACTGTCTCAGAATTACTCCCAGAGGAAAGCAAACAATTTTATAAGATATTCTTTGGACAAAGTTGTCCTTGGAGATTTTTCCCATTGATTCAAACACCAGTAATAAGCTTATGTGCAATATTATTTTTGTTTCAATGTGTTTAAAAGCTGTCACCTTTCACTGTAATGCTGTTGCTTAATGCATCTGTCCCAAGTAAATTCCCTTTTGTGCTTTTAAGATATTTCTTAATTGCACACGCTGTGCAGCTCACCGAAGTGAGTTTGTGCCTCAAGATCATTTCCATCTGTTTTTAATGCTAATTGAGATGTAATCATTTGATTTAGCAACATTTACCTCGTATTTCAAAAGCATTAAGTTTACTGGGACAGAAAATCTTTAAACATTTTAACCTCTTCAGAACCACAAGATAAATCACAGTGAAATTTAATGTGGCTACATTGATTTTATAATTGTGGTTGTGTAATTGAGCCAGCCATTTTCAAATATTCTAATTGAAATCATAGTATTGTGGTACTGGATAGGTTCAAAAGAGAAGCTTGTTTTTCATGGAAAAAATCTTGGAAATGTTAGCACGTAGTGAACATCCTTTGACCAGCACTCACCCATCATCATAGAAACCACCAAGCTTTGCTCCCACAAGCCTTTGCTTGCCCACTGGGTTTCTCTCACATAAGGCCAATGGACGATGATTTGCTGTGTTGGCTTTTATGGCTTCATTTCACCAAACTGCACTATCATTCTAATGAATGCTGCATTTTCCCTGCTTCCTGCCTGCATTTTAGGACTTCTTAATGACCAATAACAACAAACAGGTGAGTGATTTCTTTGCTTTAGTCTCTGTGGTGTCTTTGTCTGTGTCTACATTTTCCTTTGTAATCGTTTACAGCCATCTCCTGAACAATATTCTTTCTTGTCAATGTCTGAGTTGAATGTCAAACACTAATGAATTGATATCATTCTAATAGTGTATCTGCAAGCCAGTGCGCCGCTGTTTCTTTTCTTCACTTCCATGTGTTCTGCTGTAATAAGCCGCAGCATTAAAGCTGACCAAAAAATGTCTCGTATTCTAGAATTTCAAAAACATCACGCTGATGAATGAACTGTTTCAGTTTATTAGTTACCATTTCAAGATGTTTCTGTGCATAATTAGCCAAATTGGTTTTGTGGCATGCAGTCAATTTCGCAAACAGCTGGAGTCTCGAAACAATAAAAGTGCCAGATTTCCGTTTTGCTAAAAAAGAGTTTTGCATGGATGTGGGACAGGTCTGTTTCCCCGTCCCAAAGAATACACTTCATAACTGAACATGTCACTCCTCACAACCCGTTGTGTTTCTCAGTAGTCTTGTACCGTGTGTCCCAGCCAAAAGGCACAGGCCCAGGCCCTGCAAAGTCCGTGCCCGTTAAATGTACACTTCTCCGTGTTCAAGTTGTCTCTTGTATCCCTCCGTGTCCGTCCACGTGTATGTTTTTTATGGCTGTTTTATCCTACTGTGTTTTATTGGCTGGTTACTACGCAAAAATATTTGGTATCGAGGCAATGTGAGACAGCAGGTGGTGAAGCTGTGCTGGCCCAGTAAAACAAAATAGTGCTTGATCGTTAAGGTTGACCCACCTCCACCTGAGGCAGATGTGGCCCTGATCCAGGAGCTTCCCTGCATACCTGCAGATAGTTGGAGAACTCGCCGCCCCCCCCAATGACAAACTGTTTTATTCACTTTTGACCTGTCTGTTCTTGATTACTTTCCATTAACAAATATAAACCTTCAGAAATCTTAGAGATCCACATTGTGAACACATCACTAATGTTTGACATCTCAACATGATGTTCAAAAGGCTGTGTCACTGAGCAGTGGTGATGATATATGGGATAGTTTGTTCATTCAGTACACTCTTTAAACAGATTATGCGCTGAGACTCTCAAAATCTGCAGCTTGTTGTTGCCACAGCATGTTTCATTTAATGAAATGGAATGTTTGTCCGATCTGATTTTCTCCCTCCAGAAAGAGACAGAAGATGACACTCTAACCTCCAAAAAAGTCAAGGAGCTGTCCGTCATAGATGGCCGCAGAGCCCAGAACTGCAACATCCTTCTGTCTCGGTGAGTCTTTTACCCTGACAATTGGATGTTGGGTCATTTTCTGTTTGGGGTTGAGACCCATGTATATGACTTGATGGTTCTGATAGAGAGTTGAAGCAGCTTCCTTACATTCTTCGCACTTCAAGTCATAACGGCCATGAAAACTATGCTGGCCTTACTTCACAATCAAAGAATTGTATATTTACATTAGTTTCATTTGTTTCTTCTGGGAAGTAATTTTTCACATCTGACAACACGTTTAAGATTTTGACTCAGCCAAGAACTATATTTAACCTTTTTGTACAGGGAAGGTGTTGGCCTGGGTTTTTATTTTCTGGGCTCAGTCACCTCCCTTCTGGTTTCCATGGCAGCAAACACACACAAAGTCTGTGTTCGCATTGTTATTTTAATTTTAGGAATCCTTATTTTACAGCAGTGACTGAAACCTGGAATTTCTTTATCATTTCCTGCATTCTTAAGTTGAATATTTATGATAGCTATGGTAAATGTTTATCCCTGTATTAGAGTATAATAGTTAATCACTTTTTCAAACATTAGGGGAATTAAATATGCTATATGTATTTTTTCAAGATAAATAGCCAGATAAATATATTGATCGAGAATTCTTATTAGGTTTCGTAACACATCACAAAAAGTAAATTTTGAATACCTTTATGATGGAGTTAAATGGAACCAAGCTTTTAAAATAAAAAAAAGTGAAAAACTTGAAAGTAAACTTTACACTTACTTTAAAATGGACACTTGGAACACGTACTATTGGAGTCCTCCAGAACTTTTTTGAAGATGTACATTCATGTGATTTATTTTCTTGGTTAATTATTATGTCATTGAAAACAAATAATCTGTTGTAAACTTTTGTGATGATCAATTTCTTCAGAAGAATGAAATGTAACTATATGATTGAAAGAAGTCAAAGCAGTCAGTCACTGTTGGCTAGCCTGTGTACACCAGATAGATTGGTTTCCCGTCCCTAATTAAGCCTGGTTTGGCATCACAAACAAGCAAGAGGCCTTCACACAAGGAGGCTAATACTTAAAAGAGATCTCTTATTCAAATGACATAAAACAAACCAGTATTACACTTTTCCCATAAATTGTTATTTTTAGCCAAAGAGCACATTACATTAGCTTGGAATTGTATTCTCCCTAAGGACAGTCTGATAGACAGTTTGGAAATGGGACAGCATTTGAAAACACAGGACACTAAGTGTGTGTGTGTAAAGGGTTGGCAGGCATGGGGGGAGTGGAGACTCCGTTTTTATTGGGCATATATTTATGCCCTTATATTTAGAAGGCTGTAACCACTTCTGACACTTCAGGGCTGAAAGATTACAGAGCGGATGGTGAGAGAGCTGTGGTCTGGCAGGGTTGGGGTTCGTGGTTTTGGAGGGCAGGAGGGTGTGCTCTCACAGGGCAGGAGGGAATGGTTTTGAAGGGGTCTGAAAGTCAGAAAATGTCCCACGGTAGAAAGGTGTGTGTTTTCAATGTAATGGGATTGAAACTTGAGGCAGGGGTAGTCGTAACATGAGAGGAGGATCAGATTTAGTACCCTTGAGTTGCAGTCATGCAAATTGAGTGGAGTGCTCTCACACAGGTAAAGGTCAGTATAGGAATAGAGGGAACTGAGGATTAGGGCCTGCTTGTAGTCATGTGTGAGCCTGTAGAAGTTCCTGTTGGAGCATGTAAAACTCAGGGAGTGGGCATCAGCTGAGTGATCCCGGTGCTGCTGGCCCTTGCAAGGTGTGGAATGTGTATTATGTGGACCAGATGTTCCAGTGAAGTCAGCACTGGCTCTGCTCTGGTCATAGGCCTGAGGGCTTTTCTGTGGAGTGACACAACCCTATATTCATCTGCCTCCTATTTTACCACACAGAGTAAAAAGTGGATGAAAGTGGGATGCTTTAGTTCCGCCAAGAATGTTCTGGAATATCTGAACCATGGTTTAGTGTGTAGAAGCTAGAGGACACAGGCCCATTTCACCTGTAGTCCAGAAACAAGCTTGTGCAGCGATGGGTGAATGTTCTTTCAATTCATTCAGCCAGTGTTTTATATTTCCCAGATCTGAATGGTAAAAAAAACATATATTTAATTATTGAGGCAGTTGCCCAGTCCTACCATGGAGTTTGCTGAGTGCTTGATACAGAATCCCTGCGTGCGGCTCAGAGGATCACCAGTGGAACCAATGCCATGCCTCGCCCATGTTGCGATCCAACCCAGCACACATGGCCACTGTGAGATGAGAAGCTTAACCAAGCGGACTGAGCTCACTTTTTTAGCTGATGGGAATTATGGGTTTCAGATACATAACTATAGGGTGAGTGGAATCTTCAATAAAGACATTGATACAGAACACCCAGGCAGGCACACACCAAAGGCTTCTGATTAAAGTGCTCTCTAATTGCTGAGGCCTCAGACATAATTAGCAATGCTCTCAGAGAGGAGTTGTCGTTCTCTGCGAAACAGCTGTTGAACCCGGGCTGTAATTGTCCACAAGCTCTGGGTTCAACATGGTGAAAACTTCGATGGAGCCACCAGGACTTCACATGTGTTGCACCGTCTTTTATTGAGGTTAATGAAGGGATGCCAGTGGAAGCACACTTTTGCATGTACACACGTTGTGCAAACACAAAGCTACAGAGCTACGTTGTCTGCTGTTCTGGCTGTAAGTGATTCATATCCTCTTGGCCTGGACTTTTTCTGTTCTTTTTTTTTGTTCGTTCTTCCTGGCAGAGGACCTGCGAGTGCCTGTGAGCCAGTGGAGATTTTCAGAGAGCAGATCCGCTAGGGCTAAGGCTGTCAGGCACCTGTTCTTTTTGGCCTGTTGCTGAGAGTAGAATACTTATTTTTCCTCAATGGCAGAATGCCTGGGGGAGAGGCTATTTAGATCTGCTCTCCACTTTTCCAGCAACCAGACACGTTTCCAAAAGTGCACTGTGACTTTCCTGTGACCTTTGGAATTAATTACACGTCATCACAGTGGTGACGGTATCGAGAAACCTGTGACATTGTAGAGCTTTAGTGCAATTTTAAGTGCAAGTGGGAGGCTGCTTGTTGTGGATAGAATTAAGGATCGCTGTAGAGAGCTAACCCCCCTTCCTTTGCTCATTGCAAAATTGGGCTGCTTTGTGTTTGGCAAGGAAGAGAACATGTTTCTTGAGGCCATATTAACCAACACTAAGCCCTGCCATCAGTTAGCGAAGGCCTGTTACCAAGAGAACAAACCCTACAGTAACATTCCTGCACTTGTGTTCCAGATTGAAGCTGTCCAATGAAGAAATCAAGAGGGCCATCCTGACCATGGATGAGCAGGAAGACCTGCCCAAAGACATGCTGGAGCAGGTGGGTGTAGGAGACATCACAGAACCCAGGTGTGAGCATGGGTCTTCACCACTGGCCCGGGGGAGAGATTTCTGCACTGCAGCAGAATGCTCAAGCCCTATCTTGTCCTCAGGATGGGTGGAAGGGGAGTGTGTTGTGAAATATAAAATTGATAGCACGATGTTGGGTATGTTTTGTACTCAAATGGCTGTGGTGAGCTCTTGCGTCACCTCGGATATCCTTGTAGTCAAGTAGCATGCAGAAATCCTTTCCATTCCTGGGTGAATTCTGGGAGTGGCACCCTTACATTGTCAGACTGAGTTTTAAGGTGGTCAGTGTAAAAGCTAGGGGAAATTAGGTCATCATGTTGATAAACAAGGGAGTTGCCCCACTGCAGCCTACATCCTAGTAAACAGGATTTGGGTAAACAGACCTAATAGATCTGAGGTAGAACTATAGGGATAGGCAAGCAGATTATGTTGGGCCTAGAGAAGGCCTTGCCATTATTTGTGTTTGCTGAACAAACTTGCACAGACATCAGTTCTCTATCGATCAATGTGAATGTAATATTACATCTTACACATAAAGAGGTTGACCGGAATGTAGGCTCTCACATTTTCTCCCCTCATGTCTCTTAGTAATATCTAAGTTTATGCAAATGTAATGAATGGTAACCCTAAGTCATGCCTTCAGGCAAATACATAAAATTAAAGTTAAAATTGTATAAGATGTTTTACTGTTTCGATTTAGGCCACAATTACGTTCAGCAGAACAAGAGGCCACAGGTGGATAGTTAAAGGCAAATTCGAAATTTTCTTTATTGAATGATTAGATAGTAAAAAACGCTCGGGCTATTGTTTGATGTAGTACTAGATGTTTTTAGATTAGCATGATGGTCCAAAATGTTCCCTAAAAGGGGTTTGCAGGCAGGCAGCATGTGAATGCTGTTCGGAGGCAGGCTGCACTGGCAGTCTCCTCCGGCTGAGCTCTGGAGAACCTGGAGCTCAGCAGGTGACCTTTCACGTCGGTCTCTGAGGATGAAACAGAAACCACAGACAGTTGGCTTTGTGTTTCTGTGATTTGCTGTTCTTCATTCCAGTCCATTGATATCTCATTAGTTACTGAAACTAAAGGAGGCTTTTCAGTGGAGGGAGTCCACCACGTTGACACTGGAAGAAACCGTTTCCCTCTCTTTCTTTTTACGGTTATGGCTTATGACTTCCCGCTTACACAGCGATGTAAAACGTGTGTAGAAAAATGTCAAAGCGTTTTATATAATCGAAACGTGAGATGAATTTATTTCCTCTCGCACAACTCATAATTTCCCCATTGCTGTGTGCCTGCATCTAGCGTGCCATGTCTGTTTAGGTTTCGGTGTGGTTTCGGGTGTGCCATCAGCTCGCATTCCTGACAGATGGAATCTTGCGTGTGTGTTTTCGGTCTCTATTTGAGGTGTTCACTTTTTGTATATATCTGTCTCTAATTTTGATATGGTGTTGTGGCTCTCTGTGGCTCAGTTGGTAGAGCTTTTTTAGTATATATCTGCATTCTGAACTAATTGTTGTTATATAATATTCTATTTTACGTTTTTTATACTGTACATATTATTACATATGTAATTACTGTATACAGTTTGTCATCATTTTATTTGTATTATAGCATTTTTTAAACTTGATTCTGTTTTTTATAAAGCTATATACGTATATCTATATATATAAATATATTAATAATTTGTGTAGTATTAGTTGTGTTAGTAGTAGTAGTACTGACCTAAGACTAAGAGATAATCCTTTATAACCTGTAAAATGTTTCCTTGTCTCCCCAGCTGTTGAAGTTTGTCCCTGAAAAGAGTGACGTGGACCTCCTGGAGGAGCACAAGCAGGAACTGAGCCGCATGGCAAAGGCTGACCGCTTCCTGTACGAGATGAGCAGGTATGTGCCACGGACGGCAAACGGGGATCTCCGCAATACAGCGCAACTCCAACCGGGATAGTGTGCAGAATCCCGGCCTTTTCTAGTCCCCCTCTGATGCCCTCGAGAGATAGCAGTCTTAAAAAAATGAACTCACTTAAAGCAAGCAACATGGAAGTTTGCACTAGCTTTGATGAAGATCAACGGCTGAACACCGGACACCTACACCGAACATCGGGAACTCGGGCCCTTAATCAAAGCGGCCGGCCATTTTGCTCTGAGATAAAAGATCGACCCCATTCGCTGCTTTTCGAAAGATTCCTGATTAGCTGTAAGACATAGAGCCAAATCTGTCAGCGAAGGCCTAGGAGTCTGTACGGGCTGATTCTCAACGATGAGTCATTGTCTCAGTGCCGGAGCACAGGGCTTCAGGCCGTGCTGTTCTTCATTCATTTATTATTAATTAAAGGGAAGTCCCAGGCGAAAGGGCCGGCCGCCAGCGCAGGACTGATGAGGCAGTCCAGGCTCCCTGTAAAATCGCTCCCCAGACCTGTCAAGTGCGGGAACATTCTGCTGTTTCCTGCTCCACTTGGGATGCAGTTTAACTTTGTCACGAGCTGTCAGTAGCCTAGAAATCGGTTTTGAAACCCATTATGAGGGTGTAGAGCTGTTACTTGTGCAGCAAAAAACAGCGGCGTACTTGTGTGAATCGCTCTAGTGAGAGATGTAAACATATTTGTGCAAATGTACTAATAATATTCTATTACTAATCTATTATATGTTCAGTTCGGAGTATATGCGTAGTATATGTGCTTTGGGAGTACAACCACTTTTTATTATAATGCATGAAAGTCCTTTTCTATTTTGGCTATGGGAAAAGAGACTTCCTTCTAGTAATTGGTGATGTTCTTAATCACTCTCCCTAATGTGTACTTGGCCCCTGAAAACAAAGTAGCTATGGCAACAGTCTCTGGGGCCGGTGCAGACAATGAGAGGGTTAAGTCTGCCATGATAATTTCTGCTGCAATGTCAGATGTTTGTTTTCCTTTTCTTAATATTTTGTTTTGATTGTCATATTGCATTACGTTGTTAAGTGTAGGACAAGCATGTAAATGCTGATGAGAACTTTGAGAAGGAGTTGTGGCTGGAATTTGTGGCTGATTGAACCCTTTCAGAAGCAGGCTGCGGCTCCCTGCGTTGCAGGCTTTTGAGAGCTGTGTTTAGATCCACTTAGATTAGACGCCTTTTTTCTCATCTGTGTGACAGAATCAACCACTACCAGCAGAGGCTACAGTCCCTGTACTTCAAAAAAAAAAAAAAAAGAAGTTTACGGAGAGAATCGCTGAAATCAAACCCAAAGTTGAAGGTACCTATATGATTCCTTTGTAACTCTACATTGCTTTAGTTTAAATATTTCTGAAAATGGAAGCCATAAGAGCTGCAATAATCCTTGTTGAAATACTGAATAAAACCCATCCATGTGGGAAATGTAGGCACATCCCCACTCATTATTGCATTACAATGTTCCCCAAAAATGGTGTATTGGTATTGTCTTGAGCAACATCCACTGTATACACTGTCTTATTAGTATTCTGACAGTTAATTGGGTAGCAGATGTGAAAATAGAGTGTATAAATGGTTTTGTTGTCTGACCTAATGAAAGTAACCCCTTGTTGCCATCACAGCTCTGACCAAGGCCTCCAAGGAGATCCTGCAGAGCCGCAACCTGAAGCAGCTTCTGGAGGTGGTGCTGGCCTTCGGGAACTACATGAACAAAGGCCAGAGAGGCAACGCCTACGGCTTCAAGGTGTCCTCACTCAACAAGATCGGCGACACCAAGTCCAGCATTGATAAGTAAGATCAGTCAAGGTGGTCTACTGTGACGTTTCAATACTGATGCAACACAGCAAGCCCAGCCTATTGTGAACTTGGCTTGGAATGGCACAATTTGACATTTTCAATGTGGATGTGATTGCAGGAACATCACTCTCTTGCACTACCTGATCACCATCCTGGAGAAGAAGTATCCCAAAGTTGTGTTGTTCCACGAGGACCTGCAGAATGTGCCCGAGGCTGCAAAAGTCCAGTGAGTGCCTGCGGCCACCTGGAAATGCCCATGGGGCAGTTAGAGAAGTTAAGACTCATGAACTATGAAAACAGATGAATCCGAGTGATTCATTTAAAAAAAAAAATCAATCACCCATTTTGACCCGGACAGGAGGGACACTGACATTATGGCAACACTGATCTCAGTCAAATTGATTTTTATAGCGCTTTTCACAATTGAATTGAAACAGATTGGGAACCCAGGCCTAGACCCCCCCAAAAGCAAGCCTAAAGGCAACAGTGGCAAGGAAAAACTCCCTTGATAGGGAGAAACCTTGGGAGGAACCAGACCAAAAGGGGGGGGAGCCCGTCCTCTTCTGGCCGGCACAGGGTGTGTCCAAAAAATACCATATCATGGTCAGTCCAAGGTGACTAAGGGCTGAATTACTTTGCCCCTCCTGAGTTAGGTAGTCAGTGGGGGGGCTAAACCACATGAGTAATCCATTTACATTGAGCACATAAATTATATTGTTGCCTATAACTCACTTTGAGACCGCTTTGCGATGAAAAGTGCTATATAAATGAGGGGTTATTATTATTATTATTATTATTATAACATTGTCAATAATGCCCAGCCAGAGTGCTTATGGGAACTTTCTCCTGGAGTCAAAGTGAGAAAATGGTCATATTAAGGGTCATGGGTTTCCTTTACTCCACTATACTGGCAGCAGCAGCCATCATCTGGACAATATGCACACACTGGTAATATGTTCATTGTTTATTTATAATCATTTTCATGTTGTCTTTTTTGAATAACTACAGGCTACATGTGGCATATTTAGATATGTCCGATAATATTCGTTTTTCTTTGCTACACTCCACTTGCTGAAGAACGGCATAGCCAACTGTTTTTCAAGGTGACACGGTGGTAATGTAGGTAAATGATGATGATGTTATGCATCCCTGTATTTACATTCAAATCATCTTTTAAGGCAAATGTCAGCAGGGAAAAGCTCCCGGTATACACTTTTATACAAAGGTTACCGCGTTTCCATCAGGTTTAGCATTACAGTAAACTTCCATGCATCCCCTCCATGTCTCCGCCTGCAGGATTTAAGGCAGACAATCTTTATCCTCTTTCAAGGCAAAGAGCCAGCATTGCTGCCTCTGGAAGACTTCAGTTCAGCAGAACAAACAAACAAAAATGTGTTGGCCAGAACATGTTCTCAGTCTCACCCAGTGTTGATGGGTCTGCATGTGTTACATAAAAGCTATTGAGAGTCTGGTAGGTGAACTTGCCTGACTTGCGAGAACATTTTCGCATTCAGAACTGACATGATAATTGGTTCTTGCCAAGGAATGGTTGTGCATTGGCTTTAAGCGACGTGTCTGTCTTTTCTCTGAACTTACCTTTTTAAAATGGCTGCCTTTCCACTTTCCTGTAGAATTAGAACGAAAGTAATGCCTTCAACATATATTCTTTCTGTCCTGAGTGGATGCAGTCATTTCTGTTGCGTTTATGGAGTCACCCCAGTCAGTGTCACTTGATACTATTTTCCGTCTATGGAGCCTGTGGCACAGTATGTGTGTACTTGGGGGCCTTGAACAAAGCCCTGGCTGTGGACACCAGAAATAAGGGCCCCACTGACAGGGAACAGCCACCAGCTTTTGCAGATTGTATTATGTCATCTCTTGTGTCTATGAATAGTGTGACTCTGTCTCACCGATTTCTCTCACAGCACATGTTAAGAGTGGCTGCTTTTAAAAAGATAAACAGTCAAACACAAAGGTGAAAGGTGAAGGTCTGTTAGTACTTTGTTTTCAGTGTGGGTCAAGAAGCCTTAATGGTAAAAGTTCACCTTCATATGGTGCAGTGATGTCTATGAAGCATAGAGTGCCAATTGAATTTGATCCTCCTTCAGCTTCATGATCTGTAAAGCTGTATAGCATATGAAAGAGCGCATTAACGTTGGAGTCATGAGGCTGCGGCGCTTCCTGTTTGCGAACAACAATGATCCGTGGAACAATGGTGCGACCGCGCCTAAATCTGAGACAGAAATCAGCAGGGAATCATTATCTAAGGAGCTGGTTTGTGCTGGGATCTCCTGTCCCACATTGAAGACCTGCATGCCTCTGCTTTTTTGGGACTGTAATCACAAATCTCTCTCACAATTTAGCATGACAGAGTTGGAGAAAGACGTCAACAACATGCGCACTGGGCTCAAGAACGTGGAGAGTGTAAGTGGATGGATTTCTCTTTCTCCTCCTCCTTGGGAGTGTGATGATCCACATGTGGTAATACGCATTAAAAGTCGTGGATAAGGGTGCCCAGAAAGCAGATTAGAAGTTATTTCTCCCAGTTAATCTGGCATTAGTGTCAATGAGTGTGCAATTAGATTTGGACTACCTATCAAAGGCCGGAACTCATAACTCTATACACAGTGTAAAGCGAAGCCCTTTAAGTCATGCAAAGAATAATTATTTCAGATGGAAGAACTGGGTGAAAGAGATTGATCGGCTTGTTAGACGGAGACATGGCACACTCATAGGGCACCAGCGTGTCTGTAAGAACATTTGGGATGGTGGTTACATCAGAGTCTGTGGCGTTACTGTTAACTCCCTCCTCTCCTACCCTCCCCCCACAGGAGCTGGATTTCCAGAAGAACCGCCCTCAGGAATCAGGGGACAAGTTTGTGTCGGTGGTCAGCCAGTTCATCACCGTGGCCAGCTTCAGCTTCTCCGACGTGGAGGATTCCCTTCAGGAAGCCAAAGAGCTGGTGAGCAAGGAGTCTTTTTCAGTGTCTCGGCACAACCTACTGCCAACAACAAACCTTCTATTTGATCTGGTGCTGGGGCTCTCTAAACATCCAACGGATATACACTGAGGTCACATCCAAGTGAGAAAGGACTAGTTGGAGACGCATGTCTCTGTATTGTGTTCTCTGCTTTAATCGCTGCGAAGAGGCATTGTCCTTACATCCCGAGCTGTGGCCAGTGTATGTTGGGAGCTGGCCGTGTTTGTGAGTGCTCTTCCTGTGCTGAGCTTGGCCAGTTTTATTGGTCCTGTGTGGACGTACTGTACTGAGCAGGGCTGGAAGAGGAAGTAGCAGAAGGGCACATTGTCATTGTGTTTATGGGAATGCCATATCCTGCCTGGTGGAAAAAAAAGTCCATTCATTTTTGGGACACGTAATCCACGCGTGAAGACTGGAGAACATATTCTCACGTTGAAATCTACGGACTTTTCCAGCTCCACCTCTTGATAAAGATCTGGCTTGCATGTTGAGGAAATGGACATTCGAAACATGACGAATGCACCGTTTCTAGTATTGTTAATCGTGGTTCATTTTCTTTGAGCCGTGACATTGGCGCTCTGGCCCGCACGGCCACCTCAGAGGGTGGAACGACGTTGACTCCGCCGCGGCGCTGGGGACGGTGCTGTGAAGGAGTGGCAGATTGTGCCAACCTCCTGCGCTTGTGATGGAGCTGTCTGTCGCTTTGGGCCCTATCCAGAATGACTAACCACAGGGCCTTGTTAATCACGCGCCATTTAGTTCCTGAGCTGGGCCACGTCCCACAGGCCCACGAGCTGCGAGGGCCCTCCTGCCTCTAGCACATTTGGTTCTGATATGCGCCCCCATATGGCACTTATAAACGCACATCAAAGGCATACTGGGAGCACCAGCCCCTGGCCTCCTGCGGCGAGCGCTAGGGGTTAGACGTGTCGCCGGTGTCATTACACCTCAGAATCTTACTATATATTTCCTTGTTTTGCATGTTTTTTTAGTTATTTTTTTTTTTTCCCCGCTTTGGTTTATAACGTTTAGCTTAATTAGGGTGCTTAAAACAGAACCGGGCAGGTAGTAAGCTCCTCATGGCATGGGCATGGGCCGTGCCGGGGAGATATCCACTCAGCTGCTTCCAGAGAGGAAACCAGCCCCTGCCGTGCCCCAGTGTGCGCATGTATCCTGCAGCCCCGGATCAGAGAGCTCCGATGTTCCCATAAAGCTAATGTATGGTGGTAGTGAAGGTTTGATCGGGGCCCCAGTGTCGCTAATCCTGTAACTTCATCCCTGGCTGTGTGCCGTCGGGGGAAGAGCCACACTTTGAGCGCAGCTTGTCCACACACGGGCAGAAAGGGCACCTTTTTGGGCTTTGAACTCCTGCTTTAAAGTCCGTAATTACCGACAGACTTGAAAGCCTTGCTCCGGGTCTCCGGTTTGTGTTAAAGTGGAGGAGTTAACTTCGGAGCTTGTTCTTGAGTTAATAGGTTTGTCTGCCAGCGTGGATGTTGGAACTATTGAAAACACACGGTCAATGTTTAACCGAGATGGGGCGAGGATATCACTTTCAAAAGTGTTTTTTTTTGCCCCTTTGCTGTGTTCCTGAAGTGCCATGTGGAATGTATTTGATGCTACTGCATTGGTGGAAGGATATTTATGTGTAAGGTTACACCGTGTAATGGAGGGGAAGGGGAAGCAGCCACCGTTTGACAGGGGGAGAGGGAGAGATTTGCCACTGCTGAAATGTAAATAAATCAAACGAGCAGTTTGGCTTTATTTTGTCCTTGGCAGGTCGATTTTTTCCCCTCATTTTGTTTCTGTGCACCCTCCGATTGGGAGACTCGGATTCCCTTTGGAGTCCTTGTTGCAGTGAACTTTGAGACCAACTAAGCCTGTGTGACCACAGCCAAAAAGCCCACAACGGGCCCCAATCAGACTGAGCTATGGTCTCACATCCCAGGACCTGCTCCGCTAAACCTAACTAACCTCCGGTGTCATTCCCGAACCTCTTTCCTACAGTTCACGAAGGCGGTGCAGCACTTCGGAGAGGATCCAACCCGGATGCAGCCGGACGAATTCTTTGGCATCTTCGATCAGTTCCTGCAGTCCTTCGCGGAGGCCAAACAGGAGAACGAGAACATACGGCGGCGCAAAGAGGAGGAGGAGAGGCGGGCGCGCATGGAGGCTCAGGTGAGACGACTACACACGGATTCTGTTTCGTATCATTGTCACTTGCCTGAGAAGGGAAACTCCTGGCCCTGGCTCACACTGCATCTGGAGCCCATGCCCAGAACACAAGGCCCGCACATGTCAGCCAGTAAGCATGCTCTGGAGTTACTGTCAGCGCTCTCAAATAGTCACACACTCTTCCCAAGTCCACCAACATTAAAGCAGACACTGAAAAAAGCAAACTGTGTTTGTTGTAACAAGTCTTTGTTGTGGAGATCTATTAAAACTTGCAGGACCAAACATCTGTTTTAGAGAATGTGACCAAGTGTAAAAATTCTGTGCAAATCTTAATGTCATTAGTCATTTGAAAATTGCAGGGGTCTTATAACACATTCCACATATTTATGTACCACACGGTGCATTTACCATGCAAACTGATCCCCCTTCATCCAGACCTGATGCCCTCATTGTGGTTAGCACTGGTGTGGTTACGCTTGTCTGTGTAGTGCCAGAGGCCCTGCTCCTTGCTTTGGGACAGGTACTGTGTGTGTCGGCTGTGGATGAGTCACTCTGCCTTTCACTTCCTTCAGCTGAAGGAGCAGCGGGAGAGAGAGCGCAAGGCGCGGAAGGCCGAGGAGGACGGCGAGTTCGACGACCTGGTGTCGGCGCTGCGCTCCGGGGAGGTGTTCGACAAGGACCTGTCCAAGATGAAGCGTAACCGCAAGCGCGTCAACACCCAGACGACGGAGAGCAGCAGGGAGCGGCCCATCACCAAGCTCAACTTCTGAGGAGGTGGGAGGCTCCGCAACGCCCTCGCCTCCCTCCGCTCCTCCGCTCAGCCTGCGCCTGCCGAGAACCGCTCCTCTCCTCTGGCCACACTGCCCCCTAGTGGCAGGACCCAGCGGGTGCATCTTCTAATGAAGCTGATTTACCCCCCCATTTGTTTCCCTCTGCAAAACAACAGAACAGTAAAGATGAAAAGGCCAATATTTTCTCTTCCGCTGTAGAAGCACAAGAATCAAGAGGTTTTTTCTGTCTGGAAACAGATTACCCCCAAAAAAAGGACATGAAGGCGGAAGGATGGAAACAAAAAGGTTCGGAAGGGCTACTACTTCCTTGTGTCGGCTGCCAAATTTTTTTATTTTTTTTATTTCATGTGATATGACTGTGTTCAGTCAGTGGATGTGACTATGAATACTACGGTGCTGGTGCACTGTAGCTGGTAGTTTTCCGGATCAGTGCTGACTGCAGAGCTCTGGGTTCTGCACCCGGCCTCAGCCGGGGGTGGGAATGGGACAAACCACCCGTGGGTGTGTGGAGGAAGCTTTTGCTAAGCCGAGGCTGCTGTTAACCATGGGGAACGGAGCGGACACATCCTCCGTACTCCCCTACTGAACCGAGTCGCCCACCCCTCTTTAAACGCAGAAGGGAAAGACAATGTAAATGGACAAGATTTTCCTGTTTTAATGTCTGCAGTGTTAGAGCCGAGGGAGGGAGTAACAGAGCATGTTGATTTCAGCCAAGATGCCCAGAGTTACCACATGCTCATAGAGAACATTCCACGCTGTCTTGAATGGCAGGCTTGTTTTTATTCCACAGATAGAACACAAAAGGAGAATCTTCTGCTCTGCATTGAAGATATTTTTTTTCTTCTAAAGAGCAAAGAGCTGGATTTTTTAAGAACTTAAGACATAAGTACTTCAAATAGGACTACACATGCAATAAGGTTGAAACAATATGGACATTATTTTGATCTGAAATTAACTTTTTAACTTAAATTTTAAGTAAAAGTGGGGCAAATGCAAATTGTATGCAGAATATAATAGTTCGAGAGCAGCACTTTCTGAGGACTGCCCATACGGATTGACTTAAACAATTTTGGTATGTTTTTAAGGAATACTTAAAAGCCAAGTTTGTCACATTGAAACACTGTGGCTATCAGTCTGAAAACTTCTATGCATCCAAAAAAGCTGTTTTATCCTTGTTATTTGTGTGTACATACACACACATGTATGTACACATATTTACTCACATATTTACTCCTTCATTTTGTGAACTAAAAAAACCCAAATGCAACACGCCTTCCATCAGCACATTCTGTTGGTCAGTGTTCCCCTGGAATAAAGATTTTTTATGAATAGCCTCCTTTTACAGTGTGATAACGTTTCCTTTGTATGTGGGTTCCTTCTGTATGACTTTTTTATTTAAAATGGCTTTTTAATGTTATGTAGATCTTAAGTAAATAAAAATATCAGAGATGTAATATTTTCTTGATTCTTCTGTTATTTAAAGCCAGAGAATATCAAATTACAGCAAGCATTTCACAGATTTTAAAAGTGAAAGCAATTAGATAAATCAGTGTATTTGTTCTGTTGATATACAATATAGGCTTTATTTGGTATCTTTTTGAGTTTTTTTCCTACAAACATGATTAGAACTTGTAGATAAGGACTGCCCTCTGGTGGCCAATTACAGTGAAAATCAATATTAAGTCATACTTTCTTTTTTTTTGTTTCAACGGGATAATAACAGGATTTTTCCCATTATTCCTGCTGAAAATGAACAATTTAGCCATTTTAATGCATATATATTATATATTATGTGTATATATATATATATACACACACACTTATTTTTAATCCAATTTTTCTCCCCAGTTTGGAATCACCAGTTATCCCTCTTTATTTACCACTGTGCCACCCATACCTTGCACAAGGAGCACTGCAGCTGAAGCATTTGGACTTCTTTTATGCACTTGCTACAGGCTAGTGACAATTTTCCACACTACAGGCCACACAGTACTGCAGGATATCCAGGACCAAATGGAGGAGAAGCGTCTCATCGATAGTGCTTGGTAAAAGGTGAGTCAGCAACTCTTTTTTAAAGTATTTTTTTCAGAAATTATAATGAGTAGAAAGAATAAGCGGCTTAGACAATGGATGGATGGATAAGAATTGATGGATAATAAAAATGAATAAAACAAAAGTTACATTTATATTAAAAATCATCAGGAAAGAATACTGAAATTAGAGGGGGTACCATAGGTGGATGAAAGTAGGCCTACATGTAATGAAATGCAAGATGTGTCCTTTCCTCAGCCTCTGTTTAATTGGCCTATGTGACAAGAATAAAATATGTGGTCATAATGCACCAATGAATAAGGTACACAATTGACCCCTTCACGTTACATCAAATCAAGACTGGAGAAATGGTTGACAGGTGTAAAAAATGGAAGCAAATGTAAGTAAATGTAGCCTCCCTACCACTTTTCTCCACACAGTAATGGCAACAACAAGTCTACTGCAATCATGTGCAATCAGGAGCGCACTCTATGCTGCAATGGTTTGGCCCCCATGGATCCTGGGCACTAATCTGAATGTCACATATCTTTAAATTAATCTTGAATGTACTTTATCACATTGCCTTAATATAATGACAATGTGACATTGTGTTAAAAAAAGGAAATAAATTATATATACAGTACTGTGCAAAAGTTTTAGGCAGGTGTGAAGAAATGCTGTGAAGTAAGAATGCTTTCAAAAAATAAAATTGTAATTGTTTATTTTGATCATTTTACAAAATGCAAAGTGAGCAAACAGAAGAAAAATCTAAATCAAATCAATATTTGGTGTGACTACCCTTTGCTTTCAAACCAGCATCAATTCTTATAGGTACACTTGCACAAAGTCAGGGATTTTGTAGGATTATAGTCAGGTGTATGATTAACCAATTATACCAAACAGGTGCTAATGATCATCAATTTCATATGTAGTTTGAAACACAGTCATTAACTGAAACAGAAACAGCTGTGTAGGAGGCTTAAAACTGGGTGAGGAACAGCCAAACTCTGCTACTAAGGTGAGGTTGTGGAAGACAGTTTCATGTCACAGGTCATACACCATGGCAAGACTGAGCACAGCAACAAGACATAAGGTAGTTATACTGCATCAGCAAGGTCTCTCCCAGGCAAAGATTGTTCGCCGAAGTGCTGGAGAGCGGTACAATAATGAGTGTCTGCAGGCAACAGTGAAGCATGGTGGAGGTTCCTTGCAAGTTTGGAGCTGCATTTCTGCAAATGGAGTTGGGGATTTGGTCAGGATTAATGGTGTCCTCAATGCTGAGAAATACAGGCAGATACTTATCCATCATGCAATACCATCAGGGAGGCGTCTGATTGGCCCCAAATGTATTCTGCAGCAGGACAACGACCCCAAACATACAGCCAATGTCATTAAATCAAATCAAATTAAGAACTATCTTCAGCGTAAATAAGAACAAGGAGTCCTGGAAGTGATGGTTTGACCGCCACAGAGCCCTGATCTCAACATTGAGTCTGTCTGGGATTACATGAAGAGACAGAAGGATTTGAGGCAGCCTACATCCACAGAAGATCTGTGGTTAGTTCTCCAAGATGTTTGGAACAACCTACCTGCCGAGTTCCTTCAAAAACTGTGCAAGTGTACCTAGAAGAATTGATGCTGTTTTGAAGGCAAAGGATGGTCACACAATATTGATTTGATTTAGATTTCTCTTCTGTTCATGCACTTTGCATTTTGTTAATGGACCAAAATAAACTATTAACACTTCTATTTTTGAAAGCATTCTTACTTTACAGCATTTTTCACACCTGCCTAAAACTTTTGCACAGTACTGTATATTGTTGCCATAGTTATTTCAATTGATTAGTTCATTTCTAGCTACATACAGGGTAGGTAAATTACTTGCATCAATCCAGAATCATTGAAATGCACTGTTCATATAAAACTCTCCCTCTATGGGCAATGCTAGAGACAATTATGTCCCACCCTGCATGGCTTGATTGCACTATACAGCATCCACAAATTTATTTTGAAGACCAGAGTCTGTCTGGGAGTATGAGTCCCACCCCATTCATTGAAGCTATCATTTTGAAATGTATAGGACCTGGCATGCAATAAGTACTTTGAATTGAATGTTCATCTTTTTTTGCCTTTAGCTTGGATTTCCCTCAAATAGTGAAAAGCTGACCTACAGTAACCCCCATTTGTCAAAACTAGCCAATGAAATCCATTATTTTAGAGAAATGGTATCCATGTCCTTTCCAACATTATGATGCATAGTGTTTGATGTCACCGACAGATAAATATTTTGTGACAGATTTTTTTTTTAACCTGGAACCTGGTACAAATAAAGCATCTCCCTACAACAGAGGCACTAAAAAGGCTTACAGGATAGAATGAATATCAGTTGTATGCTGGATAAATGAATGAGTGAAGTGACCGCACTACACAGAATGCAACTGGCAGAACGTTAAATATTAGGAAATTGTCAGGTACCATGAGGAAGCTAAATAAACAACAAAGTGTAATGAAATGTTTCACAATTTATTTAAATTATTCTGGCTGTATTATTCTGTACAGCCTGTTCACAATGGTACAAGTACTCTTTTCAAATATAACATTCAAACTCATATACATGAATATGTGCTGCTGCTAGGCTCCTTTTAAAAATGTTATAATACATAATGTATAGTTGTAGCAAGTGACTCAGTACTGTGAATTAAATAACAGTTATTTTTGTTAATAAGTTTAAAATAGTGTATTTGAATAATCATTTTTAAAATGTATTATATCACAAACTGATTTTATGTTTAAACTCAATGTGTACGTCATTTAAATGTGACTAACAGTCTTTGACAGTCTTTGGCTGCATGCTTAAACCCTGAAATGTATAGCGCTAAATGGGTTGGGCCATTGGGTAAGGATTCATCTGGGTTCATCTGTATTTTGTTCTGAAAGTACAATGACTCTTCCACTTAATTTCCTCTCTTAACATGACATTATCAGTCAAAGGAAATGCGTGGATGCTTTTGATGCATCAAAACATTTATTCATTGAATGTTTCAATTGTAAAATATTATCATACAAACACATATTTTGGCACAAACAATAACACATTCAGACAAAGTAGTTCACAGACTTCAGAATCGCAAGCAGTTAAGTGTTCGATGTTCCGATTTTCAAGACCCAACAAATAATGAACATGTTCTCTGATTGGACAGTGAACAGCATTGAAGGCTGAACAGCAATGAGTACATTCTCATTACAAATGAAATACAATTATTTTGGAAGAATGGAGAGTACAAAATAATATGCTTTTGTCATATACATTCAAAAAGGGCGGCACGGTGGTGCAGTGGATAGCACTGTTGCCTGCTCGGTTTTTTCTGTCGGAGTTTGCATACATTCCAAAGGAGAATGACATTCCATAAATGATATATGGATTGGCAGAGGGTGTATTTGGGGGTTGACACTGACCAGGACATTTATTAAATGACATTCCATATTTTGAATTTGGGGGTTGACTTTTATTAATAACATATTTTGTACTTCTACAAGCATACAAAAAGAGAACATAAAATATAGTATGGGTTACTCATGTT
This sequence comes from Aldrovandia affinis, assembly GCA_029706075.1. NCBI lineage: Eukaryota > Metazoa > Chordata > Actinopteri > Notacanthiformes > Halosauridae > Aldrovandia > Aldrovandia affinis. Next base: position 1,685,917 of record JAINUG010000021.1, read on the forward strand.
AAGCATGTTAATTACTTTCACCTCCGTTGGCTGGGCTGGATGAAGGCATTTGGCTCCCTGCCCCCAGCCTATTCACATACCTGTCTGTTATTCTATCGGCGCGTGTTCTGGCTTCCCTGCTTTGGGTCTGTGTTGATAGGTAGGCAGCAATGTTTTGAGTCCTTATTAACATGGCCAATATAAAAGAAAACTATATACATTTTTATAAATGAATTTAATAACAAAAAATGCATTGTATTGATGATTATAAAATGTGTTCTGCCAGTTGTTCTGATATATTAAAATATCAGTTCGGAATTCAATGTTCATACACTTTTACAATTATACAATATAAATGAATCATTTTGGTCATGATTAATCAATGGTAATTATGAGTATTGATTTTTACCAAAGACATTGTGTAATTAGATATTACAATGGGTGATTTGGCTACCAATGTATGAACTGAGTTATTGACTTAATACTGTGTCAATATGCCTTAATTGGGAACACTGTTGTGTCAAGTATTACATAATGTGACCTTCAGATTGTTATCAAATGCTGTTTCTAATATCAAATGCTTTCAAATGCTTTCCGTTTAGGGGAAAAGCAAAATATTAATATTATTAATCAATATCAAACAAAGCAGGATGTGTGAAAAGCTGTAGTATTTAAAGAAAATATATAATCAGGACTTACTTTAATACAATCAAGACTGAAAAGGTTACACTAGCACTTCATTATAAATACTTGTCAAGAAGGCTCCCTTCATGTGTAACAGCTTCCATCTCTTAATATTTGGCTTAGATTTTAATAACAGATATGGACAGTTAGTACTGGTTAGGAAACAAAACATCTGTAATAAATCACATCAGTGCCTAAGGAACAAGTAATAAACACCCTTTATAGTAACTTTTGGTCACAAGACGTAGCCCTCGTTTTAGCTGTGAGTGCCTGGGTTCCTACAGAGAGAATTTGGGGAATCAATCAGCAATACTAGATAATCTAACCTGGGTGATCATGTGACAACACTGAGTCCAGGTGTCCTGGTGGACAACTCCCTTTGTGCATGATGACCTTGCAAAGTTTTTATTATCAATAAATACATGCATATCAATGTGGATCTCGTTAAATCTGAGCGTGTATGTGACGAATAGATACCAAAAGCATACAGTTAGATATACGTTTAGATATAGGCCTACTATATAAATTATAGATAGCCTATAGCTTTTAAGCATTTGTCCTGCAAAATTATCATAAATAACACTGCATTTATTTTTTAATTGCGATTAACTTAAATGAAATAAGACTGTGTTTGACCTTCACCATATTCCACCAGGTATTTATTTGAGTTTTGCGTATTCAACTTTTCCCAGTAGGCTATACATATTCCAGAAGAAAATAGTCAGGGGAAGTAAACCACAACAAATAAAATGCACTCCTATTCCTTTTGTCTTTCCTTCATTCACAGTGTTCAACCAATACACTACATTGTGTAGTGTCCTCCTGCATATTGGCACTTAAAACAATTTAACACTTTTCATCTTGTCATCTGACACTTCAGGTAGGCTACTCAATGTTTGTTTGGCCACTCATGACCAACACTGAAGAATTGGCTATTTCTGGCACATTTCATCTTGTATAAATAATTTTTAACACATGCTCTACTTTATTTTGGATAACAATACAAAAAATCTATGGAAAAAAACTTACAAACTAGTGTCTGCCGTCTCAACTTTGGGCACAGTAGGCTCAGAGACTGTATCGGGCTGGCCGTCCCTGCAGAAGAGCACTGCGGGGTTTTTACACGCCCACATTGCGACTTCACCTCCGTTGGCTGGGCTGGATGAAGACATTCGGCTCCCTGCCCCCTGCCTATTCACATACCTGTCTCTGATTCTATCGGCGCGTGTTCTGGCGTCCCTGCTTTGGGTCTGTGTTGATAGGTAGGCAGCAATGTTTCTAGTCCTGTACCCCTCCTCTCTATTTCGCCCCAACAGTATGGATATATTGGGGTTCCTTATTGCATAAATCAGAGGGTTGATTGCTCCGTTTGCCCACGCCATCCATATCGCGACAGTGTCCATGACAGGGCTGAAGGAATAATCACCCACCGCCGTGATGATGCCCATCAAACAGTACGGCCCCCAACAGAAGATGATAAACACTATCATTATCAGCACTGTTGTGGCAGTTCTCATCTCGCTGTAAAACCGGAGTAGGTGTGCGTACGTGGTCACTGGCCGCACCCTTATTTCTGACAGCCTGACAGTCTTGCAAATGTTATAGTGACAGAAGCACATCAGGGCAAAGGGGAGGAGATAGCACACCACGATCAAACCGATGCTGTACCCGGTGCCCATTCTGGATGTTCCCGAGTGAAACACATACATACAATGATAAAAGCCCCTTTTGTGCACTACGAGATCCTCGGATGTTCGCAACACCAAATACCACGGCAAAGAGAAAAAGACCGCTGCCAACCAAACAGCAACTAACAACTGAATGGCCTTCTTCCTCCCTATTTTCTCCTGAGGCTGCCTTACGATGGCATAATACCGGTCGAAGGAGATCAAAGTCATTGTCAGTGTGGATATGATGCCAAAGCAGGTGTTAAAGAACCCATTGGCAATGCAGAAACGGTCCCCGAATATCCACACACCATCTCTACTGAAAAGCATCATGAAGGAAAAAGGTAAACAAAGAATGGCCGTTAGGAAATCGGACAGAGACAGAGACATGATGAAGGCATTCGTTACCGTTCTCAATTGCCTGTGCTTGATAATGACAACAACGACTGCAGAATTCCCTAAACTCGACAGTAGGAAAATTGCAAGAAGCGCCAGTGCTTGAGCTGCCACGGCAATGCCGTGAATAAGAGAGTTTGCCTCGGCGTTGTTTACGGGTGTGTGTTTCTGGTTTTGATCGCCTCCCTCTGTGTGGTTTCCAGCGCTGGTCTGGGGTGCTAGGCTGTTCAGAACAGGGGTCAGAGTGACTATATCCAGCATCGGATCTGTCCCCGATATGTTGTTTGCAGTAGATGTGTTGCTGGTGCCGAGAAAGGCAACGTTCACAGAAAAATCCATCGGACACAACTGGGGGGCATCCAAGGAATGGAGGAGGATTCATCCCTTTTGGAATATTTAGAACAATGTCTCAGTTTAAAAGCTGCAGCGGTCTCATTGGTAAATGCCGTTCCCCTCAGTGGATCTCGACGCTTGAGGTTTGGCGCGTAATTTACAGGAAGGATTCGGATTAGAGTGTCCTTTTCTCTCCCACTGCACAGTCCCAAGAGGACATTTCCCCTGTGAATGTTATTAATTTCCTTCTCAGTTACTCCCAGTATCTCTCTTCCTTCCTAGTCTCCGCCTGCCCCAGCGTACACATGTCGGAGCTCCAGCTACACTCATGACGTTTAGAGCCGTTGCCAAGGTACCGTGATGATGGATTTTTTGCATTTTTTGTCCTCCGTAGCATTACGCACTGAATTATAAAAAGGGGCTTTTATTCTTCGTCCGTATACGCATCTAGCAGGAATCGACGCATTTGCATGTCGTATTTGCGATTAGCAATACGCACGTAGCAAAGACTTCTAGAACGTTGTAAATGGAAAGGGTTTTTAATATAATATAAATGAAAGAAATGTACATTTGTAGATCACAGTGATGATGCAATTGTAAATACTTAATGTTTTTAGACCAAGGATGCACAAGTTAATGTAATTTTCTTTAGAAGACCAGAGAGTTCCTACTTTATAAACAAATATTTATGAATGGAAGATTTGAAACCCCTAAACATATCAAACACTGTACTAGCAGTACCATGGCATGTGATCTTGCGAGATTACTGAATAAAATCAATCAAAAGCTCTGCTGGTTAATTCTTGCCAGAGCTCATAACCCTACGTCTAAATGTAAATGAACAAACAAGGTTGCACTAATGCACCCTTGGATGAAATAGGCACTGCTATGTGCGTAGCAATGATGTAATATGAATTCAGTGAACTGCATCATCCTTTTTTGCAGATTAGCTACATTATGCATTGAACAATGTATCCATGGTTTGCTTAGCATAACCCATTTTGTTCGTTGTTTAAATAAGAGATGAATGTAGCTTTGCAACAACAACAAAAAACCCTCACCAAGACTAATGCAACACATGGATAGAAAGGTTAGAAAGCAGAGAGGTTAGAAAGCAACTTCTTTTTTTAAAAAGGAAATTATATGTTCTCATAGTTCTGTCAGGTTGTTCTTTAATGAGTGTGAATCTAAAATTCCATTTTATTTGGATTAATTATTTTTCAGAGAAGAAATGTTATATGATCACACAACATTTGAATATAACTATATTAACTTATTAATTTTATGCATACCAGTGGTTTTATTTCTTTTGTTTTATTTTCCTTTCTATGGTATTGAATGTCTCTATGTGTTTTGGGGTTTCTGTGCTCATCTTACTCTTGGATGCACTTATGATCTCTTGCATTGTAAGTCGCCCTGAATAAGAGCATTTGCTAAATTAAATTAACATGATGTGTAAGGTAACTTTAGATTACTTAACTTTGTATTAGTGAAGATTCTTAAGTGTGAATAAGGTAAATCGTTGGCTATCAAATTCCGCAAATAATTAGCATTTATCAAGGTGCTTTTTGCTGCAAAGATGAGAACCATTTTGCGTTGAATCACTGTTAGTGGTGAGGCACACAATAATTATTATGTTTGCTTGTCACAAGACATGAGTATAGCAACTTCTTACAATAACATAATTAATGTAAAATAATATCAGGCGTATATTAGTATATTCGCTAAATGTATTAGGCAGACTAATTTGAGAACAAATTGTTTCAATTTCACTGAACTAGAACTGAACTATTGCTAGATTGCTAGAACATTCTCCCAGTTGTGATTTATAATTCCTCTTTATAAAACTGCCACTACTGACACTAAAAGCCTGTGACAACTATTTCTAACTAACACATTTTGAATACTCAGATGTCCAGTAAACCTTTTATGTGTGATATCAAATATGTCCCCCTGAGACAGATGCATAGCAGAGATGTTAGGCTCAATTCATGCACAATAGGGGCAATCCTTATTGACTCATTTGCTATACGAAGTAGACATGTTCTTTCCTCTAAAAAACGTAATTATTATAACTATTATAATTAATCAGTGAGTTCAGAATAACCTCACTTTAACACTTTGATGGTATTGGTTACTGTGGTGACTACTTCCACAAGATCCATCCCACCCTGACCTAGAGATATCCACTTCAACCTCAGCATTCTGAACATACACATATATCTTTCAACCACCTCAGCACTCTCAGCACTCAATAGTACATAACATGTTTTACTGATATTCAAAGTGACCTTGCCAAGAATGCAGAAAATGCACTCCTCAGCCAAAAAAGGCATGCACTCATATTGTTTATCATGATCTATAGTCATTTTGAATAGTGGTTCATTTTTCATCCAGTTTGTTTCTACAGTTATAGCTCAGCATATATACTCATATCTCAAATGCAATACACAATACAATGAAACCCACCTCAATCAAGATCTCAACAAATCATATAGATAGTAGAACACCTTTAGTGGGTGATTTGTAGTCTCAATGACCAACTATTAATTTAGACTAATTTAACTAAGTCAGTTTCACTAACCACTCATTTTAAACAACCCTCTGCTTATGCTGACCACTGAGATGCATCAACATTGTTGGGGTGGAAGTTCCTTCATGTCCATAACTGCATAACTCCTGGAGTTGCATTTTGTGAAGGTAAAATACCAATACAAGAATTGTATCATGTAACTACATAATTGCATAATTAAAAAAGCTATTATTATTATGTTGTACATTGTCACATGTCATCAGAATGACTGCATTACACAGTATTACTGCAATAAAACAGGTATGTACATCTTAAAAACACAGACCACATTGATTTACAGTAAATCTATGTGGTCTATACTTGTATCTGTAAATGTACATATCTGTTTTATAGTGTGTTAGCAAACACTTATGTCCACTCGCTGTCATTTGAAGTTGGAATATTTTTGTATGCCATATAATCTGTGTTCTCTCAATCCACTTTTCTAATGCTATTCTTGCTTTGTGATTACTCTTCATTTAATGATTCATTATTTTTAATAATTTGGCAGACACTCTTGTCCAAGGCACATGTATATGTGCACATAGAAATAAACTATTACCTAAGAGCAATATTACCATAGATTGTGTACACTTACACATAGTGCCAAATGATGATTAATCAGAAAATGCTTATTTTACATCATACATACTCCTCGAGAAAAACAATAATCCAGATTTCATCCAAGAGAAAATGTATGCAGAGACTTGTGGTCTGTTCGATCCACAAGCAACAATTGATCTGGAACAATTTGCTTAGAAGAATGGGCAGAAATGACCACTGTGCAAAGGTGGTACATATGGATCCAAAAAGGACTCAAATTGGTAACTGCTGCCAAAAGTACTTCCACCAAATAATGGCTTTCGGGAATTGATCATTTTGTAACGTCACATTTAACTTTATACATTTTTGCAATAAAATAGTTTAGTGTGGACATTAGAGGATAGAACATACTTTTAATTCTTCAAAATGTAACATTATTGGTAGGGAGTGGATGGCGAAACGCCAAAACCAAACCAATTAATTGATCCTTAAAAGAACATTGAAGCTACTTCTAGGCTCAATGCACATGCGTATTATAGCAGCAATAGTCTTTCTAAGTATATATACGGTATTTTAAATTCGGCTCGACGGTAGTCGGTATTTGAATGCCTGTATCGTATTATTGATAATAATGTCAAGACAACTCAAACGTAACAACCAATCATTTACAATTACTGTGAAAATTACTAATGTTATGGGATGATTTGGAACTTAAAAATGGCGGCTTATGGGATCAATGTAAAATGCTAGTCCTTAGCTAGCAAACACAGAGAGCCTGGTACATCTCTAAGACTTCCGGTTTAATTTCGTCTGATGTTAAGTTGTTGAAAACGACTATCGTCAGATGCGGAGACGCTTATTTCCATCGCAAAGGAGTGTTACGGAGCGAGCTATATTATGGGTACGTTTTACAAGAAATCAATTTGGTAATTTTATTGCAAATAGGAAGCCGTCGACAGCAAATGAGCGAGTGTTTTTAGCTGTTTCCTCAGCTATCTAGGGTAGCTAAAAATGTAGCTTGGTGGTAATAGGGCAGTATAGCTAAGGCTGGCTAGATACAGTGCCTTGTGTAGCACTATGTAATGTTAGCTAGCTCTCTAACAGTAGGCCAACTGGCTGCTGAAATAATGAACTTAGCTTGTTTGCTAATTAGCTGCTAAAATTCAAATGACCGGGCAAACGTTAGCAGTATATGTAGGTAGCTAACTTATGACTTGGCTATATAACTAAGACTTCCACTTGTTTGCTGTTGTATTCTGTCCAGGTAACAGCCACATTAGTCACAGATGTAGCATGCTAGCTGCCTAAACGGGGGTCTGTCTGGTTTAACGTTGCATTGATATTTTCGTTACAGCTGTAGCTATGAGTTCGACATGTCCTGGTCTGTACTGTGGAAAGACACTGATAAATGGGTCATTGGAGGGGGAATGTGGGGTGAGTATGCGATTCGGTTAACATCAGCTAGGTTGGCTAATTTGATCAGTGCCAGCAACATACTGTAACTTGCTGAAGTGCCTTGTAGTGCCAAGATTAAACGATTCGTGACTTAATTTTATTCAGAATGTTTTTTCAGTTGTTTCTGCTGCATGGCTCAGCTTACTAGCTCAATTTCTTTGGCACCAAATGAAGTATAGTCCTCGTATTTACAAGAAACCAGCAACTGCGACCATCCTCATGCAGTTATACAGACAGTGCCTGTATTTCATTAGCTCAGGAATCCACTTATGATTATGGTCAATTCAGTATATAATATATAAAGTTATGTCACAAATATATTGTGTCCTACTTAAATATTTTACAGGTGTGTCCACGAGGTGAAAGGACAAATGTACAGAAGATCTGTGACAGATGCACAGAGTCCCCTGAGCTATATGACTGGCTCTACCTGGGTTTCATGGCAATGCTTCCACTCGTTCTGCACTGGTTCTTCATTGAATGGTATTCCGGGAAGAAAAGGTAAGAGTGCGCTCTTTTTTTCACAGGTTACCAGCTACAAGTTACCATCTGCCGTTTCATTTATGACCGTCTTCCCAGGTTCACATCAATCGCTCTCAACAGCACACAAGTTGACACCGGTTCATGTTTGATGGTATTAATGATAGTCATGATTATCTTCTCCTCAGCTCCAGTGCACTTTTCCAACACATCACAGCACTGTTGGAGTGCAGTGTGGCAGCCATTGTGACGCTGCTGGTGAACGACCCAGTTGGTCTGCTGTCCATTCGGTCCTGCAGAGTCCAGATGCTGTCAGATTGGTACACCATGCTTTACAACCCCAGTCCAGACTATGTCACAACACTGCATTGCACACAGGAGGCTGTCTTCCCATTGTGAGTACATTCTGCATCATCAGCAGGGAAACCTGCTCTCCAAACCCTGCAGAGAGGATTTCTCTATTACTCTGGCTACATGCAGGTTTATTTCAGACCTTAGGGGTTGGAAGGATTATTATTTCAATCCCCCACAACATACGGTGATCCACAAGTAATTTAAGTCCTTATTTGAATTTTAAAACCTGAGTTCCAAGTTGTAATCTGTTGCTAAATGAAGACGAACTGAGGAAACTACAGCTTGTTGGAGAATACTGTAAAGTATAAATTATTGTCACCTTCAGATTTGATTAATTTGTTTCAGCTTGCTTTGATTAATTTGTTTCAGCTTGATTGCACTCTAACATATGGAATACTTCGACACCCAGCAACAGATGGTGATGTCTCAAACCGGGCTCTGTCTAACTATGCTCAAAATCTTTTCAATCCTATGCCCCCTCCCAGGTACACAATAGTTTTAATATACTACGCTTTCTGCCTGGTGTTCATGATGCTGTTGAGGCCCCTCCTGGTGAAAAAGATTGCTTGCGGTTTAGGAAAATCCGACCGCTTTAAAAGCATCTACGCGGCACTCTACTTCTTTCCCATCCTCACAGTTCTACAGGCTGTAGGGGGAGGCCTTCTCTGTGAGTATTAAAGTAGATGTAGTGTAAGATGGAATTTCTACATTGTATTTACTCTGTGAAAGGGGAAACAAGATTTAATACATTTTAAAATCCCTATGTATTTTTTTTCTTTTTAGATTATGCATTTCCATACATTATCTTGGTCTTGTCCTTGATCACTCTTGCAGTCTACATGTCAGCCTCAGAAATACAGGTAAGAACATTCACAAGCAGCAACTGTGGTGCATGTATATGTTTTGGACATGTCCGTTCAGTTATTTAATTTCCCTCTCCTAATGATGTTGTGCCAAGATGGGTTTTCTTTATTTCTCCCTGCAGTCCTTCAAGAACCTCATTGCCAAGAAAAAGAGGCTGGTGGTTCTCTTCAGTCATTGGCTGCTCCATGCATATGGCATCATCTCAATCTCGCGACTGGACAGGCTGGAGCAAGACCTGCCTCTGCTGGCCCTGGTTCCCGGTCCTGCCCTCTTCTACTTGCTCACAGCCAAATTCACTGAGCCAAACAGGATCTTGTCGGAGGGAGGCAATGGGCACTGAGTGCCCCGTCTGGGTTTGGACACATGTCTTCTAATTACTTGCATAGGTGTCAAAGTGCAGTGTCCTCACTGTTCACACAGGTTGGCTTCCGTTACGCCCCAATCAGCAGCTGTCAGCAAGTGGAGGAGGTGGTTGCAGCGGTGGTTTGTTTGACTTCGTCCATCATAACTGCTGCAGGCACTGAATTTGTGGCCGCTGTATGGGTTATACGTATAACAGAATTATTTAAAATGATTAATGTATATACTTGTGGAAAGTAAATCTTCATATCTATATGTCTGCGATATCTTTACGTGTGAATTATATTGTAAAAATGCATGTTTGTGGTCAAATTAGTACTTTTTCTTCTTTCTTGTTAATTGAATTCATTAGATCTAATGTTAATGTCTGCAATGTGCAGCTTGTATTCCAAATGATTAACATGTATGGAATATAGGTGTTTCTTCACTGTATTTCATGACAAACTAACAAGGCATTTGTCGATTGCGGTGCAGTCGCATGTGATTTTTTAAATACGATTGCTGTCCTTTGTTGGAGGTATTGATTACCTCAAAGGTGGTGAGTGTTTGGATAAAAAAAGATCACTGTAAGATCAATGTGCCAAATATTATATTGCACCCTCTAAACAAAGGTAGACCTGACTTAAAGCTGTATCAGAGATAGAAGAAGCCAAGTTTTGGAAGTACACTTAGCATGTAGCATAACCTGACACATTGACATTCTTGTTGCTGCTGAATATAGTTGTATATACATGCACAAAGCATGCCTAATGCATTTTCCACTGTAAAGTTATGTGGGTGAAACCTGAATTTGTGTGCATACTTGTGTTTGTGTGTGTGTGTGTGTGTGTGCGTGCGTGCGTGCGTGCGTGCGTGCGTACGTGTGTGCAATTACAGGAGATCGGTGTTCTAATTTCATTACAAAAATTAATTTGGTTATTTATTTATTTTCCTTATGAATGTTAAAGCAGCAAATGTTGACTTTATATATGCATTTCTATTTATAAAAATCTAAAAACAAAGTTATCTTTAATATTTAAAGAAATAACATTAGTAATTTACAAAGTTTTATTTTCTTGAATTTCTACTATTTAGACAAGAAAGAAATTCAATGTCCTAAACATCAGTACTGTATGAAGTAGCTTTCATATTGGTATTTTACCCAGTCAATTCTTTGTGTATGTGAAAGGTTGATGTTGGTGCCTGGATTCAAACATGAGTATATTGTATACGTGCATCTATGTAAATGTTTTGACAAAATTGTTCATTTTATTAAAATAAACAAACGTTACCAAAGTTTCAGCATATTGGTATTACTCCCATTCAGACATGGAACATTCCAATAGAGAGGCCATCTCTTCTCTGATGAGAATCACCCATCTTATAGAAAAATCCAGTGGAGTTGATTAAATGCACTACAGGCTGTTATATACAGTGCCCTCTGAGTTTATTGATGCTCTTAATAAAGATGAGCAAAGAAGGCTGTATAAAATAAGCAAAACAGGCAATGAGCTCTATTGTTTGCTGAAATTGGAAAATGAAAAAGTAACATTTTTCCCCAAAAAAGATATCACAATTATTTACACCCCTAATCATTATTTTGAATGTCCTGTACAGTCATTCTATTTTGCATGTAAATTACCTTGGTGTCCCCAAAAAATAATCCTTAATACTTTTTTCCTGGTTAAAATTCTACATCTATTGCTGTCCTTCACTTTTAAATTTTTGTAGCTAGGTAAAAAACTACAGCCTGACCCAGTTTTATCAATGTACCTTTCAACAGTTCGTTTTCAAGTTTTCAACATCCGACTTTCATATGGTTTCACCCAAACATTATCGTATTTGACCTTTCAATAAAATCCAACAAAAATAGTTTTCTTTAACATGCTACTTTTAAATTAATCTCAATCTTAAGGAACTGTTTTGGGACCTCCCATGGCATCCTGTTTCAATGGGGTATAACAAATGAGACAAAATCCATTTTTCATCCATCAACATGGAGAAAGGCAAATAACTCAGAAGAAACCAGGCAAGGGATTGTTGACCTTCAAAAGTCAAACAAGTAAAAAACTAGAGACTGCTTTTAGGACAATGAACCTTGCCAAAAGGCTTTTTTGAAGGTTTGCCAGAAAAAAAGCCTCTATTGAGAGCAATCAACAAAAATAAGCATCTGGATTTGGAACTTGGCATTAGAACCCCGATTGGAACTGAGTGTTATGGTCAGATGCAGACCAGCGGTGGGTTTGCTTTCGGAAGAAAGACGCTTATGTTGAAAAGAATGTCATACCTACAGTGAAATAAGGTGGTGGGTGCATCTTTGATGTCATGAAGTTGATTTGCATCTACTAGTCCTGGAGCTCTTGTTACAGTCAATTGAATCATGAACTGCAGCAAGTACTGAGATATTTTGGCCAAATACCTGGTTCTCTCTGTCAGGAAGCTCAAACTTGGCTGCAAATGGATCTTTCAGCAAGACAAAGACAGTTTTTGTTGAGACTGGGTCACAGAGGTCAGTTCTGTGGTCATTTTTGAGGCTGTTGTTTTGTGGTTTTAGCAACTATTCTGTTAAGTGTCCGTCTATCACTGCCAGTGAGCTTCGACTTGTGACCACTGTTCCTCTTTCCTGGTGCAGTTTTTCCTTGTTTAGCATATGCCGTCATGATTTTAGACACTGTTCCCCTTGACACATTTAAAAATGTTGCTGTTTCTGTGACTGATGCACCTACAATTTGGGCACCAACTATTTGACCTCTTTCAAAATCTGTTAGATGATCTCTCGTGTTGCTTTAGAAACAAGAAAAAAGCATATTTTATAGCATATTGGTAATTAGTTGACATTAATATGGAACATTTGCATAGACTGCTTTTTAATTGCGATTTAGTTACTTCAAAATACAGGCCCTTTTTCATTTGGTGTTTCCATTATTTTGCCCTGTAGCTCATTAGCTGTATTGTTTATTTTATATAGCCTTCTTTGCTCATCTTTATCAAAGCTGTGAATGATTTTGGAAGGTACTGTATAATCCCTGCTATGGAAAAGGTGAAAGTTTTAAGATCGTTTTATGATTTACGAATAAGGCCATTGAACACTGAAAATTGATGTTAAAAATTCCTGACATATTGCACTATAAATACTAGAACCCTGAAGTTCTGAAAAGGTACAAATTAGTTCTGTAAATCTTCAACAGAGTAAAGCAGCACTGCCACCCTCAATCATAACACCATACTGTCACCATAGTGGAGGGGTCCCATTTTGGTATTTCCACTTTTCAGTTCATAATACAAATTATAAAAAAATATTCTAATGGGTAGCTGAGTCCTTGTTCCAAAGAGGTATTCCTTCAAATGAGTATTTACAGGCTGAAGTAATGCCTGGAAATGACTTTTGGGACAATATAAAGTCGAAGAAGAGAATGGGATAATATGTTTGTAATTTGTACTGGTATTTGACATTAAAAAATAAATAATGTTACATACATATAAATACTGTTACAATATTTTTTGAATATTTTTTCAAAAGTTTGGAAAAGTATTGAGACCTATTGCATTGAAACCTGTGGATTTTTTTTTTAAAAGCTCAAATTTTAAGGCATCATTTTGGAGGAAATTGTTTCTTTTGCGAGCAACTGATTGAGACATGCACTATAAATGAAAGTGGTTTGAAAAAAAAAATCAAAAGCACAATTATTTTAGCATAATACGCTCTAGGGGCTCTAGTTTTTGGAGGACGGTAGTGAAAACGCACCTGGACGATACTATAATTGCTAGTTTTGCCCGTCGCAAACGGCTCCACCCAGTTTGGTAGTTTCGTGGTCGGTAATAAAAGCGTTTGCATCAATATGGGTTGGGCAGCGCAAATTGCGGGGGGGGCGACGTGCAAGTTTCATAAAAACACTGACCACCTGACTTTATGTGCTAGTTTGGCGACGTTATTAATGAGCGCATATGAACAGATAGCGCTAAATACCCCATCGCACAAGACTGCTTTGTGGATGTTCTGTATTTCACCTCATTCTGAGGCAAATCGTTCAATATACAACTATTTGACATACCACCGGTATTCAACTAAGCAGTTCAAAGTATTTGAGCTTTGCACTTTTAAGGATTGGTTCAATGCACGTGAATGAGAGACACCATCTCTACACCCGTGTAATTGTGTAAAATAAGTGTTTTTAAAATAAATATATGTGTGTATATATGCGCACTGGTTTATATTATGTTAAATATTAAACGTACACTACAATAAAATGTACGCTATATAATTGAAGAGTGTATCATGGGACAATGCCCTGAGCGATTGCAGAGGCTGGTTATGATTGCATGGGAGAGGAGGGACCTTACAACGAGGAATAATAAGGAATGAAAAATAATGAAGCGATTGCTGATGTCCATATTTAATATCCGTAAACGTTTGCACTTTATTTTATATGTGGTAATAGTCAAAACAACAGCAATAGAATTCTGAAACTATATCAATTGACACTGTGCGATGATATTGTTGAGCAGGGGTAACAGATATGAATTATTTAATAAAATAATTATTTTTCTTGCAAGGGTACAATTATGTTCTTCTGACTAAAGGTACAATTCAGTACCATACAGAGGTACTGCCATAGTGACAAGCATTTGTACTTTAATAAGTACAACATGGTACCTTTTTTGTTTTGTCATTCTTTTCTAAAAAATATTTGTACTTTATCTATTTTTAAAAATACCACAGATAGAGAGTGGTGTTTCAATTTTGAGAGCGACCACCATTGTGGTGTTTTTGTTTTGGGGAAATGTACCAGTAAATTAATCAAAAATCTAGGCTTGTGCTTTGTATGTGTACATCTCACATTGTCATTGGAGGCTGAGCCTAAAGGTCAAATCCTAGAATCACCCCTGGTATGGCTTGATTATGATATCTCTGATTACATAATCCCAAAACTATATTTACATTTGATATCACATGTGCACTCCACATTTTTAAAGCTATAAATTGTTCAGTGGAAGGGAAAACAGAATTCAAACTCTGAATTCTTACAATTCTTACTCAGAGACAAGTATGCATTAGTTCCAGTAAATCTCACACCTCCTTTGTCTACACTTAAAATACACTGCACAACAGTGAAAATTGCCCTAGTGTTTAATCAAAATGAATATGAGTGAAGCTCCAGAAGCACAGTGCAATATTTACGTCTTTGTACTCCTACCTGTGTTTGCAAAGATTTTAGACAACTGTGCAGTACTGCTTGGTTCAGACATGGTCTCCATAAAACCACCCTGAATATGTGATGCTCTGCTCCATCTCCAGTGATTGCTATGGCAGCAATTGCAGCCTGCCGTTCAAAAGATTTACTTGCCTTTCTTATGGATTCTCCATTCAGCAGTGCTGATCTCTGTTTTGTGTGATTGCAGCAGGTTCAACATGAAATGCTTCCGTCTCACAGTGTACAGTACTTGTTATTTATTTATTTATTAGGTGGATGCTGTTATCCAGAGCGACTTACAGTACAAGGGTGCCATGAAAAGATACATGTAGGTGCAGCAACAGAGGCGTATGTGGAGAATAGCAAGTAGAGAAAATAATGACATCGGGGCTGCATGACCTGAAATCCTGACATTCATTAATACTTTAATTACACACCATAGTGTCCATGTCCGTAGGGATTATTAAGTAGAGAGAGAAGACCAGGCACACTGTCCAGACATATTGTGGTACACTGCCAATGAGTCTAAGTCCTTCATCTATTTCCTCAGGGCCTTGAAGCTATCTGACAGCCTGGCAATTGACTCCCTGTGCACCTCCAGTCTCCGTGTGACCTTCTTCTAGTTCCCTCTCCATCTGCAGACATGATTGATCTCGTCACCACACTGAACAACGTTCTCAGTGTCCTAACCTCCCTCCACAGCGAAGTGCTGATTTATGAGAGTTGTAATCCCTGTGGAGCTCACACCTCGGAGACTCTAGGATCAAACCTGAATCTGTACGCCTTTAGATGGCATAAGATTTCCTTAAAGATTAGAAGTGCGATAATAAATGACAAACTGCTTTGGCTGTTAAACTGACTAAATGTGTCTGTCCACTCCCTAGGTTCCTGAACTATCCAAAGGGAATTTTATCACTCGCTCACCCTTTCATGAGATCATCAAGCCAAGCCCGTTGCCCTCCCATTGACTGTGTGAACTATACTACTTCTAAGGGCTGTCCAGTCACCTGGTTCTTTCAAAGGTCGTGGCTGCACACAGTGCCTTTCATGGGACATTTCTGACAGATCGATTTGACTAAAGGACAGAGGGACCAGTCTGTGGCAGGAAATCAATTCTTTGAATCTGACACCTGAAGAATGTGGCCAAAGTTTTAATTTCTTCCTCAACGATGAGGTAACTGGATTTTAATTGGTTTGCTATTTTGCTTTACAATACATCATCATTATCATATAGTTTAGTATTTTAAAGCTATGTAAGTGTGTATAAACGTTTAGGCATTTTACAGATGATCTTATCCAGAGTGATTTACACAGCTTACATTTTAAAAATATAACATCCACTTATAGCACTGGATATTTAGCAAATCATCAATTCAGGTTAAGTACCTTACTCAGGGGTACAGCTGCAGTGCTCCACCTGAAATTTGAACCTGCACCCTCTGAATTAGAAGCCCAGTTCCCTAACCATTACACTACACTGCCACCCATTAACCTTCTTTCCCCAAGCTTTTGCACTACTATTAAATAAAACCTTATAACTTTGTAGCAATGCACTGCAGATACATGGTTGATGGCTGGATTTGAAACCTATGAAATATTTCTGAAAACATTCATGGTATACACATAATGTACATAAAAATGTAAAAATCATAAATTGCTTCATAAAGTTTAAGTACTGTACCGTATGAACCGTTATCAACCATATGACAATTTATGTACTGGACATTGAGTACATGTGCATGATTATAAAATACTTTATTGGACACTCTGAAGCTCTTTATTTGAATACGCTGTACTGAAAGCTGAACGGGTATCTGAATTTTGGACCGAACAATAAATGAGATGCGATGTGATGACACCCTGCACATTAATGGGCTGGTGGGCTTGGGGAGGGGAGGGGTTATGGAATCATGTTTTTTATTGCCCTGAGCTGGAGGAAGAGCTAATCAGGCTCAAAACGATGTTGTTAGCGATCCGCTTGTCGAGTGAAGATTGTGAGTACAAAATTGCGGTGGGTTTGTCGGATAGGATATGATTTTATTCATTATGGATTTGTGACGAGTCATAATTCTTTGATGGGTACCTGGCAAAACCACTAAGGCGGCTGGGGATAAAAATAATGAAAAATATAAGAAAAATAATTAATATTTTAAAAAAAGCATGAAAAACAGTAGTAATATTTTTAAAAACAATGAGAATTGATACCTGTGATTTGGCTTACAAAGCCTTACTCATTTTTCCTGCCACACTTTCTTCGCAAACAATCTATTTCATGACAGAACAGTATATTTATGTGTTGGATATACCTTTGAACTAATGGTTTCCATTGTAAATTTCTCAGTTTTTATACTGTATGATCTTCTGGATCTTTCTTAAGTGATACTTGCTCCTTGTCTGAATCTGATTCCTTAATTTCAGGTGTTTATATGAAAACCAAAGGTAATACATTCAAACACCTCACTACTCAGTTGAGGGTGATTGACATTTCACGGCTAAGCAAATTAGTAACATCTTGGTCACACATTAGTTGCTTATTTAATTAGCTAAATTATTTTGAAAGGCATATCAATGTACCATCACCGGGGCCAAAACCTCCATGAAGCAAACAGACTGATTATCTTGGCATAAATGATCAGCTTTCAAATGTACTAACTATGCTTTTTAAAAGCAATCTTTTTAAAATAAATTCTTTAAATTTTTTGTTTTTATTCCCCATTTTCTCTCCCAATTTGTTGTAGCCAATTATACACTCTTTTTCAATGTCAATTATCCCCCCCCTCGTATGAGAGCTTGCTGTCGTAGTTTTGAGACTGGTGGTGAGTGCTGCACCACCTCCTCCGAGCCGGCACCCGCCAAGCCATCACCGTAACACACAGGACCACTCCGGGGCGGACAGCCAATTGTCGCCCCCTTGGTGGCACTCCCGAGCAGAGCCGAGCTGGCGCGACCTGGTGGAATCGAACCCTGGGCAACGTTGGATGTTCTTACTGCTACACCACCTGGGAGGCCCTAAAGCAATCTTAAATGATTGCAATTGCCTAGGGTAAAACTGTCCAAATTATCCATACTGCTCTGCTCACTCCGGAAAGAAAAGCCTTTCTGATCTGTCTCTGTCCCCTTGACAGAAAGGTGTCTTGATTGATTCTTGTCTGTGGCCAGTTCAATGCCAACATAATGCACTATAACAGCACTTGTGCGTTCTTCTAACCAAGATGACACGTACAAGACCCCTCTTTACTCACTGATCTTGCACCATGGAGTCTACACATCTACAGGCAACAGTAAAAGCATTTGTTTGTTTTCCCACAAGTATCAGGATAACAAACTTTTTGTTTTTTGAATTTTTGTCCTGTTCAACTGTTTTTTATTGACATGCAGATCTGAAGCATAAGCCTGTATTACAAAGCTTGTGCTGTTGGTAAAAGAAACTCCTCTCTTTTTATGGTTATAAACAACTGGCGGCTAATTAAAGACTGTGTCTTATTTAAAGTTGATATCGTCAATTACTACTGTTAAAGCTGCAGGTTATATTAACTGAATTAGATAGCCACTGGCAGCTTGACACATTTGATAATATGAGGATTTCAGGTGGTTAAATTGAAGTTTTAATAAAAAGTAAACTGCCCTACTCATGAACTCTACAGTTTCTTTCTGTCTCTTAAAACCTAATCACAGAAGTCCATGAGGGTAATATTCTGCCTTTGTGGCATAATAACTCATATGCAGCCAATGAACTCACTGCCAGCTTTGCTATTTTATGCTCTCAAAAAACACCTTTTCCGCTTAAGTGCAGAATGGTTTGCAGCAAAATGTAGTTTCAAACGATTACCCAGCTCATGAACCTGCTCTGAGGTAAAATAATATCTCACATGAGTCAGTGCTATCTGCTTCATGCCTTCTGCACTGGTCCCAGCTTCCAGCCTGACTCACTGACTTGCTACCATCATTTCCCTCGGTGGTGTACGTGCATGTCTGTTGCGTGCCATAGCTTTTGCCAAAGAATGTGTTCCGCTGTTCTGATCTACTCATCTGTAGACTGAATGAATTAATATTGATTTGACAAATGGATCATTTGAATTTATTGCCAGGGTTTAGCAGCCTATTTCCCAAGGAAAAGAACACACACACAAAACCCTCCCTCCACTTAAATTTGTGTTCAGATGTGCTTCCAATTTATATTATATATGGGAATATACATTATTTCAGTGCAGTACAATTTTGAGAACTACAACCCCCACAGCACATCATGGATAATAACATCTTGAAGACTGATATGATCATTTACCACCAGGTGGCACCAAGGGGCCAGCAACTCGGATATCAGAAAATGGTGGCCCAGTATTTATTTGGGTCTTCAGGGATGTATATAAGCATATAGAAGCAGAAATGAGGAACTGCTCAAATCTGTGGTCTTTATCTCAGTACTCAAAGATGCATGAAATCAACTTCTCCTTTTATTAGAGGTTTAAAAATAAGGAGTTTTTAGTAAGAAGATAAATCTGTTCTTGGCTTTAGGAATGATATTGTATCCAAATGTGTTTACATTTTTATAAAAGTACATCTCTAATCATGAAACATATTTCTTTCTATCTGCCCTCTCATGAATTATAGACATAACCATATATATTTTACTAGTATGATGTAGTGCTCATTTCAAAGACTGTTGAAACAGTGTTTGTAAAACTAAAGGTTCTGCTTATTAAAATAAAGAAATACATTTATCAATGACTAGTTTTACAGCAAAATGGCAGCTTGCAATGCAATCTCTGTGGCATCTCTCTAGGAATCTAGTGACCCATACATATTTTGCTTTGTGTTTGCCATGATGTGAATGAAAGAAATACTCAAAGGTTTATGCTTTGCATGGAGGTTGCTGTGACATTCCTACTCCTGCAGAGGGCAATGTTGGTCTGTCTCTGTTGTGCACCGATCAACGATGCGCCACACTTGAAAAGTAATTAGACAGAGTTTGAGCCCTGCAGTGTTTTCGTATTGATTGTCTTCCTACAGCACTGAGGACATATCTTGTCATGCCCCCCCCCAAAGATGTCTAGGAACTGGAGCTGACCACCATCTCTGTCAATGCCCAACGCACCCCATACTGTGTCTACCCCCACTGCAATATAAGGGTTATGAGTTCATAACCCTGTTTGTGACAGTCAGCAGAACAAGACCTAAACTATAGACCTGGCAGGATGTATGATTTTTGATGAATAATTTGCAAACGGCTGCTGACATAGCAAAAAGAGCAACTATCCACTAAGCAAGGCAGGAGGTTTATTGCTGCATGAAACAACTGCGCCCATCACAGTGCAGTGCGTATATTAGCTTTTGCAGTGCATATTGAACATTATTATTACAATTTCCAATTTTTCATATTGTGGAGAGATAATACCATGAAAGGCCAACATTGGTCATGAATGTGCTTCATTTGTTCTTATTATCATCAAAATGTAAAGTAGTATCCACATATGCATAATTGTTGTGACTAATTCCAAGAGTTCACAGCTTTACATATGATATCACTCATTTGTATTCTCTAATGTGTTGTGTTGATTTGAAAGCAATCACAAGAAATTTAAGTCTGTGAGGAAAGCATTACCAGGAGGAAATAAAGTGGAGACAAAAGTGTTGTAGGGCACTTGGGACAGGCTTGTAGCCAAGTGAAGAGCAGCTTTTCTCGTTTCTAAGGCGAGGCTTGGGGTTGTTATCTTCCATGGCCAATTCTTCAGGGCTTTCTGAAGGGAAGTTTTACAAACCCATTTTAAGGGATCGCTGAAGTCTGGCCATGGCTTACTAAAATGTATAGAGCCTCATGTCAAAGCCTTCTGACTTTCTCTAAAAAGGGGACTGAAATGGTCCTGTGATTATTGACTCCAGAACTAGCTGTCAGGCCTTCAGCAGAAACCCATAATTTTAACAGTTTGTGCTAAAAACCACAATTATTCCCTACGAGACTGCCATTGTACATTGAACATTGGTACATTGACACCTCTGTCTGAGCCTTTAATAGCATTCATACACCACACTGCCATTGCCTTATTTAGTTGCCCATGCCATGTCAAGACACAGCCAGCACTTCTTACTCTTTTTCTTCGTTACCGAGTGCTCACATGCTTGCTTTTGAGGTTATCTTGTGTCTCGTCAGCTCCTGTCACACAAAGCTGTTTCCTGTGTCGCTTGTGGACAAGCCATTATCAGGGTTGATTATGCATAATGAATCAGACAGATGGATGCTTAAGCACCTGGCTGTGGTTTAGGTTGTGTCCCCCTTCAGCAAGCATATGTAATTTATCCCCGACCAAGGTCAAACGCAGCTGGGTAAGAGTGAGACTTGTTCTATTCGTGTCCCAATGTTAAAGGAGTCATTTCCTTTGTAGCAAGCGGCCACACTCAGGAAGCATTTCGTTTAGTGCAGCTCAATGCAATATGGCTGAATTACCTCAGTGTGAATTCAAATTTTTACAGACAAAATGGAAATACAACTTGCTGCATTGCAAGTGTGGGAGCCAGGAACAGTTCCTTTCCTATAGTTGAATTGTAAAAATGTATGATTTACAGCAGAGGGACAATTCAGACTTTAACTTTGACTTGATATATTGACTCATCCTTACTTCTTTCCCCGCATTCTCTCTAACCTGCCCTGCTGGCCCCCCATAAGTTTCAAGGCCACCCCATACTGCACAACATATACATTTATGGCTCAATGGATTGGTGCTCACCAGTAATGATAGTTTCTAGCTTGAGACACTGCATGGGATAATCATACAGAATACATAAGACAGAGCTCCACAGAAAGCTAAATACCCCAAGCTTGTCCCACAGGCCCCAATAAAGCCCCAGGTATGTCATCCCCCTAAAATACACTACTACTATCTTTGGGGTTAAGGAGGAACTAAAAAAAGAAACCACACATTCAACACTGGCGAAGTGACATAACACATCAGAAACATAAAACAACAAGGATGGATTCTTCGCCCGTACTAGCACCAGTTGAGAACACAGTCTCAAAAACAAAAGAATAACAATCTCTTTCAGATGTGCCTGGCCCTGGATTTCAGCTCTGGAAGTCGCCGTGCTGGACCTTGTGTATCTGCCAAACAGGAAAGCAGCAATAGTCAGGGGAATGGACAAATAACAAGAACCACAAATCATCCACATCTGTCATGCACAGCAACAGGAATTGACATGCTTTCCTTAACGGTATGAGTCTTCTTTCCTGTCCGGTGACATCATCCCAGTGTATTGATAGCCAAAGCAGAGAACACCTCAATTATTAAAGGATTGGACTTCACATGTTAGACATTCCAGCTGTGAACAAAGTTAGATTTTTTAAATTGAAAGTCTCAAAGGGATGCACAGTTACGATTCACTATTTCTATTTCATTAAAAAATAAATTCCTCTGAGGAATTTTATCTAAAACTCTAGCAAGACAGTGGGATGCAACTGAGAGAATATTATAGTCAGTAAAGATGCTGACCACAACCACAGGCTGATCCCTATAACCTAAACATGGTTAGTTTGCGTCTGGGCTATTAGCTGACTATGACCAGGAGTCCACTTCAGCAGGACACAATTAGCTCTCCTCTCTCCTTTCGTATGTTGTGCGGCTTGTGGCATAGAATATAATCACTGGATTGTAGGCAAGTGCATCAGAGGAGTGCATACATTTCAGCTGCAGTGCTCCTTATGTGGCTGGGGGTTTCATATCGGTTAGGTGGTGGCATAGTTCAATTGGTGATGATAAAAATGCCAATACAATATGACAAAAGGGTGCCCAGTAGCCTATGTGGTAAGAATAAGCTACCTCATTTCACTAGCTGGTTAAGCACTATTTTATTTGACTGAACATTCAAGGTTTAGTATTCCCCAGATGTTAGAATGGGGATTTATACTATGATATAATTGTACATATAAATGTACGAACATGAGAATCATACTTAAAACCATTAAAATAACATTGGTATTTAATTTACACTGCAATTTAAATGCTCTGATTGGTATGAAGTCACATTGTGATGTTTATTACAGCATGGGGCATAATTCCTTAAATGAATTACTTGATGAGAATACTTTCTTTACAATATAAATTAAGAGAGAAGTATATGTACAAACAAAGGGATGTAATGATATTTAAACAAGCAATGCACATAAATAAGCATTTAATCCAGTGTGTTTATCCCTTTCTCTTTATCATTATCCCAATGGCTTATTGTTTTTTACAACAGAGCATTTGTATATATACTGTATTTGAAAAATGATACTGTTGTTGTTGCATGTGACAAATGCTTCAGTGATATGATTCGCCATCATTCAAAATACACCACCGTCTGAACCTATCACTAACAACTGTCCTTTGTCATCTTTTATAATAATCATAGTAATACCAATGGATTGTATTTATATAGCACATTTCAAGGACCCAATACACTTTACAATGAAGGGGGGAAACTCATCTCAACCACTACCAATGTGTAGCACCCACCTGGGTGATGCATGGCAGCCATTTTGTGCAAGAACGCTCACCACACATCAGCTGAGCATTCCCATAATGTCCCGTGACATGTACATGTACATGTATTGTATTTAGTATACAAATTCATATTGAATTTCTGAACAAAATTCCCAGTGGAACCTGAACATGGGATGTATTAAACAGACCACTGTGGTCCTTTATTTTCATGGTACACTGCGGACATGGATTTTATTGTTTCTAATCACTCTGATTAAAAGATTAAAAAGAGAAGCCTATGAGGCAGTCAGGGAACCAGTGTATAACGTGACTAAAACCCAAGCTGTTTCTATGGCTCCCCATCTGCTACAGAATAAACAAGTGCTGGACTATTGTAATCAGATCAGGAAAACCAAGACTTTCTGACAATCACTTTCACTTTTTGGAACCAAAATATTCACAGTTCCTGCACCGGTGCGCTGAGAGAGAAAATGATGACAGTATGTGTGCTATAAAGAATGTGTATAAATATTAATGGTGAAAACATTGAGAATGAATTAATGAAGCATTGCATCAGTTCGCATGCCTATTTTAAAAAGGTCACAGTATATAGAAAAAAGATTAAACTTGTACATCATTTTTAATTGAATATATTCCCCTAGGATTATTTGTAGCTTCAGCATTTACAGGTTATTGCAATTTAATTGTGTGTAATTGGAGCATCTAATGTTGCTGGATCAATATTAATAGCAATGCTATAGTTCTTGTTCATAACCTTATGGCTTAATGAAATTCTTGGTGTAAATTAACTACTGTAGCTTTTAAATTCAAAGAATAACGTTTTATCATTTGCAGTGAAAGTTTGCTTACCCTTGACTTACCTCCCCAGTATTATTGCTATCTTTATCAAAGAGACAACTATTGATTTATTGGTGTCTTGTAATTCAATAGGTGCTTGAATCGGAATCTCTATTACAATCTGTTTATTGGTAACTAAGCCATATAAGTATCACTGAGTGTATGTCCGGAAAGAGAACAAAGTTAGCTTATTGTATAGTGATATCGCATGCATATTGATTTCGTGACTATGCGCAAGGAGCTTTGTGTAGCAAAATCTGTGTGATTTGTACATGGATACAAAACAGCAGTATATGCAGTTACATTTAAAAATATATATATATTTTAAAAAGTTCAAATATCTCAAATCCACATAAAGAAATTATAGGCTTACTCAAACAAACCCCTCATTTATACAAAGATGAATTTGACATCTTTCTGTGAAACACCCCCCCGCTTACATTTTCTTATTCATATTAATACTAGAGATTCTAGAAGAGAGGTGTCAAATTTTATCCTATTCAAAACCTGATTCAACTAATCAACAAATGATGGTCTTCAAACAAGACCTTGATTCATTGAATCAGGTGTTTTTGTGCTGGGCGAGAACAAAAACCTGCACCCACACCGGCACTTTTCTGATAAGATTGGACACCCCTGCTCTAGAATCTCTGTCAATACTAAGCTCTATTGATCCCATTCAAGCCTACGTCAGCATAAGTTGTGTGTGTAGACAGGATCCTAGAAAGACAGAATTTCCATTGAAAACATGTTTTTCACATCCTATTCACCTCTACAACAACAGCAGAACAGAAAACAGAAACCCTGAAGTGCATGATATTTTCCCCATATACAGACCACAATTAAAGAAACTGGCAACCGTGCTGCTGCAGACCAGGGGGCTAGGCTTGGTATTCAGCACTGAAGCACAGGAAGACTGGCGGTCCAAATAATACTAGCGCAGTACGATTTTTCCCCATTGTAAATCAACAGCATTTTTTACTGACAAATAACTGACACATACAGTCAAGCCGGAAAGTCTGCACACCTCTTTCACCCTCTCCACGTTTCATTGCGTTACAGACTTATTCTACAATAGATTAAATTCATTTTTTGTCTCAAAATTCTACACAAAATAGCCCATAATGACAAAGTGAAAACTGGTTTTTAGACATTTGTGCTAATTTATTAAAAATCTAAATGTAAAATATCATATGTACACAAGTGGGCACACCCTTTGATATGACACCCAAAAGTGAGCTGAGGTGCATTTTGTTTCGACTGATACTACTTGAGATGTTTCTACAACTTGATTCTAGTCCACCTGTGGTAAATTCAATTGATTGGATATGATTTGGAAAGGCACACACCTGTCTATATAAGGTCCCACAGTTGACAGTGCATGTCAGAGTAAAAACCAAGCCATGAAGTCCTAGGAACTCTCCATAGACCTCCGAGATAGAATTGTGTTGAGGCATAGATCTGGGGAAGGGTATAAAAACATTGCTAAAGCATTGAAAGCACCCAGGAGAACAGTGGGCTCCATCATTGTGAAATGGAAGAAGTTTGGAACCACCCCAACTCTTCTTAGAGTTGGCCGTCTGGCCAAACTCAGTAACCGGGAAAGAAGGGCCATGGTCAGGGAGGTGACCAAGAACCCAATGGCCACTCTAAGAGAGCTTCAGAGTTCCTCTGCAGCGATGGGAGAACCTGGTAGAAGGACAAACATCTCTGCAGCACTCCATCAATCAGGATTCCATCAATCTGGATTCCGTCCTAAATGTGCTGCTGACTCTGGACTATTAACCATCCTTATTTTTCTCAGTGCTGCCTTTGATACTGTCTCCCACCCACTGCCCCTGGGAGGCCTGGTCTCCCTGGGAGTCACTGGCTCTGTGCTAGCCTGGCTGACAAACTTCCTCACTGGGAGACAACAGTTTATCCAGATCAAACATCATTGGTCCAGGATAGCTGCAGAATAGCTCAGGGTGTACCCCAGGGGTCAGTGCTTGGTCCAATTCTCTTCAAAATATGTCTCCCCCCCTCGGCTGAATCATGCATCACCATTACATGAATTTCCACTGTTATGCTGATGATACCCAGCTATATATCTCATCCAAACCCCCTGCCCCCCACCTCCCTCATCAGCTGCCTCCACGACATCAAGACCTAGATGGCCACCAAATTCCTCAAACTCAAAGGCAATAAAATAAGTCATACTCATACTCAAAACTCAGTCCAAAATGACCCAAATTCATTGCTCCCATTGATGGTTCCCCCTGTCAGCACAAGTGAAAAGCCTTGGCGTCATACTGGACAACACCATATCCGTTGAACCCCATATAAACCCCATGTCACGCACTGCATTTTTTTCACCACCACCGATCTCCCATCTCTGCTCATCACTCTCCCACTCCAGTGCAGAAAGTTTAGTCCATGTCTTTGTCACCTCCCAGTTGGATTATTGTAACAGCATCCTCTCAGGACTACCCACCAAACTCATCAATAAACTACAACTTTATGTGCTCTTCTAGCGGTACTGCTTCATGTAATTTCTGGCTGCTGGTTTTATTCATGTGTTTTTTTACCCTATGTAGGTTGATCTTGGGTGTTCAGAAAGGTGCCTATCAAATAAAATGTAGTATTATTAGTATATGACATGTATGCATATGGGTATACTAATATCTCAAGTACTCAAAGTAGTGATTTTCATCAAACACAGGTGCTACAGGGCGATGCCAATTAATTTGAATTCAGACTTTTAAGAATGTGTCCATTCACTTCCATTCATTTAGATGTCGCTTCATGGATCCTGGCTGCGTGCGCAAATGCATTGTTTGTAAACTTTGAAAGGGGTCAATACAAATGTGTGTAAAATGAGGCTTTGAATATTAGCTTTGTCCAGTGCTGCAAACGCTTCCCTTGATGCATTGAATGAAAACGTCATGACCTAGATAAACTTGCCACCCTTGTATTGAGCACATTAATCCACAGTTACATACAAAGTCCTTACCCTTTAAAAGCCTTCTACAGAAATGCAAGCTTGCAGCTGTGACTATGGATGTATTAAAAAGCATCAGATGATAGAAAACAGATTCATCCCCTCATCTGAAAATAGAAGATGGCATTAGACTTGTGAAGCAAATGTTAATGTTTTGTCAACTGTGAATGGATGTATTTGCTAGGATGAGGAGCCTCAGCAAACATAGGGTTGAGGCATTAACATTTCCTGTCTAAGGCCTGCTTATTGTTTTCTTCTCATAATTGGAGATATTGCAGAGCATTGCTATTTTTATCCATCTTGGTGTGTTAACAAAGAGCAATATTAAAAGCATACTAAATGCACATCTCAAGGAAAAACATCTTCTGAAAACATGCGATCAGTCTTCATATGCTTCTCATTGCCAGATGTACGTAAGTAGGACTTTTCAAAATGTTGGTTGGTTTTTTCACAGAACCTGAGTACTTGCACGACAATCAGCTCTCTGCAGCTACTGTGCTAATAACTCAGACTGATACATGCCACATGCTTCAAATAAGATAGTGTATTCATGTAATACATTATTGAGCCTACAATTGAGGAGGTGTCTGAATAATATATGATGTGACAATAAATACAACAATTGAGATAGACAACAAGGCTGTATACAACCTGTGCTGGAGGTAATTTTACACGAGAGAGATGCTGATGGGGTGAGGATGCACTTGTATTCCTTTAGGGGTTTCGTAGCTCTTTCTCTGTAGGGAAAGCAAACTTTAAAATATGATCGGTATGACACTGGGAGAGGTGGAGGAGTGGAGAGGGCTGCACCTCCCTTTTGGCTGTTGTCAGATGCTCCTGTTCCCTCCCACAGCCTGGAGAGTACTACAGGACGTTTGACAGCAGCGGCCTCACCTACAGGCAGGCTCACCTGAGGCTAATGAGCAATCAACTCGTGTGTTAGCCATTGCCTTCGTTAGGAAGGAAGAGGGACTGGCTTTTTGTTGCTGTTAACCCTCTAACTAATAGTTTTTGATTTAACTTTGTTTTCGTGTTTTGTTTTATTTGTTTTGTAAAAGGATTAAGAGAATAAACTGGCCATTGGCCTATTGGAGCTCTGCGTTTTTGGTTTGTTTCCTGTCCACTCACCGCCTGGCAAGGTGGCCACCTCTGCCACCTTGCTACAATGGGGAATAAAGTGCTAATAGTGGTTCTCATAATGAACTCCCAAGCAGAGGGGATAATATATCACCATGTCTCTCGCTTGGCCAGCAGGGCCTCCACTGTTTTAGACTCTCACCTGACATCCTTTCTAATCAGTAATGTCATAATCCACTGTCGATTCCAACTTGACCACCTTTAATATACACTTAAGTGCACCCTCCCCCTCCAAAAACAGTCCCAGAGGCCTTGGGAAAGCTCCTCGGGGGTAGGTGATATTTACGGCCAAATCACAACTCAATTTCCTCCCTAACGAGTTTGTTTGAAGGCACTTTCAAGAGAACAGGCCCGAGATTCATGATGCCGCTACATGGAACTCTCAACCTGGCAGAGGAGGGGTGACAGCACAGGTTTCAACGTCCCCTCTGCACTCCTACTCCTACTCCACAGAGACTCGAACCAGATGCTTAAAAGGTATTTATAGAAGTGCCTCTCGTCAAACTGCTGGCTCCACAAACCGCTCTCGCTGAATACAGCCACTTATTCGGCCCCCTGGTAGAGGCTGCCCACCCCTCTACCTTTGCCCATGCTCTGCTGCTTTCTGTTATCACTCTCCCTTCCCTGTTGGACTTACCTTGACCACTTGTCGTGCTGCCAGACTGATTCGCTGACTCGGGGATATGAACGCCTGGCATGATATCCATCATGGCAGAATCAGCTCTCTGTCTGCATGCTGCCCCCTCAGCCACATTCACACAGATCCATCTCCTTGGCATCTGCTCAGAGAGCTGTGCTCAAGTGATCTTCAAATGCCCCTGCGGCTTCCCAGAAACTCGGACTCTTTCGTTCAGCTAATTTGTTTCCTGTTTTAAAAATGTGTACATTGAGGACACATGTACAGCTGTATAGTACTACAGTGTGCACGTGACTTCAGAGTTTGCAGTGGGCTCAGATTTCACCAACAGCACGAGAATAAGGCTTTAATTACTTAAGCAGTGCTTTGACAAAGTGCATCGTAAATCCAGATCACATTGATTTTTGAGAGAGTGGGGCTGAAAGAGTAAGCCAGTCTTGTCAGTACTGAAATGACAAAAGGTGGATTGCTAAACAAACAGGAAACATGATTTTGTTACACAAGGACATAATGGATGCCTTGTGGATGCAACCAACAGAAACCAATATATAAATGCAATTAAAGCCCTATATAACTTATTATTATTGTTAATAATAATAAACCCACTATTTACAGGGGAGCTGCAAAGAATCCTGGGTCCCATTGAAAGGTGACACTGGGCACCACTAGCCTATTGATAACATTGATAATATAATGCAATGAGAATGGCATTTGTGCTTCTGCAAGCCTCTTTCTAGCTTGGACAGTGTGCTGATTCTGGCTGGCCAATGTGGTTAGACTATGATCTCATGGCTATTTAGTAGTACTACAGCATTCAGGCCCTTACTGGCTCAGTCACACACAGAAGCTGCCTTTGTTGGAAAACATGACAAAATGACAAAAGCATGGATAAAACACAGAAATGTTGTACTTGTAAAGAAAGAAGACAATTTGAAAATCCCAATAAACCAAATCTTGTTTTAATTCATACATGTGATATGTCTATCACAATAATGATAATTATTCTGTTCTTTATGCATGATTTTTATAAACCAATATCTTTAATAACTACAAAAATTGAGACATACATTAATTTTTTTACCCCAACTGTCCTGACTCCTGAATCATTGACATTAGGGCAGGGATGATTTAGCCTTCAGCAGGCTCTTCATTTATAAATAAGATGCAAGAAAAAAATGCTGCTTAACTAGCTAGAACTTCAGAACAAAGAGCACAATAGGCTATGTCCCTTACAGAAAGAACCATCTAAAAATAATTTGACGTTAATTTATTATCAATACTGTATCGATAACTAACCAATAGGGTAGCCTGCCTACCACCAAGTTCCCCTCAAAAATTCTCAGTTTCAACAGGTGGGAGAGCTAGGGATGGGGGCATATTAGGTTTCAATGTCAATCTACTAATGTATACATCAACGTAGTTGAATGTTTTCATATCATCTCACAGATTTGTGTTTTTAATGGTAACCTAATGCTGTAAACAACATCAAATGTGTCTGAATAAACCATCAACTCATTACAAATTTGTTTCTCTCCTTTCTGGAGTCCACCACAAACCGGTTCATTTCTGAAATTAATTGTAAAACATAGTTAAGGCATAATATTAGGCTAATGATCTACAAACTATAGTCCAAATATCAGGAAAGTGGTGGTCATCGTGGTGCTCTCAACATTATCTAGCTGGCTAGTTAGCAGCATTAATTGTTAGTCTACTCCGTAAATACAAATGAATATCTGTAACATTATCCACCACATCCAAAAAATGTTAATGCTAATTGCCACTGCTTACATTACAGAAACTACCCTAGCCTGCTAATTTTCTAGTTGAGTAACTGACCTCCAAAATATTCCATTTCATGTTGAGCTGTGACTGAGAAAAATTGCGTCAGTAACTGCCTTCCTACATGTTGATTTTTCTCTCTGTCTCTCCTTCCTTTCTTTTCTTTTCTGGAACCCAGAATGATTGTTTCTGGGGAACAACATGATGGCCCATTAAACTCAAGTTAAATTCAACTAAACACAAGTGTTGTGCAACTGTCGGTGTTGTGTTTTTCTTCCCCAAACGCCCTAGGAGTAAACTATTTCTTAGGGGGGGTCTTTTTGGCCACGGGCGGGACAACTAATAACCCCGCATCCTGCGACCGGAGGGCACGCGCCGGAATATATGGCCGAAGCGCATCGGACAAATACCCCGGTGCCAGTCCATGTAGGGCTTTAAAAGTTAAAAATAAAATGTTAAAATCAATTCTAGCCTCAATAGGAAGCCAATGCAGAGTAAATAAAATAGGGGTAATGTGCTCGGTGCGTCTCGTTCTAGTGAGGATTCTGGCTGCCACATTTTAAGTTTAAGTCTGTTTGTTTTACCTGTACCACAGTACGATGTGAGTAGCCTCCTTGTAGCATAACAAAGAGGGCTTCGTGGAGAGGTGAACATAGAACTAGAGTAGGACTCCTCTTGTACCTCTTGTACAGGCTGATAAGACTGCGTCTGCACTAGGTTATTGATGACACCTAGGTCACAGACAAAGAGTAAGATACATCTCATCTAAGGTGTAGCATAATTTAATAATTTCAAAAGCTGCTATCATACTCAGATGGAGGCAAAAGCGATGTACTGCAATTAATAGCATGAGGTCAATGCAATTTTCCTTCACACAAGAGAAACGATGATTTATAGCCTTACAATTTGGTCAAGAGCTGAAGTCAATCTTCTCCTTTGAGCTTTGAATGGCTACTTTTCTGAGGCTTAAGCTGAACCTTGTGCCTGCACTCTTGGTTATTTAATAGGATATTATATTAATTTTCTCTCATAAGGTGTCACATTGCAGCCCAACCTTTGATTTATTATTCTCACTGTGTGAAATCCTGAATGTTGGAGGAGACAG
The DNA here is from genome assembly GCA_029706075.1 of Aldrovandia affinis. Taxonomy (NCBI): domain Eukaryota; kingdom Metazoa; phylum Chordata; class Actinopteri; order Notacanthiformes; family Halosauridae; genus Aldrovandia; species Aldrovandia affinis. The sequence goes on from JAINUG010000021.1 coordinate 1,717,724, forward strand.
TTGGAGTAAGGTTTTTCCTGTCTGTGCTGTTAATAGAGTGAGGTATACTGTCGTTTATCATTTCCTAAAGGATAGCAGCTTCACATGAATGAATCCTCCATTTTCATAACTACCTATTTTCTAAATGTGGAAACTGCCTGTTTTTGTCCCAAATGCTTGAGAGAAACAGAGATATGCTGTCCTTGAGCATTGCTGTAGAATCTCTCTCTCTATAGGGCCACCAAGAGTTTTTTTTTTTTAAGAGCCTCATGTCATTTAGCACTTTGATTTACCTGCTATGTATATTTCAATCTGAATGATACCATAAATGAATCAAGGTCATATGTGATTAACCTGATATCAATACAAAAATATTTAGTATTCAATTATTTACTGATTTTGAATGCATCTCTGTCTGCTTTACTACAGTATGTGGTGTCTTGTGCTGGTAAAAACGGTTATGTGTCTGATCTATGTCTAAGGGTAGACAATGTTCTATTCTTTCCACCTGACATAGTCTACAGTGACTACCTCTCCCTCTACTAAGATGCTAGTTAGCTGTTCCTGTGGTGCACTGGTTAGGTGCAGGAAGGAAAATGTAACCTACTGAATGATACATATGTGAAAGGAAACATCTGCATTATCACACTGTAGACTCACGTGGGTTGAAGTTTATAGAAATGTGATGAGAGTAACACTGCTGTTGTACCCATGAAACAGATACTTAATTGCTTAATTGCTCCAGTGTTGTATTTAGATATATAATTGAATAGTGTGTTAAAAGCAAATAACAATGGCCTGGAATATTGCATCTGATAAAGCAATGAGCCATCACAATAAAATAAGGCAACCATACCTGTTCTATAATGTTCTGCACTCTGAGATATAACGTGAGTACTGCAATACTACACAGGAACGTTTGTGCTCCTGTTTTTCCTCTGAAGTGTCATTCACATTCTCCTTTGATTCGATGGGCTTCAGCAAGTTTCCCTCTGCTAGCTGTGCCTTTCAGTGACAGATTTATCAATCAGCATATGTCACACTGTCATTAATGCCAGCTTTTATTCAGGGGAAAGTGAAAGTGCTGTGTGTGGCAGTAAGATAAGTTTAACTAAAGTACAAGCTTCTTGTCAATTAATGAACCATCCCATTTACTCATCGCTAATCTTTCGACATCATCGAAAGACTGAATCCATTTATTCCACTTATGGTCCTATTTTCCAACTCAGAGACTTTCTAACACTAAGAGTGACATTGAAAACTGTAATGAAATAGTCTCAGGTCTGCAGATGCTGTCGTTAGGTGCAGTTTCATAGGTAGTTGAAAATCAAGACGCCATTTTCTGTACTATACATGATTAATTTGTTGCCAAATAACCTTGTCAGGGCATGCCATCATATGCTAACAAATAGTTAGATGCTTCACAGAGTTCCATTTATCTGACAAAAAAATGGCTTCTCTGATTTATCCTAAGATAAAAATTATTTACAAAGAAGTTCTAAGAGCTAACAGGTAAATATGTTGTGTTTTGATTGAATTTAAACCGTTTACCTGTGAAAACTACCATAAATGACAAGCAAATATATTTTCTTGCTTTTCGTGCAAAAATAGTGATTCACTATTTTGATTCAGTATTCTTTCTAAAGTAACCTCCCTTCTTAACTTATAATATGCCATGCAAGCTACTGTGAATTAGAATGTTTAGTCACCCATCATTTATACATTAGGCAGAGTGCATCATTAATATTTAAAGTACGGCAATTGGAAGTGATTTACAGTTAAACCGTTTTCTTTTTTGAGGGAAGGTACGAGATTGTTTTTTTCTCAGTTTAATTCAGCCGTTGCATGCTGTTATGTATACTGAACATTGCATATACGTACTATGCTTAAAAGCAGTGAATGTGAACTTTTGACAAACAGATGCACATATTTTTGTGGATAATAAAGTAAATGAAAATGATTGTAAGATTTGCCATTGCTGTAATATATCTATGAGAAGACATTATTGGAACTGTAACCTGAGTTACCATGAACCTGGGGCATGGGGTGATTAATGGAGCAACAAGCCTGTCATATATTCCATCATTGGTTATTATTATATGTATTAATATCCGTTGACAGGTACTGGTATGTGCTATAACAGCATGTTGCATAATCCAACTGTGCCTATTTTACCTGCTGCTATTTGTTCATACAAAACATACAATGACAACAATTCCCAAATTTGTCATGTTTCTGACATATTTCTGTTGATGGTATTTAATAATTAGCTATTAAAAAAAACACTCCAATCAATTACCTGATGTGACATGATTTGATCTCATTGGTGAGAGTCAGACCGATCATTCCAAGTATTCAAACTTCAGCCACCAGGTGGCAAAATTACATTAAAACATATTGGAGGTTAAGCCTCAGGAAAGTGCTGGAAGCAGTGGAGGAGGGAAAGCATGTGATATCTACCAGGTCTCTGCTATGTATACCTGTAAGTACATCAGGCTCTACAATGGTGAAAGGGAAGACCAGTAACGTTACTCCTGCTGTATGGCTCATTAATTTTTGTGGGTTTCAGTCTCTGAGGGCTCCTGAAGGGCAGCAGTTTTTGTTCAGTAGCTTTTATATTTAGCTAATGTTACCTTAATTCCTTTTACATAGCTTTTCTGGTTAAATGGTCAAATTTAATGAACAACGACGTTAAATAGAAGTGCTTAAGACAAGAGGATCCACCTCGCATGTACATGTATTGTTATTCTCCAGTTATAGAGGGTTCTAACAGACATCAGATAGTACCAAAGAATCAGAGATCACAGTCTAGTGCCTTTGACTTTCTTCAGCTGTATATACTGTAGCTGGAATAGGTTCCCACCAGATTACGATTCCACTTTACTGATTTGTTATGCTTGGACTCTTTAACATTATTCTTTTCAACCAAATGTGTTTTCATGGTCTATGTGTATTTTAATTTCCTTGAACAAATACATATTCAGTTTATATATACATAAATAAACTATCCATGGCTTAAAATGGAGGGGTCATATATCTGTTGAGGTTAGTGGCATGATCATTTTCAGTGTTTGTCTGTGAACAGCCTTCAGCCAGTAAACAATTATTGTACATTTTATAATGTATAGAATGCTGTCTGAAAGCAAACATTGTGTTAAAAAAATCTCTTAAACCCCAGCCCCACTGAATTCATTATTCTGCTCATCTCTGTATCAGACTGACGTTGAAGATGTTCTCATTTCCAGTCTAGTGGCAGGATATCTAGGGACTAATAATGCACAGTAGTCCCACGGTCGTCTGAGAACTCTCTCACTCACCATTCTCAGGTTAAAAAGCACTCTTTGTCTGAGAAATGGGAAATGAGATATAATAACCACACTGTTCAACTGAAATGCTTACCTAGCATTATGTCAGCAACTCATGTGCATCTCCAGAGAACATAATTTGCCCAGAAAATGGCCTCTTCTTAGTCTCTAGGTTGAGGCATGGAAGAAGAATGAGGATGAGGAGATAGAAGAAGAAGAGGTTGAATTATTTGCAGACGCACACAGATTCAAATGAAATAGATGCAATGCAAATACAAATCGCAATGCCTGGAAATAGATAGATAGATATGTACAGTTAGTGGCCAAAAAGGTGGAAACACTTGGGGAAATGTGCAACACACAGTATATTGACAGTATATTGTTGCCTATAATAATGGCTAGCATGGCTAGAAGACAAGACCTCTGATCAGTGACTTTGGAAGAGGGGTGATTGTTGGGCCACGTTTGGCAGGAGCTTCATTGATAGACAGCTCAACTTGACGTTTCATGGGGAACAGTGTGATGTCGGCATGGAACTCTGAGGGAGACTTTATCAACAAAGGGCAACTGTAGTGCATACTCCTGGATTATGATGTCTGTGCATTGGGTCAAGGGTCAAGGCTAACCAGGTGAGCAACTCTAAATAAATTGACTGAAATTTCAAGTTTCATCAAGAACAATCCGTCAAGAACTCCACAGAGTCTTATCATATTGGTGTTCCACCTATTTGGACACTACCTGTATATAGATACTTTATTAATTCCCCAAGGGAAATTACACTGTGGTCATAAGGAGCATAACATTGATCAGAATTTACGACAAATTCACCACATTTGGCTGTGTTCAAACTGTCCTGTAAAAGAAAAGAAAGGAAAAAGATGCCATCGTGATTTGCGTTTGGAATAGACTCTCCAGTCTCCAGTCTCCAGCAGTCCTTATTTTTACAACACAAATCAGATTAGCTCTCTGTGGATCATCCATCTGAGTGTCATGTGTGAAGTTGTCTCAGATATAGCAACAGCGCCTGTTGGGGAATAAACGGTGGAAGTGTGGATAATACTCAATACTCTGGACTCACGAGTGGCCATTTGAATTCCCAGTGGGATACTGTGTGGCTCTCCCTTTGTGCAAGTTTCCTCACCTGAATTGCCAGCTGTATGTTGTGTTTCTGTATTAGTAAGTCGCTTTAGATAAGGGCATCCGTCGGCAGGAATGAATAATGAATAATACATCTGCTCCCCTCCCTGTCAGAGCGCACCTGTGCAGGGTCTGTGTGAACAGTGCTGTCACACTGAGAGCAATGAGGACTGGCTTCCCTCTGATAAGCTTTTAGCCTCAGTAGAGGAGGGTAAGAAGGGCACTTCCAACGGGAGGCTCCTGTGCAGCGCTGTTACCATTTACTTGTGTGTGTGTGTGCATGACCAGAAGCAACCCGCACAACTTCCGCTTCAACAGTACACAAGTTGGTTGCAGTGTGTGCATATGCTTGTTTACATCTGTGTGTGTGTGTGTGTGTGTGTGTGCAGCTTGTGGTGTCATTATCCTGTCCCTGGGGCCAGCCTAGAGACTAGACACAGCTCTCTCAACACAGAACTTGAAAGGACCTGGATGAAATTGACACAATGTGCTAGGTTGTGGTGTGGGATAGCCTTAATGTGGTACCTGTGTGTGCTGAGGAAAGCACCAGGCATCACTGACATTCAGACGTCACACATCCCACATTGAAATGTTATCCCCTATCCTCCCTCCTATGGTTTAAAAATATCACAATCAGACCAGGATTTGCGATAGACTTTCATCAACGTCGAGCAAAATTTCAATGACATGTCAGAAAATGAATTATTGGTAAAAATGACTCCCATATGCACTTCCTACTCTTTGTAAGGTGCTGAGCTCAACTACCAAATTTAGAAACTAAAAAAGAATACTTGCAATGTAACTTATGCTCCACCCATTTTATGATTGATCTAAACCATGTGTTGGCCAATGCTTTGTTGGCAATACTGCTTTCGGAAGGTTTAAGAATTGCTCTGCTCTCGGCAGCTTGTCCAGTGTGTAAAATTATCACCTACAATTCTTCCTAATATGTTATTACAGTCTGAACAATGATGACTTCAAAGGGGGACATCCTTCATGTGGGGGATGTTTACCATTCTATTGAGCCTGGAGAATTTCTGTGGTTGTCATGATATACCAGAATGTGTTTAATCTTCCATCACAAATGCTATTGTGCACTATTGTTCTGTACCGAACATCATCTTTGAATATTCATGCTAGATTCATAGTTCATCCAGATCTTGTTAAATTGTATTGTTTTTCTGATTTATTGTGTGTCGCAAACAAACAAGGTGTTTTTGCATATTCATATTTTACTACAGATTTAGTAGTAGTAGATTTTACTACAGAAGTAGCTTTCTTTGCAGTGCTTTTCATATTTTCTGATAGTTATAGCCATCTGAATGTTTGCTTTCAAAAAGTGTTTTTTTCAATTTGATCAGAACGCAAGGAGATTTGGCAATCATGGCTCTACAATAATGGCAATCATTGACGCATGCTATATCTGTGACGAACAAGAGAGAATTCTTATTGTGTTTCTTCACATATTGACAACATATATATTCATCCACTTAGTGTGGAGCTTTCAGCATCTGTGATGAGAATTTCACAATGAATTAAAAGGATTCATACCCACTACTTGATACATTTTACACTGGCTAATTAAATTTAATACGCTCTTATTTTTAAAAGGATACAGATAACAATTAGTTATTATTTAGTCCTGCATGAGCAGTTAGCGCCTTCCTTAACAAATCACGCTATGGTAAACAGATTTAGTTCACAAGTTCTCAAAGCTTCAGCTCAATTAAATCCCAGTGTCGGCCAGGAAGAACAGAGATCAATAAAGGAAATTAGCATCCGTGGGTGCAATGCGCTTCAAAGGAGTGTGACACAAGTAAAATGGATTTGGAGTTTATCAGCACAGCTCTGCCCTAACGGAGGATGAGCTCCAATACCTTCCAAATACCCAGATGGCTCAGGTCATTATGTCTTTAGCTTTCATCAGTTGGAAAGCAGGGACATTCTAAACAGGATTTAATATGCCTTAAAATGTGTGGTAGTGCCATGGAATGATAGCAGAAGGAGAAGGGGGCACAGGAGACTGTTGGATTGTCATACAGCTCAGTGGGGGAGTGCTTATATTCAGGCGGAGGGAAACCCAATTGCAAATCCAGAACCATGTGACATCAAACAGCCCTTTCAATAGGACAGAACACTTAAAAAAGGTTTTGTTGTAGCTATTAAAATATTGTTGCTTGTCACTTTAGCAGTACCCCTGTAGGGTTCTGAATTGTACCTTTAGTCAGAAGAACACAATTGTACCCTTGTGAGAAAAAGAAGGTAGCTTGCAGTAGAAGCCTCATTTTCATTCCAGTATGGTTGCCAATGTGAATAAGGATCCATTACCTTACCCTGGTACCAGTGGCGGCTGGTGACCAAAATCTTTGGTGAAGCAACCCCCCCTCCCTCCTTTTAAAACAGCACTCACTGTCTTTATATGTATACAAACAACATATCATTTAGCAGATAAACCCAGCATATTATGTCCATGAGATTTTATTCAAAAGACATGTAAGTGACATAACAACCTCTCTTATCAAATTACTGGTCAAATTATTGAAAGTTGAGTTGATAGATAGCAAGCAAACAATAACGTTAACGTTAGTTGCATTTTGGTATTTATTAAATAATCATGAAATAAGATAAGATAAGATAGCTTTTATTAATCCCGGGGCGGATTTGGTTTGTCACAGCAGCAAAGATACAGAAGGCAGTGAAAAAACACACAAGACATACAGAATATCACAGTATACTGAAATAATAAATACAAAATAAATATTTTTTTTAAAAACAGAGTAAAACCTAGCAGCTATACAAACATACAGAACATCATAGTATGTCTGTATAGCTGCTAGGTTTTACTCTGGTTTAATTGGCAAATTAATTGGCATCAACTCTCAAGTAACGTTAGCATATTATCTAACATAAACTATCTTGCAGTGTAATTTAATAACTTTAGCTACAACACAACATGATTTCTAACTTAAATATTGTGTAGCATGGCACTGTTAATCGTCTTTCGATGTTAGGGCATGTGCTCCTTTAAATATAATAGTTGTATTTGTTTGTACAGGTTTCAACAGGTTTTTCACAGTTAATTTTGGTATCCTCCTGTTTTCTGTGTACTCTACCTACCTAACTAGCTGCCTGTTGTTGGGTCTGCAGCTCAAAAATACAACCACACATTCTTTAGTATTGCTCAGTGCTTCCACTACAGTTTCTCCACATTTGTATAGGTAAAAAACAGCACTGCAATCCCCAAAAAGTGGTGATTTGTGACTTACCGAGTCAGGTCCGCCCCTCCGGCTCCCTGGAGCAGGGGCCGCCAAAGAACCACCTGAACTTTGTGTTGTTCCCTCTCTGTTTCTACACATAATTATTCCCTGATTGTCTTATTGTTTAATTGATTAATGGTTTGATTGTCTTGAGTGTTTCCACTTGTGTCTCGTTGTTACTGATTGTGTTCCACCTGTGCCCCATTATGTTGTCATTATTTAAACTCTGACCGTCTGTGTTTCTGTGCTTAATCTTTTTGTGAATGTCCATGCCGTAGCTGTGTCATTGCTAGCCTCTCAAGATTCCTTTGTTATTTGTGTGTTTTGTGTTATCTGGCCTTTGGAAACCATTTGATTTATTTTGGAAAGAAAGTGTTAAAAAATACCTTTAAAAAAAAAAAAACTACCACCTGTTCTTGGTCTCTGCTCATTGTTCCGCTCACCACCAAACCTGACAGATAGGAGGTGAATGGTGAATGAAATGTCTTTAGATGATCACGGTGTCAATTTTATATTATTTATCATCTTTTCTATTTTGTTTACAAGGTGTGCTATTTCTGTGTGTAAACATGCAAAGATTTTTACACTCATCATTCTGAATCTGAATCTGAATCTGAATCATTCGAAAGACTAGGTGAAGCAATGCTTCACTAGGTGGGCTTTAAAATGTGTTGTAAGTTATAATTGTCCCATCAACAACGTATAAAGTACTATATTAAAGTACGTTACATTGAATTGTATTCGCTAGCGAAGCAGATACATTTATGCCTCACTGAAGTACCTTTTAATAACCTGAGGTTGTTTCGCACAATAAATTTTTTTTTTTAAAGTGATCCTTTTTTGGCTTGATTCACAGAGGAAATAGTCGTTGTGATGATACTTTTAAAATATGTATGTTAAATATGTAAGTCTGTTTGTTTTTAGGTGAAGCACTGCTTCACCTGTTGTCTTATAGAAACCTCCAGTGCCTGGTACATATCTTTACCTTTCCTAAATTTGCACCTTTTTCACTTGGAAAAGGTACAAAACCGTGTGATGAAGGGTCTTGTGTGTACCTTTGAAGGAACAATGAACTGCAACAAACACATTTCTCCCCTGAGGAACAAAAGTTGACCTTAATTGTGCCTTTATTTTTGAGAGTCAATGCCATCGTACACAAAGAAGTAGAGAAGGCGCTGGGTTACTTGGCATAAAATAATTCCTTACATTCTGATGGGATTCTGCTACTCCCTCCCACTGTCATCATTTCACCCTCTTCAATTTAATTATTGAGCAAATATGGCATTAGAAAAGACTGACTTATTTTGGCTGGCTGACATATCGAGGGGACACTTATATTTTCGACACAAATGATGGCAAGATGAAAGATCACCACCAACACTGGCATGCTGCAAGCTGCCGGTCTGTGTCCACTTCTTATGAAATGTATATGCAAATGATACAAAATGGCTATAATTACTGTAATTCATGTATTATAGAACATTTGGCTGCCTTAAGAAGAGTCAGTGCAGTATGCCATGGTATGCACTGTCTACAAAAACATCTTTCATTTGATTTGTTGGGGAATTAATCCTGGACAATCATATTCCGTACAAGTGTGCCATAACTGTAGAGAAAAGCAAAAACTCTAACTAGTAGCAACCCACCACATGCATTATTCAACCGGGGTATGGAAAGAAAGCTGGGGAATTGCTGCAGGGGACCATACCTGAGTTATATTGAATAAAGCCAGCTTTGAGGATGCACCTGCGCACTTGCATGCTGCCAAAGGCAGTTGCACATATTTATCCTGCAGTGTTGTGATGAATGATCTGTACCACTGGTACCTCAGTGCACCATGCATCACTCTCTTGCCTGATTCATCAGCAAAGCCAGGTGTCTTAACAATGGGAAACAATTAGCTTTTACATGTTCCCACCAATCTCATCAATGAGTCTGGTTGGTTTTAAGAGTTGTCCTCTGGGTCTCAGAATCCAAATATTGACCTTTATTTATATATTATAAACTAATTAAGGCGGGGAAGCCTGTCCTAATAGCAATGGTATATAAAATGTGTTGGGCTTCCTTACTAATGAAATAATGAGGTCCCAAGAGACTTGTCCTTCATCCACGCTCTCTTTTGTATCTGAGGTACAAGGGAGAACATCACTCATTCCCTCGCTCTGTAATAACTGATAACCTTATCTGATCGCCTTTTGATGGATGACAGTTCAAGGAAAACCTCTGAGGATCATGGAGAACAATATAGATCCAAAAGCATTCACTGCACAATGCCAAGCTCTTCCCGCAACTGCTGAAGCTAATCCCTTCAGTGCTATTACGGTACAGACAGATACCAGAACAGAAGCACCGTGTATAAGATGCAGAGATCCAGCAAAGCGAATTTAAGATCCAGATCTATTATGACATTACAGTAAGCAGGCGTGACTTCCTTCTTAAAATTAAATTGCTCAATTAAAAAATAAAGGTCATGAGAACTTAACAAGGGAAATGACAAGATTTATTTAGACACCGACAGAGGAGATGTTTCTAAGGCTACGTTTACACCGTCTGATAAAAGTGACCCAATTCCGATTTTTTGCTCACATGTGGCACACATCGGATATGTATTATAAACGTATAAACAGGAAAAAAGCACATGGAATCTGATATTTTCAGATCAGTTTTGGGCCACATTCATATGTGGAAATAAATCCAGTAGGAATCTGATATCTGGCAATGCGACTATCATCTAAACGCACAAATCGGAATTTCCCTGTCATTCCGATTCGCACGGCATTTGAATGAACAACCAGAAGTGAAATCATGGAGGACGAAGGCTCAGACCAGTGAGACAACCGCCTCATCCAGAGAGAGAACCACCTCATCCAGTGTGACCACCAGAGATAATAAATAAATAGATAAAACATGATTGATTATTTCTGTCTCGTTTGCGTCCATTGCAGATGGCTGTGCTGGCGTGGTTGTTGTTTACTTCCGTATCGGTAACCAAACCCTCGTGTACCTATGCAGGTTGTTTTAAGTGTAAACCATGTAAGCACAGGTATCGATATGGATTACTTTGAAAGGTAGATGTAAACAGGCAGTCAAAAAAATTGGATATAGGCAAAAAATCGGAACTGGTCATCCAGGCCTGCAGTGTAAACGTAGCCTTGGAGTTTATATAAACCTGCCTGTGTTTTCACGGAAGACTGACTGCATATAGGTAGCCATGCTGAAATTTTGCATACTTATTAGGAATTATTTTTAACAAATAAGGTTGCTTTTAAGATTGCTTCATAAATATAGTTCACAAAGTGCATTTTTCTACCCACATGCTATTATTTTAACTCTCACTTAATAATGGTTCAGTGACTAACTGTAAAAGCATTTTTATTGCATGAAAAATAGTTCAAGTGACTTGTGTCCAAGGTTTCAATTCTTCTTTGACCTTCATTCAATTAGCATTGGTCATTAACATAGATTTTTAGTTTGCTTTCTTTACAAACAATATGGCTAGTTCAGCAATGTCTGCATTATTGACCTTTGAGAAATCTGCACAAGATATCACAATAGGGATATGTACAGCATGTTATGTACCTCATGGGTGGCAAGAGTAAACAACCATGTCCTGAAGAGATAACTGAAAACTAATTTAGACAACCTTCTCCAGTGTTGTTAAAATGGTTTGACATGCAGTCAAAATCACTGAGCTGGTTTCCATCTCATCTCAGATATTCAGTGCGTAATTAAAGTAATTTGCTTGATTTGGTTAATTAGTGTAACTACCATGAAAATGGTTTGACAGAAAGGTAAACCACCTGATTATAGGTATTAAATAGTTGCCCACTGAAAAGCATTTGCAGCCATTGATAAGATCCTAAACCCTTGGGAACTTCAGTAATCCATCAGTAATTGCACTTAAACCAGTTCTATGAATGAAAGTGCTTATTAAATCTTTGTGCTCAGTGATTGGGTGAATTGGTACAATTCTATCAGATTGGAGAGTGCTACATTTGACATTAGTCTCCCTGACTACTGCTGATTCATAATGTTGAATGTTGGCCAATCCCTCTAAAGGCAGTTCAAAGGATTTATGCCATTCCATATTTCCCCACAAATTGCCTTATTGTAAACCCAGCAGGAGCTAGAAATTGGGCAATTTTTAAAATAAAGTTAGGGCATGAGCCACAAAAAAGGAAAAATCACATAAACACACCATAAGCACCATTTAGCTTAAGCCCAGGCAAGAAACAAATGACACCCTACTCAATATATTTACTCAAACACAGGTTTATGGTCCCGTTATATGGATAGGCCAATTAGTTACTAAAACATTGGTAAGAGTAGAGGAAAATTTATAGCAGCAATATATACAACCATCCCCAGTAAGAATATTTTAACACTGAGGTTTAAAGTGAGTTATGTGTGGTATTGAATTACTATTTGGATGGCAGGGGATTCTGGAGCTATAAGACCTCAGGGTGAGACAGAACAAACAAATAAGCATAAGCACACATTTGAGGTGTTTTGCCTACAATCCCAAACTATGCATTTCTACCTGTTCCTGAGATACAGATAGAATCAAACCAAACTTCTCTCATTGTCATGTCTTTTAAAAACCTGGTCGGACTGCATTGTTCAACACAAAGTTCCTTTAACAATACAGGAGTAGACTTCTCTGAATTCTCAAATAAAATATTTACTCAAACAGCAGGTTTATGGTCACACCATGTAAAAAAATCAAAAATCAAAATCAACCTAGCCCACTTATTTAGTTATTGATCATTTAGCTCTTTAGGCCACTATATTCTGTTAATGCCACTCTTTTTGTTAAAAAAATAAAATAAATGAAAATGGAAGGAAAAACTGCTCAACACTCCCTTTGCACAAGCTCAAATTATCCATCAAAACGTGTTCTTTTTGGAAAACAACTTTGCTAGCAAGCTAATATGTAACAATCTAAGAAAGTGGATCTGCACAAGCTCAAATTATCCATCAGTGTTCTTTCTCTACTAAATAGAAAGTATCTGTTGGCGCCAATCCTCGCTATTGGTAAGTACCATGTGTAGTTATACATTCGTACAATTCAGAGGGCTCATGGATGGCGGACAGCGGGCGGTGATATAGCAAGGCAAAATACAACAATCGGAGTACAACAGTTCTCAATTGGAGAAGATTTGTACAGAGATCATTGTTGGCTGTGGCAGTATAATGCGGGTGCAGTATAGCAGGGTAGCACGGTATTATTGATGTGGCGATGAACCTCCTGTCAACCACCAGTGCATCCCATCGTAATTGGGAAATTCAGCAAATTGGTCTTAATGATGGTTTGTGCATTGCCGTCAAAGTCAATGATGGCCAGGGGAAAATACGATGCAGGAAAACACAGAATTTGTTGGGGAAGGTTTTATATACAAATAACTCTTTTTGATTGATGCGAGCAAGACCTCTCTGTGATTGATCATGCTGCAATTCATCACAGAATGTGTAGGCATGTCACTGGTCTGCAGTATAGATTTGTTTAACTGTGCTGGAACATGCCTGTGATGGGTGAAGGCAATGTTTTGTGAGGTGATCTAAAGGCATTAGATGTAGACAGTACAGTGATTGAATGTGGCCTATTGCTCAAAGTCAGACAGTGGAGTAAATCCTACTATATTCCATTATTTTATTATTATTATTCTATTGTCCTTATATACTACCTGACAGATTAGGAGACAGCTTGAAAAATATGAACGGTTCATTGGGGTCAGTTGAAAGACATCATTTGGGGTTAAATTACTTAATTAAAAACTAGGTCCTGGACATTACAAAACAAAACAACAAAAAAACTGCTTGTTCATTTTTTACAAATATTTTACAGACCTTTTGCTCATAACTTTGTTTTGACATCATATCATATTATTTTTGTATTTCTGGTTTTGTATTTATGATAGCTAATTATTTAATTGTCTTCATGCTCCATGCTTTATCCTTTCTCTCCAGTGAGAAGATGAAAAATTCCTGCAGTTTGCAATGGCAAACTGAAATGAACATTTGTTATTGAGACTCACCATGGGGGAATAATGAAAATTGTACTATGAGAGACATCAACAGAGCCCTATGGTCTTTGGCAGTAGAGAGTGAGAGGAAGACTCAGACAAACAAATGAAAGTTGAAACAACGGCTGCCACCGAACTCTGACTATGTATTCATAAAGATTAAAATAATTCTTGGCAGCAAAATTACAAGGTGATTGCAACAGCCTGGATTTGCAGTTTGTTTGCAACACCACAGCAACATATAGCACGAGATAACCTTTTCAGTTTGAACACCTTATGATATTGCCTACTGTTCTGTTATAAACAATGTGTGGAGATGCATGTATTACATATGAATGTCTTCTACAAAGCACTACCTTGGTAAGGAACCTACAATTCAAGCAGCTTGGGGAACGCGCTTCCGACTCTCCCTCGGCAATGGAAAACATTTCCAAAATCTGACGCAACACCTGTTTGAAGTGCGGCCCGCTCTATCGTCATGCTAATCAAAGGGTTTTTCCCCCCTTAACTGCATAAGCTTAGCATCACCATTATTAGAGATAAGCTAGGCAGGAAACGAAGAGCTCAGGTGCCTTATCGTCCCTTTCTGCCAGTCGGCTCGGCTGTACCTAGTGTGATCCAATCATTCATTTGCAAATCAAAGGAACAGAAATAGGGGAAATAACGAAGTGATATTTCCCCCTCTACCTGGTGCTGGTGTTGGTAAAACGTGTGGGACCTGAGAGAAGCAGGAGTGCGAGGAGGGGGTGGAGAACCTCGGGGAGAAGCGGAGCATTGATGCATAATGCAAGCAATGAATAAACAAATGTGTAAATCGATGAAATCAGCCTCTCGTTCTCTTTATGATGCTCGCCGTAAAACTATCATTTAGAATTTCTGTTGGCATAAACAACCTGTCTCTGTTTTTACTGCAGGCCGGGGAATAGAAGGCTTGGATATTGCAGAGACAGGGCTGTGGGTGACCTTTAGTTTAGTGGCTGTCAATTTCCCCGGCAGGGAGAAAAAATGTCAGACCAAACCTACACTGACAAGGGCAGCTTTCAAAGCAGATGAGAATGCGTTTAGTGAGTGGTGTTGGTCACTTAGCTGAAGTAGCTGTTTCAAGTTGTTACAGACAGACTGACCTCTTTCTACCTTTTTCACTGCAGACACTGCACTCGAGCATGGCATTAGGCTATGGCTTCTAAATTAAGGGCTTTTTGATGACAGATGGGGGAATAAAGGTGGAAGGCAGAAAAGTGGAAGTGAGAAAGGTGAAAAGAAAAATGTCATACATTTTGGCTATATTTTTCTTTTGATAATGTAATGCACAGATATGCATGGGGCGGCAGTGTTAGTATAATGGTTAGGGAGCTGGGCTTGTAACGCAAAGGTTGCAGGTTCGATCCCAGGTGGGGACACTGCCGTTGTACCCTTGAGCAAGGTACTTAACCTGAATTGCTTCAGTAAAATATCCAGCTGTATAAATGGATTGTATGTTAAGAAATGTAAACTGTGTAAGTCGCTCTGGATAAGAGCGTCTGCTAAATGCCTAAAATGTAAAAATGTAAATGTATAATAAAAATATCTGATGGCAGACATACTTTTTACATACTTTTGTCTTGAAAGATCATGGAAATTGAAATATTTTGCACATCTGCACAAGAAATGTACTCCTGACATATGGGCAACCTGTAGGCTTCTGCACTGATGCCTCCTTGTCCCCAACCATGGTCAGATGGCAGATGAACATTTGTAGGACCCTGGATTGCAATAACAAACAGGAGTTATGAATGATATAAAACATCCCAATCCAAAGGCAGACAAAATAAAAACATGTCCTTGAGACGGTGTGGATTCTCATACCAAGCTGAGAAATGTCAGAGAGACTTATGGTGTGATAACAAGAACTTGGCTTGTATTAAGTCACACAATTTTCCCCAACTATAAGGTGCCCTAAGAAGTTAAAATGATCAAAATCTGAATTTCCTCATACGCTGTTAGCTGTACATATCTATAACAGCTAAATACAAACAATACCAGAATGTGCTGGGACAAAAAGGAGATGTCGGGTATACGGTCAATTTATACAAAGTTTATACCATTAGCAGCATTAAAGGGCTTGTTTTATGAAAAATGGATGGGATCAGCTGTGAGTCAAGCTGTGCTCCACAAGTGCTCTGTCTTTAGAGTGACTAATTTGGGCAAAAAAACCCATTTATCTTTAATGTTGCCCCTAGCAACACACCCAAAATTAAACATGCAGGGACAGCCCTGCTCTGTATTTGGTAGCTGTTTGTCAGAGATAATAAAAACTCATGGGCTAAACTGTTGGCTTTTTAACTGCTCATTTGAAGCAAGCCATAGTGGAGCAGCAAGATGGATGAGCAGACCTGGGAGAGATTATATAGTTTTAAATTGATCGCTATGGACACCACGACCTAGCTTTGCACTGGCTGGGAATTGATGATGAATTATGGAACAAGCATGAATGATTAAAGGTCAGTGAATTTGATCTGTTACAGAAAATAAATTTCATGCTTTCATGCCATAAGAGGAAGTCAAAAGACCAGTGGAGGGGGGTCCATTGAAGCTGGAAAGAGCTCTGTTTAGCATAATTGAAGTTTTAATCAGAAACTTCTGAACTTTGATCTTTCTGCCAGACCCCTGCATATGTAGGGAGAGGAGATCAAGGTGAGGTTGGCTCTGAATGTGTAAGTGGAGTGAGATCACTAATTTTGAGAAAGAACAGAAAGATAGAGTCATTAAATGATACCTTCACGGGTGAGATGAAACAAACACAAGGCCAAATAATTAGACCCGAGGCTAGATTAAATTAAAAGTTTGACCCTGCACACTTATCATAAATTTTGCATCCTTTTCTTATATTGAGTCTCCCCTTGGAACGTACAAACAGTTTTCTGAAGCATCAAAGCCTATTGAAATAGTTTATCATTTGCAATCAGTGGGTGGATATCAGTTTTGATGTAACTTTAGTCAAAGTGCTCAGGTTGCAAAATACATAATATTGTATTTTAATGCATCTTCCTTCCTCTGAATTAAATGAATTAAGGATAGTCTTAAGGATAGCCTAAGGATAGGCCAATTATTTGACTCGGATCCAGCTGCATCTTTCGCAAGTAATAAAAGTTAGAAAAACACAGATACATTTGCAGTCATCACTGCATAGACATAATATGTACACTATTGCTTGCATACTTTATTTGGAAAAATCGATACAAATTTTAAACCATTTTATACTTAAGGGGCAGTTTAACCCCTTAACCGACATACCCAAATATAACAGTTCATAGCTCGAGAACTCTGATGGCCACATGCCTACATTTGGTATCATTTGAAAGGAAAAACATTGTAGTTTATGTCGGTGTCCACATGCTCAAATAGCATGTGGACACAACACGCCCCAATGGACCGAACATCAAACATACAATAAAGTAGGCTTTTACAGTTTCCTTGTGAAGTATAAACTGCCCTCATGTCCATTCCAAAAAACTCCTTAGAAAGCATTGTATACTCAAAGCCCATGCATATTATACAGTGCTCAGTTGATTCATTGACTTTCTGATGTGCTTTGATCAGCACTTAGGGGTCAATGCAGATACGTTCTCATCAGTGTGTATGCATTTAACAATCCAGATTGCATGAGTCAAGGGGGGTTATTCATTAATTCATTCATTCACAGTGTCCTCTGTGCTTGTGATCTCAAGACAGATGATAATAACGCAATGCCATATTATTAAGGTGATTCACAAAATAAAAACGTTGCAGTAACAATACCACCTCGTCACCTGTGGCCATAGGGTGTGTCTTAAAGACTCGAACAAAAATGTTTCAGATGGGAAACTCGATGTGGAAGTCTCCTTCAATACATAACCGGAATAGCTGAAGCAATCAGCACAAATAATATCTATTCTACAGGGTCATTGAATGAAACGCTGAATGTTGATTGTTTATTGTTACCTACTTATTAATTTACAATGAACTATGCTGCAAAAATAGTCTGGTTAGCAAGCTGTTTTGAAAAATAACCCCCCTGGTTTCTCAGGAAAGGCTGAATTGACAGAATAGCATTCATTTTCTATTGAAATGAAAGGCTCTCTTTCAGTTGTGGAGGATTTATATTTTCTTTTCTAAAGCATGTGAATCCACCTGGAGTAAAATGCATGTGGTGTTAATGCTGTTCAACTCTTCTCAGGTGTGCCTGCTTGGAACCCCTGCATACTGTACACTATCATATCCAACTTCCCTGTTCACTTCACTTCACTACCCTCTTTGTCTCTACGTCAAAAAGTTTCCTTTTTGATCAGGTCTAATATTGAAGTTTGCGCCCTCAGCCAGCCTCTGACACAATTGCATTCATTTTTGAAGTTTAAGGTGAAAAACATAAACAAAATAAGTTGTTGTAGAAAAGTCTTATTTCATGGTACATTTTCAGTACATACAGCAGCTAATTCGACACACACACACACACACACACACATACACATAGCCCCACACCACTGCCCCTTTATGATACCACTCTCTGGCCCAATTCCATTCCAACAAATTTAGTTCATTTGCTCACTTTATTCGCTAGCCTCTCTCAGGGGAATCCCCTGACAGTCCCGAATGTGTCTATTCCCCTTTTTCGAGGGCAGGTCCATTTCGAATTTATGAGAAGTGAATTTTACATTTTTGTTCACTCACTCTCACTTTCACGCCCTCCAATTGAGTCTGCTCAGATGTAGTCTTCGGCAGACTCCCTTGTTCATATCTCCCATAATCTTTGCAAACAATAGGTTTAAAAACACATCCTCAGAACAATGGGGAAAATATGTTTGTATATGTGAGTGAATTTAAATAACTACAGCCTTTGCCACGCTATAGGTAAGCACAATACCAGTTGAATTTAAAGGGATATTATTGTCAATTTTGAATGTATAATTTATACTGCATTGGAATACTACTGAAAAACAGATGTTCTAAGCTGTGAGTCCCAGGAGTGAAGGGAGTGGAGTAGGGTGACCAGGTCCCAACCAACCAAATGTGGGACAAAGAGGATGTTTGTGTGGGACAATGTGGGACACGTTACCAATGCTTCGAGGTAGTCT
This sequence comes from Aldrovandia affinis, assembly GCA_029706075.1. Classification (NCBI taxonomy): domain Eukaryota; kingdom Metazoa; phylum Chordata; class Actinopteri; order Notacanthiformes; family Halosauridae; genus Aldrovandia; species Aldrovandia affinis. Next base: position 1,736,515 of record JAINUG010000021.1, read on the forward strand.
AAAATTAGATATAATGTCTATCCAACTTAAAAAATAAACATTTCTATTCTGCCCCTTAGCTCGTAACATCTCTATGCTTTGCCCTCTGGTTGATTCAGTAGCACCCAATAGACTATGCAGATAAAAACTTAACAAATTATATAACAAATATATTTGAAGGCAAATAAAACAGAGGAGCTCACATAACGATAGTTTCGTTATCTATCTAGCTGCTATTAGGGTTTGGATTCTACCTTGTGCTGGCTACTAGTACTCCGCTCTTAAATAGCAAGCGATGACATTGGGAATAGACATATAGGAAGCTAGCTACATCGCTCGTTGTTCGTTGCTGTGTCTTTTGACGTCGTATTCTCCTCCATGTGAAATTGAAAAAGAACTTACATTTACATTTACATTTTACATTTGTAAATGTAAAATGTAAAATGTAAATGTAAAAAGAACTCTTGCAAAGATCGCAAAAAACTCTCTGAGCATCACCCTGCACTGGCTTCACCCACGGATAACTAGTTTCCCAGTCCTTGTTGTAGCTGCATCTCCTTTTTTTGTCGTAGTTTCCATTTTCCACCATTTTTCAAATCGACTGTCTTGTTCGTAGTTGTTGTTCGGGGGGCGAGGGCGTAACTAGCGTTACTAGGCAGATAAGATGCCGACAGGTTAACCTCATTGGCCCCTTGACCCCAGCACCCCACGTGTGCTGCAGTTTGATTGACAGCAAACACAGCCCCGTGATGACAGCCCTTGCTGCTTTCTCCACAGCCATTGGATAAGCCTGATTTTAGAAACGCGTCTTTGAAAACTAGAGCCAATCAAAATGAAATAGGAGGGACATCTTCTCAATTTGCGGGACGCACGAAAAGTCATGAAAATGCTGTACAGTCCCGCGCAATGCGGGACATCTGGTCACCCTAGAGTGGAGGGAGCCACAATTTAAGTGCAATTGGGCCAATAACAGTTTCAAAGCGAGGGAAGAAACCAATGGCATAGATGCAGGTTAGTGATTTTGAGTCACGAATTAAAACATTACAGTATCATTACTAGTAAATGCATAAATCAGATCAAATTTTTTGTGTTTTGTTCTTGGGGGGGCTCTTTTTTCAATTGAGCACCTGCTCTCCTAAAAGTCTGTGTATGGCCCTGCCCCACACATAAAGCAATACATGGCTCCCTCTGAGATATTTTTTTATTACTTCAGCAAAAAAAACGGAGGGAAAACAGCAAGGTAGTGTGTTTGACTTTAAGCTTGCGCTCCCCGTGGAAATTTGGCTGATCGTTGAACTGAAATTTATTTGGCTGCAGAAATCCATCCCTTGTGAGTAACTTCTCTGATATTGCAATGAAAGCTTTAATGTCATTGGAATGGATCACCTGTGGAGTGATAGTGATAATAAAAGGTCATCAAACATAAAGATAAAAGTTTCAGAACAGATGATTCTGTGGCTCACTTGTTAATGTAGCACAACAAGAAATTGTCAGTGCTATTGAGCCCAAGGCTGGTGTGTTGCAGTGTTACCATTTGTATAAATGCTGCCTTTAGCATTTAGGCGCCTTCATAAAGCTTTTAGAAAATACCTTCTGTTTACTCAATGTAAGGAGGTGGCAAAAGCTTGTAAAAGCATTTTCCAATCCAGCGGCTTTTATTGTATTACTGTTGTCATCAGTGTTCTTATTGCACCACCAAGATTTTTGTTTGAGATGTGAATATTACTTCAGTTGACAGTGTCTAACAGTAATCTGGGATAGTTTTTTCTTCCCGAGTCTAGTTTCAGTCAGCACAACCACTGTGTGCAGTGGGCCGTGACACATTGCTTTTTCCTATCCAATAAAAAGAATGTCTCTGACTTTTTTATTTATTTATTCAATATCCGAGTCCAAGGAAAAGCAGCAGGGCCTGAACAGCAGACGCTTTCACCACCCTTGTGTCCTTTGATGGTTTGAAACAAAGTCGAGGTGTATCTTTGAATCTTTCTTTTATGGGGAGTGTACACAAAACCAATGCTGGGCATTTTTTTCCTCTAAATTTGAGACAGTTATGTACAACTGCAACTCGACCCACTTTCTGGGGGTTATACAATGCCTTTACTGCAAATGGTCAAGGTAAACAGGCTGCAGCCAATCGGTGCTGTAGTGCTGAGATGAATACTCTCGATGAAGCCATCTCACCCCATCAGAGAGCAGAATGGAGTCAGGCCCCTTTGAAAGCAATCAGCACAGGTTTTGTCTTCAAGTTAAAAAGACCCTTTCAGATGAACAATGGAGGAGTCAATGGTGATGAAATTGGTGATGAAAATGGCAAGTCAACACTCACACACCTTGATGGCTTATCAATCAGGTCCAATCCAAATGGCAGCAGACATAATAAGGGTACATTACAATTCAAAAAATCTTTATTGTCCATCAAATTTGGATGCAAATTTGTCTTGCACAAAAGGAGATTGCAGGGGATTATTATATCAAACCTTTATCCAGTCTCCTTTTCAGACTTCACTATCACTGAATTCTGTACATCTAGCCAATTGTCATCAGCACTGCCTACATGTTTAATACTTTTTGTATATGTATACTTGTTTACTCCTCCAAAAAAAGAACAAAATGTACTAACCTTTTCCTTTCCAGTTTACAAGTATGGTATGCAGCTGCCAACAACGATGTCTATTGCTGTATTACTGCACTGATCTCTTGCGCTTACCATGTATTAATGCACATCTTGTAAGTCGCTCTGGATAAGAGCATCTGCTAAATGCTTAAAATGTAAAATGTATATGTAAATTACCTGTTTCACAAGGCCTTAAATGACTGGCTGTGATTCCAACCTTATTTCTAAATCATAAATAGAGTGGATACTTAAATGTATCTTGTGGGGAAAAACAAAAAAAACTAAACACATCTCCAAAAACAACACTCAAAGCAAAATTATCATCATATAGAACACAAACATAGTTTACATGAATTGAATTAATGAATGTGGACATTGTATCCAATGTCTGTATGATGCAATAACATATGCATAAATAATCTGTGTATATAAAAACCCATCCTGCACAAACATGTATTTTATGGTCAGCACCTATTTTACTACTACATGAAGTTTCAGTTTGAGGCAAAGACAAGAAAAAAACAACAACAATTATAAACTCTAACAGAGCCATTATATGCAACAATAGTTATCAACAGGAAGCACTGACTTTCTTTGAAGATGCCTTGGGATGTTTTTTTTTGTGCCAGACTGTTCACTTACAGAATGTGTTTGTTTAGAAGTCACACCACAAAACACCGCCCTTCCTGTGACTGCCAAAGCTAGACCCAGAAGTAAGGGAAGAATGACCTGTCTTGTATAACCTTCCCGCACATTGCTGCTTTGCTGCAGATCAACTGTGTCTCAGTGAAAAAAAGCTGGAACTGTGATACCCAGCCTGAAGTAATGGTGCTTGTTTTGTTTAGATAACCATGTAATGGAGATATTAACAAGGTATTTATTCTTTGGCTTAGTTCCCTCTCACTTGTGACCTGACCTTTACCCGTATAAATTATTCAAATGATTCCTTTAGGAGCCTCCTGTTACACTGTGTGCATTTAAAATGTAGGGAATAAAAACAAATGGATATCTGCAATAGGCAAGGAAAAGGCATGACTTAGCAAAACCACTGTTTATGATATATCTATTTGAGAAGCCAGTAGCTATGACTTCTTTGGTGGAAGGGAATTACAATTATACCAATTAAGGCCTATATTATTTAAGAGTCTGACTTTCCCCATGCCTTCTCTGGGGTACAGGGGACTGAGGCAGACATGCTCTGCAAGCATAAATGTGGTCCCATAATTTCAACCTCTCGGTTCTGCTCATGACCAGAGGGAGACTGCACAGATGGTGCCCCTAGACTCCAGAGAACCTCTTAGCATGCGCTGCTGACACCACACTGGCTGGATACGTTACACTCGAAACAGCTGAAATATTGAGGACAGAGCCTAGAACTGCAACAGAGAGAAATGGTTTCCCTGACATACCACCTCAGCTTATTATTTTGTATATTAGCAACACCTAGGTATTCCCAGAGTTGTATTCTGTTTGGTCTAAAAACTAAATCTGTCAGTTTGAGTTAAGTTGTTATGTACGTATTTGGTAAGAAAAAAAATCTGTTAAGGACTGTCAATAACTTCCTGATACAGACCGATCAAAAGACTTTACTTTCCAAAGCAAATAGTTGATAAGGAAGTAGCAAATCGTTTCTCTGGTTGCAAAGGTTTTCTTTGATTGGCATAGCTGTCTGGACGTCATGATTCACAATCTTACCCTAAGTGTCCATGTGATGCTAAAACTGGCAATAAACCCAAATAAATTCACACAGCACAATCATGTGATGTGATGATTATTCAGCTTCAATCAAGGAAGTAGTAAAGGTGTTTCCACCTGGAGTGGTTCTGGTGGGGTTGATGGTGAAACTAGCACCACTCTCGGAGGAAGCAGAAACCTGTTTAGATGTATTTTTCTAGACTAACAAGCATGTCAACTGTCTGAATAATACATTGGCAAGTGATCCCAAAGCTGTCTTTTAATTATCTCATGTTTTAGAGTGATTTCTTCTCTTGCCAAGTTAGAGAAAGTAAATGAGTGACAATTAAGTAAAATCAAGTTAAAAGTTTTAAAGGTTTAGGATGAACTTGTTCCCTCAGTTAAATGTATATCAACGGTGTTGAGCTCAGCACACCATAAAAGTTTGCATACAAACTTCAGAAAAGGTTTTTTCTCTCATGATGTGCAGATCCAATTAAGGGATCTTTGTCATCAATATTCTGCACAATTTTCTGAACAATAATCCTTTCACAAAATAAAATTGGCAATAATTAGTTATACCAATTTGTACTGATTATTCTGATCATTTGTAAAGGCAAATGGAAATGGGTTGAGAGTAATGATCGGTTTAAGGATATGTTTTCTGTTGCCTCCAGCAACAGCCACTTCTGAGCTACAGAATTATTCCTATCTTCGCCTTTAAACTAACACAGCCCTTGAATAGATCTCACACAGACTCTGATGATTTTGAAATACATATCATTACCTGAAATAATATGTAGTTATCTATTCCCTTCCAATGCTCAACAATTGTATGATTTGCTAGAGGAAATCCACCTCCATGTCACCAGCTGTATCAATGAATGGTGCGTCGTTATGGCAAAGAGGAGTGTGAGACATGGATGAGGAAAGATATGTACCTGGGTTTTACACAGACTATATGTATAGCGCCATTTACAAACAGGTTGTCAGTACAATTGGCATTTTCCAGAGGGAATCAAAAACCAGAAAACCATTGGGACCAGTGTGGGAGACTAAATGGTTTATTTTGTTTATAAAAAAACAAAACAAATGAGATAAAAGACTGGCATAATGTAGTAGTAGTAGTAGTAGTAGTAGTAAATGGTTTATTTTGTTTATAAAAATGAGATAAAATACCATATAAAATACATGTGGCAGCAACCAAGCTGAATTGAAAGTAAATTTTACATCGGTATAATCTAAAGTATATATTTTTTATATAAGTTAAAATAAAATAAAATTCAATTAAAAAATATTAATAATCAAAAACATAAACAGCAACATTAAAAGCATAACATAGACTGGCATAAAATAGACTAAACCGACACACAATAATGTGACAAACCGACATACCACCACACAACAATCATTATAGTGTTCACTTATTTAAAAGTCTGGTCATGTGTGGGATAGCACTCCGCCAGTAGCGCTCAGTTCTACACCGGACCACGTCCAGTTTTGCTGAGGACCGTGTCTGGCTTATGGCTTATGGTGGATGGCTTACTGGCAGGGGCGATTTGAGGAGTGAATAGGCACAGGCTCTGGCGAGGGCATCACGCCATGAGCAGAGGGGAGAGAGCTCAAGGTGACTACACACCTCGCTGTAAGAAGTAAACTTCCAACCCAGGATGATTCGTACAGCTCTTCTCTGTACCTTTTCTATGGCCTTGGATTGCGCTCTGGTGAGGCCAGGATGCCACACCGGCGCAGCATACTCCAGAGTGGGTCTGATGTAGGTGGTGTAGATGGTACCCAGATCATCTGGAGGAATGCCAGCATTCTTAAGGCGTCGCAGAAGAAATAAGCGCTGGCTGGCTTTTTTGCAGAAGTGGTCCACCTGTTCAGACCACTGCAGGTTGGCCTGAATATGAATGCCCAGGATCTTTAAAGTGGCAACTCTCTGGAGTTCAATGTTGTTTATTGCCAACCTAAGGGGATTTGGTGGTGCCTTAGTGAAGTGAAAGTGCATCACCTTGCACTTCTTGGGGCGCAGCACCATGGAGCTCTCTGAGGACCACCTCTCCAGGTCAGCTAGGTCCAGCTGAATAGTGGATGGGGCAGACAATGGTCTCACCTCCAGCAGGTTAAGGTCATCAACAAACTTCCAGCACTTAGCTGATGCCTGTTCATCTGCACCATTGATATAAGCATTGAAAATCAGTGGACCTAGCAGAGGTCCTTGGAGGAGTCCACATGTGATGTTGACCCCTTCAGAGGGTCCGCCATGGTAATGTACTGACTGGATTCTGTTGGTCAAAAGGTTTGCTATCCACCTGGCTAGAGAATGGCGGAGACCGAGGTTCAGTAGCCTAGTAATAGCCAGGCCATGATCAACACGGTCGAAGGCTTTGCTATAGTCAGTGGTAACTAATGAGCAGGTGGAACCAGGTTTGTCCAGGTTATGTTACCCCTCTGCCACAGTTGTGTTTGTTTTATAGAAGCCAAATTCACAAATATTGTCATATCATTATTTATCATTGTCTTATTATTGTTATATAAAATATTGTGCACAGTTAGTAAATGTATGATTTAATCTATTGATAAATAAATATTTTGAAGAAAAAAAAACATCCCTATCTTAGCCAGCAATATTGTGTTACAAGGAACATGATGCAAGACAAGAAAAATTATTTATAGTATCAAGCTAGCAGAACTTTGCTTGCCAGTTGACCTCTTTTGAGAATGGAAAGGAGAGCATAGGTCTGATGCAAAGTCGTGAGGAATAGTATGCTAAAATGGACACTGTATTTTTGCTGTGTAGTTGACTTACCCCTCCCCTACCCGACGCCCTACTTCTGCCACACAAACAGTTCCCTCATTAGTTATTCCCACTGAGATTTTTCCCCACAAGACCTTATAGGACTCCGCTGATTCTTTGATATGGATGATTCTCCATAAAACGTGATGCCAGTATATTGATTCCAGTCAGACAGTGTGATATAGAGTTACATTATTTTTCTGTGTAGTCTACAAAAATGAGCTGTGCCAAGAATGGAAGCAGGCTCACTCCTTTATTCTGTAGATGGGGGGGCTGATATATGCCACAAAATGCAGCTGTGCGAGCACTGATACCTGGGCGACAAGATCAGCCGACGGGGCCGGATCGACAGCCAATTCCAACACAAACCCAGAGGCGCTTTGAAGAATGGAGTTACATATGATCACAATACCGAAGGCTGATGCTTATGTGGTTTTGTACACTGGTCATGATTGCTTCAAGATTGTTTCATTACCCTAAAGACTTGGTGGTGAGGTGCATGTTCTGCTTCAGAAACACAGTGCATCAGCGATTGCCTCTAAAAGTTTCCCTGAACTGTTTAAAGTTAAATGGATAAGTGTTCAATTCCAGGAACAGGAATTCCATTTCATGCATATTTGAAATTAGAAAATTATTTCATATTTAACCATTTTGATGTCATTCAATTTACTGTGACTACTATGTTATACTTCTTTGTGTAGAGTATATCTAATGAACGGGTAACTGCCAAATTAAAGGACATATTTGAGTAAAGGTGGTTCCACACAGGTCCTGAGTTAATTAAGCTATTATTACCCCAACAATCACCTCTTTTGAAGTCATTCATGTCTTATAGCCATGCTAACCATAATTATAGGCAACCAGGCCTACCCAGCATTTTTGTATATGATAATGCTGGAATGTTAATTGCTTAATTAACTCAGGAACAGCACCTTTTAATATACTTTGTGTCCCTCATTTACCCAAGTGTTTCCACCTTTTTGGCCGCCACCTGTATATATGTACATGTATATATGTATGTAGGCTATAGGAAAATCGATTTCTGTAAATAATATATTCTGTATATTGCATGAATACTTCATATGAGTTTACATTTGAAAAGCTTATGATATTGAATTAAAAAGAGTAATACTGCTTTCTCTGCTCATTTTATACTAAAGCCTTAACCTAATACTATCACGGAAAATGTTAGATAACTGATTTTAATCACGAAACAATAAATAGTTACAAAGCAGCTTTACATTTGTTTAACGAGTAATGCATTATTAACGTAGAGACAAAGCAAATATTGATTCAAGATGAAACATGTATTACAGCTGTAGTGTAATTCTATTTTTGCTCAACCTAGTGCTCCCCCAAAGGATTTGGGACTCAAATACAAGCCAACTACCTTGCATTACCCTGTCGCAGGGAGCCTGACATCAGTATTGATTGCTGGTTGTGACAGAGACCTGTGCATCACAACGAGTGATTGTGTAGGAGCCAAAAGTAGCGTATGAGACTGATGATCTCATTTTAGAGTGTGACAATTTAGATTTAAAATGTGTCTATTCAACTTTTTTTTGAAGAATAAATGAAAGCTCAATGTTCCTTTTGAGTTGTGTATTTGCAGAGTTATATCAAAAGCTTTGTGGGAGACAAATAACTGCTGAAAAATAAATATTCTTTGCTGCAGTGAGCATTCTCTCATGTTGTCCCTGGAGACTTCACAGGGTATCCTTGTATGCATCCACCACTGAGAGAATAGTTTATGTTTATGTTTGTACATGAATACAGGAAATGACAGATTACAGGACAGAAGCAGATCAGGCTGGAATCAATGTGGTTAAAAATAGAAGGTATTAATATTTATCAGTGAATATCTTACCATTCCTCATACGTTCCTGAGATTCCATGATTCATCTTCGTACAAGTATAAAGAATGAAATGCCCCCTCAGTCACAGCGGTTCTATAGCATATGCCTAGAACTTTATAAGATGAAAGCTGAATTACGTGGAATGAGCTCTAAAATACTGCTTTGTGCTTAATTGCCCACACATTAACTTAAAAATGTTGCAAAACACAAGACAGTAAGCCTTTGCCTGGTGTCATGATTAAGTACAAAGTTGTCATGCTTCTACAAGATACATTTTTTTCCTTGTTCGATGTTTTCCACCTTATGGGTGGCACTGGATAGCAGTTTCCACCATTGAAGAGAGCTCTGCTACCCCGCTTGCCACCCAAGCTCAAAAAAATTACAATGTTGTTGATTAAAATATTACTAAAATTGTATTTGAAGTATTTTAGGTTATACATCTTTTCGTAATAGGACACGGAATCTGACAAAACTTCCATGTGCAAAAAAGTGTTTGCTCCGATTCGCTCACACTTGGTTCCCCGGTCAGCTCTGAATGTTCACATTCCTTGGTTTCTGCTTGCACACAGGTGGGTTAGCTAATTAAGTGCTCTGAAATGGCATGCCTTCATTTGTCACCATATAAGTTTATTTGTGAAAGAGTACAATAACTTTGTTCACAATGGAACATTTCGCACGATATGTAATGTTAGCAAATACTACTAGACAGACCTTGTCCTTTTTCTACTGATGCTACGTGTCAGGTCTGCCCCTCCGGCTTCCTCCACCAGGGGCCGCCAAAGAACCACCTGAACTTTGTGTTGTTCCCTCTCTGTGTCTACACGTAATTATTCCCTGATTGTCTTATTGTTTAATTGATTAATGGTTTGATTGTCTTGAGTGCTTCCACTTGTGTCTTGTTATTCCCGATTGTGTTCCACCTGTGCCCCATTATGTTCTCATTATTTAAACTCTGACCGTCTGTGTTTCTGTGCTTAGTCCTTTTGGGAATGTACATTCTGTAGCTAGGTTCCGCTGTTATTTGTAGGTTTTGTGCGCTTTTGTGATCTGGCCTTTGGAAGCCGTTTGGTTTATTTTGTGAAGAAATTTTAAAAACCTTTTTTTTTTAAACTACCAGCTGTTCTCAGTCTCTGCACATGGTTCCACTCACCACCAACCCTGACAACTTGTCCTTTATTCTACTGATGTAATATAATATATGTAATATAATATGTGTAATATATATATAATATATATGCCATTTAGCAGGCGCTTTTATCAAAAGCGACTGATGCTAACGTGAAGATAGCTAGCTGTATTGAGACCATTCCAACTGTTATTTCCACAGCCTGTTCATTGCCCCCATAGCACATTTAAGCAAATTCAAGGCTATCGGTATGCTGAAAAAATACAATTATGAACATGCCATGAAAATGGCTTCAAATAAGTTAGCTGCCTACCTAGATACCTCTGCCTCTCCATGCAAGTAATTTAGCAAAATTTAGCATTTAATCCCAGAATGAATAGAATAGAATAGAATAGCCTTTATTAATCCCGGGAAATTTGGTTTGTCATGGTACAGGAGTTACAGGACAGAATGCAAACGTGGATGAATTTTTAAAACGCTTTGCTGGACAGCATGGCAACTACTGTAATCAGCTCTTCTGAACTGGAACACATATTTCTTTTTGCAAAAGGATCAAAAATATTTTTAGTTCAGTGCATTTTTTGTGTGCAAATGGATGATATATTTTCAATAAAGTTTGTAACTAGGATCAATTCTATATGGGTCATGCAGATTTTAAATCTCAACTGAGAGACCTGTAACACACCTATGCTGTTTCATATAGGCTAAAGTAATCATATGAAGCTCTTCATGTTTATTCATCATTATTCCAGAGTAATTTGTATTTATACGGTACTGCTGTGACCAAATCTCTCAAGTATTACGGACTATAGATCTAGTAGGTGGCCAGTAAAATAATATGTCAATATCTGGCCATTCATTTAAATCGCATATCAAGTTGTAAATCGCATATCCAATGTTATTTCATCCTATACATAACTGCTGGTGCCACCCCTTATTGCGCTCTTGCCCCCCACTTTGCCACCCCACGCAGAAAATCCTGGCCACGCCACTGTGTGCACCCCACAGTAGAAGAAACCATAATGGATCTGGGGATTCTGTATTGACCAGAAAACTCATCTATGGGGTTTAGAGATGTTTCTCTTTGACTGTCATGCCCATTATGACTCTAAGATAATCTAGACTCCATAGACTCCACAATGATACAGAATCAATGTAATAACCCAGAAGGACTGTATGACAGACTAAGCAGCTGTGGGGACCATGTTTTTAAGTGACAGCTGTTTGTCTCTGCGAATGCCCTTTTTACTGAATGATGTCAAAAGTGTCCAGTTTGTCCCTGTATAAAGATATACTTTTGAAAGTAGCATTCATCTTACTGAAGTACACATCCATCACAATTACCATATGCCGCGCTGTCCTGACAATGTAAGGCAGCAGGGTGGTTACAGCTGTGCATTTGATCTTGATGAGGATTGAATCACACATTCAAATCCATGGCAAGTCAGTAACATTTTGAACTGAAACACAGGAAGTGTTTTCTTGTGTAATTAGTTTAAGATACTGCAGTCAATACTGCATTTAAGAAAAGGGTCAGTTGTTAATCATTGTGACTCAGAGAGTATTGAGCGCATGGGCATCACTTTACCTCCTAGAAACGGAAGGAAATTCACAGTGGGACCTGTGCTCCCTCTGTGGGTGGTGGGTGGTGGGTGGGAAGTTCGTTATGGCTGAGTAAGAAATGTTTTGTACCAGCCTCTGGTTTGCATACCAAATATAAGGCAGAAGAAAAGAGAGAATTTGCCATTACAGCAGAACACAAAATGGGTTTATTTATTTCTCTCTCTGAGCCCCCAAATTACAAATAGGCAACCTGCTGGTTGGTTGTAATGAAACAAAGCAAGACATTTGTTTCATGCCACCATGTGGTATCACTATAACTGCAGACCAGGAAAACTAAGTGATATTTGAAGCTTTCCTGAATAGTTGTATTCATGAAAGCTTGAGTATGAAAGTATGTGAAACCTTGTAATGTTATTTTTGCAAACTCCAACATGTACATGATACAATTAATTGCCCATATTCACTGATATGTTCTACTGTTTCTTGTAACTGAATGCATTGGTATACATTCAGTGGCAAGGTATGGTAACTCTTAATGAACTCTTCATTAAATATTAGGAATAAATAGCTTCAAATTTGGTGGCAATTTTCTGAACATCATATTATAAAGCCCTTTCTAAATACATTTAAAAATCAAGAAATTCCTTTTTCTTAAGACCAAATTTGCAGTGTCATTGAATCATTTAAAAGAAGTCAAATACCTGGATTCAACAGTCCTCATCGTCTTGTCCTTTATAAACTCAGTAATGCACAATAGCCTTATTGGATAGCTACCGCAGCTTACAGCAATGCACACATATTTCAATGAACCTGCATCCAATGAACTGTTATCAGCATGATGATGTTGATGATGATGGACCTAATGTGAAAGATTATGGTAATGTTGATTATGATGCCACCCCATTTGCATGTAGGTGTGTCCTCTAAAGCTTATTTGCCAAATGAGCCCAAAATGGACATTATAATGGGTGTCTAGTGCGTCAGATGCACCAGGTTTACTGTTGAAATATTTTTTGGTTTTCAAAGGCAGTTGAGGCTTGCACATATGCCCACTGAGTATGATTATATTTAAATTAGTACAATATGTTGATGAATGGATATGTTACTAGGATTTCACAAATAACAAGAGAATGTGATATTTTACAGCTGTTTTAGAAAATGGTAAATATCACTGGTTGTAGTCAGTTTTCCTCAAGGTAACATGGAGGAAGTGTAATTACCAGTAGGAAGGCACAGTCATTAGATGTTAACATGGTTTGTGACTCTGGAAGCCTTTTTCTCTGCCTTTTAATTTACCCATAGAATGTGTCGCATACCGCTTTACACTGCTTCATGGATCAGCAAATTATCCAGCATAAGCATTTTGCTGCTGTGATCAGACAACATGGATCAATAGTAATACAAAGCATTAACCCTGCAAAATAAGTGTGACACGTGTTTAAACCTCACATCTGGCATGTAGGGTCCAAAGGGATATTTGTGATATGTATTGAAAATGTATTTATTTTTAAAAATGTAAAGTCAAATAGTAATTGGAACATTATTGCTTGGCTGGCGGATGCATTTGACAGGAGTGGGTTGCTGAAAAGGGCTAGAGATTGAAATGACCACAAGGTCAGATTCAATATTGACCTTGCTCCATTTTATCTATTTTGAGTCAGAACCAATTTAATAGTGTAATAAACTTGGAATTGATATTCATTTTAACCTTGTTATGAGCATCCTAGTCTTTAGCCCAAATCATGACAGAAAAAAATCAATACCTTCTTTGATGCCAGATTGCAAAAAGAAAAAAATCACAGACCGACATTAAAGATAGCATAAGTCTCCCTTAGGCACAGCTTGTTCCTGATTTTGAAGTCTGAAACAAATACAGACACGCACACATGCATGCACGAATACTGAAAGGCTTTCCTTCAGAGAGAGCATTTCATTTATCGCAGAGACATTCTCCGCTAGAGGCAGGAGAAACACCCAAAAGGATTACCGCAAAAATATGATTATTTTTTCCTGTCTTGAGGGCCGACTCTGTTTTGGTTACCAGGTTGCAGATATTTATCTTAGACGAGATTAGAATGGCTTGTTTATTCTCAGGCTTTGTATTCAGACAAATCTCCTTTGATGAGGGGTTTGATGTGTGCTGTTTTACTGGTGAAAGATGGCTGTGTACTGCATGCATGCATTCCAGTCAAGTCCGACAGCCAGAGTTGCGAGTTGGTGTTTCTGTCACGCATTGATAAATGAATGTTCGTTCTCAACCCTCGCATGCATTTATTTATTTACTTTGCTTTGTTATGTATGTGGAGACACACTATTTAAGCAATGTCTGTATTACTAAGAGCATCACCGACTCACTCCTTCTCCCTTATTTGCAGTAAATATATTTCATGGTAATCCTACAGCAGTACATGATGGACAGATAATTCATAAATATTTAAACACCCATTACGAGAGACATGAAGCGATACTGTGCTTGTGATATGCATAAGCCGTGTGTTGAGTATCAGGTTTCACATTTTTTTAAATAAAAGATTATTATTATGGATTATGAATATTCATAGAGTTTTGTTTTTCCATGAAAAAGTGATACATCAGCTACCATGATCGGAATAGCATGAGCCTTGGCTATAACGTATCATAGCACACCTCGGGTGCTTGTCTGTGGTGGTGAGAGAGCATGACATGAAAGCTATAGGAAAACAGTAGGGAGGCTGACCTGCTGGTAATCTGTTAGGGACTAGAGATTTAAGATTTAATTCCCAAAATTCTTACATATAAATATGTGGTATATTTTGCGTTGATAAACATACTCCAACTAAAAACGTCACTGGTTTTCAGTATATAATGCACCCCACGGTCTGGTATTTAATCCTGACCGGGCCAATGTGGACTGTGGCCAGCGGCTCTGTGGCCAGGGCAGTGCATAATTGACTTGGGAGAGAGGTGACTGTCCATGTCTCATTGTGCACCAGTGACTCCTCTGGTCAATTAGGTGCCTGAAATCAGCCTGCTCCAGCTGTGCACAACATGTACTCCTCTGGCACAATGGTGCACAGCTCTGCTGGACTGCAGAGTGGGCCAGGTTGGTCAAAATATACTTTTTCACTTAAATGCTCATACTCCATGAAAATTGACACATCCATAAAACCAAGATTAATTGGTTCTGTGTGGCTCAGTAGGTAGAGCTTGTGGCGTTGGCAATGCTGAGGTTGTGGGTTCAATTCCCACTGGGACCACATGTAATGAAAAATGTATGCATTCACTACGGGAAGTCGCTTTGGATAAAAGCGTCTGCTAAATGCCATATGTATATGTATATGTATAATTGTCCATCTACTTTCAAACTCTTGTTGGGTGATATAGTAAAAAAATGTATGTGCAGCAGGAACCAGGTGCTGCAAAGGATAAATATTCTCATTTCTTTCAGAAGGGGTATCCACCAGGGAATATATGGTAGAATCCGTAGAGAATCTCAAAGACTTGTTGGAAATCCTTGAGCTTAAAGGGAAACTCATGTACAATGTTTTTTTTAACACAAACACACTGCATTTCAGTGGTACCACAACATTTCTGACAAAATATGCCCACCATTCGGCAGGTCGGTTAGTTTTGGTTAGTCTGACTTTGCTTCTGTTTGGTTAAAAAACTGAAAAATACACGAGTGTCTATATCCACACATGTAGTTCAAACCAAATTGTATTGCAAATAAACAAATGAATGTGAAGTTTGGATGGGAAATTGGATTGTTAGCAATGGTTGAGTATGAAATCTATCTATACATTTCTCTACATTTCTCAAAGAAGGTCAAATATAGCAATAGTGGCATAGGCCCATCCAAATGTATGGATCTGCAACAGAAATAAACATAGATTTGAAATACAGTCTTGATTAAGTCATTGCAACAGCCCTTGTATTGGTCCCTCACATGTCCTCTGTATTTTGTGTTTCCCATGTATCCGTATTAAGCTTATCACCTTGGCACGCCCACAATCAATGCCCTCTTAAAGGATGCAGTACCACATTATTAGTACCAACACTGGTGGCCTCCGTGTGGCCTTCATGAGCAAGCACAGAGCACAGGCAGTGATGCCACTTGACATCTAGTAAAGGATTATTGCTCAGCAGGCCTGGCTCAAGGAATGTTTCACTGGAGGGGGCCAGACAAAAACTGTGTTTGGGGGGGCACTGCTGCATATATGCATATACACCTTGTATTGAATATACTGCATATTTATATTGTGTGGGGCTGGACTCAGGCCCCCCTGGAGTGGGCCCTGCTGCTCAGATGCTCAGCATTTTAAATAAAGATTTTCACATGATGGTTCAATGGGTTTTCGTTTGTAAATTATGTTTGCAACAGCAGGTACTGTCAAACCTACAATGGAAAAACACAATTAATTGCTGAGTATATTCTGAAAGTACATTGATTTAAACCTTGAAGTTTATTTAAAATGTTTCAGATCTACTCCCGACTGATTTCTCCTGATAATCAGTGAAATACAAAAGTATGTTATGGCACAAACTTCTCAGATTACAGCTGTAGGAGATGAAGCAGGAATGCTGTTAACTTGTCTAATGTTTGAGATCAGTACAGAGAAGTTGCTAGCCTCGGTGGGAAGGAAGAGGAGATTTGGACTTGAACAGTGTGTGCTGTCAGAATAGCCATCTGCAGTGCATACTGATCACTCTTCACTGAGGCAGCAGGTTTTGGCATCGGCATCAGAGGGAGAGGGAAAGAGCAAATCAATCACAGAGAGGTAATAAACCAGAAAACAAAACTAAAGAACACAAATGTACAGGGGGCAGTTAGAAACATCAACAGCATCATTGTGTCAAGGCGCCTTTTTCCCCTGCAACCGCAGATTTATTTTGGCACAAAGCTAATTGCATGAGAAGCCTGAAAATGTCTGTCAAAAATCTGAAAGTAAAAATACACAGAACAAAGTTGGTGCTTTTGCTCTAGCGTCAAGCAATTGCCTATGACTTCTGTCATTAAGTGCTCAGGGGAAAAAATACTCTTCTCATGTTACAATGGCTGCATAAATGACAGAAGGAAAATGTCCTATGCAGTGCTTAAATAAAACTACAACCTGTTCAAGGGCCTCTCTTCATCATTATAACTGGTTAGTTAATTATGGACAGAGATAGTGTAGTCCAAAAAAGTACTCATTTTTCAGCTCTTCCAATTAATATGCCAATTATTTATTGTACCAGAAAACTTATTTTACACAAAGTATACAGATGACGTTTCTATTTTGAAACATTCTGGCTACTCTAACTGTTGTGGATGTTAAACTTTAGTGTTTGAGAGTTGGGTATCTATTTAATACAAACATAAAAACAATGCAGAAAATACAAAAGTTTGATGAATATCTCTGACATTCACACAAAACTGTCTGTATGACTATTTAAGGGTTCATTATTCTTCTGCCTGTAACCAGTCAAAGTTGGTATTGTTCAGTGATGAAGGACACTCACATCCTCTCAGGCTCTAGAACCTGTTGAGATATAGAAAGTTTATTATTTTGAAGAGCCCTTCATTGATCGCTTTAAAATGTGCCTCCACAGGCAGGTAAGGACCTATCAGAGAGAAGCCACACAAACTCAAAATGGCCCCGTAGGAGCAGCATTGTTGCACCTGTAATCAACAGACAAAGCAACTCAATTCAACTATACTTGTCTCTTCTGCCTATTGTTAGCTGATGTAAGTTTGTTCTATGGTGATTTTTGTAACACTTTACATTAAAAAGTGAATTGCACATCGTGATAGTTACACAGCACGGAATCCTAGTGGTTGTTACATAGTGTAACAACGTGTGTATTTATATAATGATTACTAACATGTAACAGTGCTGGCTTTGTTTCACACATGGCTCATTTCTGTTACATATTTCTTACATTGCAGTTACTTAGTAATAACTGCTTGTTCCCAAAGTAGGTCTGATATAACTACACAGGTGTAAATGCAGATACTATAGCAACCTGTTTGATATTTAGTTCACAGGCACTGTGCAAGTTAAGAAGCAGTCATTTTAAATATCAAAAATGTTCATGCCTAAAACAAAAAGTTATCAATGTTGAAAATCCATACATATTATAATATTGGGAATACAACTATTTAACGCCCCCCCCTCCTTAATGTCCTAAAACCAGTGTGTGCATGCCCAGACTAGCATATTGGAAATAATATTGTACCTGCAGTCTTTGCACGTTTTTATGTGATACAACGGCAGTGATTTACTATTTGTACATGCATGGCTACAGATACAGTACAGATACATTTATGCTCATGATAAATATCTTCCGCATGTGCTTACTCAAAAAAGTTAATTTACTGTGTTTATTAATCATTTTAATGCTGGGATTACAAAAAAGTAGATTTTGAATAGGCAATTTAACCAATATTTCCTTTTGTTCCACACATTTCTTTACTATTGAAATCATATATTGTACATGAACATTACATAAGGCAAATGGTTAAACAGCTTGTCAGACTAACAACAACCAACTAGAGTCCTGTGAGGCAGCACAATATTGCCCATAGCCTTTGGGTGTCAATTAAAGGCTATTTACAATTGAAATTAGGTAATTTAGCACACACTATTATCCAGAGGGATTTATAATAAGTGCAACCCCACTAAGAGGGGTGAGACAGCACCTCATCAGGCAACAGTGCCTTCTCTGGTCAATTCGGCACCGGCAGTGTTTTCTACACCGCTAGCCAAACGTAGCTGTCTCTGTCTAGCTGTCTGTTACACAAACCACTTTTTAATCAGACTTTACGGTGGTGATAGGCTAATTTAGGCTAACGTTAGCTAATGTAGCATACACTGACAGTGGTGATAGGCACAATGCTAGCTACATTTTAGTGTACATTTTCAGTGGCCATTCATAGAATGATGACAGTCTACTACTCTTGTAGTGAATTAGCTACAAGGGTAGGCTGATTACATAAAATATTTCTTAGTGACATTTCTTGTGACGAATCCCCCTAGAGGGGCTAGGTCTCATGACCTCGGTAATTCTCGACTCCTGGATACGGCCCTGTATACAGGTCATGGCCCAAAAGGTTGAAACATCAATATAATACAACTCTGCTCTATAGAGTTCTAGACTGATCTATTCTATTCTGGACTATAGACTATTCTTGATGAAACTGCCTGCTCACGCCCTAGATTCAAATTTGCAGTCAATTGATTTAGAGTTGCTCGCACGTTTAGCCTTGTACCTCAAACTAAACATCTTTTAAAACTTTCCCAATATTTGACCAAACTAAAAGTCTGTTATGCCTGAAATATTGGTTCAAACTTTCTCCTTCTCCTACTGTCAAAAAGGCTTTGCCTCAAACGTTTTGTTGATTAAAGAAAATAATAGCTCTGTTTTTTTAATGTTATACGACATGGTCTTAAATTATAAGAAGATAACAGATTAACAGGCGCTAATTTCACTTTTGTCTGAGTACTGAATTGTACTTATTTGGAAACAATTGTTATAATAAATGATTCATTACTGAATTACCTGGCACAATTAATAATAAGTATATATATAATAAAAAAATATTTATGCAAGTGACGTCACTGTCTCAACCGGTGGCACATGATATGGGAAAATATTTTCTGCTCTTAGACAGTTTTCTGAGATGGTAGGTCTCTCAGTAAGGCATGTGCCTAAAGTATTGGGGGTGGACATATTATGAAGGAAAAAAAGGCAACCATTATGTGGCTAAAGACGGATGAAACGGTAGACCAAATGTGATTGTCCCTCCCCTCCCAGTGCACAGGAACACAGACCCACACACACATTGCAGTTATCAATGTCTGGCAGAAAATTTCAGCTCTCCATCTTTCTGAAACATCTCTCCCCAGGCTCTATTATAGGGATCATTCACTTCGTCTCTCATTTTACTTTATCTTCTGAGCCAAATATACAGTGGCCTTTCCTTTCTCTCACATCACATTATTTCTCTCCTGGTCCCTCGTGTGATGCAATCACAATATGTTTTGAAATAACTGATTGTGAAGTCTTCTCACAACAGTGCACAACGAAGATACTGGCATCAACAAACTGGTTAAAAGGATATGCAAATGCTTCCCATTTATTAAATGATATATTGAGCAGCTTTACACTTTCCTGATGGGAAATGCTGAAATTTAGCAAATTTTGTGCAATAGTAAATCATAATTCATGCAACTGATAAATATATATATTAAATATATAATAAATTCTTGGTCCACATGTGTGATACATTGATTTAGGGGTCAGAGCCTAGCCTCACAATATCACATTTTAGACCCACACCTTAATATTGATAGCTCCACTGCAGCTATAACACAAAATGACAAAATATTATGTTTTAAAGCTGAATACACTTTAATACAGTATTACACAAACACATTTTTGTATTCTTGGAATGCTTTTGTTCTGATTGATCATGTTCATTAAAATACAGTTACAGTAATTGGACATCTTCAAGGTAAGTGTGCTTTGTTCAAGTGGAACAATGAAGATAGCTATAATTTCAATAATAGAATGCGCAATGTAAAGATGTTTCATATATAGTGGAGAATGCTAATTTCCTGACCCAAAATTTTGTAAGAAACAATGATATCAAACTAAGAATTATTCTAAACTTTGGTGCAAACAATTATAAATATAGAAATACAGTATAAAGGTATTGGCTTATAATAAAGCAATTGAACCCTGAACTTCAAGGAAATCAAGGGACATCAACCCCACAAAGATTTGACATTTTCCAAATAAAAAAACATTATCAATGCACCTTATTTCCTTCTTCATAGGCCTCTACAATCTAACACTATGATAATTATTGTATGTTTATAAAATTGTGACAGAATCTCCAGGTACCTGTTTTGGCTGATAAGATAATAATTGGATCTGTACTTTTTTCTTGGCCCCTTAATCCAGTGATTCAGACAATAGCAAATGATCTGCAAACTGTTTATAGCACAGAATCTCAATAACTGATATATAAGTTTAGAACATTACCTGAGGTCAAATCAGTACACTTTTGGTGAAGATACATTCAGGAAGTTGGGCTGACACCTCATGTCTGATACATATTGCACTTGACTGAAACAGGTGTAGAAGGGAATATTTGTGAAAAGCTCTTTGGATGGAGGTTTTCTTATATGCCCGATCTCATTTGCTTCCCTCTAGCTGCTGTGTAACAACTGTTATCCTAGGCTGACACATCATTTAAGAACCAGTATCAATCAGTACCAACAGATGCACCCAGCAAGATATAGATTTTCTTTAATGGAACTAAATCTCTTTCCTGCGTAGAGATCATGTTGAAATACAACACAAAGTCTCCAGAAAACTGTGAGAGTTCTATTTCCTGGACTTCCTTTTTCCTATCTTCACTTACACTGCGTCCGTGCCGTCACATTAACAGACCCCAAGATTTGTTGAAATGAATCCGTGGAGCTAGATTGGATTCGCTTCCTGCCCTGGTCTTGGCTCTGATCAGAGTTTACTTTAAACTAGGGTCAGATGAGGAAACATTGATATGGTGGGGGAGATATGGCTATATTATGGCATATACTCTTGTACTCCCAAGCAAAACTCAGGAAGAATGAATGACTTGAGGGCAAAAAGTTTAAAGGGACACTCCTGTCTAAATCTACGATGTAATATGTTGTATAGCATGTATGACGTATGACAGTTTATCCCAGAACCAAACCATTCAGATGATTTGGCTTGAACTAAGAAATATTGAAGTTTGCTTTAAGTCTGTTTAGCTGGGATTGCGGGGTCAGGGATCAGAGAGTTATTGGGAGAACAGACATAGAATAAACTATGATTTCATCTATAGTTCTCTTTAAACTAGATGGGGGCACATGGGGATTTTTGTTATTCTGTAACATTAAGTTTGCATGGACCCAGCTTCAGATGGCTTTGGAATGAAATGGATAATATCTTAGCTTTATCAAAACGTGTGAAAACTACATGAGGTATGATTGCATATCTTATTTAAAATGTTTGTCAACCAAAAAAAGTGTTAGGTGGTAAGTGGAAATCAGAAGAGATTTCTTTTCTTACCCGAATCTTTGAAATGCCTGCAGAATGAATTAAACCAACACACTAAATAAAATACAAAATAAAAGAAGACAGGGTTGCAGCAGCAATGACTTTTCCTGTAGCATAGTTACATATAGCTTTGCTCTACACACAGCTTTATATATTGATTTATCGGCTGCTGCATTTAAAATCAGATTTATACATGGGTAAATTCAACATCAATCCTCAGTGACAATTTCTTCTTAGTTATTAACTAGATTTATAGTATGTTGTATATGACTATCTTCATGCAACTAGTTTAATTCCCCAACACCAGACAAGAACTAAACAAATTAAAATAAAGGTTTTATGTCATAACCGGCCTCCCACGTGATTTGAGCACTTGACTGTCACCTGTCATGTTGGTCCCCTGTCACTCAATGAACATACGAACAGAAACTGAAACCATATATTTACTATGAATGTACAGGTTGTTTGCAACTTCAAGAGAAGTCACAGGGATCTATACATGACTGTATAGAAGGAGCAGCTATTTATTCACGAAGATGAGATGTCTTAGGGACAGCTAAAACCATATTCACATTGGGCAGTTTTCCTGATGTCCTCCGGTTGTTTTGCTTTATATCTTGATCTTGGTAACCTTCAACATCTGAATTAAAATTCACCCCATATACAGTAGGTGTACCATTGGTAATGGGAGGGGAATTTCAACATATAACTTTTACAATGTGACACTCCAGGGATGACACTTTTTGTAAATCTTCATTTTAGATTGAGCCTTTTAAGCAAGTAAACATTAATAGATAAATCAACCAAAATACTGAGGCTGTTAAGATGTGCAATATGAATATATGGTATGTATGAAAAATTTTTTACGGGGCCGGACGCAACTCTGGCAGTGTCAAAAACACCGTACCACTTCCTTTGAGACAGAACTCGTTAAGCTGTCGACTATGATTCCAATATACATGAGATGCTTTTTGTAAAAGCAGTGAGCTCGTGCTGGACAGCCAATCGCCGCCCCTGAATGGGACTCCCGGCCAGAGCTGGTGCAGCCGGGGATAAGTAAGTAAGTAAGTATTTATTTGTATAGCGTCCTTCATAGCACGAATGCACAGAGCAGTAAAAATACAATTAAAAAACAAAACAGCAGTACTCAGATAAAAAGTGCACACTTAACGATACAGTACAGACAACAAACGTAACAACATTACAAGCAGCAGCAAATCAAACCCAGGCAACCTGCACTTAGAACAAGTGCCTTCCCCAGATGTGCCACCTGGGGGCCCTTATATGAAAGTTTCCACATTATTTACTGTAAGAAAATATTATTTGGTTACATTTTCAAAACCAGCGGTGCATCTATTTTGTATGCACACTCTTTGAAGCTGTAAACGGGCAACTTACAACTTCAAATGTGGTGAAAATAAACAAAGACCAAACAAAAACCTCAGGGGTTTTCTGAGATGCACTGGAATACAGTTGGTAAAATGGCCTGCAAAATAGTTTGGGAGTAATATCTGGAAACTTTCTTCACTGGCAAATTCACAAGGGGCTGCACTTATTGAAATGAGTAAGTATGTCCCTTCTGTTGTTAAAAATCCACTGCCAAAGCATATTTCCTTATCTTTTGTTTTTACCCACGCACCAATCTAGCTCCTGTCATGTGGAACCTAATTGGGAAACTTCTATATTCTTAATGCTTAGATGTGCACTTTGCCCATTTGCCTGAGACCTTACCTCTGTAGCAAGTGCTTTGATTTGTGATGATGCTGATATATAGTACACTTCTGTGACCACAGGGCTGCTTAACAGGTTGAAGCACTTTCTTTTCAAGGTGTACCTTTGCGAATTGAGTGTCTGTACCTGAAATGTATGTTTGCATTAAAGTTGTTTGAAGGCCTTTGACAACATATTTATTTTTCTGGAGACCTCAAACATCTTCTTGTCAATTTCCTTTCTTTCATAAACCTTTTTAGTAGTTAATGTGTTGTCTAGTATGTAGTAGTAGTGCTGTGTTGACATTCATGTGCATTGCCTCTACGATATTATATCAATGTGTTATTTGAAATTAAGTAAATAGTTCCAATGACATGGAACATATTATGTAATATTTCTCAAAACGTCCCATTAGACTAGAGGATAGGAATTTATCATGTGGCCCTGCTATTGCCATTGCTTATTATTATATTTGTTATATATATTCTTAAAAGCCACTTGCTTGAAATGGTTATACTTATATGTTTTGGGTGAAACACACAAATTACTGTTGTCTGTTCAAGTGCAAACCATAAGAAAGCACGCTGGGTGGCAACATTAAAATAAAATTGTCTACTATTTAGTCATGGTTTATTGCATATTTGTGTGCGTATCATGCCAATTAACTTTTGTGTCAACTCTTAAAATGTAATAAGATGCACAGCAACATTGTAGTCTGGTTGAAAACACTTTATTATCTAATTGACAACTATAATTTTATATTATGTTAATGTGGTTACATGTAAATATTTTGTATTTTAAAAGCAAACAACATTGTAAAGTAAAATGGATTAAATCAATAGTTTCCCTTCCTAAAAAATATGGAAGTGTTCATTTTTAATTAAGTATATGAGGGGGTAGGAAACTACACAGCCTGGATGTCTAATTAGGGAATATGCCATGCAATACATCCTTGTCTTGTCCTTGTCTGACCTCATCTGACATGCTATGTCAGGAATGGGGACTCAGCTGGCTGTAAATGGGGAATGACTAGTGATTATCGAGGTGGACAGCGAGAAGCCTATTGAGAGGGAACAGCTGATGTTCGACA
Source organism: Aldrovandia affinis (assembly GCA_029706075.1). Lineage (NCBI taxonomy): Eukaryota > Metazoa > Chordata > Actinopteri > Notacanthiformes > Halosauridae > Aldrovandia > Aldrovandia affinis. Next base: position 1,760,977 of record JAINUG010000021.1, read on the forward strand.
CCTATAGGCGTGCTGAGCCATGTATGTACTACCTTCCAGTGGTGAAGGAGGAGGAGTCAGTGTATATGGAAGCAGATGGACACAGGGCCTATGATGGCTTCTGCCCTGAGGTAAAGGAATGTGTCTAGGGATACGACAACCAGAGTGTGTTCCATTGACTGGGGTTCATACCACTGATACCGCCTGTCTTGCTTGAGGAGAGGAGAGTTAACACAACCAGCTGCTGCTTGTCATTGCGAGGAGGCAGCTAGCATGCAAGGATAAGCAAACAGGTCTGCCACCTGCTGTGCCTACGCCAGCTAGCTGTTCATGTTTTGTCGTTATTCTGTCTTTGCTTTCTGTCTCTAATCACCTCCAGCCTCCCTCCAGGGCACATAGGTTATATTGTACATATCATATAATTTTTATATTGTTAATTTAATATAACGTATATAATCTTACAAGATGTAACTGAAAAGAGTTCCTCTAGCCTAATCCTAATCTCTCATTAATTGTTTATGTGTAATCTGATCTGCGATGTGCTCTGTGAAGCTATTGGTTAAGAGTGCTGTATCAAATTAAATGTGATTGTCATCCAACCTGTCAACCTTGCCACTGTTGGAGGTTTCACCCCTCCTTGCCATTAAGCCATCAACCATGGGGTCATCAGCAAACGTTAACATCTTTCCTGACTTGGAAAAAGGTTCTGTATTGTCTTTTGTGTATAATGAATATACAAGGGATGAGAGAACGTATCACCATGGTGCCCCTATACCAAGGATGGTTGATTTAAACCTGTCAACTGGCATGCAGGAAGACAATAGAGAGCCATATTAATGGATAATGTCACATCCTTCCCACTCAAAGACTTTTATAGGGATTATAATACTGAATCCAGAACGGCAATGTACGGAATGGATTGTGGTATGTATTAACCTCACACCCCGATACACAAATGCTGTGTGGTTAATTATTGGATGCTACATTCTTTATATATTTATACTTATATATACATATTAATTTAGCAACCTCAAGATAAAACAATACCATTGAGGTATCTGATGTTGGGACATGGCTGGGTTTACACACATGGATGTGGTTAATTATAGCATTACTTAAACGCAGTATCAGTTTAATTGTAAACAGTCAAGGCATGATGTCAAATGAACATTAGATAATTCACTTCCTGATAATATTCATACATAACCTGATCAGAGTCTGTTTCTCTGGAGAGGATTGACGTGTACCTGACACCTGATAACTAACACAAGGTGAATCCAAGCCACGCGGTTTGTGTACAGTAAAATGGTAAGGCACGAGAGGCTGTAGTATATCATGAATATGGTTAAGGCTAAAGGGCGTTTTTGTGCACTGCAACTATATTCATGATATATCTGAGATGTCCATCTCTAATCAGAGGCCAAAAAGTGCCCCTGTTCAAAACCCCTATGTTTAAATCATTTCCAATCAACAACTGCTTAGGATACAACTTAAGAAGAGCATCAGGATTCCCTTGGAGACCAGGATTTTTATTTTTTTATTTTACCTTTATTTTACCAGGTAGTCCCATTGAGATCATCGATCTCTTTTTCAAGGGAGACCTGGCCAACATAGCAGCAAATAAGTTACAGACAGAACATACAGTACACAACAGAAAAAACTAAAGGAATGTGCATTTGGAAGTCAGAAGTTAAAATACCTACACACATTGACAAGTACCAGCTGAATCATTTAACATTTCACCTATGCAAGCTTTAAAATCAGGTAGAGGGACCATTTCGCTTAGTTTCAAGTCTTTTTGGAGACTATTCCAAGCAAGCGGAGCAGAGCACATAAAAGCTCTCTTTCCAAAGTCAGTCCTTGCACTTGGCACATGGAACAAAACCACATCCTGCGATCTCAAGCTGTACCCACAGGACTTTGTGCAAGAAGAGAACAGATGTAAGAAGGCAGCTTACCTAACATAGCTTTATAAATGAACATGTACCAGTGACCGAGCCTCTGTAAAGTAAGTGATGGCCATCCAGCCCTGGCGTACAGAGTGCAGTGATGAGTAAGTGCTTTGCAGGATACCTGGCCGGAGGCAAAATGTAAGCATCATCGAAGCTTGAAATGAACCACATTTGCACTCACACATAACAACCTTTTGTATATTCATGGCAATTATTCACACACTGAAATTGTGATGCATGTGGAGGATAGATGCCCGTGCCATTTTCATCCAATAAAATCAAGAGGACTAATTGCCCCATGGTATTAGCCACTGGCCTGAATGGCCTGAATTACTACCTCCTACACAGTGGGTGTATATTGCACAAGGTCACCAGTGGTAAACTAAAAATATTCACCTACTCTTGGGATAGAAAACCGTTCTAATTTCAGGGGAAAAAGTTTCACACCAGATCCGTTGAGGCAAACTGGCCATTGGACAAAGAGGCTCAGTGATACAGGGTCCGTTGTGCACCAGCTCTTCAAACAAATGAGTGAGCTGACTTTTGGGTGGGAAATCTGCAGGTGGAGAAAAGTTGTGTTGATGTAGCTGTGGGTGGGCGGAGAATATGGGCAGTGTGTTTTAAATGGAGCCAAGAGGCTCGAGAGTTCCGCCCAGGTTGCGCTGGGGACTCCAGCTGGGCTAACAGCTGAGGGGCGTTTTTTCAACAGGCGCCAGTAGCTTCGGGCAGCTGGAGGAACATTAAACCTTACAGGAAAGAGGGCTGGCTGGAGGACAGAGAAGAAAAAGTAGGAACAGAAATGTCATCATGAGGAGGAGATGTTTATTTTTTCACAAATGAAGCGATGAGGGCTGTTGCTGTGCATAATATCGAGCTGGCCATCGCTGCAGCACATTCATTGTAAAGACTGTTCCGGCTTGTCATGTCACAGTCCCTCCCTCCCTTTCACACGTCAGATGTGGCTGTACACCTTTTAGTACTGGCTCCCTGTCGCAGCTGGCTCCCCATCGCAGCACGCATCAGATTCAAATCACTGGCGCTTGCTTTTCAGGCGGCTAGAGGAACTGCTCCCCCTTACCTCCGGACACTCATTACACCCTACACCCCAGCCAGACCCCTCCGCTCAGCCTCCTCTGGTAAACTGACTGTCCCGTCCCTCCTCTTCTCTGTCCTGACCCACTAGGTGGTGGACAGTACAGGTACCTTCCACAATTGGTCAGGACCACGGAATCATTACTATAAAGGTGACCTTCAGACTAGTGCAAGAGACTCAAAAATATATTTTCAGACTCCACTACCACTGAATCCTGTATCTACCTGATTGTCATCACCACTGCCTATTTGCTCAATACTTCTTGTATATGTATCCCTGCCTACTCATTGAATAAAAAAATAAAAAAATACTAACCTTTTCCTTCCCAGTGTTACAGGTATGGTATGCAGCTGCCTACAACGATGTCTATCGCTGTATTACTGCACTGATCCTGTGCGCAAACTATGATTGTTCCTACCATCTATTAATGCACATCTTGTAAGTCACTCTGGATAAAAGCGTCTGCTAAATGCTTAAAATGTTTTAAAAAAATTAAATGTAGTATTGATATCATTGACTGATCTTTCCAGCAGTTCTCATTGTGACCGGAGAGCCAGTGTTTGTGGCTTCTGCCATATACAATATCATATTTGAAAGGAAAGACCAAAGAAAGACAGCCTGTTTACCTACATACTTCATAGAGATGTTGTCACTTGAGAAAGAACAGCCACTGTGAATGAGAAATATACAGCACAGCTAGTGTTGCTTTATGGAAAATATTTTCCACATAGTGTGTGAACTGTGAACTATTGGAAATGAGTCATCACCAACTGAATCTTTGCCATTAACAAAAGCCACATGTTGTAACAAAAACAAAAAACAGACTAGGCTACTTCAAAAGGAAAACAGCACATTTCGATAAACATCCTCTATGATCCTACTTTTGTTTGGAATTGATTAAAGAGAAGGGGTGCATTCAAGGCTGAAAACAGCAGATCCTTATGTCATGCTTGTTTGTTAGGCTTTCCCACTTTTAAAACAATAATGGGTGAGCATTAAATCATGCATCATTAAACACTTGGCAATGATTGCCCTCAACACTTGCCAGCAATTAATTTGCCATTTCTCCTCTCTGCACTTTGCTACTTTAAAGAATTAATTTGACCCAGTCTCAGCAGATTGTGCTTTGGTTATTACGGTCAGCAGGTGCACTGTTTCCAAAAATATATTGTCATTACAACCCTCACATACAGTGCCATGGAGGATTTGAAATAAAACCCTAATTAGACTAAATCCATAAAGAAGAGGAATTGCACTACATAACAAATAATTTACTTTACTGTTTTAAATTCACTTGTACTATGCTCTGCATTCTTAACTAGGGATCTCAGAAGATATGCAAAATTAATGTTGCCCATTCTTTCATTTTCATGATTGTATGTGAAAAATGGTGTTCACTGGTATGGCAACTTCAAGAAACTCGATTAACTGCTCTGCCTTCTGGTTCCTCTATGTCACATTTCTGGACCAGGTGTGTTGTTACATGTAAGTTCAATGTGACAGCTGACTTTCTAACACAGGTTTGACCTGTATTTTTATTTCACACTGCCAAAGTAATGCCAAGAGGGCTCTGCCTTGGCCGATTAGCAGGGCCTTTTGAAGACCAGTGTTGGAGAGCAGGAAAGTGAAGGAGCCAGCTCTGGCTGCTCATTCTAGACATCAAAGCATGCACACACACAGAAACACACACAGGCGCACACATAAGAAAGGCTTAAATTGACAGCTGCCGATGAAACCTGTGGAAAAAAACAACCCTGTCAGTTTGCTTTTGAAAGGCAAAAAGGGAAAAGAGTGAAAAATCCCTGCGGATCCCCAGTTAAAAGAGGGCCGATTCTTTTTCGGACAGCTGTGTGTTGCACGGAGCATACTGAGGAGGGAGAGGCGGTGGTGCAGGAACGTGAGATGTGCACAAATAGGGTGGGGGCAGAGGGAGAGGGCGGGACAAGAGAGGAGAGATGGAAAGGAGAGCATTATTCCCCAACAGGCAAGGAATCCGGGGTGGTTGGCAAATGCGATTCTGCTCAAGTCCTTCCCATTTTTTGTAGACCTTGGAGCAGAAAATGGAAAAGGAGTTATCAATTGTGAAACTTTTGGATACAAAATAGTGGCTTGTTGCCATTTGATCTTGCTGAGGTTAGGAATTCATTCTATACTGTAGCAGTGGATGCCACGGAATCACAAGTCGAGAGACTTTGCTTTTCCATTTCAATACTACTTCTTTATTAAAATAAAGCATGTAGCACAGGGGAAGTACAACACATGCATCGGAATCACACGGGGGTCATTCTCAATGCATACACACCCAGTGACGGTGATGTCATCACATACCCTCAAACACACATCATTCGTACGAGGGAAAAAGAGGCTTTCACTTAAACAAGATCTTGGTTTTCATATTTGAACATTTATGAACATAAGTAGCCAAACACTCTAAGTTTAGCTGGCCACAAGGGCTCCTGAGACATGTGATGACCTCGTAGCCCATGGCCTACGAATATGTAGCCACCTAGCATGCTACACATGAACTAAATGCAGGGCAGCTAGCATTCCTGTGGGTAAGCTAACTGCCCACTGTTACAGTACACTATAAAGCAAGTTATTTATCTCAAAGTGGGTGGGGGCATATTCACCAACCAATGGATTTTTTCATCTTTGATATTAATAATTAAAGTTTTTGTCCTCAGGTGACATCTTTTTCTCCACATACAGCATTATTGTATGAACAGAAGATACAGTATCCTGAAAAAGATGCAATGTATTTCCCATGAAAAGAAAGGTTTGTTGATTGCTCAATTGTTTAAAATCATGAACAAAAATAAGATAAAATAAGACCAATATATTGGGTCAGGTATTAAATGTTTCTGGATCTTCTGGAATAATGAATTTCATGTCCGTGTAAATATGTGCAGCACACAGCTTGCTATGCATGCATATAAAACATTTTTGTACAGATCCCCGTTGTGAGCCTCAGAGATGGCTTTCACGTCCTGTTGTCTAAAGGTCAGCATTAATCTCTGAGCCAGACTGCATATTAAAATGGATCGATAAGCAATGGTGACACAAAGCCTTGTAGGACACGCGATAAGAGATTCTAAGGGTTTAATGTGTTCATTTTGATAACCTCATACCGCACTGCATGTTCCTGGCTATTTTCAGCTTATATTGTCCTCCTTACACTCTACAGTATTCCAGTTCTTTTGGGGGTGATACTGTTGAGTTCATATTTACTTTACTCATAATGTAATGTTTCACTAGTGGATCAGCACACATTGTAAGACAGTTTGTCCATCTTCCAAACCCCTTTCTTCAACATACCAAACTCCCTCCTTTCACCTGGTGGATCTTTAAGATAGTTACATTACATTACATTACAGGCATTTGGCAGATGCTCTTATCCAGAGCGACGTACAACAAAGTGTTAACCGTAGTCAAGAACAGTTTAGCTGAAAGCCACCCTAGTGGGAAGTACAGTTCCTGGGTGCTAGGAGCAACCACATAGTTAAACTAGGACCCTGTAGGTAAATCTGTAGCCACAATTCAAAGGTAGCAATAAAGCAATCAATGCAGAAAATAATGCCTAAGCCTAATACAATACATAAACAAGTAGACATGTGTAAAACTAAGCAACTATGTCCCTAAGTTATGTCCCTAGTTCTCTTCTATTCACACTATTTTGATGAAAAAAATCTCAAAAATGAAAAGTGATCAAGTGACAATGATGCCAGCCTGCACAGGGAGGTGGAGGAGCATTTTTCTGGGATACGACTTCCCGCTCCTTTTTGCTGGAGTCTCACGTTTCTTCTGTCTGACGCTCAAACCTAGAAATGACAGAGCTGATCACAATTTACTATGAACACCAACTCTACCGGTATAAACATTACCTTAAAACAATCAAAACAAGAAGATTCATATACAATATAATTTATTGTTGTTTCCACAAGACACTGTATACAAAATATAAACAATGAAAACAAACATTTTTCCATAATGTTTTATCACATAAAAGGTCTTGCATGACGAAGATGCAAAAATGTGTCAGACAGGCATATTTTCCACAAAAATAAAATTTCATGCAAGTAAACAGCATGAAGTGAAAAGTGTGAATTTGTGACTGTAGAGTATAGCTTAGGCAGTGGACACCATCTCTGAATAAACTAGACAAGAAAAATGGACTGAAGAATGGAACACCACTGAATGGAACAATGCAAAAATGTACACCCCCTGGAGTTGTATTGTCTAAAGACCTTCAAAATCTGCTCATTCCACAAAATGTTGTGAAAGGCAATCAAAAGCAACACAAAGCACACATTTAATTTATAGCTCTCTGAGCGTTTGTTTTCTCTCACCGTATCATGTATTCCAATGACATTACTCTGAAAAATATTCATAGCACATTTTTCCACTTTAAACATTATATCCAAGTCATCATTTAATATAATGAACTATAGAGCACCATGCCGTCAGATTCATATTAAATACTCCGTGTGGCAACACTGAGTAGAACTTAGTGTCACTCAAGGAGGGAGGGTTTCAGTTAGCAGGGCAACTCCAACAGCATGAGGAGTGCAGTCCTCTGGTGCAATGGCTGGGCAGCTCAGCAGGTGGACTACAGAGTGCAAAATAAATGGCTGCTGATTATGCGTACTTTGGAGTTTGGAGGATATGCGTTCTATCAGAAGACATAAAAATACCTATATAGTAATATAATATAGAAAAAATAGGATAATAATGACACAGATACACAAGTTATGTTTGTCATCTTTGCAGCTAAAGTCAACATAAAGCAGCCATATAATAAAATGTTATTTTTGTAATATGCAATGCAGTGTTAACTGTTGTTGATGAGGAAGTCACAACGAGACACTTTTCATGCTCAAGAAAGTTAAAGCCTTGTCAAATCTGACAAAATAACAAATAAGGGAGCTAACATATGGTCTTTGAACATCAAGAGCAGGAGCAAGTCATTTTGGATTATCTCCAGTCATTTTGTAGTAAGGACACGGGCTAGGGAAGTAAAATGAGATGACTGGAGCAACTTGACGTGAACTTGATACCAGGAGGATTATGTTCTTAAGTGTAGCAAGTCAATGAAGCAAAACTTTTTTTAACATCAAAAGAGACAACTTTGGTGCTTTCAGAAGGTATATGCGTAGATACATACAATGCCATGTGTCCTCAGGTCTTATCGTCATTGAGAGAGGAGAAAAACCCCATTCGTTTCTGTGTCTAAAAAAGACCAGTCTTGATGGGAAACTTTTTTCTTTGTAACAACTTCACTTCAGAGGTACTGGAATCAATTTGAAATGGAACCTCCAAGGTGTGAATGTATCAACATTTACATTTTATATTTTAAGCATTTAGCAAATGCACTAGTCCAGAGCATTTTAAAGTGCATTTAAAATGGCAAGAATAATCATAGATAGAGATCAGTACAGTAACAATACAATTTTGATTAATAGTGGAAGTGTAGTCTGAAGATGTGGATCTCTTGCAGAAGGTGGCCAGAAATTCTGCAGTCTTGACCGATTGTGGAAGGTCATTCCACCACTGGGGGGTCAGGGCAGAGAAGAGGCGAGGCCACGAGAAGCGGCTGCCAGATACCTGAAGGGAAGGGGCAGCCAATTGGTCAGAGGAGGCAACTTTGTGGATACATGCTCATATACAATAAATGCTGTGACATAAAATTGAATTAGAATACAAGTGGTAAATTCAGTGAGGTACAATATAACATACCTTAATAATCTTGTGAGTGTGTGTGTATGTAAGTATGTAAGCGTGTGCATGTTGTGGCCCTGCTCCAGAATCTCCAATAAGTGTTCAATTGGGTTGGGATCTGGTGACTGAGATGACCATGATATATGGTTTACATTGTTTTCATGCTCATCAGCCCATTCAGAGACCACTTGTGCCCTGAGAATGGAGCATTGTCATCCTGGAAGAGACCATTCCCACCAGGATAGAAATGCTTCACCACAGGATTAAGTTGATCACCCAGAATGCCCTTGTGTTTATTGGTGTTTACCTTACACTCTAAAGTGTTTAGTGGACCTAAACCATGCCAGGAAAATGGACCCCAAACCATAACCGAGCCACCAGGCACAAGCACTTGGGCCTGTAGATTGCTGTTGGTGTGTGCCACATATGCCATCGTCTGCTTGTTGAGAACAGGGTGAAAAATGAATGTGGAAGAGTGTGTTTGTGTGCGTGTGTGTGTGAGAGAGAGAGAGAGTATAGCTGAGAGAGAAGGTGTTGGTGTGAGAGAGAGAGAGAGGGTGTGGGTAAGCAAATCCCTGGTGTACAGTTTAACCTGGGTACTACTAATGTGTAGTACGTTTCCTGTGCCTCTCCTGTCAAGGTCCACTGGATATGTCAACAAGATAACAACACAAGCTATGGAACAGGGCCTGCCATCGTCAGTTAAGGATCATTGTCATTCTGTCATTTTGAGTACCGCAGTGCAAGCTGTTCTTGGCTTGAGTGTTCAGTCTTGATGGACAACTCCCCTTCCCCCCTCCCTTCTCAGTCATCTCCACCTTGACAACCTTATATTGCAGGTATATACACTTTATATTGCAAGGACATACTTGGGCCTCCATCCATTCAAGATTTACACTGGCAATCCCCCCTACACTCCCCAGTTAATCTGAACTGTGTGGGAAAGAAACACGGGGGAGGAGGTTGTATCTCCCTTCATAAGAACGTACATTTCTGGGAATATCAGTGAAAACTGTTCAAAGTAGGCTGCTGAGTTTCAAAAGCCTCAGTGTCCTGAGCAAGTGTCATGAAAAGTTTGCTACTGTCATTTTACTGTTGCAGTCATAGATGCTCTTCCCATCATCCTTTCATATCCTTGCAGCTTGGTGAGAGACAACAATTATTATGTTCCTCATAAACAAACTATTGAACACAGTTGCTGATAACATTCTGAGTTTGGCATTTTTGAATCTATCACACTAAACAGTCAGTATGAGGAGCAACAACTGAAACATCAGTTAGTTCTAACATTTCATTTTGAGTAAGTAACAATGACCTAAATGGTTTAGAAGTACATATGACTATTATTTCTGCAAAAGAGGGTATTCTCCTCCACCAAGAATCATATGTAGTTGATATTAAGAGGGGCTATTATAACCTGATTTTAATGAAGTTTCATTGTTTCCTCCTGTGCCAATTATGTGCACAACTTAATCTGAATCACTGCTTTGTGGATACGTGCTCGTATACAATAAAATGGAATTAGAATACAAGTGGTAAATTCAGTGAGGTACAATATAACATACCTCATTACCCTTGTGAGTGTGTGTGTATGTAAGTATGTAAGCGTGTGCATGTTGTGGCCCTGCTCCAGAATCTCCAATAAGTGTTCAATTGGGTTGGGATCTGGTGACTGAGATGACCATGATTGTTTTCATGCCCATCAGCCCATTCAGTGACCACTTGTGCCCTGAGAATGGGGCATTGTCATCCTGGAAGAGACCATTCCGACCAGGATAGGAATGCTTCACCACAGGATTAAGGTGATCAAGGTGAAGGTGTTTTCCTTGCACTCTAAAATGTTTAGAGCAGGGTGAAAAATGACTGGTATGACCATTCAACTTTTTTACACTGCTCAGTAGACCACTGCTTGTGTTCATTGCACCACTTTAATCTCAAATGTGCATTTTTAGGTGTAATAAGAGGTTGATGCTCTGCAACCTGACCATAGTACTCTGTCTCTTCAAAATCCTTGACTGTTCTTGATGAACTTGCCTGCTTACACCCCAGACTTATATTGTCTGTTTTTCCTCACATCTCAAACCAATGCACGGACATCATGGTCGAGGAGTATGCACTTTTGACCACAGTTGCCCCTAGTTGATGATGTATTTCCCTCAGACTTCTATGCCAACATTACCTTAGGAATTGTTAAGTGTAGTGTATGGTGAAACATCAGCAAGTTGAGCAGTCTTCATCACTGAAACACCTGACAAACGCCCCCAACTTTTAGTATCCCTCCCTCATATGAGAACCCATTGCCGTAGTCTGGCCAATAGCGAGCGCTGCACTGCCACCTTCATATCAATAGTGTTTGACGCTAGCCACAGTGACCGGGGTTCGATTCCACAGTTTTGGCTCTGGAAAAGATAAAAAAATATATATTTATACCACAGCTTGGGTGAATACTTGATTCTGGTTGGCTAACAGCGTATACAAATATCATGTATATGCACAGGTAAATCATTCTCACTTGGAAAAGTTTCATATGAATTCACCCAATGACACAAGCTTCATAAACAAGAATCAACATTACTTCAGCACCGGAATGTCTTCTCATTTGTACGATCAAGATTCCAAATTCCATCGGATGTGGCAGATCTGTCAAGTTACAAAATTAATGTCCAAACAATAAATCAAAAAGCCTGTGTGGGAGTTTGCTAAAGCAACAGGACTTGTTTGCTTTGATCAAATATTGCAATAACTTAATGGAATTGTTTTGTAACATACCCAGTAATGTATATTGCTAGTTAGATTACCAGGCAGCTTCTTTCTTCCTTCTTCCTTCCTTCTCCTTCAGCCTTTTTCAGCTAACTTTGCTAGAGCAACTCCCACACCATGTTGGTTTGTGTGGTAAGTTATTTTAACTTGAAACAATACCGTAGAGGTAGAACAAGTTTGGAGTACTTAGTGCTAGCTAGCTGGCTAGCTACTCTAACACTTGTCTGCCACGTAAGTTATCTATTAGCTTTCTTGCTGACATGTCTGGCTAGTAACTTCTTAGTACACAAAAAATCTGGCAAGCTAGATAGCTAGCTAACTAACTAAAAACATTTGCAAGAAACTATTTAATACCACTAGGGTAGTCGCAGCTAGGTTTCCAGATGTTACTAGCCAGACATGTTAGCAGGCTATGTAATACATGAAATGTTCACTAACATGAGCTAACGAGCTAGCACCACTAGAATCTGTTATAGATCCTTGACTACGGTATGTGTCCTACAAACTCTGATAGCAAGCTGGCTTTCTGCATTGTTAAGTAACTAATCTAATCTAATTGTCATCTACTGTGCAAGTAATGAATGCTTTCATCTCTTTCTGAACCTGGGAAAATTAGAAATTATGTCTTGGCGGATTTACACCTGCCAAAATATTATTAAAAATATTAAATTATAATGGTTAGAATGTTTTATGCCTTTGCATTTTTATATTTTTTGTGGCAAGTAGCCATGGTATATGTGGAATTAACCATGATATATATATATATATATATATGTGTGTGTGTGTGTATATATATATATATATATATATATGCATGTATGTATGTATGTATGTATGTATATAATAAGGAATAAACCGCAACAAGCCGTGTGCTCTCAGGATATATACACAATTCTGGGGTGGGACAGCCTCATGCTGCAGCACCACCCCAGGCACGTGTATATATCCTGAGAACACACAGCTTGTCGCGGTTTATTCCTTATTACGGTATATACATATATATATTTAAATTACAAACAGTGCGTTGAACGTGTCCAAAATAATACCTTCTGCCATGGAAACAGTCACAATCACAAGTTCTCAAACCACCACCAGGCTTGTTGTGACATCTTCATTATATTGTTATTAATGATGAGGTGTGTTAGCCAAGCTCCTTGTAGGGAATGCAGCTGTGCGGGCTATTTTTATCAGCTCCGATGAAGTCCATTTAAGCATAAATGAGGCATCGGGCAGAATAATATTAAAAACAAATTCTTGGCAGAGTATGTATAAAGCAAATCAATTTTTTTAAGGTTGTGGGATTTGATTCTGCTGCCGTGTTTATACGGTTATACAGAATTAGACTCCCTTGAATCATGTGTGTGGGTCATACTCTACACAGCACCTAACCCATCACAGAGGGAAATGCAGGCCTTCTGCTGTGGAGAATTTCAGATGGGGGGAGCGTTGTGACAGTATGAGGATGTAATTAATGCAACCTGCAGTGAGACTAGTAAGCCTGAGCCGGAGTGTGCTCCCGGGCTGAGTGATGTGATATTGAAGTGTGTGGTTGTTAGAACAGAGAAATCTTGATTTTGTAATTCACAGCAGCATGATGCAATGCAGTGACATATTGGGATAATGGATTCCCATTCTGCGAAATGAGGAGATTTGATAGCACATTTCAAAGGCACCAACAGGAACAGAACAATGCGCCGTAGAGTAGGCGCTGAATTATCTTTCTTATTTTCCGTTTGAGGAAGTACTGTCATCCTCCTTTTATATACATACATCAAGGATAATAAATATGTAAAAACATGCTTTCCCTGCCAGTGGCATGATTTAATTTGGTTAAGACTGGCATATTTGTGAATAAATTACAAATAACCAACTTCTCCAAATGTCCAAATGTGTTTTTCAGATTTTGTCAATCTGATTAAATTTTGCACGGATTTATATTTTTTATGCTTTCAAACACCACACCTAGTACATTTGGCATTGGCTATTCAGAATTGTACAGAGCACTGCACTATGCATCGTAATTACAGTGTAATCAAATAATGATAAAATACATCATATGTAATGAACAGAATGTGTCATTGAATGCATCATACATTATGGCAAAATGCAATGTCTAGGGCAACATTTTATTACATTCTTTATTGAAACATAATTTAGAAATTATGACTACCCTCTTATGTTTTGCCTAGTTACAATATCTCATGAATACAGAAAAACACATGAAACATTTATGTGATGAAATATTAAAACCATAATGCTATGGTTGTCTGAGATACACTTTTTTCCTACCCCAGCTGAAAGTTTAATATGTCTGATGTCACCCAGATGCAGTTACACCCATATTTTATAGGGTGATGCGTAAACAGAGTTATTCACCAGGGTTTAATTATTGATGCCTCCCCGTAGTCCTGTGTTTTGACTAAGACACAATTTATGACGGTTATTACAAGTGCAAAGAGCAACATTCTGAGGGCCTTGTCAAGAGCCCCAATGCAGCTTGGATGAACTGCGCATTTGTACAGCATGATACTCGCAACCAAGCCCTGTGCACTAGTGCCTCCTGTAGTTTCATGTAACTTTAGTTCATACTGCGTGTCTGCTGTGCTAATGCCCTTATCCACTGCAAGAGTGCTTACATTTGAGACATTCATTTTGAGTTTCATATACAACTGGCCCACTTAGAGAGATTGCTTGGATACTTAATTTATTCCAAATTATTTGAAGTTTGAATAAAAATGTATGAAGCATTGCTTCATTATTAGCCATTACTTTATATAATGTTATCTAATGAATGCATAGCTAATGTAATAAAGTTATCTCAAGGTTTACAAAACTTGTTTTAAAGATTTCTCAATTAATCCTCCTTATTGAATTCTTCCATGTGACATTACACAAAGGAAGATGATAAAAACCACCTGCCCTAATCCTTGATTATATTCTCTTGCCTAGTGGGGAGGATCAAAACATATTAAACAAGTGTAAGTCTGATTACGCCCACTGTCCAATGACGGCTCTTTCATGGTTGAACATAGTACTGATTGCTTGCACAGATCAAGAAAAAACTAAAGTATAAATACATTCATAATAAAAATAATAAAATACTAAATACATAGATTAATAAATACAAGAAAACGATTAAATACAAGTAATTTATAATATATTATATATTTCCATTTTAATTTACTTAGCTGTCAAAGAGGGGTCCAACTCCATATTAATGCCATATTAATATTCAATACCATGTTTTTAGAATGGGATGTCCAACAGGCTCATATAGGTGTGATGGTCAGGTGTCCACTGACTTTTGGCCATATAGTGTATGATTGTTCCTACCATGTATTAATGCACATCTTGTAAGTCGCTCTGGATAAGAACATCTGCTAAGTGCTTAAAATTTAAATGTAGATTATGAATATTAATCCTTGTTTCTTTTTAGTTCTTTTTAGTTCTCCAAGGTGCCAGGCAAACTCTCTAGTTGATGCCCACATTATCATCGTTGTGTTAGGAGCTTTTAAAGAGGTTGAATTTTGCAGAGTGTGAATAATTGTACAACCATTAGATCAGTGATACAGCATATTTTCCTTCCAAAAAAGACTCACTCACTTCAAGCCATGTTAACATGTGGGAGTCTTTTAAAAAAAGACTATCAGCACAAGTCTAGGTTAAATGACTATTTATGACCTTTTTGCTGTGAGCTTGCTTCTCTAGCTTTGAGTTCATGTAGGCCTAATAATGCTGTGACAAGTAAGGCACAGGTAGGTTTATAGCCACTTTGAAAAAAGGGCCCCCGTAAGCATAAATTCCATAAGATCGCTTAATGATCTCTCCTGCTTTCACCCCGTTGAAGTGTTTTATAGATGGTCAGATGGGCTCCGTATTGGAACATTACACAAGGAGAAGACCAGGCCGTGCTGGTAGTAATAAAATAAAAATCTGCCATTAAGTGTTTTATGTGTACATGTTATCAATATTTAATAAGCGTAATCAGGTTGTATTTTGTTTGAACGAATGCTGAGTGAAATACCCAGATATTTTGTTTCATGTCCAATCGTGACCAGAAGCCAAAATGAGCAAATTGAATGGGTCTACCTGGAGGGCAAAATCATAAAGAATATTTTATTAATCGATAGAACTGCATTGAGACTGAGGTGAAGGGATTCAATTGTAAGGTTCTGGGATTATGTATATATTGCTTTTGCACCAAGAGATCAAAATGTCTCCTGCCAAGGAATATGATGTGAGATAATCAAATTCTTCCAGTCTTGTTGGCTGGTAGCCCAGCATTGTGAATATAACAGAACAGCAAGATTCTTGGAAGGAAATGCATCATTACAAAAATGGCTCATTACAAAACTGTCTCTATAGCTTTGGTTTCATCTACAAACTTGTGTACACTCCACACAGAGAGCTTAATGAATATAAGGCCTGGATTCAATTAACATTTTGTATTATAGTACATTGTGGTGTCCCTAGGGGTTGGGCGACACTCACAGACCTTTGCAGAGGGCGTAGGCAAGTTAAATAACTTGTAGGAGGCAGTATTACAAGCAAAATGTTTTTTTTTATTTTTAGGCATTTAGCACAGTTTACATACAATCCATTTATACATATTTTTACTGAAGCAATTCAGGTTAAGTACCTTGCTCAAGGGTACAACAGCAGTGCCCCACCTGGGAATTGAACCTGCAACCTCTGAGTTATGTATCCCTGCTTTTTTTATAACTCTGAAATGTACATTATTTTTCAGTTTTTGTAACCTAAACTTTTTTTTAAACCTCTGGCAGTTTACCGCTTACCTTTGTACCATTTCAGGTTATTCACTGGACTTGAACTGCTTAAATGTCAGTAAAAACTGGAAAATATGGATGTTCTAAAACTTTTGACCGGTAGTGTATATTAGAGCTATAACAATAATTTTAAAAAAATGGCTTCCAGCAAGTTTTCCTCTATTATTTTCCAATAGCCATATATATTTGTGTTCTGGTCAGGAAAACACGGTTGACTAAAAATCAACTTGACAGTTTGGGGGAAAAAGCAGAGCCTTTGAGACAATATTAGGAGCCATGAAGCAAATTACTAAGAGGTAGGGAAATATAGAGTTAAATGTAACTGCAAATTGCAGGTTGTCTAGAATGCATTGCTTACATTCGTGTGCATGTCATTTTTATTCAACTGAGTAATATGTCAGAGGTTTTCTTGAGTGCACTCCAATCCCTTGGGTCTGTGATTGGCGTAGGTGTGGAGAAAAAGGTAAGACTGTGGGGGTGCTCTGTGAGACTTCTCCACTTCACCCAAAAGGCTTTATTATGCTGCCTGTGTCAATCTTTAAAGACTGTTTAGCATTCCTCATCTTGTATCCATCCTGTGAAAAACAAAAAAATACTTGCAACATATGACCTGCTTCACGGGTTTGCAGGTATTCGTACAAAGCAACACTGCACATTCTATAAATGTGATGTGGGTAATAATGTGCATCGCCTGAAGTGGCGGTAAAGAGGAAGTGCTGCTTTAAAGAAGGCGAACAGATGTTGGGGTCAGGTGCGTTGATGCAAGCAATGGTGAGTGCCGCAGATACACTACAGTACCTTTGCAGATGCAACCGGCAATATGTGTAATTAGGCTGAATTAGGCAAAGATCTTTTTAATGAACGGTTTTCTTGTTGAAAAACCTGCTATGTTTACAGCCTTCTCAACTGCTCACATTCAGAGAGGGGTGTATAGGCATGCTCGTTTATCACTCAAATGGGGTAATTAGTTGCCATTCCATGATTAATACAACCATTGTTGCCAGATATTCGAAAGGAAGCTGTTGCCGATGCGTCTCTCTCTCAGGACCTGTATTCCACATTCCTGTTCTGATAAATCGGTTAACAGCAGCACAGGCCCTGGGGAAACTGGAAACAAAACTGATCGAGAGCAAACAGCAATGAGTCTTCAAGTAGATTTTGAGACCGTTATCTTAATAACACAGACACCATTAGTGTTCAGGCGTATATGCATATGTTATCTGTGCATACATTTAATGTTAATTGCTCCAGAGAATTTGTATAGATAATATGCAGACTAAGTAATGGATTATAACTCTGATCCTAAACCATCCTCCTCACCTTTCATTTTGCACTAGAAATGAAACCTTATTTCAAGTCTACATTATGACCTTTGATCCAGTCCTAGCTTGAGATTTAACCTCTTGTCTGACCCGAGTCCTAATGATATGACATCCCCCATGTAATGATTTCACATGACATGATTTAACATCAGACCATTAGAGCAGAGCAGGGAAGTGCTTATTTGAGCAATTATAACTGTGGTCAGAACAAATGTTAATGTTAAAATTGGTGCCATCAGAGGTGAGGTGATCAGGGCATGTTCACATCCGAGTAGGAAGTTCAGGGTTTCGGTATAATCCGATTATCCACAGCTGATAGTATTTTATATTAAATGTTTTACATTAAATTTGATGGGTACAGGTTCATCTCAATCTGTATATCAGGGAATTGCAAATGCACTCAATATACTTTGATTTTTGATTCTGCGTATTCTCTGGTCTTCTGAGTAAACTACACTGGTTTCATTTTTAAAATGACAGCAATTAGCCATGAGTGAAAATGTGGAAGACTGGAAAATGTGAAAAAAAATTTTACTGATGCTGTGAATTTAGGTCAATATTATAAAATGCTACTTGTTGGATATCCATTAATAACCATTAGCAGTGGTTAAAATAAATGAATCTATTCATTAACCATCCTGCATAATTGATTGTCCATCATTTGTTTTTGTTTTTATATAAGCACATTTAGAAGCATTACTGAGCATGCCCCACTTGAAAAAAAAGTTTAGGTTACCAAAAACTGAAAAATAATGTACAAAGAGAGTCCTTTTCAGGGAACAAATAATGGGTTACCATGACCGGTAGTGTAAGTAAAAAAATGACCAATTCACTCAATTACTTGCATTAAGCAGCTTATCACTGTACATAATCTACCAAAAATGATTAGTGCTGGTCACAGTTAGAGAGACTGAGTTTGAATCAAGGTATGGTGCCTCTTAGAGTCCTGATCCCAGCAGGGTGGGTACAAAAAATGAGACACCTCTTGTATGAGAACTTCTTTAGTGAGAGAGAATTGAATGTGTACAGGTGGCCTGAGTCTATATTAAACAGCTCACCTGTGGAAAAGGAACTGAGTGTGAAATTCAATCACATGCTAAATTAGTGCTTTGGGAGCAATACGATTATCACCAGGAGACACAATGAAATTATGGCAGAACAGCAACAACAGTTGCCTGAAATAAAATCTTTCACCCAGTGTTTTATACCCGAGGAGTGGCCATTTTTTAGTGCTAGAACAGCAAGGACAGCAGTTGCTGCAGACAGAGGAGGTGATGGCATTGGATAGCACAGACAATGCTGACCATCGTGCACTTGTCCAGAACAGTAAACTCTTGAAATTGAATTACATTCAATAATTCAGTAGGCTTTTCTAACGATGAATATTGTATGGAGTAAGACATTCATTGTTTAACTGATTTGATGATACTTCATTTGTGACAAAATACATTGATCCCACGAATAATAACAAAGCCCTGAACCCAGATGGAATTTTCTGAAGAAATGTGTACCCTCTGTTGGGGAAACCAGCAAAGGCATTAATTGTATCCAAAGTGTGTGTTATGTTTGACATGATATCATCTGTGGTTATAAGCGGGGGCCATTAGGGCTGCTGCTGCTGTTGCACTTTGCCTGGGCTCCCCATCAATCTTTGCCTGTTTGCTGACTTCACATTCAGATTCTGTCAAATGTGTACGATTGCATCTTAATCAAAAAGCCATCTCCAGGAGCAGGAGTCTGAGTGCACGGATCTGGAAGATTGCCCTTAGCCATTCCTTAACACTTTTATTATGTATGGCAGCGACTCGTCCAAAAACAAAAACAAACAAAAGGAACTGTTGTTTATCGAGTTTTGCAGCACTGTATTACAATTCATCAACTCTGACTGAGACATGCAACAACATTTTCATTCTTTAAAAGAACAACAAAAAGCGACACAGTGTGTATACTTATATTCTGCTGTTTTCACTTAATCATCTTTCCTACAGAGAGAACGTTTTTGATGCTGCCTCGGACCAGGGATCTATGCAGCGGAACAGTGTCCAACAGTGAGGAGGGAATTATGCAGTCCCGGTTCTCCTCCCCCCTGAATTATTCAATAAGTCAATCAAAATGTATTTGTTGTAGCACATTTTTATAATTGCATTGTCAGAAAGTGCTGGACAGAGAATGTTTTTGAAATGGGATCCAAAAAATAACAAACAGAAAATCCTAAGCCAGTTGGGAGAGAATATGTTAAATTATTCTCTGACCCCAAGAAAAGGTGATTGGAAGACACTCCTTGATAATGAAACACACAACAATATATAAACAAAAGAAGGCTTTCATTTGAAAAAAAAATCAATCATATCCCAACCTAAATCTGGAGACTGTTAAGTGACTGGAGGGATGACCTTTGTTGGGCTATGGCTGGCAGCCCCCCAGGGCTGCTGGGGTGCCAATTCAATGTTGGCTCAGGATGATACCGGATGGTCCAATGATAAGTGACTGCTGTTCCACTTGATAAAGGTACTGGGAGCATGTTTTCATGCTCATCAAGCCATTCAGTGATCACTCATGCTCTGTGGATGGGGGCACTGTCATCCTGGAAGAGACCACTCCCATCAGGATAGAAATGCTTCACCATAGGATGAAGGTGATCACTCAAAATGGCTTTGTATTTATTGCCATTTACCTTGCTCTCTACGGGGTTGAATGGACATAAACCATGTCAGGAAGATGCACCCCACACCGTAACATAGCCGCCAAAACCCTTCAGCATGGTTTCTTTTGGTGCGCGCCACACATGCACTTATCCTCTTGTTGAGGACAGGGTGACAATATGACACTTTACTCACAACTTTTGAGGTGTAATACAGGGTTTATGGACTGCAATCTGACCATAGTATCCCTCTCTGTGAAATTCTCAATGGTTTGTTCTTGATGAAACTGCCTGCTCATGCACTAGATTGATATTTGTTTGTTTTTTCTTGCCTCTTGAACCAATGCACGGACATCACGATCGATGAGAATGCGCTTTCAACTATAGTTGATGATGTCTTTCCCTCAGACTTCTTAGCCACTGTTTGTCATGAAACATCAGGAAGTTGAGCAGTCTTCATCACTGAATCTCCTGCCAACAATTTCAAAGTCACTGACATTTCTTCTTCTAGCCATGGTAGGCAAAGTCATGGGCAACTGGGCCTGACCAGCATTTTTTACACATGACCCTAAGAATGATGGGATGTTAATTGTCTCATTAACTAAGGAACCACATCTGTGTGGAATATACTTTGTATCCCTCAGTTACTCAATTTTTTCCTTTATTTCGGAAATCACCTGTATACTTGTACATACTAATATACTACATAGACTTGAAAGCTAAGAAAATATCTGATCTCTGGACACAATTTGGTTAGCTATTCCATAGTACAAGGGTTCTGAGTGAAAGTACTCTACCAACAGAGGTTTTTTGTTGTCTTGGAACAACCAAATTGCAAGCTTCCTATGAACAAACCAATCTTAGGGGGATTGAAGGGGATCTTGCATATGAGTCTATACATGTCACCAAATGTATTAGAAAAATGTATTAGAAAAAACCAACCAGCAGAGTAAAAGCACTTTTCCCTGTGATTAGGAGTTTGGCGTGGCACCAGCTTGAGCAGCTGCACCGGCGACCGACCCAAGACTGCACAGACCCAGGTGGAAGAGGCCCTCCCCCCAGCTGAGAACAATGTTACCCCCACAATAAGACAAATTATACCTGCGCCACAGTGTCCCTCGCAGGCCTGCATTCGTTAACATATTAAACAAGAGAAGAAGTTCTTCTGCAGCCTTATGAACATTGGCGCACTGACACTGGGGTGGTTTACTGAATTATCACCGCAAAATAAACATGATGCAGGTATGCTGCATGCTCTTTTCCAATATACATATTTATAAAGCACAATGCCTGGCATGATTTCAGAAGATGTCTTTATTTGACTGTAGGTATTAGAGGCATATTTATCATCGCCTATCCCGAACCCCACTAAGCACTGAATGTGAAACGCATTTACATGCACTGTGACACCTGTTAACGATTTCAACAGCCTGCTTTAATGAATCCATTTGAACATTTTTGAAATGCCTGCTGGTGAACAGTTTTTCCAGGAGGGCACTAATTAAAAATTATATGGGTCCTTTTCCTCTGGTTACACCTGTGTCATATTCAAAGTTAAATGAGGAGCTCCATTGCGCACCACTGCTCATGATCATGCTCCATAAAAGCCTGACCTAGAAATGTTTTTTTTTTTTTTTCAGATTTTCTCCCGTTTTTCTCCCAATTTGGTAGCCAATTACACCTGCTATTTTCAGGTCAATCCCTCCCTCATAGTTCGCTGCCGTAGCCCTCCTCCTAGACGGCACTGGCCAAGCCGACGACCGTAACTCCAGCACTCCAGAGCCACTCCTGTGCGCAGCGAAACGTCTTGTCGGCTTCCCTCCCCCCTTCCTGGGCCGGACAGGCAATTTCCGCCCCCGGTGGCACTCCCGGCCATAGCCGACTCTGGCGCGGCCGGGGAATCCCGGTCACCGTGGCCAGCGTCGGACGTTGAAACCACTAGACCACGTGGGAGGCCCGATCCTTTAGAAATGTACAGAGAGGGATTTGGTGTTTGGTTAAGACTTGCAACAGAGTCAGACTTGGACAGGTAAATCCATAATTACCGTTTAATCCAGTGGGCTGTCTTTGGAGGAGTGGTCTACTGTGCTACTCCGGTCTCCCTGTTGGGGGGTTTATCCCCCTCACCCCTATCTCTGCAGAATGCAGCCACTGCAGAATATGTTTCACAAAGGCCACTGTTAATGGGAGCGTTCAGAGTGCACCTTCAAAAAAAATACATTATTCATCGAATGTCTGCAAGACTCATTAGCTGCTCAACCAACTGGGTCACATTGAGGATCTGAACTCTCTGTTCTGTCCTTTCACCTGGTATCTGCAGAGGCTCCTGGTGGCACTGTGCTGTAGCAAATGTAAGCGTGTGTATATGATCATAAATACAGGTAGGGCCTTGTTCAAGTCGAAATCCCCCCACTCCATGCTGTAATTGATTGAGAGATTACACACAGAGGTGGAAGAGACAGTTTTGCATTCAGATGCAGTTCTGGATGGCTGTCTGTGCGGTGACCTTTACCAGTCCTGTCCAGAATTTTGAGGTACAAGCCCAAAAATCTATTCAATAAATAAATCAAATTGCATTTAATATGGCTCCCTTTACAGTATATTTTTCAGAGTGCAGTACAAAGAAGTAATTGGACTGAGGTTATTACAGTTGCATGTCATGATACAACTAGAATGAAAGCAGTGACAGCTTTTCAAGTAGGGAAGGCTGAAAACGGAAAAGAACCCCAGTACATAAGGTATAATTAAGGTAATTACTGTACCTGCAAATTGGTATGGATCATTCAGCTAACTGGCATATTTAATCAAGCATATTTAATAACAAAACAAAAAAAAACATGCTGAGAGCAATGACCAGCTTAAATGTATGGTTTGCACTTCATCCATTTTCAGCTGCCACTGGATAAGAGAGTGGGAGCCAGAATGAGGATAGTGATACAACCAAAGCATTTATTTATCTGAATAAAGTGATTTGATGTCAAACAGAGGTCAATGTATCTGAATGTATATTGCATGGAAGGTGTGAAAGCATTGACATCCTTCCAGAACAATGAAAAAGCTGAAAATCTCCTTTTTTAGTTCTTAGTTAGAGAATAAATTCAGCTGACTCTCTATGAAAGGATAATAGTACTTCAATAGCAAACACCAATGTGTTCCTTAGGTATTGTGTGAGAAATTAAGGCCGAAGGCCTTTGGATTATAAAAAGCTGTGCCCTCCGTTGGGGCCTCTTTGTGGAAAACAAGTCACTTTTAGAAATACGCACACTTGGAAATAGAATACGTATGTGTCGGTGTCAGGTGTTAGATGAACAACAACCACCCTACACTCTTCTTTTTTTTCAGGATTCCACACTCGGGAGGACCCAAACAGCACACAAACAGGCAAGAAAAAGGTACACTGTTTATTTGTCAAAAGTCATTCAAACAAAACAGACAGTTTTACATGCACCCTGATCCCCAACAGCCCCCAACCCCCCTGCAGCAGGCGAAGCCTGTGAGCCGTAAAGACAGAGCAGGCAAGGCGGCAACCCACTTAATCAGCCTATGCACACTGCACAGCACAATCCCTGCTCCACGCACACTTTAAGGGAGGAGTGAAAGGATAACGGTCCGCCCCCACTATCCGTCGCTATGCTACCCTGCCCAACTACTCCCGTAGCTCTCACCGCCCCCTTATTCCCCTCTTAGGGGCCAGTAATCGGGGCCCTCAGTCACACCACAAACACACAAAGGAACAAAGAGGAGAAGAAAATAACCACGCCTGAATCTGGTCCGGCCACAGCTGGGTGTCTTTTTGCATCTGGCCACGCTCCCCACTTCCCGTCTCACCGTGGGCTGGACAACAGCTGTCATGGGAAGAGGGAGAGTGGCCATGAGGATCAGCAATTTCAGATAACATGCACACACACACACAAACTTGGCAGTGCAGGGCATTTCCCTGTCATAGTGTAGCCGAGGTCCGGTATTTGCCAGCACTCCGCCTTACCACCTCCACACTTTCCGCTCGCCTCAGATGCCACGGCTCGCACGCTGTCATTCCCTTCACAGTCCCGCACTGCTGCTTTTCCTCTTCCTCTGGGCAGACTCAAGTATGCCGTTGCCGTCACCCACCCACCACAATTTAAACAAAAAGAACCCCAAACTGAAAGGAACACAAAACAAAAATAAAAAACAAGAACGAAAAGATACACGCACTCTCACACACTGCCGCCTATACCAACCTGCACCTCCGTGCTAGTTTGGCAGGAGAATCAACGCAACATTTACCGTGAGCTTCCTCCCACTCCACAGCAGCAACACACATAAAAAAAATACATTTCTTTTTCTGCCTCCTGCCCATCCTAACATCCTTTTATCTGTTTCACCCTCACTCTATGCCCACACGCACCCCCCAATCACACACACACCTCCCGTTCTTACTCACAACTTCACACAGGATCAATAATTCCATTCCTCCCGTGAATCCCAAATTACTCAATTATGTAATTGCCCCGCTTTCATTACCTGGCATATATGTAAATACAATACAGCTTCTGTCATATACATTACTTCATGATTCTTATAGTAATGTGTTTCACTTATTCACATATTGATGTTTATCCACTGATGTCTCCTATGTTGACACATTAAAATAATTGAATAAGTGACTTTTTGTGATTGAAAATTATACAAATTATATCTATCTATCTCATTATCTACCTATCTCTCTCTCTCTCTCTCTCTCTCTCTCTCTCTCTATATATATATATATATATATATATAGTATATAATTATGTTACTAGGTAACAGAGAGCACAGCAAACCCCCAGGCTGACATATGAAAGTAAATAACTGGAAATGCATATATAATCTTTGTAGCTGCAACATCAAATACATAAATGAAATATGACTGGGAAGACTTCACTGTTATTTCCAGTAAACCAAACCTACTTTTTATAAAACATACACAAGTCAAAAGTAAAGCATTAGTTTTGATTCAGAATGGGTTCATTAAAAGACAAAATGAGTATTGGCTATTTTACAGTAATTGTTGTTAGACACATCTCATTGCAAGTAAACACATCTCATTGCAATAGAGATGTTATTGATGGTAAGCCCAGTATGTGTGGGGCAATAGAAAGGTGTGCTTATTGCTACATCCATTTCCCTTTTGTGTCAATTACTCCACAGCTGAACTATATATATATATATAGTCCCATGGGTACATGATTAAAGTGAAAAACAGCTCAAGAAATTATTACCACAAGATCGCTTTTCTGCACATATATTTCCTGCATGGCTAGCATCCATATTCCTAAACTAACTAAATGTGACAATGGGAGTGACAGGGGCAGAGTAACTAGCCTTGCCTGAAAGCAAAAAAAATGTGCTTGTCGAAAAAGTTGACAGGAGTTTTCCTGCGACTAACTCTGCACCCTCAGCAGAAACGGCCCCTGCCTCCTCACAAGTTGCAAACATCAGAGCTGTGCCCCGCAGGGCCTCCTCACTTTCAGCTTTACAGAATTCAGCACTTTCCATTCCGCCTCGCTCCTGAGCGGGCCCGCTCTATCTTTGCTGTTCAAATCAACGGAGGCAGACCATCGTTTTGCCTCCAACTCCAGCATTCCATCCTGGATTCACAAAGGACTGAAAATAGGTCCTTGTCTATGGGGGATGATTTGACAGTTTGTGTGGAGGTGGAGGTACCAACGTATTCTTTTCCCAGTCCTTATCTTGGTTATGCACCAAAATATGACAGGACATTTCTCACAGGCATGTGCTTATGTCAAAAGAGCACTAGAGACACATCACTAATGATTATCCTGTCATAGTTTGCCCTTAGTGATGTCATCGTAATAATGGAGAAAGGAAGGTCTCTGCCAGCTCCTGAAGTCCAAGCCATTGCTAGTACTCCACAAGAAGGCAAAACAGGGCAATGAAAGGGCATAACACAGCGGGAATATCTTCCGTTGGGAACAGTATCATAGGTGGAATGTTTCAAGGTCTGCCATTCCTACCATTTTAAGTTTATGATATACAAGATATTTAATGTACAGAGGTATAAAGATTGTCAGATTACATTTCCTTTACAACCCCTTGAGAAAAGCAAGAGCTGAAATGTTGGGTGGCAGCCATAATGAAATAAAGAAGACTCAAAACAGGAAAAACTTTTGTGCAGTCTCTTTTGGCTAACTAGATGACATTTCCTGCAATCTTGGCTTCTATTCATTCAAATCACAATGTGCTTTGTCCTTAAAATGGGCAAGAGTATAGAAAACAGTAAGCCAATAAAGGCAATTTTATAGCTGAATTTAACTGGTGCTAGCTGTTCAGAACAGTGGGCAGAAGAAGCCAGCTTGCTAGATTATTTATTTAATGGAGATGGTGATGATTTGGGTGTTCTAAGTCTACAAGAATAAAATATAACTTAAGAGAGCTATTAAAGGACCAATCAATGTGGTGGTTTATACTCCTGATAAAAAATTGTGCCAAATTGAAACATTTGTTTTGTTCAATTCATCCACATCTTTTAATGGATTGATTTCAAACTTGGCATAGTGATAAGGTATGGTCCGTGTTATCAACCAATCCAATGTGAGAGCAATTGACCCAAACCTGATGCTGTTTAGTCAATAGATAATGTGTATCAACTTTCATACATATCATAAATTGGTGATGTATTAGATGCTTTCACTTATACAATATGTTTTGCAAAATGGCCAAAAATCCATTTGATTTACTGCAAATTGTTCTGTAATTACCAAATAGGGACTCAGCCAAACCACTGGCGTATGTACTGTATTGATCCCCATAAAATTTGACCCATTACCCTCTATAACCCTGCTTCCCTGAGTTATTGAGAAATGATATGGACTTTAGAGCCACTTTTCCAAATTCCCCAAATCATTGAACAATAACAATATGATGCCCACAATATGCATCTTCGATGCTTCACTCCATAAAAATACCTTAGCCAATTGGTGCCTGTACTTAAATCCGGGTTCAGTACACTCCTTATCTCATACCCACTCCTGATAAAACATATTTGAGCCTTATCCCTATGACTCTTAGGTGATGTCACCATTTGTTGTATGAAGGATCTGGTTACCTACAACCATTCAAGTATGTAATTAGAAAAGAAAACTGCCCCAAATGTTCTTTTTGCATGTGGACAGTGTGAAGTAATTAACATTTATTCTTTACAGTGCTGTTTAATGTTGAAATGATGTACCATCTGTCCCTTTTACATATTTCATGAGTTTTTTGTACAGTACATTATTGTACAAATTTTTTACATTTTGTTTCTGATTTTCTCCAATTTCCCTCATATAGTGAGTTTGCTGCCATAGCCCTGTGACCGGTAGTGACAAAGGCGAAGTATTGTCCCCTCCGAGATGGCACTTGCCAGGCTGTTGACCGCAACTCCGGTACTACAGAGCCACTCCTGTGCGCAGCGAACTTCCTGTTGGCTTCCCTCCCCCCTCCCTGGGGTGGACAGCCAATTGCCATCCCTGGTGGCACTCCTGGCCGACTTTGGCGCGGCTGATGGAATCAAACCCGGTTGCAGTGGCCAGCGACAAACATTGTAACCACTAGACCACCTGGGAGGCCCCAGTATTTTACACATTTTTATTCATAATTTTTTTCTGGCATACATCTATACAGCAAACTACAGTATGCAAACTGCAAACTAGTACATGCACATGCAAGCCATTTTCATCTCAGAGGCAGATTCTTGAATTACATTTGAAGGTTTGAAAACAAATGCAGGAAACCTATTTTTGATCCACGCTACTTCCCTCACTCTGCCATCTGCTGCTTTGTTGAATTCAATAATTGCGATAATTCACAAGGAAGCAGCAGATCTGATGGAAAGCCGAGAAACATTGTTCATTATAGCTATTTGATGTCAATACCTGGCCCAGCACAGTCTCACAATGGTGTGAAATGTCTGCTCATTGTCCCTTCAGGGGGTTATCATGATTTGGCAATGAGAAATGACATGATCTCAAGCTGGTTCACACTAGAGGAAGCTGCTCATTATCTGCCACCTCTGACAGCTGTGGGAGCCGACTAGCACTGCCACTACCTTATGGAAAGATCCTCAATCTGGAAAGCTCTCGGCTGACCTCTACTCTGCCAAATTAATCTGGAGCACAATTAGAGGATGCAAGACCTTTAGAGTTGAAACAGAGGCAATGTTGGACTCTGTGCTGGAGAACGTCTCAGCAGCTTGCTCATTATTGGCTATTGGCATCACTCCTGAAAGCAAAGTTTTCCTAACACTAGCACTGGCTTACACTGCAAGCCATTTTATTTCTGTAGATGCAAGCTTGTTATTCCTTAAACAAAAACAAAACAAAAACCGCCAGCAAGTAAGAAGAGAAGGAGAAAAAAAACCTTGCAGAGCTGACTCAGGAGATCAAAGCCCTAGTTGACTTTTTTCCAAGAAGTGGCATTCTTTCTTTTTAATCACTGCATTTTTTTCAAACTTCCAAGAGTCTTTTTAAAAGCAGCAGTACCAAGCATAGCCAATCTGCTGGACTGAACATTACCCTCAAGCTCCTTACTGCAGGCTCGCTCATCTACGCTGTCATTCTTCCACACCAATCAGCAACGTCTCACCAACCCAGCACCAGGACAGCCCGCCAGACCTCTGTGTCTCAACTTCCAAAAAAGGAAACGCCTCCATGTCTTTGGGGAAATAGATTTAAAGTCTTTTCAGCACAGATTCGTCTCGCCCCGTTGTTCCCAAAGAGTTGGTGTATGATCCCCCTTGCTTTTCCTAGCTCACTTTCCCCTGAAATGGAAGTGGAATTATTGTCTTTGAATGAATGTAGCATTTTCACTGTTGAAATCTCTAGGCATGCTCAATGTGCAGTTTTGGCCATCTGTTTCACTTGCCTCACTGGCAAAGTTTTATTCTAACATGAGGTTCAATATGTCTCAAATCAGACTGTGTGAATGTGCTATATGCCCATGTGCTCTTCCGCAAAGCATACCATAGAGAGTTAAGCCCAGACATAACAAAATACCACCCCTATGTCACTATGTTATTTCCCTCTGTATCTGCCCATATTTACCAGGGGAACAATACATTTTATTAATATTATCTAATTTTCACACAAAAAACGTTGACTTGCTTTGTTTAATGAACAGAACCTGCAGAGTCTCATGACCCAAAACACCACCCTGACCTGTCATAGATAGTCCTGACCTATCTACACCTAAGCTGGTGTTACACTGCTGCTCTTGTCCCCTTTTATGAGTGAGATATCCTCAAGTGTATGGTGATCATAAACTACTGTTTGAGTGTAGACCACTTTTAACAAGAAGGTACGCCCTAATGCCAGGCAAGGCAGGGAAAGCAGGGATTTAAAAGTGGTTTCCCTGAGGGCACACTCCCTCTTGGCTTGAGTTTGTTTTACTGGGGCAGAGTACAAGGGTGTTCAGCTAGCTCAGGTGAGATATGCATGTTATTTATTTTTCTAGCTGAGCTGGTAAAAAAAAGAGACTCCAAGGAGTCTGAATGTACAGAAATATAAAACAAAATATCTTCAACATGATAACGGTTCTGAAAACAAAAGGAAAGTCTTCCATTTATCATGTATAAATAGATGGTTGCTACAAACAAAATGAAACTGTATCATGCTCTCTTCCCTTTTACTGCAAGTTCACATTTCTGATGCTGCCCTGTCCTTATCCTGCTTCCACTTTCTGTAGTGCTTTAAACCCATGATAGGGAGAAGGTGGCCAACACTGGCTGCTTGATTGTCTCAATAAGAAATGTGCTTAAGCCTAAAAATACATACATCTGAAAGTATATTGTATAATGGTGTGATCAAAATGTAATCCCGACTGAAAATGAAAAAAAAAAAACTGAATCTATTTCCAAAACCACATCCTACAAATGTAAGCGTTAATATTTACAGAAAATCTAAGTAGCATATTTTTCTTGCCTGCAATTTCCTGGATTTTCAGGTTATAAGGTTGCAGTACTCTTCTCCAGCAAAACCTGTTTGATTATTTCCAGTGTATACCTACAGTTATGCTGTGCCAGACACATAAGCCTCAATATACGAAAAGGCAGAGCATCCTTCTCGACTGTAAGCTTTCTGGCATTTGCTTAACTTCTTTGAAAAGTAAGCTACAGGTCAGTCCGTCAATACTAGAGGTATCCTTCTGGACTATCACAGCTCCCATACCAACATCAGAGGCATCAAATAATCAGCCACTTGGCAACAAGAACAAATGCTTGGTAATATTAGGAACAGTCAAAACAGGTTCACACAAGATAGCTTTCAAATGACATCCCTTTGGCAGAGGTCTATCCCTAGGTTTTTTAAATATTTCATCAAAGATTCAGTGAAGGTGGAAACATTGGAAATATATATACAGCTCTGGAAAAAATTAAGAGTAATCACCTGAACCAAATCTTATTTAACGAGGAAAAGTATAAAAACCACTGCTGTGGTCATCACTATCCTCTTGCAATAGATTCCAGTGTCTGTTGAATTCCAACACAAGCACACCTCATTCCACTTAATGAAGCACTGATTAGGGACCAGCTAGATGGCAAAAAACAGTGCTAGTAGTACCTCAAAAGTAATTGGAATCAAAAAATAACTATTTATAAATAACTACTACCAAAAGAGTTGAAAATAAAAGTTTTGAGTGAGGAAAAGAAGGGTTCAATTCTGGCTATATTGGCAGAGGGATACAGTGAGCGTAAGGTTGCTTTTAAAATTTCAAAGATGGTGGTTCATAAGAACACGGTCAAGCAGCAGACATTGGGGACAACAAAGCTACAGACCGGCAGAGGGCGAAAACGACTCTTTACTGACCGGGATGACCGCCAACTCATTCAAATGTCACTCAACAACCGTAGCATGACATCAAGTGACCTACAAAAAGAATGGCAAATGGCAGCTGGGGTGAAGTGCATGGCGAGGACGGTTCGAAAAAGGCTCCTAGGGGCAGGGCTGAAGTCGTGCAAAGCTAGAAAAAAGCCCTTCATCAATGAGAAGCAAAGAAGAGCCAGGCTAAGGTTTGCAAAAGACCACAAGGATTGGACCGTAGAGGACTGGAGTAAGGTCATCTTCTCTGATGAGTCCAATTTTCAGCTTTGCCCAACACCTGGTCGTCTAATGGTTAGACGGAGACCTGGAGAGGCCTACAAGCCAGTGTCTCACACTCACTGTGAAATTTGGTGGAGGATCGGTGATGATCTGGGGGTGCTTCACCAAGGCTGGAATCAGGCAGATTTGTCTTTGTGAAGGACGCATGAATCAGGCCACATACAAGGTTATCCTGGAAGAAAACTTGCTCCCTTCTGCTCTGACAATGTTCCCCAACTCTGAGGATTGTTTTTTCCAACAGGACAATGCTCCATGCCACACAGCCAGGCCAATCAAGGTGTGGATGGAGGACCACCAGATCAAGACCCTGTCATGGCCAGCCCAATCTCCAGACATGAACCCCATTGAAAACCTCTGGAATGTGATCAAGTGGATGGCCACAAGCCATCAAACATGATTTTTTTGCACCAGGAGTGGCATAAAGTCACCCAACAGCAATGTGAAAGACTGGTGGAGAGCATGCCAAGATACATGAAAGCTGTGATTACAAATCAGGGTTATTCCACCAAATATTGATTTCTGAACTCTTCCTAAGTTAAAACATTAGTATTGTGTTGTTTAAAAATGAATATGAATTGTTTTCTTTGCATTATTAAAGGTCTGAAAACACTGCATCTTTTTGTTATTTTGACCAGTTTGCAAATAAATGCTCTAAATGACAATATTTTTATTTTGAATTTGGGAGAAATGTTGTCAGTAGTTTATAGAATAAAACAAAAATGTTCATTGTTACTCAAACACATACCTATAAATAGTAAAACCAGAGAAACGGATTATTTTACAGTGGTCTCTTATTTTTTTCCAGAGCTATACTGTATATATTTCTATAGAATCCACATATGCCAAGGAAACAGAGCAACTCCTGTCTGTTATGGGCAGATATTACCCTTATTTATTACCAAGTCACCCTTATTTGAATGTCAAATAGGTCATATCATATGGTCAAAGTCCCAACTAAAACTCAATCAAGTCCAGTGACAGGTTATATCAAGTCAAGTCAAATTAGTTTTACTTCCAGGCTTGCATTATATCTATGAATCATGTTCAAATGTTAGAATGTTCCATTCATAATACTTCTAATTACTGTAATATTGTTTTCTATAAAATACATTTTATCAAACCTGAATTCAAACACATTTACCATATGTTTTCAATGGTTATTTATGAATTCAATATTTCTCTTTTAAAACTGTATCCATCAACAAGTACAAGATACTTTCATAACATCAGAGGTTCTGCTCGCATTACTTTCAATCCAACAACAACAAATCTGTCATACATTTTCTACGTTTTAAAACCAACTGTCTGTTGTTTTAGCGGTACTGGAAATATGCATAATATATAATATTATTTGATAAATTTATTTCAAGCTCACTTGAGCACATTTTTCGAAAGGCAAAGTTTATGATGATGACCATTTTGCTCAGTCAGACCAGTGTGAGCAGAGATGCATACCTGCGCAACTTTGACTGGAACATTGAAATTCTCATTATTCTCAGCTCTTATGAGCAAGTCAGTTCGCTAACATTTATAGAAAATAATTGTAGCCTACTGCTTTTCCATTGCTTGTTTTCATTAGGCAGAGTCTGCAATTTAGTGCCAATGGATTGGTAGCAAACATCCTTCTGCCTGGTTCTCCAGGTGAGCTAAACACATGTTACCGTTAACATGCTACTGTTTTCATGGATCAGCTGTGGGGAAATTTTTATGCAAAAACAAAAAAATCAACATCTGTGGCGGACTGAACATTTCTAAACAACAAGTCTTTTGAGTCTTCATGTCTCAAGTCAAGTTAAGTCCCAAATCTTGAAGTTCCAAGTCCTAGATGAGTCCAAGTCACATGACTTGAATCCACATCTCTGGTTATTGAGGTCAGTAATGGTTTGGGCCCTTGCAGGTCATAGTCTCACAGTCCCCTGCCTTAATGCTCTATGAAAGTGACATGGATTTTAGCTATCTTATTTTCCAGATGATTTGTCACAAGACAAGCCCACTTCATTCTCTTAAAGAAATAATGTAGGGGGAGAACATATCAGGTGACATTATACACCACAGCATCACCAATGTATTCAACATAATTGGCCACACTGCCTATAGCCTGGTGGAGATAATGGAATATCACATCAGATGTAATGACAGCTGAGATATCTTTAGCCCTGTCAGATGGCAGACCTTTCCAATATCCTTCCATCAGGTCAAACTTTGCTGAACCAATGTGGTTGATACAGTTCTCTTCACTCAAGGGTCAATTTGCATCAATCATGGATACTAGTTTACAAAATCATGTCCTTTCCCCCTTCACAAACATGCAAAGGATGTCTCAGCTAACTAGATACTAATCTGATAAGCTGTTGAGGTTTTTGTTTAGCTAGACAGGACTGTGACTAAGTGACAAGGCTGCTGAAGGAAATGCCTGCAAACTCATCCTCTAGCATGTCAGTGTCAGGCTGCATTACATTGGTTTCATACATACAAGGAGTCACACAAACTGTGATCAAGCTCATGCTTGAGTTCCCTGACCTCCTTGGCCCTTCAGTGCAAAGAAACCAAAAGTATTCAGCTAGCTCAGATGAACACAGCTTGTGTTCACCCAGCAGCTAAACCAGAGCATATAGAATGAATACAGAATATGGGTTAATCAGCTCTCAGTTAATAACAAGTTCGATTTTTCGTCACAAACAACATTTAGCGAGAAAATCTGTGCTTATGAAGAAAAAAAATACTTGCATTTATTTACAAGCATTGATTGAAACAAGGTATAAGAGCTGTAAGAACAAAACATTACAAATCACACTGTTTAAAACAGTGTTTAATTAAGATCCAGAGAAGCTAAGAACAATCTGTAAACAATGAACAAAACAATTAAGCCAACATAGCAAAGTTCAGTGCAATTTCTAATTACTGATTGACCACTGCTTGAAGCTTGAATTCCTTGAAACTGGATAAAGTGCAGTGTCTATGAATTACACTATATGGTGATCGTAATAACACAAAGCAACTGTGCCACAAATGTTGAGTCAAGGCCATAAATCTTACATATAGCACCTTAAATCAATCATTCTAGAGTAAGATATAGTATGTTTCATGTAATGGTTGATATCTCTCCATTCATCATCTGAAAGGTTGATTTTCTGGCTAGTTATTTTACACAGTTTTAGCATCCTTCCTTGTCTTTGTATAACAAAAATAAACAAAAAAGTGCATCATCAATATCAGGTTTACATACTCTACTATGGTTATACCAACATTTTTCAGAAGTATCATTGTGTTTTTGCATGACCTGAACATATTGTGGCAGCCGCCCGGAGGCAGCCCAAGGGCGAGTGATTGACAGGAGGTACGTGGTGGGACACTGGCTCCACCCCTTTTCCCTCAATGGCTGAACAGGAAGTGTGGGAACGCACCTGCAGCCCATCCAATTTTACGAACAGCTGAAGGACGTTCGGAGGCCTATTTCAAGGGCTGATTCCTGTCACACGGCAAAGGAGTAGGGTGGTGATGGCAGAGAGTGTTGTGGAGAGAGACTGCTATAGAGAGTGTTGGAGAAGAGTTTTGGATTACTTACCATGTTTGACTTGGATTGTTTGAGGACCCCCCTTTGTGTGTCGACTACTGGACTGGATTGAGGAACTGTACGGGACTTGGATATTGGATTACGGATTACGACGACGAACAAGGATTGTGGACCTTACCTTTTTCCCTTCCCCTTCCCTTTCCCCTTTGAAAGAATAAATTAAACTGGTTGGCATTTTACTGTGTTTATCGCTTTTATTATTGTTCATGGGCAGAGTTGCAACTCAACACCCTGGGTTCTGCTACAATATTAATTACCATAATCCCCATAATACCAAATCCAGGATAAGAAATGTACCTTTCATATAATGTATTTAGATAAGAGGCTAATTTATCTTTCTGATATAACTCCTTGTTGGTGTTTTTGGACTTAAATTGGCCCATACTGCCCTATAAAATAATCCACTGCAAGGGTGAAGAGAACGCTGTTAAACTGTTGAGCAAGGTATTTAACCTGAATCATTGAACTAATTAGTTTACATGCAATGTAACATGAAAGCGATAATGCATGAGATTCAATCATGGCATATCACATACCCTCATGGCTAGGGGGTGTTGTTTGGTACAAGGGGAAGGGTACCTTTAACCCCCTAGCTGTGCCAATATGAATGATTGACAATGGTCTCAAATTATGCAATATGGATTTACATAGGTATTCAGAGCATTGTTTTGTAAACATGACACACCATTTAAAATTTATATTTTTATTGCACAAACATGGCTCTGTTGTAATTGTGGATTTACACACATAGTTCAGATCTTTTCTTTTTAATGACTTTTGACCCTCAATTGTCCCCTTATTCCCACATCCTGGAAATGCCCAATTGCTATTGTAAGTCCATCCCACCTCTGCAACATCTTCAGTCAGTCAGAAGCAGCACAGATGTGATTTTTTACATTCCAATGTAGGACACAACCAAATTCATACAAGAGCACATAAGAGACTAATATTATCCCTTGCATAAGGATAGCATTTATTGGGGCCCCTGAGTGGTTTATGTCAGCCGGGGTTCCTTGGGTTACAAGTTGATAATAATGTCATGTCAGTATGATATTTTTAATCCACTTTCTTCTATTTATAATGTTTTTGATATCATGTGATGATCATGAATGTGGGCATTACTTGTTATAGGGTGTGGATATTGTTACTACCTGATTGGTCATGTGATCTTATATACTGTACATGATCCCATTACACATATTGTCCTCATGCCTGACGACGGTCATTGGACCGAAACATTGCCCCTAATAAATGTCCTTGCAAGCAGAGACAGTGTACGGGAATTATTTTTGATCTTTACTCAGGTGCCCGCATACAACCATTTGTCATCAGTGGAATTGTGGTGTGGAATCGTGGCATCATATGGGCTGGAATTGTGGTGTGGTATGGTATGGTGTGAAATCATGGTGTGATGGTAAATAGTCAGTCAAAATTGCATCAGATGAGTGCATGTGCTTCTGCTGCAGTGCTCCTTGTTTAGGGTGTGGGTGCCTCATTAGTAACTTGATGCACAACTGCCATTCCCAAATTGGGGAGAAAAAATGTTTTAAAAAATAGCTTTTTTCATAGTTGAGAAATGTTTCTAAAAAAACATGTATTTGCCTATAAACAAAAAATGGGTCAACACAGGACTTTACTGATATGATTATCAGCTTGACTATCCATCCATTTCTGAAAATTATAATTGAACATAAGATTTATTTTCACCTAATATGACAACAGTCTGGCTTTTAGTAAGTGTATTTTCCACCATAGGATT
The DNA here is from genome assembly GCA_029706075.1 of Aldrovandia affinis. Taxonomy (NCBI): domain Eukaryota; kingdom Metazoa; phylum Chordata; class Actinopteri; order Notacanthiformes; family Halosauridae; genus Aldrovandia; species Aldrovandia affinis. The sequence continues at coordinate 1,797,676 of JAINUG010000021.1, forward strand.
GAAAAACAACAGGGATATTCCTTCAAGGAATGTTTTGATGTAATTCTATCTGCTAATGTATGTGCCATTGTAAGCAATCAGTACATTATTAAGAATTATATTAAGAATTTCAACCACTTCTGTGATGTGTTCTTGTAATAAATGCAATTCTAATATTGTGTCAATATTATAATTGGATGTAATAAACATAATTTAACTCAAAGCTTGTTTGTTCAAATTGAACCAGAAAGTAGTAAGCCAAGAAGATTGAAAGCAGATGAATAGAAGGTTAGCTAGCCTATGTGTTTGTACAAGATAGACTCTGCTGATGTCATGAGGCAACTGGTTCACACAGCCAGATCATTTTTCATTCGTTTTTCATTCTCATATGGATTTGGTGTGCTTTAATTGATTCAAATTCTCTTTGTGATTTGTATGTGGCCTTGGACACAAGTTTTGAGACATACACAAATGAATATATACAGGCATGGAGTGTGTAAAGTTAAAGTGTAAAGTGAGTGAGAGTTTAAATGGAACCTTAACAATGTGCATGACTCACACTTTTACCAGAGTTCATACTGGTTATGTTAAGTTTGAGGTATTCATTTGTTCAGTGTTCATTTAAGCACTTGAGAGTTGCTCTTATCATGTAATGTTGCTTGCTACAGCTGTGTGTCGGACTACCTACTTTTCCCCTAGTTGTCATGGATTTTACATTCAGTGAAAAAAAGAAGATCAGAACATAACTGAATCTGCCCCTTAGATGTAAGGTGACAAGCTGGATCCTTCAGTCACCAATCTCAAATAATAGTAAGGTGATGATTACGGTTAAAGTCAGCATTTCATCATGTTTAGCCTTCCCACTAAGTGCTTGGCAAAGTCTCGGCAAAAAGAGAACTTGCAGACTTAATTACCTTAATCCGGACCAGAACTGGCAAACAGCTACTGAAAGATTCCTGATATTGAAAGTCTTAATCTTAAAATATGTCTCCACCACATTTTGAAATAACAGGGATCATGGCTGACAGGGTAATGTTGCTAGGAGGACATTTGTAAAATGACATTACGAGCCAAATTCGAAGCCATTGATAACACAGCATCCACCGCAATATTTATGTTATTCAACGTTGATTATGAAACAATGTTTTATGGTGCACCACGGCACCTTTACTTTTTTTATTGGTTAGAGCACTAGACTATGCATTAGATACAGATGCATCATATTTGCAACAACCCCACCTGTCTGGGTTTTCTTGGCAAATTTACAAGGTGTCATAAATGTTCTGTCTCTGATCAGGCATAATCCTGAAGTATGAGAGGCACTATGGTCCGATCATCCAACCAAGACCGCAGCCAATCAAATATTTCCATTTTGGCAATCTTGAAGGTGGCTGTAAAATAAACTGATTGTGTATAGATAGTAAGAGCCCAATGTGTGGAGTCAAATGCATCAAATTAATTTTTGATGTTTATTCCAATTTCTTTTCTCCCAATTTAGTATCCAATTATACCCTCCCTTTTTCATGTCAATTATCCCCTCCCTCATATGAGAACTCGTTGCTGTAGTCCCGGACCGGTAGTGAGCACTGCACCACTTCCTCCGAGCCGGCACCCACCTAAGCCAAAGCCTGTCACTGTAACACACAGGACCCACTCATACATGCATGAGCTCATTCAGATTTGATCCCTCCCCCCTCCCTGGGGCGGGCAGTCAATTACCGCCCCCTAGTGGCACTCCTTGCCAGAGCTGAAACTGGCGCTACCTTGTGCAACTGAACCCTGGTCGCAGTGGGCAATGTCGGACATTCTACCCCTACACCACCTTGCATTACTTTTTTTGTTGAAGGTAAAAATACCAATACATTAAACTCAGGGTCTCATCCATTGAACCATGTTGTAAATGAGAGCTTTTATATGGTGTCTTAACACTTTTATCTGGGGCCTTGAACCTAAGAGTCCTTGTGTCCAGTGTCCAACCCCCCATTTGTTTGGCATTTCGAATGTAGTTTGCTTCCAATATGTTGTAACCTAATGCTAGGTCAGGTGCCAGGGAAGCATACACTGTGAAATAATTCAAACACAATACCACTTGAGATTTGATTCACACTGGGACTTTTATTTTGAAAAAGATAACCACAAACAACTAACCACGTGAATGAAGCTTGTGGTTGAGCCTACCTAAACCAAGAAAACCCTCTCTTCTGATCAGTCAGCTAAGCTGCTTACCAACATCATACACAAAAGGGGATGGGCTAAACAACAAAGTCAAAGTCAAGCAAAGTTCGTTACACAATTCAGGTACACAGAAAAAGGTCAAGACTCGTGTTCCAGCACTCATACAGAAAAAAAGGTTATTTCTCAAGAAACAGTTCAGTAACACAATTTTCACAACCAGTTAGCACTCCTTAATGCTCCTCATTCATCTCATTCTTTAATGTGCACCTGATGAACAGTGCGCAGTCTGGTGTGCTCAATGAGGGGGTAGCGCTGAAAACGAGGAGAGATTGGAGCCATCTTTCTGGAACATACCACCTTTCAATGACAGCTCACCTTGCTGCATTGCAATATATATATTTTCCATGTTTGCACATTTTGTGTCACTGTACTTACTTCCTCTTAGATATGCCAGATGTAGACCCCAATCATAGCCCTGCTGAAAGAGTTCCGTTCTCTTCCCAACTTCCTCATGCAAGCCTTTATGCTCTCAGACAGAGACCCAAGTCTAGATTGTATTTTTGGAAGTACTGAGTTCTTCTGATACTATTGTAACTGTGAATTCAGTTAGCTGGGTTTTGGCACTCAGTTAAACTAAAGGAAGGTGACAAAGTGCTTTAAGGAGAGCCCTAAATGCGCTGCAGATGGTGGGATCACACATGCGCATCGTTTTCCTGAAGGCAACTGAAAACCTCACACCTCAGCTATAAAGGGCTTTTGTTACCAGCTGTTGTCTGATATGTTTTGTTGAAACACAGATTTTTAAGTTTCCAGTTGTCCTTGTTGGATATTTCGGGGAAGAATCACCAAGCTGCATTCAATCTTTTTCTGCGACAAATGCAAGTAAGCCGATTGTGCACCTTAGCCTTATGCTTAGCCTTTATCATTGGACTGCCCCTTGAGAATCATAGGTCAATGATCAGGTAAATATCAATGGTTATAACATGAATGGTGTGATATTCTTAACCCCTGTCAAAAAGATATGTACAGTATGAAGCCATTGATTCATAGCAGCCACAACTAAACAGTGCAGGTACTGTCTACATAACTGAGCCCGGAAGTGCGCTCCACCAGCTATCGATAACCTTCTTGCCATGGTGCATCGTACACAACAATTCACAATAGATCCAACTGCTTGTGATGTGGCAGACAGAAAATGGCTGCTGGGAATTAATGATATTGTCAATTGGGCATTGTCAACTCATTGTTCTGAAATATGATGTCTTAATGATTTGTTCTGTATGGTAACATTATATGTCTGAAGTGCAGAAATATACTGAACATCGATTCTCTGCAACCCAATCATTTTCAAGATATGCTGCATACTATATATATATATATATGTATATATATATATATATATATATCTAACTAATTCATATATATATATAGCTATCTAACTAATTCAGTAACCTTACATTGACTTCTCCAGTCCAATTCAGAAGAAGAAAACTTCCTGCCATTTTGTTAAGAAGTGCTACAAACATCATCATTTTTTTTCTGCCTTGACTCCATTTAATTTCTTGTGTAACTAATGGCAACCCATTTTGACTGTGAAACGGGAACTTAGCTAGCTATCAAGGTGCAATAAAATATTAAATGGAGTGGACAAACCAGATAATATTTCCTAGGGGATGCAAGGTCTGTTAATAAGTTGAATCAAAAATGGTAAAATTTATTTTATAATGCATGAAACCAGATGAAATCGGAAACTGCAAAAAATTGCAGTTGATCGAAGCTCACAAATAAAGACAAAACTTGTAAGACCACAAAAACCTACTTAGCAGCTCTGTCCATGGAAACCTTTTGCAACAGGCCAGATGAGCACAACAAGCAATATCTAGTCTGGTTAACAATCAACCTCAGCTGTGAGTTAGTGAAGCCAATGATGTCCATGGCCCTTCCAGTCTTTGGCAGACTGCAGTATGCACTGACAGCTGCTGAAGAGGAGGAACAGCCCTCTCTGCTCCTACTCCACCCCTCCTTCACAGGGCTGACAGGACATTATGACAGAAACCAGCTGAACATTGGCCGGATTTTTCTATTTACGTGATAGCACTCTTGGTGAAAGAGGCCATCTTTTTGGATGTTAACAGACAGGTTGAGACATTTTCCTTTTGCTTCTCTCGCCTTCTAGGCAGACATGCCAATTACAGGTGGGTACAATGCGTACTCTAGGCTTCACTGATGTCATGACACTCAACAGATCTGTAAGATACAATAGTAGCTGGTGAGCAGGAAATAGAGGAGGCAGACATCTTACCTTTTAACTGATCATTGTAAGGTGTTTTCATTTATTTTCCTTGATTAACATTCAATAAATTAATTTGCTGAATAATCAATACCAATAGATAGAAAATGTACCCATATCTAGAGATTGTTTGAGCTCGTGCTCATTCTCTCTGCCTGTATTCAAGGATATTTTTCCATACATCATAAAGATCTGCTTACACAGTTTAAATGATAATGAAAAAGCACTCACTTTCTGAAAGCAGTTTGTTAGCTTTTATTGCCTGTTGTACTCTAAGCTGGTGTGATTTATAGTTAAGAGAGTGATTTACATCTTGAAGTTAAAAGTGTATTATTGAGTTAATTTAAATAAATTGAGCAACGTGTTATCGTTTGCATGCTGAATTGTAACGAAAATGAATACTACAATGTGATTAAGAGAATGCTTTGGGCTTACATGCCAATGGTTATCCAGACAAATGAGACACTTGTTAATCACGTGCAAAATAAAAGAAAGGTTGAAACAAATGGGCAGTTAAAGGTAAGATTCCTGCCTCTTCTATTTCAAGCTCATAAGCCACTACTGGTAAGAAACAAAGGGGTTTTCACCCACGGATTTCAAACACCACTGCTTTGTAATACACCAGGCTATTGTGGACTGGCACAGTAAGCTAGCTGACTTTGATGTTAAAGGAAAATATTAATTCAAAAAGTGTTTGCAGATGGTGGCATGATCTGTGACTCTGGGAAACATCTGAACAGGGTGCAGCATATTGTGCAACATCCCTAGCTTGAAACATAGCCTTGGGTTTTTGTCAGATGGCTTTTTGTGCAAATCAGTTTACCCACCTCTGTTTTAACACCACAGGACAGAGGCAATTGGCTGCATATTTACAGTGGCTGGATAATATGCTGTTGAACAGAAGACCATTTTTGGAGCTGTATCTTTACCATTAGCAGAGAACATTCTTTCACAGTGTTTTGAAGTCTTGTGATTTAAGCAAAAACGCCATGCTTCCCCAAATCCAGCAACTGTGCTACACAGCCAAAAGCTAATACATCTCACATTATCTCACTTTTCCTCTTCTCTCTCCCCTTTATACCAAATATTAGGAGCACAACATTCCCAGTGCATTCACACTGCTCACTGTCATCATTAGAGTATGCACCCCCGAGCTGCCTGGGTCCCACTTTACATTAATGGGCCCTAATACCTGCATAGTTACACTGTCCTGTGCAGTGGGTACAGTGTGCCTACTGTGTGCTTACATATTGTTACATAGTACACATGTGTAACAAGAAATATGTTAGAACGAATTGGTACATTGTGTAAGTACACATAAAATAGAATTGTGTAACTTCTGTGTTCCCCTAGGCTGGTTTACGTTTAGTTCAATGAATAAACATAACCAATCCATAGATGAGGATTTGTATTTTTTAATGTGTACATACTGTGACGGAGCGCAACTACAAAACACCGGCTCTGTCACTGTCGAATACAGACCGGAAATTAATGCGCCATTAAAGCCATTGGACATTTTTTTATGTGTACAATTGATATCATGTCTTTCACCGTGCAGTGTAAAATACGTTTACAGGTACATTGTTTACAAAGTATTCCCTGCAGTTGCTAGTTCATCTTATATGTACAGCACATCTTGTTTATTGAGTTAAGGTACCATAAATCATTAACAGGATGATATGTTATGTCATATAGTTTGCTTCATTAATGTTGTACATGTCAAGTAAATATGCTATTCTATTTACAAAGCTAACATGATAAAAGCCAGATTTCTGGGGCGTGTATATAGTACATCATCACGCCAGTAGTGGCATATTCCATTTCAAAATAAAAGGGTTCTTTTAACGTATGCTTGGAATCGAATTTAACAATATTTACAGTGACTGTCCAAAGTCGGGAACATATAGTACATGCCAGGGTGGAAAATGATAAATGGTCATTCTATGTAATGCTGCTCAAGCTGTTATTTCTTTCTTTAATTGAAATTTGTATTTGTGGTTTAGTCTAGGGGTGTGGCTAACCCAGGTTTTAGCCTTAAAACAGAGAGACTCATTGGAAGTGAGTCTGGGAGTATGGAACACTCTGAGGTCTGGTAAAGACTTAGTCTCCAGCCATGTCAGTATTGTGACAAAGTTTGTCTACTTAGTGTTTTTTTGTATTGTCTCGTTATGTCATGTAGTTTTCTGAAGCACTCTATTTCTATCAATTTTGTTTCTGATTTTCTCCTGTTTTTCTCCCAATTTGGTAGTCAGTTACACCCGCTATTTTCAGGTCAATCCCTCCCTCATAGTTCGCTGCCATAGCCCTGTGACCGGCGGCGATGAAGGCGAAGTATCGTCTCCTCCGAGACGGAATTCGCCAAGCCGCCGACTGTAACTCCGGCACCCCAGAGCCACTCCTGTGCAGAGTGAACGTCTTGTCGGCTTCCCTCTCTGGGGCGGACAGCCAATTGCACTCTCAACCAGAGCCGACTCTGGCATGGCCACGGAATCGAACCTCAGTCGCTGTCTGAAGCACTCTATTTAATCAACTTGGATTCTTGCATGTGAACGCTACAACCTGCCTGGTCTGCTCTTATTGGCTATCTGGCCCGGTACTTTATGACACATACCATGTAGTTACAACATTGTTACACAAAAGTCAGTAGGGTGTCACAATTTTCATTAAGTGGGCAGTTGGTATGTGTTGGTAACTACACATGTATGAGGGCCACAATGTAAAGTGGGACCTGCTATCCACAACTTCCAGGATTAGTAGTCTACTGCCCTGAAACAGTGGAAATCATAAAACCTAAATCGCATAAATCATTGATCTAACTATTGAAGTGGATGTACAAATTGCTCTTGCTAGCTAACAATTGTATATCAAATGTTATAATATTTTCATGAATATCCTAGTCTTCGATTTGCCATTAAAGAGCTGTGGCCCTTTGTAATTACTTTCTGGATGCTTTTGTCATACATTTTCTGCATTTTCAGCTCACTTTGTGAAATGTAGGTCACTTGAGGAGTAATTAAGGTCAACTCAACTCAAAAACCCTTTTTGAAATTGAGAAATAAAAGCCCATTTGTTTGCAAAGCATATTAGAGTGGGTTTAGAGTAAAAATATAGTACTTTGTGGCCACCAGCATGGTCACTGCCTTGTGGGTGAGTGCATAAAAGGATTTAAGTGCTTTAGCTGCAGTGCTACTTTTGCAATTGTGGATGGCACAGCTGTGATTGAATACATTTTACATTGAGTGAGCAGTTCCTGTGCACTTACCATGTTGCATACACCCTTGTTACACAGAGGTAACTAAAGTTTTACACTTTACATAAACTGGACAGTTCATTGTATGTACACTGTTGTTACACAAATGTTTGTAAGAGTTTACAGTACATGAAGTGAGTAGTTCCTGCGTATTTCAGTAAAAACTGGAAAATGGGGGTGTTCTAAAACTTTTGACTGGTAGTGTATATACAAATTATTGGGAGGGACATGTAACCAGAATGCTTTTTGTGTATGAAAAATGAAACGACTCATCTTCTGACAAACACCCTATTATTATTATTATTATTACTTTGTTTTTTAACAAGATTTAATCCCTGGAGGGAAATATCCAAATATCTGAAACAATCTTTCTACTCATTCACAGTAATCAATTTTTAACAAACAGTACCAAATTAATCTTTCTATTGTGTATGGGTGGGCTGCTTGTGGGTACAGATAAACATAATCAATCCACATAAATATCTGCAGCGCCCCATTGATCATTGACAGTACCCTGAGTGGGAAGTTCCTTGTGTTGATTCACTTGTTAGTTACACAATTCTATTTCACATGTGTACTTACACAATGCACCAATTTTTGTTACATATTTCTTGTTACACATATGTATGTACTTAAACCATACAAATCATTATTACACATGTGTAACAACTTAAACTGCAAACAAGTTGTACGGTTGTAAGTACTATGTAACAATGTGTAAGTACATGGTAGGTACACTGTATCTATGTATGTAGGTACAGCGTAACTACACAGGTATTAGGCCCAATTAATATAAACTGGGACCTGCTACCTACACTTCCAGGATCAGTGACCTACTGCCCGAAACAGTGGAAAACAAAACTGTAATCACATAAATCATTGATCTAACTTTTAAAGGGTATGTCCAATTGGCTATTGCAATCTAACAATTGTATATCAAATGTTCGAAAAAAAGTACCCTCACATTTGAATGAATTCTATGACTATCCCATTCTTTTATTTGCCATTAACGAGCTGTGGAACTTTATAATTACTTACTGAATGCTTTTGTGGTTCATTTGTCACACATTTTCTGCCTTTTCAGCTCACTTTGTGCAATGTAGGTCACTTGAGGGAGAAATTAAGGTCAGAAACTATTTTAAATTGAGGACTAAAAGTACATTTGTTTGCAAAGCATATTAGCATGGGTTTAGAGTAATAAGGTAGTACTTTGTGGCCACCAGTGCGGAAAACAGTCACTGGCTTGTGGGTGAGTGCACCAAGGATTAAGAGTGCTTTAGCTGCAGCGCTACATTTGCAGATGCGGATGACATGGCAGAGACTTCAGTCACAATTGGTGACTCCATTGTGTGATTAAAAAATGGGAAAAATATTTTCTAAATACACAGCAAGGAGATAATGTAGCAGTAGTATTAAAAAAATCACAAATGACAGATTTGCCAAATACAACTAATCCCATTGAAATGTTCTCCTTAGTTCTGTGGATTTATCAGTTAATCTACCTCTGGTGTCTGATAAGAGAAGCCAGATTTATTTAGCTACAAAATCTGAAGATACAGAGATTGGTGCTTTGAGATGTTGTGGGTAATGGTTTTCACCAATGTGCTGGATCCTTGAGAAGGCCCTTGGCTTTATTATGAGGGGAAGCTAATGATGCACATTAGGAAGTGACAATTTGCAGAACAATTGAGGCAGAGCACAGACATTAATGGGGACCCTGTGTGATGTGTCTCCATTCTGTTTAAAGAGATTGATATTTTCTCAGGCATGATGACTGAGCCACTAGAGTAGGCCCACAGAGGAGAAATTAACTGGCCAACTCGCCAAGCTGAAGATAGGCTATAAGTGTGATAAAGCAGAGCACACTGTAAGTAGTCATATTATGGTACTCTTAAATTACAGGCTAGCTGATACACTGACCAAGGCATTCTCCCCCACAGATTACCTCCACAGACACATCCCCACTTGTTCCACTCATAAATTGTTCTTATTAAATCCTGTCCCTCATGCACCCATGCTCCCACACATTTTTCTCCTCAAATAGTATGCTTGCAGTTCAAATTCACACCTCGGATCTCTTATTATCATGCCCATCCACCCTGCACTGACCCCAACAGGCAATAAAACATTCAACTTAACCATGACTTAACAAGAAGTTAAATTTGCTTCTCTATAGAACCATTGGATTTATTGAACCATCATTGTGATAAATCCACAACACATATACTAAGGGGCAATTTAAAAATGGATGCATGACAAAAGAGGTGCACCTCTTAGCTTACACAATGTGTCAAATTATAAAGTGTAAACTGACACAATCATTGTTAGCTCTGGTGTTAGGAATTTTAATATTTGATTTCCCCAAAAATCTAAAGCTAGAACAGTCCAATTATTTTTGAGTTCCTATTAAAATGGTGAACTGTGGATCAATTAGCAAAACAAAAAAATACCAAAACACCACAAGAGAATTGGAAAGCAACTTCCAAAGAACAGCTAGCCTTCTTTGTCTCCTGCTCTGCAAGGCTTCTGACAGCCCGGTTTGATGGCTTTGATGACATTGTGTATGTCAGTCATCTGAGGTTAGATCACAGTAAAGATGATAATAACAGCAACAGCCTCTGGGCAAGACAGCGGTGTGGTGGAGGTTAGTACATCTGTTTCACAGCTTCAGGTCCCTTGAGTCTTGACTGTTTATGGGGTTTTCCAGCATGTCAAAGCGTTCCCCCTGAGTGCACAGAGATAACAGTTTGGTCAGGGTGACTGATCTCTTTTCCTGGCTCACAGGGTTGCCCTGCAGTGCATCTGGTACCCTGGTGAGCAATGTACATTCCTGTGCTCTCAAAAAATGATAATTGGTGGTTTTGCCTATCAGGAAAACAACCTCCTAACAAGTTTCTGAGTGGCTTAACTTTGTTGTGGCCCCAGGTTCACGAGTGGCTGGGAAAAAAGAATTGTCTGACATTTCTTAGATATTTCTAGTTGAGTAATTCCTCTGTTGTAGTCAGTGGCAGTGATTTGAGTATAGCCAGAGCAGCAGAGAATACAGGCTGGGTCGAGCTTTCCCTACAGCAAACAGTGACTCATTTAAATCATAATTAATTTCTGGAACTCATTGTAAATGGTCTCACCTCTGGCATATTAACAATGAATTCCAAATGAAACACATTAATAATCTTTGTTTCCATTATATGAAAGGTGGAATGCATTGCACAACTTGCAACTGATTGGATGTCCAGAGAAATCATGAAAAAACCCCACAAAAATCTATACCAATTTCATAGACTTATGTCTCAGTCTGGTAATTTACCTGAATGCATACATAACTAAATATGGTTACATTTTACATTTATATTGACATTTTAAGCATTTAGCAGATGCTCTTATCCAGAGCGACTTACTCTGTATTGCATTAATACATGTTAGGAACAATCATAGTTTGCGCAAGAGATCAGTGCAGTAATACAGCAATAGACATCGTTGTAGGCAGCTGCATACCATACCTGTAACACTGGGAAGGAAAAGGTTAGATTTTTTTTTTTTATTAAGAGTAAGCAGGGATATATATACAAGATATATAAAAACAATTTAAAAAAAAAAAATTTTTACTAACCTTTTCCTTCCCAGTGTTACAGGGAACCTGTCCTGGTTCCTCGCTGGTGGAACGACCTCCCGCAATTGGTCAGGACTGCGGAATCACTTCCAATCTTCCGCAAGAGACTCAAAACCCACCTCTTCAGACTCCACTACCACTGAACACTGTCCATCCAGTCTATCTGTTGTCACCACTATTTACCTGCTGTACACTATTTATAAAAATAAAAAATTAAAAATGAAAAAAACACACTAACTTTTTCCTTCCTGGTGTTACAGGTGTTACAGGTGTGGTATGCTGATGCCTGCAATGATGTCTATTGCTGTATTCCTGCACTGATCTTGTGCGCTAACTATGATTGTTCCTACCATGTATTAATGCACATCTTATAAGTCGCTCTGGATAAGAGCGTCTGCTAAATGCTTAAAATGTAAAAATGTAAAATGTAAAATGTATGGTATGCAGATGCCTGCAATTATGTCTATCGCTGTATTACTGCACTGATCTCTTGCGCTAACTATGATTGTTCCTACCATGTACTTATGCACATCTTGTAAGTCGCTCTTAGAAACTTAGGGAACTTTTATAGGCAGAAAATGTGCGACTCAGAAGCGTGAAATGTGAATAATGATTTTGGGATGACAACACTTAAGTGACAGGATTAGGGGATTTTAGGAATGGCTGATGAAGAGCTGCTCTGTCAACTGATAAACCTGATGACACCACTGCTGTTACAGACAGGCAGCCAGCAGCAAGCAGCAGACCTGTTGTCTTAAGGGATTTTCTTCATGGACGGACAGCTGTAAACAAGAGGCAAGGAGGCATCATAGCACACAGCTCCCACTTTGCAGGTGTGCTTCAGTAAGATTAAGCATGGCTTAAGAAAGGTTCCTGCTGTCAGAGAAAAGCTGTTATATCTAACGAATGCATTGTGGGGTATTTCAATGTTGAGGGGCCAGTCAGGCCCTACACTAAGCTTATGGTGTGTGCCAGGGTGTCCAGTGGTTGCTGGCTGCATTTCTCTTGATGGAGGAAACAACAAATTTCACCCCCTCATTTAATCTGTGTGTACGGTTACGTGGCATTTACTTGACATGGTGAGGTTCCTGAACAAAGCCCCGGCCCTTGCAGAAATACTAACAAGGCAAGTGTCCTCTATTCACAATTATGAGTAGAAGGCCTGCTTCAATTACCCTGTTGGATGTTCTGTGATCCTTAATGAGGAGGCTAAAGTGTGGTTTGTTGGATCTTTTTAATATAAGCTCTCACCTTGAACTAGAGAGGTTTCATTAGAACGTGGAAATGTAAAGCACACACCCTTTTTATTTCAGATGTGAGTGGCAAAGGCCTACATTGCACCTTCTTCTTTCATTAAAATACCAATCCTTTCATTGATTTTGGCTAACTTTGACTCCATGCTGCCTTCTATCTGCAAAGAGTTGGAGTGCATGACACGGTGGCACATGTGGTGAAAATGAGCAGGGCTGATGGAATGACAGTGATTGAATCATTGCACAGATCATTTGGAATATGTGGGTTCATGGAGCAAAGCCATATTGAAACAAAATGTCAGCCATGGTAATACAAAATGATTAGTTGTGTCAATAATCATGCTGGGACCTGTTAGTGTTTAATGTAGAGGACAATTAGTTTAATTCAGGATATCTACTTCCTGATGAACATAAGACTAAATACCTCCCTATTTTGTGAGACTGCAACTCAAGATCTCTGTTTGTGTCATGTCGTGTGTTCGTGTTCCCCGCAAATAGATGATTTGGTTCTTTTCATGTTTTCCTGATTGTCACTTATCACTTACCTGTTTCCAGTCTCGTCATTGTATTATCGTTTTCTCCTGTTCCTCATGTGTTTGATTGCAGCCAGCTGCATTCATGTTAATTCCTGATTGTTTCTCGTTATGTCTGATGTATATAAGCTGTGCATTTTCCCATGTTTGTTGCCAGATTGTCTTGTGCTTTGCTTATGCTTCCACAACTTGTTCTTGTTCTTGTTCTTGTTCTTGTTCTTGTTCTTGTTCTTGTTCTTGTTCTTGTTCCCGCGTCTCAGTCTCGTTCCCGACCCACCTGTTCCCACTCCTCTCTGTGTTCCCCGGACTGATTTCCTGATACCAACCTCCAACGACCATTGACCTTTGCCTGCCTGTGACACAGCTGGAGCCTGAAATGAACTTTGCCTGTCCCCGACTACTCTCTGGATTCCTGTTTTGCCCTGATTGCTCCCGTTTGACCATTGCCTATTGTCATTATTGCATTCCTGGGTCCGTGCCTGGTTTTCTGACACCGTTCCTGACAGTTTCATAAAAGGAAATCAGAAATACAGATGAATGTAACCTGGATATTGTAATTAAAATAATTGTATTCACTGCTGTGTAAGCCAGGGTTATTGCATCACCTCTGTTATTCATGCAACACTTACACTGCGTGAGAGCAATGAAAAATGATTTATAAAGACTTATAAAAATAAGTAGGCATAATTAATAACCAGGTCAATGACTACAATGACACCTCCAAATCTGAATTTGAATTTGAATTATTATGAGTGGAATAAATTCATATTTGAATTTCCTGTTGGGCATCCTTATTAGGAAGTAAAGCTCTTTTGTCATTTTTAAATAGGGGTTAATATTGCTGAAAGGCGCCTTTATATACATAGACACATTCGTGTTGCTCTTCATGTTTAAAGTTTTCCACAGAATATATTCTGTGCATTATTTCCTTTATCAATATGTTATCTGAAGAAAAAAAACATTTTCAATGTAAAAAAGCCAAGTTACTTGCATACACAAAGCTTAAAATCTCTGTACATCTGTAAAATATAATTCCTACATTCAGCCTGCGTACCAAATTATTAAGTTAGAAGTTACAACTAAACTTTAATCAATATATTTCACAGAAACTGAACAGACACTTCCCATATTTTCATACATTCAACTTGGCCCTGTGTCACTTCATCTTGTCCTCTCATCCCTCATTGTGTTTATTCAAATATTATGTCACATCCCCAAATGTCCAAGTGTATATGAAATGATTTGTATGAGTTTCATATTCTGTGTTTGAAAATAGCATACTCCATAAAGCATATTTAAATTCTTCCTATGATGTTGATTGACATTTGACATTAAAACTTAGAAGATTACATACAGGGGTGGCGGATGGCGTAGCGGTCTAACGCGCCACACTTTGGTGTGGCGTGCGCTGCCTGTCAGGGACGCGGTTCGAAACCCACGTCTCCAACAGACTGGCCCTGATCGTCAGCCCCGATCGGAGGCGGCATTTGGCTGTCCGCCTCCGGGGAAGGGGGGAGGGTGAGCCGGCACGAGTCCGTCGAGGAGAAGGTAAAGGTGTCTGTGGAAGAATTTCCGTCACGGAAGAGGCGGGAACAATCGGCCAGGAATGTATGTCTCGCTCCCAGAGGATGGGCAGCGGACTCGTGGGGGTGGGGAATTGAACTAAAAATGTTTTCAAAAAAATTAGAAAAAAAAATTTGAAATAAAAAAAAAAATATATATATTTTAAAAAAAAGAAGATGACATACAATACTGACATTTACAATATATACTATGAGCACCATCACATATGAACACATACTTCATACACCCTCAATTGTAAGAATTACACACCCTTTCCATTTCCAAACAATACTATGAGCAAAGGACAGATTATCCAGAACAACACATTGTTATCATTAAGACAAAAAAGGACCATGTGTTTTGCCTAATAATAATTACAGAGATATGTATTTTTAATTTGGAAAAAATATTTGATGTGCACAAACATAACAGTGATTCCACATGCATATATAATAAATTGGAGCTATGAAAAATGCTCTTATAGTACTTTGTTTTTTCACAAACATACTCTGTATGCAATGTGAAGAGAAAATGTTGAGATCTGTTTGGTATAAATAGTATAGAACTTGAAAACGTTTCTTTTCATATCACAAGCAATCCATCAGACCTTCACCACATACTGCTGACACTTGGAAAGATTGCACACATTGATCACATACACATAAAAACTATATTCTCTTCAAATGGAAAGATAAAGAAACACAGGGCCAAGTTACTTGAATTAATGTAGGAAAAGTGAGATGTATTGCTTTGGAACAGTGCTTCTTTAGTTTCTGTCAAATATATTGATGAAAGTTTAGTTGTAACTTGTCAAGTAATTGCTGAATAAGTTCAAGAGATCAGCAGTATCGTGTTTACCTAAGACATTAAGAATTTGTAGCATAAATTGTGATTTGACTGCATTATTTTAAAGCAATCCGTCTCCAGCAATATAGGTTGTAATGTGAATTTTGAATTAAAACTGAATTGTGAGTTAAAAGTAGGCAGACAGCACAGATTAAATTAAAACGGTTTGTAATAGGGTGTTTGATGCCATGCAAATTATCATGTTAATCATGATTAATTATGAATATGATGATTGATCATACCATGTATTAATGCAGATCTTGTAAGTCGCTCTGGATAAGAGCATCTGCTAAATGTTTAAAACGCAAATGTAAAATTTAAATGTGTTGTGGCAAAACCAGGGGTGTTGGATTACAGCACAGCCAATGATAAATAATAAAATTACCATACAACGACAAATAGGAAACAAATAGGAATTTATTAGGGGAATGAACACAAGAGGGGAATATGGGGAAGCAAACAAGTTTAGTCCATAATCCGTTTTCTTGGTCTTGATCCGTGATCCGAAATCATAAATCCAATCCAGTTCCTCAATCAAAAAGTCGGTACACAAACAGGGTTTTCAAAAATGGTCCAAGTCAATCCAAGTAGTCAATCCAAAAACAATTCTGTCTTTCACTTTCTCATTCACCAGCGCATTTCCCTTGACATACTTTATGTGTGTGAAAGGTGCGTCTTTTTATTTCCCTTGCATTATTGGGAAAAGTGTGTTGGGTGCGCTCTGTCCGCCCCGGACTTCCCATTAAGGTGAGGGGGTGGAGCCAGAGGGCCACTATGTACTGCCCCTCGATCACCACCCTCAGCATGCCTCTTGGTGCCTGCCACAGTGTAATGTGTGTAAATGTTTGTTGTGTGCTGCTAATGTTAGTCAGAAGATGTGTAATAATTGGTATACAGCCATACATTGACACAGATCGCTTGCATTGATTGTGGTAACATTACATAAGGTCATCTTTACTCACGGAAGATGTAGCTGGTGATTCTATCATTCAACACACTCCATTGTGTGCTGTCCAGTAGTTGTATAAACATGCAGTTTTGAAGTGAGCCTTAACCCTTTCAGCCCTAATTGAATGCCGCTTCTCTCCTCCGACTCTGTCGGAGCTCCATGCTTTTTTTTTTGTTGGTGAACTACCATAATAACCCTAAATGGTTAGACAGAGCAGCTTCTCTGCTTTCAGGAACTGTTGGATTTTGTTCAATTGCGCATATAATTCAAGAATTACGGCAATGAAAGTGACACATGTAAAATCATGTCGGCGGTGACATGGCCATTTTAGAAGGGTTAAAGCCATCCTTCTCACTTCAAGTCCACTACCCACTGTCATGAGCTAGCCAAGCTACATACAAAGGTGGGGAGGGAATACAGTAAACAGTAGATTACCAGCTAACATTATAGTTATGTCACTGGAAAGCTAGCTAGTGCACTAGTAATCTAAAGTGTAGCTAGCTGGCTTGGCTAATGATGGAATATATCACTGGTTAGATAACTACACTTCAGTAGTAAGTGAACTGCCGGAAGCTGGCAAGTTAACTAGGGCTTGATTTAATGAAACACTCTGTAGCTAGGTAGCCAGCTGTCTAAATGAAACCGGGCAGATGTGGCTTTCAAGCTGGCTACAAATATGTCTTATTGGTTTGTGTATACATTTAGTCCAGGGGTTTAGGGCCTACCTTGTAGTTGCCATAGCCACGAAACAATATTATACAGGGGTTACATGTGAAATGATATTTTTATATATTTTATATTTTTTGTTGGTTGTACAAATTATACATCTCTAAAACCAATGCTTTTAATATTTTGGATAGTATGAGAAAAAAAAAAAAGAGTACACTAGTCATATGGATATAACATCAGAGCTGTACTGTTAAATTGGGGATCATCCTTTAGGAGTCAGTAAAGCTCTATTGCAACCAGGCAATGGAGCACACAAACTCATTTAGAGGAGAAGCGATGTAATTAATAAAAAAAAGTATTTAACAATGCATGCAGCTTGGAAATGGTTGTCTTTTGTGTCTGCTTTTTGAACCATGTCAACTGTAGTCTAGTCACTCCTGCTCGAGTGCTGCACTGCTTGCTATATATGTATGCCACTGCTTCTGCCCTTAATTTATCTGGGATAAAATGGAGGAGAGATTCAGAGGGAAGAATTTCAGATAGGACTGTCGCAGTGCAAACACTGCAATGCCACAACAATGATCCGAGATTGCATTAACACTGAAACCAGTACACATTCTCATTGGCTATATTATACCTAATTGCAAATATATATAGTTAAAATCCCCCCAGCAGAAGAGTATCACCCATTGAAGCGGCACCGTCTGTACTCTCTGCACACACCACTCATCACAGAGTCCTCCACCTGAACCCACTCCCACTGCACTGTGTGTGTTCAGGTGGCACAGCACTCAGACAGCTGACCAGCTCGTCAACCATCTGCCCAAGCCAGACAGCACACTGTCTCATCAGCAGTCGGCAGGAAACTGAACCTGAGAAAATGGGGGTCACACAGCTACTTTCGCACCATTGTCAAGCTGTTTGGGAAAAATAAATTAGCCACCCTTACAGTTCTATATGGTCAGTCACAGTAACTTAACCCAGGGGTTCTCAAACTTAGTCCTGGGGGCCCACTGTGTATGCTGGTTTTTCTTCCAACCATAATTGCAACCTCTGAATTGTAACAAGCTGTTCATTTATAGATGTCTATTGAAGGATAATTTACCCTCTTAAGGCCACATCATTTGAGAAATATCTATGCATGTCATGAAGAGTAAATGTCCCATATTCACATATCTATGCTTACATTTTCTATAATGTTTTCTATAATGTGCTATATGGCAAATGATTCCTTCATAGACTCATTGATTCAATTATACAGTAGACTTGCAGGTGAAATCAGTGGGGTCCTAATTGCTGAAAGGTCACTGAAACTTATGTGTGGAAAATTAAACTTTCAATGACAGAACAAATGGCAATGAGCCAAACCTGCATTGTGTTAAAATAAGTGCAAGGAAGAGAATGATGATGATTCAAACAACCTTAAACAACCTTAATTGATTGACTATAACAAAAAATAGCATACACAGGGGTCCGCAGGATTGAGTTTGGGAATCACTGACTTAACCCACCTTCCACTGTGGCTGCTCAATCCATGTTATTGAGCTACCCCTAGTACTGAAATGCAGCAAGGAGTTGCCTACCCCAACAGCTACTATTTACAGTCTTTGCACATGGAATGGGCCAGCCAGGCAGCTATATGTTGTATAATGGGACATTGTAGTAGATGGCTTGTAAAAAAGATGCTCCAGTCATAGATTCTTCAATTATTAATTTTATGTTATACTATTTTTTGTTTGCTAAGGACAGCTATTATGGCATCTAAATTCTTTGTTTACAGTAATGCAATGAATAAGGGGAATATTCCTCTATCCTGTTTTCATATTTTAGACTGCATTGTCAATAGAATCAGCTGAAATACTGTGTAATGTATCCATGTAGCTATTTCAGACATTTGACATTTTCTGTATTTCAGCATTTTAGTCACATGAAGAAATACAAGTGTGGTGTAATTTTTTATTTGTTTATTAGGATCATGTTTATGCGTGAAAATAGATGTTCAGCAGTGAAGCATTTTGGGATTAGCTTCATATCTCATTTGCTCTGCTCCATCTCTGCCTTGAATTTATGATTCCCCTGAGAGCTGCTCCTGAGGTTGAATCTATTTTTTTCATCCTTCACTCTAAAATCTTCAGCAAGAGTCCTCTCCTGCCAGTGATAGAAATCCACTCAATCGTTCAACCTTTTATGACCCTCATCTGTTCCGATCACCATGTGACAGACTTTATTTCTGTACCACAGAACATGTTCACATCTTATACTGCTTATTTATGCATTGTCATATGTTTCCTTAAAATGCTGCTATAGGACACATCTGTATATATACGATGATATATCAATTAATTTTGTTTTATATACATTTTAATGAATCTATTGATAGCTATCTTTTAGGGCTTATTACAAGCCCTAAATGGTGTTAAATGGTTAATTATTCATCTAAAGTCATACATACTTATGGGGAATTCACATTTCTGCTTTTGCAATGTAGCTCGGAAAGGAAATCAGAATTTAGCTGGTCATTAAAAGTGATATGTTGTTTATGAATATATTTAAATTTGAATAGCAAGTGCTATGGGAAACACATTGTATGCATTGTTATCTCTTGTCAACATGATGCCAATCAGCCACAGAGCAAATGGGGGGTAGAATGCTGCAGAGAAAGTGCAATGCTATGCATAAGGATGGGGTTTTTGCATCCTGTAATTCAGGTGAAATCCGTTATGTGTCTCTTTCGTCTATAATCTATAGTCATTAAATCTAACAACAAGGTACTTTGCTAAGCAACCTACAGTTTAGCTAGGCAAAGTGAGTGAGTGAGTATGAACACATTTTCTCATAGTGGTGACAAAGATCAGTAATATCAATCGGTGCTAGCTAACAGTACCTAGCTAAGTTGTAGTTTGCTACCGGGTTTGCTAATTAGGATGTATACCTTGTTCTTGTTTTCATGGAGACAAATACACCCTGGCTTGTTACACTGCATAGCTAATGTTAGCTAGCTAGGTAGTTTCAGCTGGTTTGGCAACTGATGCTGGGTGCTAGTAGTTTGTATTTTTGTTCGTTAGGTAGCTAGATAGCTAGCAGTATATTTTTAGCTGGCTAACGTTTAGCTATAGGCTAAGTGAGCTAGCTACCTATTCTGTTGTGATGGTGTGTTAGCTTAGGGGAATGATCATGTTTTTCTAAATCACTTTAGAAAAGTTTTACCAACAATTTCCAGATTGTAAGAATTACGATATTACAAATAAATATTTGTCTGACATTAATTCAACATCTGTGAATGTATGATGATGACCTAAAATTGACACTACGTAATTACAGCTTCAGCTCCAACTTTTTTGTTGCTGTTGCTGTCATGGTGACATACTGAAATGTATTTGTATATATGTGCAAAGGGGGGCTGGGGGGTGGGTGGGTTGAAGACTTTGAGTAAACCCTGGATTCTGGATTCAATTAAATAATGGAAGGTTATTGTAGCATCTCCACTCTTGGAAGTAATTTGGCACAATTGAATGTTATTTCTTTTTATGAGTTTTAACATTAATCCCAGGAGAATTGCCAGATTTGATTACGGACTCCTTCTCACAATGCCAGATTCAAATCACTGAGTGAATCTCTGGATCCTTTTCCAATGGCTACACATTAATTTTCATACTGCCTTTCCCCATGGAAAATCAAAGCACATCATTCCCTATAGAAATACGAATCAGGTTGACAACATAACAGCAGCAGGCTGTACATGCAGTCAAGGAATCTGGTCTTTGGCGACAGTGTACAAAGATACAAATAATTAAGATGTGTTTCTATTAGTTCAGCTGCAAAAAAATGGAAAAACATACATAATTATTGATATTTGTTTATACACATGTTTTCTGATGTAATCTATAGTTAGCTCATAACCTTTATGGTGGGTTCCCACTAGCAGTGTTTAATTTGGCAAATGCCAAGAATCCGATTTTGCACCCCGGCAAATGTCTTACTCAGAATAAGAGCCCCGGGCTCATAAATATCTAAAGTGCGACAACAACGCGTATTTTAACAGACTTAACAACTGAGAAACAATTCGTGCTTTCAGAGTGTTCACAGAGAAATCGGGAGAACAAGTTACACAGCCCTTGAAGGATCTTTTAACCGCTTGTAACACCATAGCAATTTCCAGCGCAGAGTGCGAGAGAGGTTTCTCATAAATGAATCGAATCTGCACGTTAACAAGAGCGTCTTTAAAAACAGCAACCATATCATCGCTCCTGTTTTTAACCCTTGTTGCTCCACCACTGGAAAGTTACCATTAGACCAGAGGGAGGGACAGAAATGCAGCGACACAGAGGTAAAAGTTTACAATTTTTGTGGTTGGGGAGGCGAGTTGAGCCCCAGCATCCCTTATTTTACAAATTAAGCACTGCCCACTAGCTACATTCTATTGTACATGGCCCACACTGTACAGCAATAAAACATATATTTTCATTAGATTTCTGCTGGTAAACCTTAGTCCAGCAGCATTAGAACTCTCAGTCCTGCGTGGCAGTGTAGTATAATGGTTAGGGAACTGGGTTTATAACTCAAAAGTTGCATGTTTGAGACCCAGGTGGGGAACTGCTGTTGTGCCCTTGAGTAAGGTACTTAACCTGAATTGGTTCAGTAAATCCAGCTGTATAAATGGATTAAAACTGTATAAATTGCTCTGGTTAAGAGTGCCTGCCAAATGCGTATGATGTCCCCTACTCTTTCAGTTGATATAGTGTGATAAAATAGTGCTTGTGAATTTCATTCTTTTTTCTCCAGATTTTCCTTTACATTTATCTAAATTGACTAGAACACTAGGAAACATTAAATGCTTAGTAGAAGAAATGATTGTTACTGCTCCGCTAAATTATTTTCTGCACACTTCAGGCAGAGGTTTTGTCTTTATTTCTATTGAATACTGTTGTACTCAACCTTGTTAATTTGAGATAATCTGGCAGTAATGAAATCACACATAATTAGCTACATCATTATACAACATTAAAGGGCAGTTTAGTGTGAGTCTTTAGCTCAGATCTCCATCTTTAGACCATGGATCTCTACCATAAAATAGCTGCTTGGCACCTCACCCTAATGCAGCTAGCCAAGTTTTCATCTTTTCATTTTCACACAGATCGGAAGGTGTCACTCGTACAATACGACTCTGGAATAATAAAATAATTGTTCACAGAATCCATCTTTATACCATCTCTATATCACCACATAAAATACCTTTATTTGCTGCACTGTTTATTTATGTGAATTGAAGTGAATTTGAATGAAAATATTCTGATTCTTCATTCCACAAGGTGACAAATAAACAAACATCACATTTTAGAGCACATATATTGCACAGTTATCTGTATATGCAACAAACACAGTACCACAGCGATATTGAGATGAAGCTGAATCTGGGCTATTGTAAACAGCCAGGGTTGGGAGGGTTACTTTGTAAATGTAATTAGTGCCTGAATACTGATTACATGGCTCTGAAAGTAATCAGATACGAATACAGTTACATGTCTCAAAAAAGTTACATATTCAGATTACTTTTAAAATACTTTTGGAATACTTACTTTTTCCATCACAGATGGGTATGTTTTGGGGTACAGGAGACATTGGGAAGCTGTTATATAGCCAAAGGTGGTGCTACTTTTGCACAGGCCATGTTCACTTTTTTATTTTATCAGTAATAAATTTAAATAGTTATTACGCATTACACTTTGAAAAAGGATGTCATGTTCAACTTTCCACTGTGTAGAGGTCAGGTCAGCTTCTGTTCATTTAATAATAAATACTAATACATTTGAGATGTCAATTTAGCTAAATATATGCAACATTGTATCTGCATTTTTTGTTTTAGTCATCATCATTAACATGTTATGGAATTAGAATGGACAGATTAAAAATTAATCATAATAAAAAGCAATGGGAAACTGAAAGGCAAGTTATTTTACTGTTTTAATGGCTCATCATGAGCATAACTCAAACACAACATCTGAAACAATGTAATAACTTTTGAAACTTTTTGGCACTGGAATAATATGTGAGGGATATGGCTTAGAAAAAGTGCCAGTGTTGGCGGGCTGTGTAGCGGTGAATGCATAACGTAATTGACGTATAGTAGGGTACAATTGGCTACCAAATAGGGAGAAAACTGGGAAAAATAAAAATAATAAAAGAAAAAAGAAAAGAAAAAGAAAATGTCATCATTTCAACAATAAAGAAAGCAGTACTTTTCTTGTAACAGCAAATTACTGTCAATGTTTCTCTGAGTGTGGTCCTTTAATGCCGACAGCATCTTTATTCCTGTTTTTAAATTTTTCAGGTTTTTTCTTGTTTAAACTGCATTTTTAACGGGGTTCTTGTCGCTGTCAATGTTTCTCTGAGTGTGGGCGTGCGTTTTTTTTTTAACCGCATTTTTTAACACATTTTTGGGGCTGTGTGATGATAATCATGTAGGTGTGAGAATTTCATGCTGTAGCTTTAGTAATGACTATCAGCTCATTAATGTTTGTAAGGAAAACTTTCCACCAAGAATTCCAATAAGTATTCCAAAATGTATTCACTTTCAGATTACTCGTTTTTCAAATATAACGCGAGCTGAATACAGTTACTTGATTTTTGTATTCTGATTACGTAATGCTGTTACATGTATTCCGTTACAACCCAACCCTGTAAACAGCCTATTAGTAATCAATAGGATAAGAAGTGTGGCTGATACTATATAAAACATTAGAAGTGATCAGAACTACCCAGGGAACATGAGTGAATGGGCCAGGAAAAGCAGCCCTTTGTATGCACAGCAGGACCATGATTGCAGCAGATCCTCAGCAGATTTTCTGTCACACTGTAGTGGTGAATAATCTATGGAGGGGATATTTAAGGTCAAGAAAGGTGGTGAGTCAAAGAAGAATGTGTGCTATGCAAGAGACAGGTACTGATTGTAGTAGCCATGCGGGTCTGAAAGTCAGCTGGAAAGCGTTATGGAAATGCTCTTTGAATTATTCATGCTGCCATTGTAATTCAGAATCACTCTACAGCATGTATGCCCCCTTGGGTTATCGTGTGCGTCTGCAAAAGGTCTAACATTGGAAGGTTTTGTTTAAAATGTTTACTTTGTGAATCAAGAAAATAAGAAAACCCCTATGTAAGCAGACAGTGAAGCAGGCTTGGAATCCCAAAAGCTCCTCATGCACTCATATTTATTTTCCGGTTTTTGGTATTCTATTTTTTTGTGACATGCCCAAGCAGGGAAGACTCATGAGGGCTTTTTATTGACCCAGCAGAGTGATCCACAACATGTCCGCATTACCATTCAGGTCTTGCCTCTAACAGCAGTACTCACACGCACAGGTCTAAAATGAGAATTACCCTACCTTAATAAACAGGCCCTTTTCTCACCTATGGAACTAATTATTTGCCTTCACCTAGGACACACAAGATCAATATTAACTGTATTAACCTAAACACCAAAAACCCATTCATAGTGCATTGGCATTAGCATAATACACCCAATTGCAAATACATGCATATCTCATGATTCCTGGAAACCTGCCTCTTTTAACATAACCTGGCAATCATGCTGAAGCCACAGAAACTGGAGAAAGGGACAGGAACAGGCCCTACATACCATAAAACAATGCAAGTTAGAAAAAAATAAAATAATAATCACTCATGGCAAATATTATTATTTACCTGTGTGGACTTCTAATAAATGAAGAAAAAAACAACAATCAATACAATATGGTACCACTGTAGGAAATGATGTTCCCTCCTGTGCAAGCGACACTTCAGAATTCAATACCAGGACCTTCACAAACAAATATGCATTTATCACGCTGGCATGTTATGCGAGTATGTGATTGATCACTTTTCCACTAGAAAATAAAAAACATAACTTTGTTTCATATAAATATGCATATTCTCCAGCACTCACTGAGGCAAATATCTGAAAGAAACAATATATAAATGTACTCTAATATATGCGGCTATTCATTGGATGTCATATTCTATAATAATCCAATCATACCAATGGAATAGCTTAAGCCTCTGTGTTTCTTGACTTTTCCATTTGGGAACATGATGTACAATTTAAAAAAATTGTACATGGATGTTGTGGTTGCTGATCTCTCTTCTATATTATGTACAAGACAATTTCAGCACTTTACTTTGCAGATCTATTTATGGTTTTCACTTATCCTGACCTCTCATCAATATTCCTGGTCCTGCTGAACTCAACATCTGTCATCAAATGCTGCCATCAACATCTTTTAAACATTCCCTTTAATCCTTCTTTTTTTAATCCTATTGGAAACATGAACACCAAAACACCAAAAAAGAAATGGACATCAAAAGTCAAGGTTGAGTTGAAATCGGTTGAACTTGGTACCAACGCTAATGATTTGTTTTAATAGATCATAATGGCCCATGCATTTGAAACAATAATAATGCAACAAGTCATACATATTTGTAAAACAAGAGTATGCATTAAGCCACCATACAAAACTCAAAGGTCTGTGGAATATTGTGTAAAGTGTGTTCAATGGCAGTCAAATAATTACTCAGCCTATATACAGTACATGTAGAAATGCACACTATGTTTTTTTTTTACTTAACTATAGTACACAACATATTTTAAGGCCTGCCTGAGAAGACAGATAGACACTTTTGGAGGCATAGGATAATATAATAATATTGTAGTAAAATTGTAACTTTGGTGGCAGTGTGAAGCCATGGTTTTAGACAAAAGAACTGAGATAAAGTTGGACAGACTAATCCCTTTGAGAATCTTTTAAATCAACTGCAGTAAACAGTGCATGGGGTGCACTAGCCCAGAAACCAGATCTTATTTAACAACATGCTGAGGAGGTATGAAGTCATGGGATATTCAATTGATTTGTAATATGTATGATATAATATATGGTATGCATAATATATGTCACCTTGACTCGCTGAAGATGTGTAGAGTATAAATGTGGCCATGGGTGTGTTAGTTTTTATGTGTGGGGATACAGTAAAAAAAATTATGCCTTTAACCGCGTATCATTTTTAGATATGGGCATGCCAATGCGTGAAATGTGCACAGAATGCATGTGACGTGAGATATCAGCTGTAAGCAGTTAATATAACACGTGAAGTCAAGGAGCTTATTCACTTTATGCGCTACTACCATGCCAAAATAAACAAAAGCATGACTGAACACAAAAATGGCACCAAGCCATGTCTGGTCTGGATCTTCTTCTTTGGTCTGGAATGGCATTGTGCATATATGGCAGCTAAGTGTTTCATTGAGTAATCTCATCCTAATCAATCTAAAATAAATGATCTCAACAAAAACATTTTAAACTTAAAAACCCCAAGTCACTCTCATATACAATGCATGCTCTTTATATATCTACAAAAACACTTGCAAAAATGGATCTCTATTCATCTTTCCTGACAATGACAGTACACGTCCACAGTCCACAGTATCTTTGTCTTTTCACTTCCCTTATTTTTAATTACAATGTCAGAAGAGTTGCACAATGCCAGCTTGTTGCTGCTCTGGGCTTTAAAAAGTAGTACAGCCATATGCAGTATGAAACACACACACACACACACACACACACACACACACACACACACACACAGCCTTTAGAGACAGAACTAAAATGTACCCTGGATTTGTAACGATGCCATGGATCGGTTGGATAGGTAGATGGCAAGACACACACTCACTCACACTCACACTCATTCCTACATCCCTTTGGGCACCACAAAGCTCATAAGACAAAATATTAGAGGTAAAACCTCCATATCCAACTGTTCTGATCTGATCAATAGGCAATATGAATATATCATTATAGTCTCAAAGTTTCATTAAAATTTAACTTGGCAATGCACTTTGCACATTGACTGTATATGGAAACTAGGTTTATCTCATAATTGAGATTTTACAAAGTATAAACTTTTTTGATTGCAAAAGGGTTTGGATATCCCAGTGATCACTGTTGGCTCAATAATCAAGAAGTGGAAGCTGCATCATACCACCCAGACCCTGCCTAGAAAAGGCTGTGCCTCCAAAGTCAGTGACCACACAAGGAAGCCACTCTGAGGCCAACAATGACTCTAAAAGAGCTACAGAGCTCAGTGGATAAGAATGAAGTAATAGTGCATCACTCAACAATATCAAGAGCACTGCATAATACTGGCCTGCATGGCAGGGTGGTAAGAGAAAGCCATTACTATAGTCACTGAGTTTGGAGGGACAGCCTTTTATAGGCAGGGTCTAGGTCAGGGGTCCCCAACCCTGGTCCTGGAGGGCTACTGGGTCTGCTGGTTTTTGTTCCAGCCCTTCACTAACACACCTGATTTGAACATTAATTGCCTTGACGAGCAGTTGATTAGTGGAATCAGGTGTGTTAGTGAAGTGATTAATGGAATCAGGTGTGTTAGTGAAGGGCTGGAACAAAAGCCTGCACACCCAGTAGCCCTCCAGGACCAGGGTTGGCCACCCCTGGTCTAGGTGGTATGATGTACTTTCTACTTCTTGATTATTGAGCCAACAGTGATCACTGGGATATCCAAACCCTTAGATATTGTTTTATATCCTTCTCCTAATCTATGCCTTTTGGCAGGGGCGGCGAGAGGGGGTGGCTTAATGGGCTTAGGGTCCAAGGGGGGCTTCAGCCCCTGCCCTTTTGCCCTCAGAGTCAAAAAGTGTCCTTTTTTGGCTGGTCTTAATTGTCTTTATTTTTTTCATTATTTGTTATTGAAATTTTATCAAATATAAAGAGGGAAATGTATAGTAGTATTCACGAAAAAATACACCTTATCAATTTAAAAAGTACTCCGCCCCCTTCCAAATGGTTTTGTTTCAATCAATCAATCAACGTCGCATCTTCCGACATTCCAAATACAACTTGTCACGAAAAGCACCGCATTCCCAGCCCCTGTTCGGTTACGGTGAATGATATCACTCAGGTAGGCACTGTTTTAATTATGAAACCACGATTAAACAAGACTTACTTACTTTTTATGTTATATACACTACCGTTCAAAAGTTTGGGGTCACCTGCTGGAAATGATTTTTATCTCATAATTGACAATGCTTTACACCTTATACATTTCTGTAAATACTTTAAAATGACAAAAAAACACATGTAACAATGAACAAAATGAACATCAAAGAAATGTTCAAGAAAATTATATTGAAAATTGAATCTGGGATTCCTCAAAATAGTCACCCTTTGGCGTGAGAATAGCCTCACAAACAGTGGCCATTCGGTTAATAAGTTTTAGCAGGAAATCACCCGACATGTTTTCCCAGCTATCCTGCAGCAATTCCCAGAGAAACTTGTGGGTTGCTTTGCTTTGACTCTTCCTTTCCAGTTTGTCCCATACAAGTTCTATGGGATTGAGGTCTGGACACTGGGCAGGCCAGGTCTTTAGTTCGAGTTGTTGTTCACATTCCTCCTTCACCAGATAGTTCTTGCACAACTTCAAGGTGTGTTTCGGGTCGTTATCTTGCTGAAGAATGAAGGAGTGCCCGATTAGCCATAGTCCAGATGGAAGGTGACCCCAAACTTTTGAACGGTAGTGTATATAACTATGAAGTAGGTCAGTAGGACTTGCCACCTTCACGCTGTAATTTTGTCATTACTAGCCTCAGTACTCGCGAGCAAGTAAGCTAGTCTAATTATAATTAAAACGACATTATCTCCGTCATGCAGGACAACTTACAAATATGCAATGAATTTCTGAAGCAGGCAGTTACATTTTGCATAGTTCTGCTAGTTTAGTGTAGTCACCCCCTTTTCTTTATAGCCAGTTTTCTAAAAACGTGATGTTTAAAAGTATTTTATTGTTTGGGCATGTAGCAGTGTGTTTCCCTGTTAAAATAAAAGTTCCAATCAATCAATCAATCAATCCATTTTGATTCGGAAATAAGAAGCAGCATAAATGCTGCTAGAAGAGGCAAATACACCTATCTCCAATGAAAGGCAAAATACTTCTCACCTCCCTGACCCTGGATCAGTTTTTCAGCCATATGCACAGATGTAACAAATATATAAATGTGTTTAAGTAGTGTGTGCGTGCGTGCGTGCGTGTGTTTTTGAATATAATATAATACTGTGGTTTCTTTTCCTCTCAGTGTGATGCCCAAAAACATGTTACTAAAATCAAACTGTATTTCAGTAATTGTACCATATGTCTCATTTATAAAATATATGCAGTGTAACAAAATGATACAGATGAAAACAGAAGGAAGTTATGAAACCCCAAATTCAGGGGGCTTATGTATCAAGCATGTCAGAGTAGGACTGCTGATCTAGAATCTTATCATTACTTATAATGAAAGGTAAAACAGGTCCCAGGTTCTTTCTCAAAGAAACCACTGATCTAATGTGACTGAATTGGTCTAAACAACTGAACACTGACTGACTGCATTACTTACACTGACTGACTTGCATTACTACATCAAATCTGTGGTTTCTTCATGGAATAATGTGTTTCAGTAGAATTTAAACAGGTCCCATGTTATGAACATAGTGTGTGATTATGGATAGCGGCGGTGTGGCAACATCGGGGTGGGAATAGTGCATGTCGGTGGGGTGAGTGCCCCTTTTTTTAGCTTTTAGCTTGAGCCCCTGCCCCCCAAAATGTCTGTGCACGGCCCTGCGTGTATGCCTTGTCTCTGTTTGTGGGCTAAGCCCCAAATGTCTTCAACCCCTAGCGCCGCCCCTGCCTTTTGGTTACCACAGCTTCCGGCTTCCTGAGAAGGCTCTTTAGTCTTTCCTTCAAATTCACTACCCGACAAATGATCCTCACAAAGACAGGTGTTTTTAATCCTGAAATCAAGACAATCACTGCTATAGCACACAGACAGAGGCCAAACAACCTATTGTGTGGCTTGTTATGATAATGTTTTGCATCTGCATTTACTTACAGCCAGAGGACAGGGTTTGAATAATTTAGCAATTAACATTTTTCTATTTTTTTAATTTTACATATCTATTTTTTTTCACTTGGTTAACAAATGCATGGAGTATGTTGTATTTATAACAGATAGTATTTCCTAAATGAAAGTATCAAAAATAAAAGCTTGAAAGCAACAAAATGTGAAAGGTCTGAGTACTTTTGGCAGGCACTATATACTGTACATGTAATTTAATCATTACAAGGACAACAGTTTTAACTTAAAGAGATACATCGCACAGTTAAGCCCACAAAATTGTAGCTGGAAGTGCAAGAGCAAGAGTTGTAGACCTAGCTAACAAGCCATTGATGATTTTGAATATATTTTAAATACATTTTGTGTGCTTGTGCACATGGGGGGTGTTTTAAAATCCGTATTCTCATTTGGCCATTTGAGTGACTGAGATACAGCAAGGAAACCCCTTTAAATTGATAGACTGTTGACTATTTTCTAATTAAAAACACCCATGCCATTTAGCACTGAATAATGCAATGTACTAGGAACTCAGGGAAAATCCATTTTTTCCATCTGTGGGCATGTGTTGGTATGAGATAATTGAATTGAATTCAGTGCAACCCAAGCCAGACCCCCTATTTCAGACACGGTGCATATCTCAAGTCAGAATATGTGTATCTTTGATATGCTTATGGCCCTTAGAGTTACGGCCCTGTTGTTCTACCCCTCCTGTGATTGTTACCATATTACTACCAGCTAATTACATGATATTGAATATGAATTCAATAAAACAACTGTGGAATACAGATTTACCTACAGGGTCCTAGTTTAACTATGTGGTTGCTCCTAGCACCTGGAACTGTACTTCCCGCTAGGGTGGTTTTCAGCTAAACTGTTCTTGACTACGGTTAACACTTTGTTGTACGTCGCTCTGGATAAGAGCGTCTGCCACATGCCTGTAATGTAATGTAATGTAATGAATAGTTGTAATGTCAGCTTTTCTTATAATTGCACTCATTTTATTATGCTGTATTAAAAAAATCTCATAATTTTTAAATAGTTGTGTTACGACCCATTAAAACTACACGCACTGCAATAGTCACGTGGTGAACCAATACAGGACGTGACAAACAAATATCCCCTCGAGTCAGGATTTATTTAGGACAAACGACAGATAATGGACATTCTCACAGGTCATCGAAGGAATATACAAAAAATAAAAAGTCTAGCTAAGCCCTAGCTGTAGACAAGATAGATTTTAACCTCTCTCCTGTATACATCCGAAGGACGTTCTTCCGCAAACTGCTTGCCCTACTCTAGCTTGACTAGCTATCCAAAAGTACATAAGAAAAGGTATCACACAAGACAAGGTGGACAAGCAAGTGAAGCAAAAATCTTTGCAAGTTTCTCAAAACACAGCTGAATGGCACAAAATCATAGAAGGCAAAAATTGTGGCGTTCTCTCTCTTCTTTTCGTCTCTCCCCCCACCCCCCTTATATACTCCAGACAGGGGTGTGACCAGACGAGGTTGAGGACAGTGCAGTTGAGGATGGTCCAATCAGGTCCAGGGTGATCACAAAGCCCAAGCATGTCCTCAGACAGCAATCAAACACCTGTTATTCTCGAGGTCAAATAAGTTCAACCATAACAGTTGTGTTTTAAGATGCAGGTTGTATTGGAAACCTATCTCTGACAGAATGAATCATTTACATATTTCAGCCTAAATTACAATGAAACCATGGGAAGGTGAATTAATGGGTGTTTTAGCATTTAAATAGCATATACGTATTTAGATAGTATCCACCCCTCAATGATAAAACAACACAAAGTAAATGTCCCAGTTAATTCAGTTCAACATCTGGTAATGCACATAACACACAGGCAAAATACATAACAATCTGGCCCAGAACTGATGGGTAACCATCATGGGTTCAAACTGCCCTTTAGTGAGAATATTATTTCCATCAATGTCTAAAATGGATTACTTAGAGCATGTACAGTCTACTGGGAGTTCAGTCCCACCAAGCTCACCTCCAGCAAGGAGAACTTGTAAACTATTATTTCAGGAAAGGGTCAGTAATAAAGCATATGTCAGCCAACTAAATATTAGCAGTCTAGAATTGTGAATGCAAGAAACGGTGCTTTCACAAAGATAAAAGCCAAATTACTCTCCCTGTCATCTCTTTGAATGAGGGAGAAAGGTCAAAGACAAATTTCACAACATATTAATCTTCAGAGTCTATTTTATGGTTTCATCAAACACATGTACAGAGATGGCCATCAGAACCAGTCTGTGAAAGTGGCCAAAGACGGGGGGGCGGGGGGCTTTTTGGGTTCCAGAAGAGGCTACAACTGTGTTTTGAGAGAAGGCACTATAGAATTGATTGAGTGGAGACCTCAATGCAGCTGGTGCAGGCTCTAAATAAAGTTGACTCAGCCCACAGATCCATACAGAAATCCATTGAGAAAGTAAGTTAAAGAACGATTTCTAAATAAAAAATCCATTGACTCCACAGTTCCTCATCTGTATGGGTCTAAATCAGTATCCATCACACACAGTATAAATTAGGGGTACATTTCAGTATTTTGGGATTTCCCCTTTTTACGCATCACACATAAAGTTGCAGGGAGATAGCATTCAAATGTGTGAATTTAACTGGGAATTCATATCTACAACAAATTTAAAGCCATAACTTTTAAACATAACATTTAATATTTCCAAAGTGAAGCATATGAACACACACAAACACACACACATTCACACAAACAATCTAAGTCCAAATATAATACTGACAGACTAATTTACTATGGCCGATCAAGCATGATCATCAACCTGTCAATTTAAATGAATAATGTTTAGACAGGTGTTAATTTTCTCGTCACAGATATTGCTTCATGATGATTGTTTATGGAACTATTAGCCTGCCAACATATGTTAACTTTGCTATTTGGGAGGGTTTCAAGACATATTCCACTTAAAATATTTTAAATAAGATATAGTTTGCTCTGGTACAGAAAGTGATCAAATCTCACTGGGAAGAAGAGCTATACACTTACTTTTTACCTATACTTTAGGCAGGTGAAGGGTTAAGTTGAGCAGAAAAAGACAAATCTTGAGATACAAAAACAGTCCTGCTAATCTCAAGAGTACACAGATTAGTACTTGTTGCACCTATTTGCAATCCAAACATTTTATATAGCCAGAAAATGCCAGGGGCCTCATTTATAAAACATTTGTATGCACAGATCTGATCATGCACCAAAATCCACAACAACATTGTGATTTATAAACCTTGACTCTGAACCATGCTACAAACTATTCCTTGTGACTGTGCAGCTGTATTGTAGATACTATGAGACTGTAATAATCGGCACATATGTAGGACAACAACCAAATAAATAATCACCTCAATAAAACTTAAGCAAAAGTCTATTCGTAATCTTTGAGTACAAGATTTGGGCTTTTTATAGGATAGCAAAGATTTAACATTTTAATGATTTTATTTCATTAATAAGACAAACAGATGCTGATTTACTATCTTTCCTGTATCAACAGACTAATCTCTTGAAGCAAAAATGAAAGCCTCTCATCAGGGGTGGGACTACAGTGTATTCACAGAAGGGGCAAAAACCAAACGGGGGGCAACAAACTAATCAGCAAAATGTCAGCAAATGTCGGCTGATATCATTGATCTAGGAACACAAACAGGGGAAATCTGTGATGTCATCGTTCAGGCCAGGATGGCAAGGACCATGCAATATCATTGCTCTTAGATCTGAGGTAAGCGCCTTGTTGATGAAAAGACATGGATCAGTGGGGTACATACTTGCCAACCTTGAGACTTGAAAATAAGGCAGATATTCTATTTGATGCAAGAGGTCATACTGGAGCATTCACTTCTGTAAGTCGCTTTGGATAAAAGCATCTGCTAAATAGCATTTGTTATGGTCAGTTAAAATGAATGTATGAAAAGAATGAATTAAAATACTATACAAATGGACAAATTCATAGAATTGTTTATAACTCACTATCTCTTTGTTTGTTTCTTTCATGAATGATGTCCACCACGTTTAAGATTTTAATCTTTGTTGCAATGCGCACAGTCCGCTACAAATGTAATACATAACCTACATGTGCATTTGTACTATTTATTTGTAGTTAACAACCAGCATAATATAGAAAGAAGAAAACTTACATATCAGCTATCATAGGTTTTCTAACTAGCATATTGATGGGTAATACGTAACTCAAACTTGCTTTTGCTCGCTTGAGTTTTGTGGCCTCCCTGATGTTTTTTAACAGAGAGGGAAAATGGGAGAAAGGAGTGCCTGGGAGACGTCCAGGAGATGGGCATGAAAAATAGGCCTCTCCCAGACAAAATGGGAGGGTTAGCAAGTATGGTGGCATACGGTTTCACGGGTCGGACTGTTGCTTTTGTTTCTCCACTTTCTCTGCTAGTTCAGTGTACCCCATTGGAGGTAAGTTTGTAACAGCGCAGTTACTAACAACATCTGCACAATTTATGTAAGCTGAATGTACTAAAATATTGATAGCCTAAAATAACACATGGAACGTACATGTAACTGCCAAAATAAAGGAAACACCAACATAAAGTGTCCATAATTTTTTTTTTTTTTTGTGATGGTGGTGGAAAACGCCGCTCCAGTATCTCCCATAAGTATTCAATGGGGTTGAGATCTGGTGACTGAGATGGCCATGGCATATGGATTAAATCGTTTTCATCCTCATCAAACCATTCAGTGACCACTACCCTGTGGATGGGGCATTGTCATCCTGTAAGAGACCACTCCCATCAAGATAGAAATGCTGCATCATATGATGAAGAATGGCTTTGTATTTATTCACATTTACCTTGCTCTCTAAGGGGTTGAATGGTTGAACACTTAATTTACTCAGGTGTTTCCTTTATTTTGACAGTTACCTGTACAAGGGAATCTTGTCTTATTTATTTTAATAGAAATAAATGTTTTATTGAGTACATTTTGTGGTTAGTTGTTTAGACTGTGGCTATCAGCGGGGCAACAAATCATAGCATTTTTCAACTAGAGGGGGAATTCTGCACTATGGAATTTTCATTATGTACTGCCTCTCAATCTTTTGTAGCCCAGGACAGAATGTGTTAAATGTTGCTGTGGGATTACAGTGACATTAAGCCAAGGTTACAGGGATGGAGAGACATGACATGTTTTAAAATGGTGTTTGTGTGGACAGGCGTTTTAATTTCAGCATCCGCTAAATGGTGTCCAGAGGAATTGTCACAAAGAGAGCTCAGTCCATGATTGTATTTGTGCACAGAGAATCATCCAAAGACTTGAATAATTGCCTTTTGTCAGCACACTCTTTGCCTGGAGCAAAATAATTACCTCCACAGCCAAGCAGACATCTGGGAGGAGATGCTGTAACGATGAACCACAAATGTGATTATTCCACAGGAAAGGTAGCTACTCTGTCAAGTAAAACAAACCATGAACACAAACTCTCTTATCTGGTCATATTTTATCAAAATTATTCACAAATCCATGCTCAATATGAAACAAATTTGATTAAAAGTGACAACAACAACCACATCAACAATACATATAGCCTGAAGGCCGAAAGAGGCAGTTGGGTACT
Source organism: Aldrovandia affinis (assembly GCA_029706075.1). Lineage (NCBI taxonomy): Eukaryota > Metazoa > Chordata > Actinopteri > Notacanthiformes > Halosauridae > Aldrovandia > Aldrovandia affinis. Next base: position 1,833,345 of record JAINUG010000021.1, read on the forward strand.
TAGGACCTACTGTGATTGATGAGCATGACCGTGGTTTCTCTTCTGTCAGTGATGGAAATGTGAAAGCCTGAGTCCTGTTTAAAAGTTTTTTCAGCCCCATTTATTTTCAATTCTGCAGATAGCATGTTCTGCCTGCTTATGGAAATATAAATTACATGAATGCATAAAATATTCTGTTGCCAAAGTGTACATTCTGTATTGTATGTCTGCTGTTGAGAACCAGCAACTCTAGCAGCATTGGTTGCATAGAGCTTATGTGTTACTCACTTCCAGTCAAGTAGCTCACATCGACAATCCCATGCAACACATCAATCTCTTTGTGCAGTGTTATTACAGCATGGGCAAGGCATAAAGTAGATGTCTCTCTGGTGAAAACAAATCTTTTAATACAATATTTAATAGAATGCCATAGGGCAAAAAAAAATAGAGAGGGTGAGAGATAGGGTGTGGGTGGCAGAAAGGGTGGGGGGAGGGGGTAGGGTTATGGTGTAATTTAATTACAGTTTGGACAATGCATTTAAAGCATGACAGTGATATTGGAGTCCTCTGGCACTCTCTGTCATTCACCATATATCAATGAAATGAGAAGTATTTCATTTTTTATAGATCCATTGATCTTACTTGGACTGAGGCTATGATGTCATTTCTAAATGCAAAAAGGCAGTAACCAAACTCCTGAGCTGTTTCTCATTCAAGTCCATGTAATTCCCCTATCCACCAATTAAAAACCTGAAATAAACATAAAAACATTTTGTATATACTGGACTCGGGGAAGTGCCAGTGATAAATAGAGTTGATGGGTTAAGAAAAGCAAAAACAAAACATAAATATGGCTTGCTAACATGCTTTTATAACTGAACAGATTGTAGATGACAAGTGTTAGTTTTAGGAATGCAGTTAAAATTGAAATGTTGCCAAGGCAGCAGAAACATTGGAAGAGATTCTGCATTTGAAAACCTTTAAATGCAACAATTACCTTTAAAGGCCAACATAGGAATATTAAGACAACCCGTAAAAATAAACCAAGGTTCATGCAGATTTTTAACACAGAAGTATTTAACAGCTACTATTTAAAAATGTTAAACACATCTATAAATGTATAATCATCCTGAGGTTGCACTAGGATGTGGATAGATGGCATTTATGTGGTTATGAATTTGAGACATTTAAAAATGACCAAAACCATCCACACTGTGACCATCTGGTGAAGTCTCACATGTCAAATGTGCCAAAGATTATATGTGGATATCTAGATCTTCTGCATTGTGGTTTTAATCCTGCTGTGTAGTAACAAGGGGGTTATTGGCTGTTTCTCAGGCATTGCCATCATTGCCATATGCTGTTGATCTCACAGTCTTTAATGTGAAACCAAACCTCTTCAGTAGTTTAGGACAACATGCTTGGTACATCTTAATTAAAATGTTTTTGAAGCCCTGGACCTTTCGACTGTATTTTTTGTTGTTCTTATGGTCTCAATACAGCAGACAGAACTCACTCATACAACACAAATAAAAAGATAGTCACTTCAAATACTGCATTTTTGCAAACTTGCTACTGATATTGAGTTTTAGATCATATTGTTACTATATCACTGTTTTCCCTCTGTCTATTGTAACTGATGTCAAACTATAGGAAGAATAGACTCGTAAAGGATGTATTTGCTGTGCATACATTTGGCAGTTTACCTGTTGATGCAAAATAATTTGATGAGCGTGTAATAGCGTTTTTTCAAATAAACTTATAAACTCATGCCCAAAGGTGCTTTGGTAGCTTCCCTATCAGTCTTAACATTGACAATTTCATAATCTGTATTCTGCTCACTGACTTCTTCATTAAATCTGGTTTCCCTTTAGCTAGCTAGCTAAATCCTTCTACCTCCAACATTTTGCACCAGGCCCTTATTTAAAGAGAAACTCTTTTAAAACAAATTGTGAGTTTGGCTGCTCAGACATGTCTGTAAAATATCATGGCAGACACTGCACTTTTCATTGAATCTCCTGATATAAGTTTAATATTATAATAATAATAATGGTAATGGTGATTGTGTCATAGGCGGCACGGTGGTGCAGTGGATAGGGCTGTCGCCTCACAGCAAGAAAGTCTCGGGTTCGAATCCAGGCCGGGGGCCTTTCTGTGCGGAGTTTGCATGTTCTCCCCGTGTCCGCGTGGGTTTCCTCCGGGTACTCCGGTTTCCTCCCACAGTCCAAAGACATGCACGTTAGGCTAATTGGAGAGTCTAAATTGCCCGTAGGTATGAGTGTGTAAGTGAATGGTGTGTGTGCCCTGCGATGGATTGGCGACATGTCCAGGGTGTATTCCTGCCTCTCGCCCGGAACGCATGCTGGGATAGGCTCCAGCCCCCCTCGACCCTGACCAGGAATAAGCGGCTTAGATAATGGATGGATGGATGGATGGTGATTGTGTCATTTTAATTATGTGTTCTCATTTTCAAAGAGTATTTTTACAACGAATACGACTATTTCATTTTTAATTGAAAAGTGAAATGTAAGCAAATGCAAACTCGGGTCCCCATTTTCAAAAACGAAGTCTGTGAATATTAAATTATTATTCTAGCTGCATGGTGACTAGGGCCCAGTGATATTTTGATGCTATTAAATATTGATTTCATATTCATAGTACGTTATTGATCAAGAAAATTGAATATGGTTACGAATAGTAGGATTGGGAGTTTTATTCTAATAAAGATGATGATCCCATTGGAATGTATGTGGTGGGAGAGTTAAGATAAGTTCTGGCAGGACATACAATTTAAAGGTCAATTTCTGTATTCAACATCCAAGTCAACATGCAGCCCTATCTTCAGCCTGAGTCATGGTGGGTGTGTGTGTCGAGAGCATGAGAATGTAGGGAGACGGAATTGTGGGGGTCGGAGGTGCCAAATGGGTAAATGAGGTACACCTGGAGCTGCTGGGAGAAAAATGAGACGCACTGGCGCATAATCGCCATTAAGGGGAAATGAAAGGGCGCAGAGAGAGTGAGAAAAGAGAGCTGGGAGTAGAGCTAGCTGCCTTACTCCATGTGGGGAATGTTATTTTTGCCAGCAAATGTTTGTGTTCGCGGTGTTCGAATGTGTGAAAGCACAAGTTTGTTTTAATTTGGTGTGTGTGTGTGTGTGTGTGTGTGTGTGTGTGTGTGTGTGTGTGACTGTGACGTGAGAAACCTGGGAGAAGAAAAGAGACTGTTAGCATGGGGAACCAGGAGCTGAACAGCAGACTGGAAGACCTGGAGCAGAGTTCGTGTGACATGGGAACCAGAGTTCCCAGAGCAGTACGGAATGTGCATTTGGTGATGGGATTTTGGACGTTTGTGTGTTCAGAAAGTGCGGGGTTCCTCACCCTGAAGAGCATGTTTTCCCTTTGCTTAAATCTTTGATTAGGGCTAAGCCAGCCGTGTTGGAAGGGAGCCTTGGCGGGATGGAGTGACGAGGGTCAGCTACGCCTGGAAGTCTACATGTATTGTATTATTTGGGATGTAGCGAGGTCGGGCAGAGTGGCTCAGACCAATGCCACATCCCCACGGTTTTGTGTTCTTTTTTTCTTTCCTTGTCTGTGTTATATGTTCTGTGTAGCATGCTCTCCCACTTTCCTGTGAGTGTGTTGAGGGAGTTGAGGGGGGGTGCATCTGCAGTGTGAGAAGCATCTGGCCGGGAAGCCTAAGTGTATGCTGCATATATGGGGTGCATTATCATTCTTTATCAACTGATGTTATATTCTCATATGCATTCTATTGATATATTCTCGGTTGTAAATGCGCTGGAAATGTTAGCAAAGGCATATGACACGAACCCCCTGGAACTGCTATTGCATAGAACTCACAGCTGCATGTGTAAATGTTCCACCACTCAGACATGAGCGCAGATGAACAAAGATATTCCGTGAGTGTACTTTTACCATCATCTTGGCACTTAAGTGCACTGCTGATAATAATGTGGTCTTGATCGCTCCTTCTAATTTATGCTAAGATGGCAACATTCTGTCCACATACATAATTAAGTAGAGCCATCCAGACTGGTTCTCTGTCCTTCACTTTATTTTCATTTGCATTAATCAGTTTTTGCAGTGGGGTAGCAGTATTGATATTGATCAATAAACAATTACTGGCCATGTGGTGTGTACAAATGTGCCAGGGAAAGCAGGGGTGAGCTAGTGCAAGAGCAGAATGAATTACACAGCAAATTAAATGAGCAAAGTCCACTGCAACCAATATGTTTAAACACACATTCCATTCCGAGGTGCAATGCATGAAATGTTTCTTTTCAGGTTGTGTTGCTTGGTCAAAAGTAAACTAATTAAAACCATGGTTAATCACGGTTTTAACAAAGTACTCTGTTATTGCAAATGTACAATTAACCATTGTGTATGTGTTGGGATTTTACCATTGTGTTGGGATTTTACTGCAAGAAGGCCATCTTAGTACAAGTATAATATGTGAGGTAAGTGCCAAAATGAAGGAAACACCAACATAGTGTCTTAATAGGTCGTTGGGCCACCACGAGAGATGTTGTCATCCTGTAAGAGACCACACCTATCAGGATATAAATGCTTCACCATAGGATGAAGGTGATCATTCAGAATGGCTTTGTATTTATTGCTGTTTACCTTGACCTCTAAGGGGTTGAGTGGACATAAACCATGCCAGGAAAATACACCATACACCATAACAGAGCCACCAGAACCCTTCATTTTCTCCAGTGTTTCCTTTATTTTGGCAGTTACCTGTACGTGGTGAATGTTGGCTGAACTACAGTATCTTAGCTCTGCTCTTTCTGTTTCTAGGAACATAAATGTACCATCTCAGTCTAGTTTACTTTTCATTGTATTTGTATTTAGAGATGAAAATATGTCTCCCAAATTAACATGTGGCTTCTACTGTATGATCTTTAATGGTGCAACAATATATTTCATTACATTACAGGCACTTAGCAGATGCTTTTATCCAGAACGACTTACAGTTTACATTTATTTTCATGCAATCCATTTATACATCGGGATATTTACTGAAGCAATTCAGATTAAGTACCTTGCTTAAGTGTACATGCCCCACCTGGTAATTGAACCTGCAAACGTTGTGGGACAAGCCCAGTTCCCTAACCATTACACTACGCTGCCACAAAATTCAATGTTTGGTCAAAGTTAACTTTTTTCAAGGTACAATCTGAAAAAAAAAACCCTTACATTATAAAATATAATATAAATTATGAACTTTGAACTTGAATCTGACTGGCTAGCCTAGCTACTTGTCAACAGTCCGAGTTTGACACTGTTGTGAAATTTTCCCCATTCCTGTCCTTTCCCTCTGCTTGAACAACAGGAGTCAGGTTATTGTTCAGATGACCAATGATTTATCGCACTCTGGAACTATAAGTACTGATTAAGCCCCATACCAACCAGATCTAGGTCAAATATTTTATTTGAAATACAGTACTTTAAAACATTAGACACCAGTAAACTTCCTGCAGATAACTGACAGAAATATATTTTCACCAATGTTCATAACAAAATTCTCGTTCTTATGTTGTACATTTTGATCAGTAACATGTTTGTTGAAAATTCTGATGAAAGGAGCATTTTCAAATTTTACAGCCATCTCAAGAGTTAAATTACTTCAAATATGTACTTGGCCCAGGTCTGATACTGACTAAGATCGAACACGAGAGAGGGTGATTGCACACATCCTGCATACTTGACTTGCCATGTCAGACCTCCCATCTCTGCCATAATTCAAATAAAAACAAAGGGATGAAAAATGTGTTTTCAAAGTTGAACCAATAGTCAGTGGCCTGGTACAGTATGATGGGACTTGTGATCTTGAGCATACAATAGCAACCATAGAAATTGCTTGTAGATTTGAAATTACACAGACATGTGGGCCATGAGATATTTCATCTTGCTATAACAGGAAAATGTGGAACTACTAATATGCTGTTGTTTAACACCCACATTTAAATAGCAAGGTAATATATTATAACACTAAAACATCCCATTTCACCTCCCGCAAGCTATGTTGCATGTGATACAAGCTGTCTTTCTACCTAGACAACGGTAAGTTACCCACGTAAGTACAGTACTACAGCCCTTTAACACATGTATCATACTCTGAAAACTTGCCGGTCCTATACTTCAAGTAGGTGTGCTTCATATGAAATGAATAAGACTAACATAATTGACCTGCCTTTTTTCAAGATTAAGTATTAATTATTCAGTTAGCCATTGTGGAGTAAGACATACCTTCAGGAAAATAATTTGTTCATCTGCAGTTTAATAAAAGGAAAGATGAAAACTAATATTTGCACTGCATGCCTGCTTTAACTGGTTTTATGGGAAAACAGTCTGATAGCTCTCATTTAGAATCATTTAAAAAGAATAATGGTGCACTAATATACATTATTAGGCTTTATTATGTTCATATAGGTCAAATTACCTAAGTAAAGATCAAGATTGGCCATGTAACTCACGAGCAAGGTTAAAAGCATCAATAAATAAACACCTGCGTTCGACCTAAATGAATACAGCTTCTCTTTGAAGTTATGGCCGTGAAAGGAAGGTCATTCTGTAGAATAAGGTTTTTTCTATGCTTTTGGAAAACACACAGGATTACCACACTGTTTTCTGAACTACATGATAATGCACAAACAATTAAGTTAATTTGAAAGTCCATCCTCTTCAGAGTGAAGAGGAGATGCTGGTGAATTTCAGGGTTTTTCTGTAGTAAATATAATACTTTATGGCTAATCTCTTTTCTCCAGTTGCAGTACCTGGGTACTCCCCCTGGTGAAATACCCCTTTGTGCTGTTTGTCTTTCATTCCCCTTTGATGGGCAAGGATTTGTTTACTCCCTGCAGGCATCAACTATAACAAGAGTATCTGCAGGGAACCAGATAATGACCATGCAAATCATTGCTCACAAATATAAAACGCCTGAAACCTGAATGTTCTCATTTGACAAGCTTGACTCATTGCTCACTTACATTGCATTACATTACTCCATTATTATTATTGTTATTGTTATTATTATTATTATTATAATATATTACCTATTTTTGAAAAATATATCAGATTTACATATTAATTATAGATATACGTGTTAAATTCATTATTACATTGGCATATTTCCTCAGTGGAAACACACTCATGTTACTTGACACCTGAACACCAGGTAGTGCTAGATATAGCCATGTAGCTGAAGTTATGGTATGTATGTATATACAGTCGCAATATTATAAAGAGGTTTAAGGCCTATAACACTATACAAGAGAAAATTTGATCACAGATTGCATCAAGGATTGTTCGAATGGTGGAGAAAGAACCTTGGAAAACTTCAAAACAGATTCAAGCTGACCTTCAGACACAAGGTACAACAGTTTCAACTCGTACCCCCTGTCGCCAACTCAATGAAAGTTAGTTCTATGGTGACCCAGGAGCACCCCACTGCTGAGAGAGACACACAAGAAAGCCTGAACACACCTGAACAAGCCAAAAACCTTCTGGGGTTTTCTGAGGATGTCCTGTGGACAGATGAGACCAAAGTAGAGCTTTTTGGTAAATCACATTAACTCTATGTTTACAGAAAACAAAATGAAGCCTTCAAAGAAAAGAACACTATCCCAACAGTCAAACATGGAGGAGATTCATTAATGTTTTGGGGTTGCTTTTCTGCCTCTGGCACTAGGTGCCTTGAATCTGTGCATGGCATCATGAAATCAGGAAATTACCAAGCCATTTTGGAGTGCAAAGCTGTGTCTCCGTCGGTCTTCCAGCAGGACAATGACTCGAAACACACTTAAAAGAGCACCTAGGAATGGTTCAAAACAAAACACTGGACTGTTCTGAAATGGCCAGCAATGAGTCAAGATCTAAATCTAAATTGCAAAAGACTCTGCTCTATAATTAAAAGAGCAAGCCAAACTGCCAGTAGAGAGGTGTAGGAATCTCATTAATGGCTATAGGAAGTGCTTGATTGCAATTATATTCTCCAAAGGCTGTGCTACCAAATATTAAATCCAGGGTGTCAATAATTTAGTCAATGCCATTTCTGTTTATTTTATTATTAAGTCTCTGTACTATTAACAGTGAAATAAAGAGTTGTGGAGACCAAATCATTTTGTCAAAAACGTGCAAGGGTGCCAATATTATATTGGCTGTATAACTTCAGCCACGTGTTGCCATTTTTAACAGAATTTTGAAGTGTTTAGAAATGGATAAATACATAGAAACTGAGAAACTTAAATGACCGATTTAATCAACTCATTTTTAATTGGTAGACAGCCCTAGTAAGAAGTATGATCAAATAAACTTAACATTCAATTAAATCAAAAATTCTAAGAATGTAATCATAATGACTGAATAGATGTGACAACACATCTAGTAATATCTTAAACAATTTCTTAAGAGTAATATGCATTTATTTATTTTCTTCCATGCATGTCTTTATAAGGCCTTTTATTATTCAGGTTTTGGATATTGTGTTTCAGCACTACAGGTTTTAATCCTAGATTTAATTAATCAAAACCAACTTCTTCCATTCTGACCGTATTAAAATATGTCCCCTGGTTTGAGGTTTCCCTTTTATCAGTGGTAAATCAGTAACTTATCCCAATTAGCCAGAGCTGCATATTGAAGTGTTTGTGATATTCAATTAAAAAAGGAATTGTTTGAGATCAAGACTGGTAAATTACATTTGATACATGAATCTGCATTGCCTCTTTAACCAGAATTTAGAACTCTAATTGTCATGCTGCTTTGTGGCCTTGTGGATGGAAAGAGCTAAAATAAATGACAGTACATTCCATGGAAGGAAGCACTCTTGCACACTGGTGAGTTTGCATTCTGTGCTAACTAACTTCATGAGAATAAAGTGACTTGAAAGATATGGGGAGAGAAGCAAGCACCATGTTGAACTAAACTTCCAAATAATAAAAGTGTTACCAAACTGCACAATTAAAGTTTGGACTTAGGAGAACTGTACATAATAAATTTGATTACACACTACCTACCTGAAGTGTTGTGATAAAATATAGCGGTCTTGGAAATTTTCCTCAACAAATTGTGTCATATCACACAATAAAGAGCATCAGAGAAAGTACTGTGTAAAATAAACATTAAAATTCAAAGATGACCAAAATATAAAAGTTAGCTTTATCTGTATACTTTCACTAACGCTGGGAGAATGACAGGGCCTATATTACACAGGACTGTAATTCAATTTTGGCTGATATGTGCATAGACAAGTTTAGAAAATGTTTTAAAAACTTTAGATGGCTCACCTCAACACCACTTTCAGTCGATGGTGCTTGAATCCATGAAAAAATGGATGGGACATCATCTTCAATCTTATATCTTTTACATTTACTTTTACATTTATGGTATTTAGCAGACACTCTTATCCAGAGCGACTTACAAAACGTGAATTTAAACATGGTAAGATTAATCATAATTAGTGCAAGACATCAGTAGTAACACTGCAACAGACATCATTGTTGGCAGCTGCACATCGTAGGCTACCTATAACACAGGGAAAGAAAAGTTCGTGGTTTTTTCCCCCACATTTTTAAACACTTTTGACAGTCGATTGTTATGGTAGTCTAGCCTCTCACAAAATGATCACCGCATACTTTTTTAAATTTAAAATGTCAATCGGCACATTTGTGTCCAGATAATGCATGGCGATAAGCAGAATTCGGACCAGCTGTGTTGTAGCATCGAGACACAATACACTTCTATGGCATTTTACAAGTACATAAGCGATCTACAAAATGTATCTCCTGGTTTGGTGCTGTACTGTAGGTGAACATATGCTGATTAGCTCAATTTCTCTCACTATCAAAACGTTTATGTTTATCTCCTTGCTGGCTATGAACGCTGAAGTAAACAGTTCTGCTAACAAATGCAGATCTCAGTCGAAATGTCCTCTAACACTGTTATCAGTGCATGACAGAACCAGATGAGCCATCATGTAAATTTCATACTCATGTGAGAAATGTGAAATTGCTATTATGTCTTCTTATTTCCGCGCTCACGAGCACTCTCTTTGTAGCAGCTTCAGAAACTATAAACTGCCTCCTTGTAAATCTTGAAATAAAAGACTCCTACAAATAGTGATGAAAAATAATCGATAATAATCAATAATCGCACCTCAATCATTAGCTTTGAAACCTGAGGTAGGGAATATCAAAGATTACATTTGCAAATCAACAATAAAGAAAGTTTAATAAAAAAGCATAAGAACTATGATTTCAGTACCATGTGGCACTAATAGAATAACTGCATAATATTCTCTTGCTGGATATCACAAAACTACCACAGTCAGGATACAGTAAGTTCACTATTACACAAGTAAAGAACATAAGTAAAAAAATACAATAAAAGCTACAACATAAAGGCTGAGACACTGGTATGTTTGCCAATAAACCCTAAGGCTACCCTTGAGATTGAAGAGACTAAACACAAAGGAAATGTGGCAGATTGAAGTTGGACAGGAAGGGATGTTGTTTTGGGTAACATCTGTCAATTATAATAGAAAATGCAAATTAACAGAATGTGCAATTTTTCTTAATCTTAAAAAAATAGTGATTATACTGATCAAGCAAATATTATATTATAATGTTATATTCATTACTTAGGAGCCAATAGGTCTTAGAGGAGGGAAGTGTGAGTAGGAAAATACTAATTCCATTCAAATTTGTGGCCTCTAATGCCTACAATGCAAGGCCGTAACCATGGAGTCAACATTGGGGGGGACCAAATCAATTTATTTATATTTTTTATATCAGCTAGGCTATATATTGGGGGGGACATTTTGAGCATATCTGAATATTGGGGGGGATGTGTCCCCCCCAATATATATGGTAATTTCGGCCTTGCTACAATGTCTTCTTGGCAACGCTTAACAGCAGCCATGTGAATGCTCTTTTGCTGAAACAAATTTAATGGTTGCTTCCCCCAGACAAAAACAAACAAAGAAAAATCACAATTATATTTCAAGCAATTGCGATCAGCCTTGATGAATTGCATCAGGTCATTCATATGCATTTATTTGCATACTCTCCTCTCATTTTTTGGGGTTATCATATCTAATCATATCACTTCAAAAATACATTTCATGTGTGGTAATTGACAGGTGCTTTATTATTCAGGATGATAGTTTTGCATTTTTAAACCCTCTGCAAATGCTTATAGAATCTGGTGACAGGTTCTATCTTTCAGATTTGTTGCTTGAAGAAAAAAATATTTTCCAACTATGGAAATAAATATATGTTTTTTTAATACATTATACCACATATATTTTTCACTTTTTCGATTAATTTATTATACTTGTGTTTTTGTAACTTTGCAACTATTATTTCCTGTCAATACTTTTTCAAGTTGATTTATTTTAAATGACCATATCATGTTCAAGCCATGCTCTATGATATTCAAATGTAGTCAGCTGTTTGTAGGCCGTTCAAATGATCAGTCTTATAAAACTAATTCAATGGGAGGGGCATTAACATGAAACTAAACATATTCTGACAGTTATCTGGTTCCTAAGGTCTGTGTAGAAAGAAATTAGCAAAATCCAATAAAATTATATTGTTGTAACACCTTCGTGATTATGGACATGCGACTGCATTTTTACATTTACACTTTACATTTTACATTTTAGGCATTTAGCAGACGCTCTTCTCCAGAGCGACTTACACAGTTTACATTTCTTTACATACAATCCATTTATACAGCTGGATATTTTACTGAAGCAATTCAGGTTAAGTACCTTTAGCTCAAGGGTACAACAGCAGTGCCCCACCTGGGAATTGAACCTGCAACCTCTGAGTTACAAGCCCAGCTCCCTAACCATTACACTACACTGCCACATTTTTATTTAGCAACTGATATACATATAAAAGTGAGGATTCATAAAAGGAACTGAAGTTTTATCAGTAGGAGTAGCACCTAGTTATTTCTAGAGGTTCCTTTTTGTTTATTATTTATAGGCTCCTTTCCCCACTGATTATATTTGAGTCTTACTGAAGCCTCTTCAGAGATCATTAAATATGCCATATCTGGTATGTTTTACAGCTCTGTGCTTCACACAGAATTGTATGCACTCAGTGATAAATACTGCACCCCCTTCAATGCCAAGGATTTGCTGATAATCATATGGTCTTAGCATAAAAGATTACAAACATTTTGTTGTGATGTTTTGGTAGGAATGCTTAGAAAGCAATGGCTGTGAAAGGTGAAATATTAGCTTGAAGCAGAACAAAATTAGACTCTTACTTTAGGGAAGGACACCTGGTAATCAGGATTTGTGCTGTTTCTCAGAAATGTGTATACACAACTAATTTAGAGAACAGATTTCAAGCAACAATTAACACAGATTCAAGGCTACATTTTCAGTAACAGAACCGGAGAACACCTCCGAATGCATTTACAGCAGCTGCTCCCTGGCATTTGCCATGAACTGCTTTCACAGTTTCACAGTTTAACCATTTACCAAAATAGTTGCAGCGCAAAGACAGTCTCTATTTTGTTTGCTCTCACAAATAGCGACACATCAGCACCAAATTTACTAAGGTTCTAATTACGCAATCAAAGAAATGAAACGGCCTCATTCACAATTTGCGGCAGGTTACACACATAAAAATGGTCCGATACAACATGGCACACTCGCACATCCAGATCACAAAGCGCCAAGAATTGGATACAGAGCAGCAACGGAACCAACAGAAAAAGAAAACTTAAATATGCAGATCACGAAATAGAGGTGATGGTCAGTGAGGTACAGTCTCGTGACATCAAAAAAGTGACATCAAAAAAATACAGAATTGATTAGGCATAGCAAAACGACCAGTACACTAGATGATGTAAATAAAAAATATGACAACGTTAGGCGACATTCAAAAGAAAACCTTTCCTACAACATAATGCGAGAAAGCTGGTGGTGGTCCAACTGAGGAAAGAATATTAGAATAAGAATAAAGAATATAAATGGTTAAACTTGTAATGAGAGAAGGCCACAGAGTGTCTGAAAGTAAAACTGTATTCACAATTCATTATATACCCTCCTGACCATTACGCACAATAAGAGGATTGTTCAAATTCAGAAATCCTGCGTCCTTTCATATGATTTTTATTAAAGTTCTAGTAAATACTATGTAAGCTATATTGAATATATATTTTAAATTCCGACTTAGCTGTCTGCAGATACATGTATTCCTGAAAATAAATCTGTCGTGACATGAACCAGGGTACTTTGCAACAAAATTTGTGATTATTTGTTTTTCATCAATGGGATGGCGACTGGCACCTCGTAAAGAGCAATACAAAAGGGAATTGTGAAATACCTAGGCAATATCAGCACTCATTAACTACCACCTGGTGTCAAGAGTTCTTAAGATTCTCACGCAAAGAGGACAGTCGCAATTAAGACAGTCAATTTAATAAATCAGATGGAATCAACCTAATTTACAAAATGTCCCCAGGTGATTCTGACATTACGACCTTGTAGCGACTGCGTTTGTGTAAGAGCACACACAGTAAAGAGTAAAGTAAAGAGTGTTTAGAGTGTTTTCAACTCTCCTGAGTGTCTCACAGCCGTGTAATGACTTTCTTTTTTGTTGTTTTTCCTAGCATTGAGTCCAGTGTTAACCAGCTAACTACTCATTCAAAAGCAATTTGGCTAGTCTTCTAATCATGCTGACTTCACATGATACCAACACATTTTTCTCAGTATTGTTGGAATTGTTGGAATTTTGACAGTGTTTGCAACATATAGCTAGCAAAAGATGGGTACGGTCCAGACATTTGTTTTATGTTTAATTCTGTATAAAAGAAATGTAAAGCTTAAGTTGAGAGAGCAGCAGAATGGAGAAGTGCAACAGCTGAAAAAAACTGGCATATCTGGGACATATGATTTGCAAATGCCCTTCAAACTTATACTTCACTTAGAAAATGAGAAACTTGCCAAGCAACCAGTCACCACATTTTAACAGAAATAGGTGCCTGTGACAAATGAGGACACTCCATATCTTATATGTACCTAATAAACAATTTGTTATTTTTTCAAGCGAGGGCCTACTTTCTTCAACGCTGTCACAAAAGTTAACATTTTGTTCACCAACTTTGGAGCACGATCTTCCTGTGACAATTAGACACCTGACACCTGAAAATCACACAGGCAAGAAACATTTAAAAAATATCCATAGCTAGTGATAGCTAGTATATGGGGTTTCACCTCGGTACATGGTAGGCTTTCGGTAGCATTGGCTTGCTAGTATGAACCCGGAAATTCAGATTTTGTAAATATACTACAGTATGTATTTTGTCATAATTATTATGTGATAGTGAGCAAGACATTCCCTGAGATGAATACATTGACTTTGCCAGTGACCCATTTGATGTGATTATAGAGAAATAGAACTGAGCCCCATCCAATATTTGTGAGAGCAGCCAAATGTATTAAACATGGGCTACATACCAATGCCTTGTGGCCAGCATTTGCATTTCAGTCAACACATTATATCGGGCTGCAGCAAGAAAGATGAAAGACCTTGTAAAGATCTCGTCATCCTGGTTTTCTCATCCTGTTATCCTGATTTTCTTACATAAGCTCAAGTAGACATGAGCTTATGTATGAAATACATACATATGCTTGTATGACCTGTATGAAACGTATATTTGTTGTACTGCATATGCCACTGGGTTTTTCATACAAAACTAGGGTGTACTGTGTGCTACAATGTTTTTGACATTGAATATCATTCACCGCAGTTGTATCTCATCAAATCTCATCTATACATTTGTGCTTGACGTTTGTGTTGTAACGTTTGAAACATTTGATATTGTGACCCTGGGAGAGAGATCCCCTCCTGAACTGGATGCTGAGGCTTTGGAAGAGGAATTTGAGGGGTTGCAGTTATTTGAGGATGCTGCTTTACTCAGCGTGCTTGTGGGGTGGGTTCCTTCTGGGCTGAACTTGGAAAGATGAAAAGAGCCAGGGGAGGACAGAGGTGCCTGACAGAAATCATGAGAGCTGTGTTGAGACTAGCCTCATAGCAATTTAAGAATGTGAAATAACTTTCTACATGGTTAGGAAAATCCACACAGACAACAGGAGAAGCATGGGGACAAACATCTCTTACAGCATCATTGAAATGCATACTGAATGGTGACAGGAAGGTCAATCCCTCAAGCTAAAGACTGCAAAGCAGGCCGCACGTCAATCAGAAGTGAAGTCAGTTGCGTTGCTTACTTTTTTGATACCATCAGTTTGTGCTTGTTTGTTACAGTTGCCTAATTGGTATACATGAAATGCTTTACATGTCCAACTGCTTATTCCTTTTTTAGTATTTTTAGTTTCCACATTTTTCAAGGAGATCCCACTCGTGTGATACTTCTGGGTTGCCACGTATGATTGAGAAACAAGGAAATCCCCATCTCCTGCAAGATGTGAAGGAGATGAGGTGTATTGGCAAATGAAGGACTTAACATAATAAGTAAACTGACTCACTTTCTTCTTCAAATACAAAAATGCTTCAAATACAAAAATGTTCTGCCATGCATGGTGGGGCAATATACAGACAGACATATAACATTTATGGAAATTAATTTAGGTGAATTGTAGTGTCAGATTATGCAATTTAATGTATAATTATATATATATAACCTATATAATGACATGTTCTTGGGATGATTTGTGATGAAATACCATTGAATAAAAACAGGTCTGGTGAGATACATTTAAAATATTTTATTATGCTTTAAAAAATAAGAAAAATAATTTTGTTCATGCATCTTATTTCAACACACAATTTATTTTTAATATCAGTGATCACTGAACTTGTGATTGTACTTGTGTGCTCAAATAATGCTTGTGTAATTATTATCTCATTTCTAAGGACAAAGAATATCAGCTGCTTGTGTGAATACCTCTCTAGGTCTTTTTCTTTCTTTTCCCTTTTCTTGTTTTATTAGTGAATGAATCAGTGGAAGTTCCTTGGAGGATCTTTCTGGTCTGATCTTTTCTTTCTCATTTCAAAGCCCTGTTTCTCCCTCGATGGCAAAGGCAAGCCTAGTGTGAACATTGCTGAGGTTAAATATTAAAACCAACATGCTATTTTAGGGGGCTGCTAGATTGCTGAGACATTATATTGTTGCATAACTAAAATGTGAAATGATGTGAAAGATATGCAACTACCATCAAAAGAAGACAATATTTCTTTCCTTCTCATTATGGATTCTCTCTAAAAACAGTGTGAGAGTGAAACTTTATTTATTAATTCAATGCAATTTGATCTCTCATGTGTTCACTCTTGTTGTCATATTCATATCATGTTTTTGGTCCCACTTTACACTAAATGGCCCTAATACCTGTGTAATTACAATTTACCTACATAGGTAGATACAGTGTACCTACTGTGTACTTACAACCTTAAAACATTTTGTGGGTTTAAGTAGTAACATATTTTATAATGATTGTTAGGATTTCTGAAAGTATACAACAATATGAAAGTGAAAGTGTAACAACAATATGTAACAAAATATACACTGCCAGTCAAAAGTTTTAAAACACCCCCATTTTCCATTTTTTACTGAAATTTAAGCAGTTCAAGTCCAGTGAATAACCTGAAATGGTACCAAGGTAAGTGGTAAACCTCCAGAGGTTTAAAAAAAAGTTTAGGTTACCAAAAACTGAAAAAGAATGTACATTTCAGAGTTATAAAAAGAGGTCTTGTTCCTTTTCAAGGAACAAGTAATGGGTTAACGTGGGTTAACAGTCACTCTGTGCAAGTCACCGACTCTGGATCCAGCAAAAGAGCCCCAGACCATCACACTTCCTCCTCCATGTTTGACAGTTGGTGTCACACACTGAGGAACCATCCATTTTGATTAATTGTCCATAAGACCTTCTTCCAGTCTTCAGTAGTCCACTGGCAGTGCTTCATGGCCCAGGCAAGCCTCTTTTTCTTATTTTGCCATCTTAGCAATGGCTTTCTTACTGCCACTCAACCTGTCAAACCTGCAGCTCAAAGTCTTCTCTTCACAGTTGAAACTGAGACTTCCTTACTTCCGGACCAGACTTCCGGACCAGTGTTAAGCTGTACTTGAAGCTGTTGTCCTGTGAGCTGCCTATCATGCAAGCTGTTGACTCTCAGCAACTTGTCTTCTGATTTTGTTTTGGCTTTGGGTCTGCCAGACTTCTTCCTGTCAGAGTTTCTCACTACTCACTGCCAAAAAAATGACATTATTTTTCAGTTTTTTTATTTTTTATTTTTTTGGTAACATAAACTTTTTTTTGGAACCACTGGCAGTTTACTGCTTACCTTTGTACCATTTCAGGTTATTCACTGGACTTGAACTGTTTAAATGTAAGTAAAAACTGGAAAATGGGGGTGTTCTAAAACTTTTGACCGTTAGTTTATTACAAATATAACAAAAACTAACACGTGTATCAACACAAGGAACTTCCCAATCAAGGTACTGTCTAAAACATGAGTCAATGATCAATGGAGCACTGCCAATATTTATGTGGATGGATTCATTTTTTCTGTACCCACTGTGTACTTAAAAGTGTACCTACATTATGTTTACACAAAGGTGATACTGGTTTTACACTTCACAACAAGTGGTCGTTTATTGTGTACTTACCATGTATATACACTGCTGTTACACACACACACACACACACACACACACACACACACACACACATATATTCTTTAAAACTGACAGCGACAATATAGAATATATGTCAACTATGTCAAAATGCATTCTTCAAAAGACACGTGAACAGCCACGGCTCAAGATCAGTGGGATATGGCCTATACATAAACATCCCTCTATAGCTTCATGGATATGACTATGGAATCAAAATGGCACCAAAGGCAAAACATTGAAACTGTATCCATTTTACAATATTTTATGGAAATAAACCTATTACTATTCATTGTGGTGTTTGAAAGATCAGCAAATGAATTGCAGTTATGTCCATCTTGAAATGGCATTACTAACTATGTTGTACAACTAATTGAACAATAATAATGAGAACAATTTCTTATTGAAGGAAAATGTTGTCTGTCTGACTGAATGAAATGCATTAAGTTTACATCTCACCACACAAAATGGTCCTGCGTCTTTCTTGATGAGCACTGGAAACAGTGTGCATTGTTCTCTGAGGAGAGGAACATATTTCCAAAATGGACATGGTTTCCTAATGAAAGGAATGCATTACAGAGAAATGCATGATTTAGAAAACACAAGTTAGGCTGGAAATGATCATTTATAGGACAGATTTAAATATAAAAAGATAGTTGCACACTCAAGTTTCTCCTTGCGATGCTTTTTTATTATAGAATTTAACTAAAAATATATATTTTTTAAATAAATAAAAAATTTGAGATAGTTTTTGATTTGTTGAATAGCACAAAGCATTAAAATGTACGACATTTTTACCTTCAAAGTCTGCTAAGTTACAGGAGGTTCCACAGGACCAACTAAGTTGCTCAAAGCAGAAAATAAGCTGACAGTCCTGCTCTCCAATATCTGAGACATTCATTCACATTGCACCGAACGCCCAGATTTTAGCCCCTCAGAAATTACCCCAGTCATTTGCTGCAATGTAATTTGACATCACAACAATGTTAAAGTAATGTGTTTTCTCTCCAGAAAGATTTCCCATAATGCACATTGAAGGACTTGCTATTCTGAGGCCTGAACAATCTGTGTCACTCTGGCATCACCAACAGATTCATCAAAGCACGAAAGCACAGCAGATGGACCTTAACTGCCCGTAATCGTGTGTATGAGTTTGTAAAGTTGTATATCCAGTCTTAGGTGTCACGTGCAGGATGCTGACTGATTGTTTTGATTCCCCGCTTAATTACCATGGCTGATTAAGTACATCGAGGGAGTGCACAGTGCATGCTGGATGCACACACCCTCATGAGTTCCAAAAGATGAGCATCATCCCTGGCCCATTGTGGCCCTCTATATAACTGTCCTGTCCAGTGATGGCAGACAGTGCATTACCTTTCTCTGAGTACATAAGCCTGATTAGAGTGATGAGTTTGGTTTCGTTCGATAGATCTCAGTACACTTTGTCATTGCATTTGGCAATACACATTTTTCATTGACATTATTTTTCATTATTGTATGCCATGGACTAATGGTCTAACAACCAGGAAAAACATTGGAAAATAAGTTGTTTTCTTTCTGTGCTCATTTATGCGGTACGCACATCTAAGTCAATTAAGTATTTTGGAGAACCTCTGAGAGAATAAAAAAGCCTCATGGTTTAATCTGGCATGGTGTTCAAATAGAGTGACGTCTGAATTCAGTCAGGACTGACAAGCCCTCTTAAGGGAAAAAGCCACTTTTTTGTAATATGGCACCAAATTAATCACTATTCCTTAGTGAGTACTGCCATGCTTTGGCCAAATTAAAGATAATTTGGTCAGATTGTGCTGCTAATCAGTATTGTAAGGAAATAGGTAACTATCCATCAGTATCCCCTCTGTGGTTGAAATTAAATGATATAAAACCTAATCAAGGAGGCCATTTTTTCTATGTGAAAGATACTTTGTTTATTTTAAAAATCTAAAGGAGTACAGTAACTACACAGAATAATATTCTCGTAACCTTAGCTCTGTTTCCATTTTAGAGCAAAGCAGCCTGCTCAATTGTAATACACCAAATAAATTATTTTCTTCTCTCACTATCATTCAAGTTCAAACACTTCAAAATGTTCTGGTAACTTTTGACACATTCCATTTTCATGCATGGCAAAACAAACTATTCATCTTATTTCAAACGCCATTTCTATGAATTGAAAAAAATGCATAATTTCTCTGTTATATTAGCATTTTATTCTTATTCAAAAATATGGGTGGATATATTATTTTTCCCCTCTCATTTTTCTAACAAAATACAAAAACAAACAAATATTAGCATGCAAGAGTCGGAACACAACAACAAAGGTAAATTGAAATGTCATTTTTCATTCCCGTGAAGATAATTTGGGTGGAAAAAGCCAATGCACTGGGATATAGATATTTTTTCATAAATAAAATCTGACATAGTACGGCATCTGTAGCATCTCTGCTAGCATGGGAAAAGCATCTTATCAAAATTATGAATGCCTAATTTCCGGGAGATGAAGCGACAAGGCCTGTTCTAGCAGAGAAGGAATTATCTTGTTCTTTGGATGCTTTTCTCCAGTTTTTGTCTGCTTGTATTACCCCAAAACCATCTTTTGAAATATTGAAGGTGGAACACGTGACAGTGCATCTGATCAGGAACACCAGGTGTTATCTGCAGGAAGGATATGATGGATGACTGGATTTTTAGATGCAGGAGATGCAGAGAGGATAGGGGCTGGAGAACATAATGGTGATGGCGCCTGTGTCTGCTGATCCATGCACAGCAGTCTGTGCTCATCAATCTACCATGAAGATAAAGGCATTGTATGATGCGCAGGGGAATGAGTTAGTTACTTGAAAGCGTGGATGGGGACACCTAATGCAGTCACAGCCATTGATATAGCACTTCGCGTGTAATATGGGTGAGTCTTCCCTTCCTCGATTGCTCTAATATGTCTTCCTGTTAGTTTCTTTCTGTTTCCTGACTCGCTCCTGTTTTCAAAGTCAAGATCTAAATTCCTCCTCCATATTCCAACATCATTTCAAATGAAAGCAACCTATTCTACACCTATATTCGTTTTGAATCTAACATGGTAAGACATGCCACTTCACAGTGAGTTATCCTGCAGCTCAGTTCTTTTATCTCAGCCATTGTTGAATATTTCCTTCATTTGTTTAAGTAGATCGGTTTGTGCGCTTGTGTGACACACCAAAGGAAATCTACTCTGAATCAGTTAGATGTTTAAAATGATTATTCACATCCTTAGAAGCTAAAAATACACCAGTGACCTTAAGAGGCAGTACTGATATCATGTCTCAATATTTAAGTCCTCACGTTCATTATAAAATAAAGAAAGGCCTGAAGCTAGGCATGGATAATCTACCAGTTCTAAATACCAAAGTGATTATCCTCACAATCGAGCCTGGATGGGACAGATAACGTGATTATCAAAATTCAAGAGATATTATGTATTTATCTGCAGTGAAGGGACGCGAGGGAACTGGAACTTTCTGCATTGCTAAGAACACAGTGGCCAAAGTACTACACCTTTTAAAAAGTAATGTCATTCGATTTCAAAGGATATAAAGAAATGTCACACTGGGCCCTTGTGAATTGTATCTGGTGTCCTGACTGGAGCTGTTAGATGACTCTGAGATGCAGCTGCCCAGCAGTCCTGCTGAGCTCAGCTGCCCTACCCACAGGATCTAATAACAGCCTTAATCATAGTGCTCATCTCCCAAAAAAAAAGAGGAATGAAAGAGCAAGAGGGCTGAGCAACCTCTTCATTTGAAGTTTTTTTTTAAAGCTAGCAGCCAGCCAGAGAATGCAGGAAGGAAACAAGCAAATCATTCACTATTGATTCATCAGGGGGCTTGTGTTCCTTCTCTGTGTGTGGACTGCCAGAAGAGCAGAAGAGCAGCTGGCCATCACTGTAAACCTGGATAAGGATGATTCTGCATGAATGACTGTTAAATACGCCAATATTAACAAGATAAATGAGCAGGGCCTGGGGGATCATCCCTCCCTCCCTCCTCTGTCAGTGCAGCCTTCATTGGAAATATCTTTTCATGAAAAAAAGAGGGGGGGCAGACATATAGTCTCTAGTACTTCAAGCAAACTATGCCTGACATCAGGTTTGTCATGATCTTACCAGTTCATGTAAAATGGTAGTTTGAATTTAACAGGAGATGACAGTGGCTGTTGTTCTATTTTTAAAATTTTGACTCATCAAGTGTTCCCAATCAGAGATGCAAAGTAGTTATGGGGTACATAAAGTGGGTATTTTCTATGTGACTACATGTGCACACTTCACAGACATTTTGTGGCATTTTCTCATTGACTTTCGGTGGAGCTGGAGTCCTTCTTGGACGAAATATGTTGTCAGAGTAGAATTTCAGAATTTTCTGTTTCATATACAGTAGCACCCTGTAGAGAAATGTCAGGTTAATAAACTGATTTCTATACTCTGCTGCTGACCAATTTGTCAATATTCAAAGTTGCTATTGTAATGTATACATTCGTCTGGTGTTCAACCAGCCAAAGTTCACCCAAGTCACCCCTCTACTCTCCTCTTTGCACTGGCTCCCCATTGCAGCACGCAGCAGATTCAAATCACTGGTGCTTGCTTTTCAAGCGGCTAGAGGTACTGCTCCCCCATACCTCCAGTCACTCATCACTCCCTACACCCCAGCCAGACCCCTCCGCTCCGCCTCCTCTGGCAAACTGACTGCCCCATCCCTTCGGGCGCCTGGCAGCTGCTCCTCGCGGTCTCGCCTCTTCTCTGTCCTGACCCCTCACTGGTGGAACGACCTTCCGCAATCGGTCAGGACAGCGGAATCACTTCATCTTCCGCAAGAGACTCAAGACCAACCTTTTCAGACTCCACTACCACTGAGCTCTGTCCATCTAGCTAATTGCCATCACCACTGCCTACGTGTTCAACACTGTATACCCCTCCTTACTCCATCTAAAAAAAACAAATTTACTAACCTTTTCCTTCCCAGTGTTACAGGTATGGTACGCAGATGCCTGCAATGATATTACTGCACTGTATTACTGCACTGATCTCTTGTGCTAACTATGATTGTTCCTACCATGTATTTATTCACATCTTCTAAGTCGCTCTGGATAAGAGCGTCTGCTAAATGCTTAAAATGTAAATGCAAAATGTATACTTGTTATGCCTGTTGAACAATATTTTAAAATGTCCCCCTTCCAAAGAAAATAACCATCTCACCAACATATCCTGTACCATCATCAGCAGAGAAGGATGGGGGTTCATTTATAATCCTTATGGAATGCAATACCAGATATAAACTCTTCCAAAGAGCGGGAAAGAAGAGGAACCAACCTCAGCCTAAATGAGGAGACCCACAAACTGTTTGCAACAAATGTGTGATGGACTTCCTGTTCACACAGAGCCAATCAGAAATGATTGATCAGATGAGTGTAGGGTCCCAGCATACATGAAGAGTTTTCTCACCAGTTTGATGTTATATTTATTTTCACAGCAGCAGGACTCATATATGACAATAAAACCTAAATAATCACACCAATACACAGTATGTGCTAGAATATTAAAAACATATGAAAACCAAGGCACCATCAAACCAAAAAAAGAACATATCCAACCAATAATTGTGCTGGCAAAGCAATATATACATCAACAAACCAACACACAAGAACCTTGATAGACAGACCATCAAACTGAGATTAAACATAAAACAAATATAAGCGAACCAATAGATATTCATTTGGTCATTTCCCCTAAATGGCTTGTTTAAAGTTCAGCAATACTGAACACATGTATCCTACCTGCAAAATATATTTATTTGATTTAATAAAATAATTAATACCCAGGATACCGATTATCAATTAAATCACCAAATTCACTGATAGGCAGAGCAATCTGGTGGATCAACCTTCATCAAAATATATAACTCACAATTCAATTAAAATTAACAGCTGGCTTATTAAGTTACAAGAGCTAGACAAAGACAAAATATTCTACGTCCAATCTACAGACGTAGGTTCAACTACCTTAAAATTTAGTTTGTTTTATCTGGGGTAAAATTGACCCTGGACATAATAAATGTCACGATCCTTGATAATAAACACTGTGTTTCTTTCCAAATGTTATAAAAAACAAAAAATTAGTACTTAAAGGCAATATAAAGCCCTTCAAACAACAAAAACATATTTTTCTCCATTTTAGGTCAATCAATGAGATTTTATGGTGATTCGCATATTTTTCTATAGTCACACAACATGAATACTTGATGCATAAGGGGAGGGTGGGGGGAGTCATGTTTCATTTACAGCGCTATTAAGATGGTCAGCAGAGAGACACTGAGACAATAGCTGAGACATAAACCTGGGCAACACTTTCAATTACAATCATTTTCTGTAGGTTTAAATTGCTGGGGTCAATTTGACCCCAAACATAAATAATGTTAGTTAATTTCAACATAATTGGAGGGTTAATTATTGAATAACTGTCATGAGTTAATTACTGATGTTCTGAAGTGTTATGAACATTTTTTATGTTTAACAAATACTAAATCCTAGACATGGAACAACTTTACATGTTGTTACATATATATATAATGTATTGGCTCCCTCACTCCTTAGCCCATACATTAATTTACAATTAGGGGGAAGGCCTAGAGCAAGCCAGGTTCAGACCCCCTTTTCATATTTTTTTTTGGTTTGCTTACTACCACAAGATATCTTTTCATGGTCGCCATTGATATGTTCCTCTCGTGTTGAGAATTGTGGTGATAGCAAACATCGATAGGGCCTGGGGAAGGCAGCTTAGTTTATACAGAGATGTTGGTTGAGCTGATATTTTGAGAAACATAATATGCTCAGGCAAATATAATTACTACCAGGTGACAAGGCTAATCACACCATGTTGACCTCCGCTTTCAATCTGGTGGGCCATGATTATGTTCTCCCTTATCCATAATTTCCAGCTCATAGGTAGAACCCTGAAATTGTGGTGTGTGACATAAGCTTGTAAATTTGGTGTGCTGATCTACTATGGACTACACTGTCTGCCAAAGCTACATACCTTAGTACCCTACTTTAATACACAAAGTAAAAAACCTGTCAATGATGTTTGGCACCACATTTGTTTTGGGTTAGGCTGAGCCACATTCTGTTTGTCTGCGCAAGATGACCAAAATGCATCTCCCCAACAATCCCCAATCATAAAACCGGGGCCCAACGCGTGACAAGGTATTCAGTCAGGGACAAAGACATACATTACCAAAAGAGATGGCTTCATAGCCTCAAAAGCTTGAACGACGTAAATGATATGTCTGTTAAAAAATAATGGCAATAAAAGAAAACCCAGCTAGTTATTTAATGAGTAAAAATAATGAAACTTTGTAGCTCTCTAATGATGTATATGTTAATGCTTGTAAATGGCTGAAACTGTACACGTGTGTAAGGAAGAGAGAGCCCTCCCTTCATTATCGCGGTGGAGGAACTTATCACCATCCATCATGTTTAATTTGAGTTGCAGCCAGCCCACCCCCGCCTGCTCAATATCCATCACATTACAGCCATCCGATATATGCAGGCAGAGAGAGCCTGAGATAAAATACAGGCACATGGACACCTACTAATCTGTCCAGAAAGCAAATCCAATAGAGATAAGCTTTGTTAATTAAACAGGATCTAGATTAAGGACTCACAGGCAATGGTCTATACAATTTTGACTGCTGACCTTTTAGGAGTTTGACAGTTGCAGCATATTCACATACAGGCATTGTGATCCAAGGTGTATCACCTCCTGTTGGATGGTACATTTTTACACATGTAACACTGTCAAAAAATGCCATTGATTATGTTTTGCAAGGCATTGCAGATGTATATATTTTAAATAAAACAGGATAAGAAAATAAAAACCTTTTCCCACAGTTTATCTATTTTTTTTTCAAAACTTTATCGGTTAAGTGCCATACAACAGGAGGTGACAACAACAACAAGAAAGAGAAACAACAAGAACAATATGTCTTTTTGGCCTCCACAACCTCATTGATGGTAATTTATGAGACTTTCACTTACGAGCATTCAGTGAAAATTGTGCATTTCGCTCTAATTATGTAATGGGTTATTTTCGATGGATAGAGCTATTCTAATTCCGCAGGGAGATTGATTTATTCTACGCAGTATCTACGCTAATAAATGAAGACACGATGGTAAGTGCAGTTCTGTTTTGGTAAATGACGGATCATAAACCACAAAGCTGTCGGCAGGGGCTGGCTTTAACTCTGGAGTTTATGCTTCTGACTGCTCTGCAGTGACTCTCCTTGTGTCTGCAGCACACCCTCTGTGCTTTTCTGAGGGCAGAGTAATGTCTCATCAGCTCAGCCTCTTTCTTCCCACTGCAGACCGGATCAGCAGCTGCAGTCATACAGATACACAGAATGGGCCTCATTACTCATCTTACTCAGGTAGATCTGCATCAGCATTCAGGATAATCCATCTCCGCAGACACATAAACAATCACAGTAATAACACTGATAATCAGTCAGCATGTGCTTATTCTCTGAGGTAAAAATGAAGAATAATCAGAGCATCAAAGGTACTTTTTTTCTGTGAGCGGTCTCACATTAAAAACTGTGCGAGGATACAAAAAGACGTTCATCCGTAGATCACAGCGATGCTTGTTCTCCCAGCCTCCCATCCAGACGGGCGCAGTCAGAGCAATAGGGCAATAGGCTGACTCCTGAAATCTCAGGATCTCATTTCCAGTCACTCTCCGAAAGCAAGACATGCTGTTTTTCAGGTTTTTCCCTACATTTCTGGGCCCATGCCACCTGGCACATAAACAGCACAGTTATCAATCTCAGAACTGAGGCAGAAAGAAGTACCTCTGCAGTACACCCACAGCAGGAAAGCATGCCTTGACAGAAAGGTCATGTCCACCGTTGTTTAAAAATCTAAACATCAATAATTATTTAGGATCTTTTATTAATACTAGACTTGATAAGAGAGATGATATTCTGCCAAAATAATGTAAATAAACATTATTTAGCATCTGCTAAATATTTCATGTTCATGTACCTGAGCAGTGAACTATAATGCTGAAAGGGAGGCCTTACAATATTTGCTTGTGATATTTAAAATAGCAAATGAAAAGCAGAGGTATAACCATTTAAATACCACCCAAGAGTGTCATAAGGCAAATCAGTGCTGACATTATGTGTCACAGAATAGCAACATGGATTTCCAAGGAAGGCACTCTCGGGTGGCATTTGAATGCCATGTGAACAGTCTGCAAATATCTTCCCAAGGGCTGGCAGGTACTGTATCCCCAATCTACAAATATGTTTTCTGAACTTTTCTGCAGCAAAGTTAAAGAACAGATTTATTCTCTGCTAGATTTCCTACAGGGAGTCAATCAAATTGTGAGAATGAGAGGAAGGGGTGGGGATGTAGGCCATAGAGACAAAAGCTCTCTTCACTCAGTCCTTTGGTTATTTTCCTATTGCCATGATGTGGGACCTGTCATTGTCATACCAGGACCTGCCACTTGTGGGGCATGGATGCGTGGGAAGTGAAGAGATTGATGTCTTCCTGCAATATCAATCAGACCTCTGTTGCAAATTCCTCTTTTTTTTTGCATTTTAGTCTGTTTTCATTCAGTAGATCATAAACACAAGGAGCTGACGGCTCTTCATTAGGCCCTCTCAGAATGAAACTGAACGAGGCTCTTACAATTTATTTGAAGCCATCCATCACCATCAACTGTGGTAACAGAACCAAAATATACCTATTCACTCTTTCACTAAATATTGCAGACAAGCTTCGTTTCAGACAAGATCCGTTTTATAACCACTAAATAGGAAATCCATAAACAGTTTCAGGTGCCTATATAAAGGTTTATCACAATGTTTAAACTGATGAAAATGCAGATACCCTTCACCCTTTTGTCATTTCTAGTTGACAGTGCTGTTTGAATGCTTGGTATTCCTGCATATATCACTTAGGTCAGGGTTGTTTTTGTTGGCCCATCTTCCATCCAAGGGAAGATATAATAAGTTGAAAAAAAGATTCTGACAGCTATATGTGGCAGGATCAGGGATGTGGGGTTTCCACATAGCTATGATCAATAACAAAACCTCACATATAAAGGAGAAATTCAAAACAAACATGTTTTTATTTGGGGAAACTAACAAGGAAGGGGGGGGAGAAATGTAATCCACATCCAATCCACAATCTTTACTCATTGCCAAAATTTACTCTGTTTAGTGCAGATTACTCCATAATCCAATAGTCGGTTTCCAAGTTGGGGTTCTCAAATGTTCGATGGCCGGTACACAAAACAGGTTTTCAAAACAATCCAGGTCGTATCCAGTAATCCACATTCGCTTTTTAACACTCACTCTCTTCAATGCATTTCCCTCATGTTACTTTGCACCAAACAGCTGTTGACGCAGTACTTTTATTTCCCGCTCAGGTAAAGAAGCATCATGTGTATCTCTTATGCTCACAACCCCAATCAAGGCACAGGGGTGGAGTCAGCATGCCGCCACGTACTGCCCCTCAATTACCATCCCCCGGACTTCTTTCAGCTGGTTGAAGGAAGTGCTTTAGTGAGTGGCCATTATACCTTTTTAGAGCAACCTCTTTCATATATACTTCATAAAGTATTCCTTCTTTGATAGAGATATGGGGACTAATTCACAAAATGGTAATAAACCCATTTCATATCAGTACTATTGTTTTTGAGTTTGTATTTGTGCTTGAGTTTGTGAACAAAATGTTATTAACAACTTCCATGGTTCTTGTTTTGTTGTTATCTTAGAAATTGTGCTGGTACTTAATGCAAGGAAAAGAGCCTTGTTTAATATATATATATTTTTAATGATACACCAATATTAAAACAATAATATTTTTTCCAAATCTCTTTACATTGCAAGGAGAGTACAGGTTAAAGATGTATAAATACATTAGCTATTGTATTATTTGTTGATTTAAAGGTAGTTCCCTGTATGGAAATATAAATATGTCATTTGCCTTTTGGCCTTTTTAATTTGCGTTTTCTTGAAATATTTTGTTTAAATTTGATAGGGAAGACTTATACATATAGTCTAAATACAGCATGTGTTGAGCTGAAGCAGCAGGCAACTCTTGGCTTCTTTTGTATTGTTTACACCATCTGTACAATGGTGACGTTTTTGCTGTAAAAAGGCAGTAAGCAGTCTGTACAAACAGAGTTAAAAAGCCAAAAGGAATTGTGTTTAGATTTAGGGAACATAGTACACCCAGTTGTGGAAGTGTAAATCAGAAGGATGATGGAATTAAACTAACAAGGTTGGGTACTGACATTTTTAATGGATTTTTCAGAAGCACCCAGAAGGCAATTTTTCCTTAGCATGCCACTTCCACTCCCTGCTATGTCAGTAACACCAGCTCTGAGGCTGTAACCTTGAGCATCTGTTGTCACAACAGAGAGCTGGGCAGAGCTGTGAGACAATGGGTCGCCCCAAAGTGGCAACACTCTGACCCTTAATTCTTGACTTCATCTTACTGCTACCATGCCAGCTGGCAAAGCCTTCTTTTCAAACACTATCTCTACACTTACAGTACCCAAAAGGTAACCCTGCCATTGGCATAGCTCATGCCAATGTCTAATCATGAGTAGATAGGGCTTATGTAAAATCTATAGTCGCTAATTTAACACATGAAAAATGGACACATTCTCTAAAAGTGCAATTCTAATGAAACCGAAAACCTTTTGTTGGATGGTACAAAGAAAAGGCCTGCACATTGAACACACCAATATATTGTATATATGCAGCAGAACATGGACTGCACATTCCACATAAAATTATATGTTTGAAATGCACTTTCCTCCCAAGCAGGACTACAATTCACACAGTGAATACTGATGAGGTAATTCGGCCCTGCCTTGTAGGATCCCATTTCAACATACAGTAGGCCAATACTGTAAGAGCAGAAACACACAACTCATGCAACGAATAAAACCAGAGAGCAATCATCATTTCATCTTCTGTTCCTTTCTCCTCTGTTCCTTTCTCCTTTTATCGCCAGCACCTCATTCTCTCTCACCAGCCTCAAATGAGAGGCCTTGTGGAGACAGGCGCGAGAGACAAGTTCTCTGAACAGCGGCGGAACCAACAGAGCGCTACCTCCACGAATTTAGCCGTAAACGACGCTAATTTGTGAAGAGCTGTGAAAGGATACAGCTAGCAATATCAGACGTTTGAGTTAGAAGCGGCCAGCTCCCTTCCTCAACAGGGAGACTTCACTTTAACCATGAACAGTTGCAAGACACCGGAAGGAAACATCGGACTCGCTGAAGACATTGCGACCTTCAGAACCCGACATGCATCGAACCCCGCCGACCGCGGAGCAAATGAAAGAGTAAGGCTGTAGCATCTGGGCATGGCATAGCATAGGTTAGCAATGGACAGTTTATATTCATGACTGAATGTACAAACTGTTTTAAAATGTATCATTGTTCAATGGTGTTTACCATTGTTTTTTGTAGCTGGCATAGCTGATCATTGACTACCTGTGTTAGTAGTAAAACTACACATAGACCCAGGTCTTGCATGTATTCTTATCTACTAACCCGGTACATAGCCCAACATTCTGATCCCAACACACACAATAACTCCACAGTTATTCTGGTGTGCGCAGTAAGTGCCATCTTTCCTTTGGCCTTGGTTACAAACTAGATTTCAACTTCTCTCCATCTTTCCTCTTTGGTGTTAATGCACACGTGCTTAAAGCATGCACGCATGCACATGCACGCAACCCATGCACATGTGAGAGAACACACACATATATGCACGGCCACATGCCTCAGAAAGCTTGCGCACAAATGCGTCTCACACACACACATGCACACACACATGCATTCACACACAGATACTTGTTGTTCATTAATGTATTGAGTTATGCTTTGCTAGTTTGATACTTTATGTGCAATAAATGTCATATTTTATTTTTCTTACAAGGTTGTCTGTCTTAATGTTACACTTGTATTGAATTGAGCCAATCTCTGCTAATTAGAACTCCCTGATGCCTTCAACCCTTTGGTTAGGTCATCAACATTATTAATTTGGTATTAACTAAATATTGTAGCGATCCTGGTGGGTCACTGCATGTAAATGAATATGCGGGGCATTGTGCGGGAACACTGTTGTATGTTTGTTTGTTCCCCCCTGTGTTGATTAGATTTATGTTTGTTAAACCATGTTGTGTGTGTTCTTATTTAGGGTAGTCGCCTGAAATTCTGTGTTAAAACTGTTCATTCATCGACTGAAGAGTACTTCCTGTGTGACGTACTAGCTAGTTGAAGAGGCGCACCCGGCGTGTCCTTTTAAGGTCGCACACGGCGTGTCCTTGTTGCACCCCACCACGCATGTTGTGGCCTGCCGGCCTGTGCCATCAAGCCACTGCAACTAGTCCAGAATGCTGCCGCTCGTCTGGTGTTCAACCAGCCAAAGTTCATCCACGTTACCCCTCTACTCTCCTCTCTGCACTGGCTCCCCACCGCAGCACGCATCAGATTCAAATCACTGGTGCTTGCTTTTCAAGCGGCTAGAGGTACTGCTCTCCCATACCTCCAGTCACTCATCACTCCCTATACCCCAGCCAGACCCCTCCGCTCAGCCTCCTCTGGCAAACTGACTGCTCCATCCCTCCGGGCGCCTGGCAGCCCCTCCTCGCAGTCTCGTCTCTTCTCTGTCCTGACCCCTTGCTGGTGGAACGACCTTCCGCAATCGGTCAGGACCACGGAATCACTTGCGATGTTCCGCAAGAGACTCAAAACCCACCTTTTCAGACTCCACTACCACTGAATTCTGTACACCTAGCTAATTGTCATTACCACTGCCTACTTGCTCAACACTATATACCCCTGCTTACTCCATTTAATAATTTAAAAAAAATTACAGGTAACGTACCAGTGTTACAGGTAAGGTACGCAGCTGCCTGCAATGATGTCTATTGTTGTATTACTGCACTGATCTCTTGCGCAAACTATGATTGTTCCTACTATGTATTTATGCACATCTGGATAAGAGCATCTGCTAAATGCTTAAAATGTAATGTATGTAATAGGACATGACTTCTTTCGCAACTCCCTTTTTGCTCCAAAATTATCATGTTGTTCTCATGTTTTTTTGATAAGGGAAAACCCTTGCAAGGATCTCTTCTACCAATGAGGCCTATTGGTCTTTCCGTGTTCCTTGTCAAAGCACAGTGGGAAGGGGTTAAATCACCACAGTCTGTCTTGGAAAAACAGTATTTTCAAGGTACTGTCTTCAACAATCCTAACCAAAACATTTCCTGTAAGAAGTGGATAGTGATAACAGGACAGGATCTGCACTTAGCCATATAATTTATCTGCACAGCAGAATCTACATCAAAAGTAAAAATGAATCAGCTCGTATGATGTGCTATCAACAGGAGCCAAAACTCTGCTGTCACCCTGCTGCCCTTAAGTCTTCTCAGTGGTAGATAATGTAATAACAATGTTTGTGATTATCATTGTGGGTGCAGAGGGCTAAGTATGCATGAACTTACACCCCCTTGAGATCACTGGCTCTGACTGCTGGCAGACGTCATTTAGCTTTGTTTTATATTGAGCATTTTAAAGGGTAAAATGCAATCAAAGTTATTTTTAATGAGATCTTCTTCCATTTGGGATGGGACACAATCGGCGCCAGGTTTGCCAGCATGGAGTAAATAATAGGCAAGTTAATAAGCTGCTCATAAAAAGGGAATAGAAAGAGGGATTAAATGCTTCATTAATTTCCATGATATTGCATGCTTCCTTTACTGAGGAACAAGAAAGTGGGAGGGTGGACTGACTATTTCAAGCAATTCTGTGCCTTGAATGTAGACACTACTCAAGCATACATGCATGCATACCTAGCCCTCTGCACCTATAATTTAGGTTTTTGCCCAAACCCTTACACACGTTCATTCATTTAAAAGAAGTTTAAGGTGAAAAAGAAACAAACGAAATAAGCCCAATTGTTACTGAATATTCCTATTTTGTGGTAAAGTTTTGATGCGTCAATACATGCAGCAGCTGAATTGGCACACACATGCAAACACACTGACACACACATAGCCCGCACCCCTGCCCCTTCCTGATATCACTCTAACAGAGTTTCAAAGCAAGCCTGTGGCATGGATGCAGGCTAGTAGTTTTGCCAGTAAAGCACAAACCATGTTAAAAACCTCATGAGCTAAATATAGAAATGTGCAAATACCCAACCAAACATTATTATGCTACCCTACCTGATATACTACCTTGTTGTCAGTTCTGACATATCACATGCCACTGTAGCATTTATTTTTCATCGTATTTATCTTGATACAATTTTTTAATGAAAATATCACATTTATATTGAACTACATTAATAGTCATTTTTAGTTAACATACACTACCGTTCAAAAGTTTGGGGTCACCTGCTGGAAACTATTTTTATCTCATAATTGACAATGCTTTACACCGTATACATTTCTGTAAATACTTTAAAATGACAAAAAACACATGTAACAATGAACAAAATGAACATCAAAGAAATGTTCAAGAAAATTATATTGAAAATTGAATCTTGGATTCCTCAAAATAGTCACCCTTTGGCGTGAGAATAGCCTCACAAACAGTGGCCATTCGGTTAATAAGTTTTAGCAGGAAATCACCCGACATGTTTTCCCAGCTATCCTGCAGCAATTCCCAGAGAAACTTGTGGGTTGCTTTGCTTTGACTCTTCCTTTCCAGTTTGTCCCATACAAGTTCTATGGGATTGAGGTCTGGACACTGGGCAGGCCAGGTCTTTAGTTTGAGTTGTTGTTCACATTCCTCCTTCACCAGATAGTTCTTGTACAACTTCAAGGTGTGTTTTGGGTCGTTATCTTGCTGAAGAATGAAGGAGTGCCCGATTAGCCATAGTCCAGATGGAAGGTGACCCCAAACTTTTGAACGGTAGTGTATACAATGACAACACTTGTTTTAATTACTAGGCTAGGTCTATAAGCTGCTCTGGTTGCTAAAAAAATAAATGTTATTTGTAAAAAGTCATGTTCAAATAGAAACATTGTTGATAGTTAGTTTTTTTTCATTTGAGCCTGAAAAACAGGAATAGCTATTAAGTCATATAGCCAGCAGTTCTAGTTCATAGTTCAATATATAATACTATATATAATTAATAATAAATTAATATGTTTTTGTGGATTTTGTGCATTTAGATCATATTCAACGGTTTAATAGCCTTTCAACTGCTGTTGGCTGGATAGGATAAAAATATGCATATTCTAATTTGATTATATGTATATTACTCAATTTACGAACCTGCACATGGCACAGAATATCATTCTGAATGCCTAATAAACCAAGAGATGATCAACAGCACACAAAACCCACAGACACATTGAAATGAATACTTTCTGCATATTTGGTCTGGATTATGCCTGTAAAGCAGGGTGATGTTGGGTGGAAGAGCTGTGTAACAGATATTTTGGTGATGTCACAGCAGTGTGGAGTAACAGAAAATGGTTTGGTTCACATGTTTGGCAAGTAAGCGCTTTACCTCCTTATTACCTTATCACCATAATATGTAATATTTTCTGTAATGACTTTTAAGACTAACTAAATTGTCATCCTTTTCATCTAGCGCTACATTCCCAGCAATTTGTAGCTTTCATAACATGGCTTAACACAGCAACCAATATAGAGTAGGCTGCTTGAAATTGTACTTGACAACATAATCACTAAGGTAACATTGTGATGTCATTTTGGTATCTGGAGTTCCTTGAGTGGAGTGCTAATTACTCTGGCAGAGTGCACCCCCACCTGGCACCTCCCATTGATGTTATTTTCAAGCATATTTAGGATAAAACACTTGTCCTTTTAAATTATTCACCCCATGAAAGGTCAAATATTAAGTGCCCATGTCTTAAAGTGCTTTGCCTTATTTTTCATACCACTCATCCATTCTCCCTAATAATAATATATCATGTATACAGTAATGTTTGTTTTCTTAGCACAGAGTGTACAATGTAAAAGTATCCATTATATTTAATATTTTAATACAGGATGAATTTTCCAGGTTAAATTTGGCCTTGAGATTATAATTCATTTTTACATGGAAACAAGATGAAAAGTGGGCTTTTGAGAATGTTTGATGAATGTCCCATGTTTGTTCTGTTCACATTAGTCACATACTATTATCAAAAGGGAAATGGTATTGAGAGAAGACAATGATAGCAGGGTAGGGCAGCAGTTTACATTTCAAAAGATGCCCAATGCCACTGCCAGAGTTGGAGTGAACATTGAAACTGAAGAGAATGCCTTATAAAAAGCAATTATAAGAATGGATATATGATAGTTTGAGGCTGCTAATATGTTCCATTGGTTAAATGTTTATTTTTGTTTTTAAACTTTTATATTAATATTATGATTCTGAATATATGTTTCACCAATATTATAAAGGTAGTACTGGCAGTGATTGATTGATTGGGTGGCATACCTTCCAAATAGACAATGACAAATGTTTATCCCTTTAGTACCTCTATTAAAAGTGTCTAATTAAGAACAACTAAGAGCTCATTACAATTCAGAGGTGCAATTATGGTTGGAACAAAAACCAGCATACACAATGGGTCCCCAGGAGCAAGTTTGGGAACCACTATTTTACAGGATTGTTCCAGGAAAGAATAAGACACTACTTGATGCAACTCTCATAATGTTTATGTTACTATATATTATTGTACTTGAAATGATTCTATAAGCACACTACAATTTGTTTAAATAATTTGAATGCATTTAGTTTAACAATACATTTTAAGAATTTAGCAGTATAGATGTTAACTTAATACAATTAATAAAAAAGGTAATACACACATGGTCTCCTGTTGCTACCACACAGAGGTTGTATGCAACAAAGAGACTGACAGAATTTTACTCTTCAAATTAAAAAAGCAAGGCAGTTACTTTATTTTTCTCATTCTCACTTTAATAACCTTTCTGTGGATGTATGAGTGTAAACAAAACTACCGCAAAGGTAGAAGTCATTGGAAAACACACAGCAAACTCCCATTAGTGAGGATGAAAGTAAAAAACAAATATCTCCATTGCCTTTTAGTGTTGGGCTTTAAAGACCTGTCTTTGTCTCTTTGTTCTTAATAAAAATCTACTACCCATGTAGAGCATAGTTTTTTTTTGTACCCATTTCACAAAGGATATCATAAAGGTTGTCAATGAGAAAATGAAAATGTTCCAGTAAGTGAAATTCATTATGGTCCAATCAAATATTTTGATTTAGTCAAAGTAGCTGTATTGTACTGTGGAACTGGGAAATAGTTTGAATTTATTTCAATGGAGAAATGACAAGCTCAGAAGTGTTTAGAGCTTCTCTAGCTTTTACAACATCTTGGGAAGTCAGGGTTATTTAGAGCTCTTGAGCTTTATGTTTAATCATGAGCTAAAAAGAACATTGCAGTTGGGGTGACAGTGGAGTGAGTTACATATTGACACTTGAGTAACCAAGGCCATCATAGAAAAATAGAGGGAAAAAGGGCAAAGCTGGTGAAATGATTATTCAGACCTGTGTTGCATTTATATGATTTTGTCTAATCCATTTAGATGTGTACAAGGTATTTAGCTAAATTTGCAGAACCTCCAAAAATCTTATAAAATATATTTTAAGATTCATTTAAAAAATGTAATCAAGACTTCCAAAACATTATGGGCTGGCAGAAAAAAGTTTAAATATAATCCTTGCATTTTAAGTGTAGAAGAGACAACAACAGGACGAATAAATATTCAGATTGGAAGAAAGTGCTGGATAAGAATGCAAAATCAGATACAGTCCAGTGGTATACGGAGGGGATGGAATATTATCTGGCATGCACTTCTGTGACCAGGCCATAAATACATTGCCTTCACATCTGAACTTCTAGCTCACGTCTGTGCTTTGATATCCCTCTCTAAAACAACTATAGAAAACTCTATGACCATGACTATCCTCTTATATCATCATTTAGGAATATAATAAAAGTAACTCCATGTTAAGCCACAACATCACTCCATCTGTTTGCAATGAATGCTGCTGTTTTTTGTTGTTGTTTTTTCAGTCTGAATAATGCCTTTGTTGAAAAAGAACAATATTGCAGCCTGATTAAGTGTCATTTTCAAACACCAATGGAGTTTGTGTTTAGTGTGCCATTTCATCATTTAAAAACCTGCACTATTTCTGCCTCATTTCCTTCGCCACTGAGTCCCTTACCTCATCTGTTACAGAGGAGAACTGATCACTGGCTGTGGAGATCTCAGGACTCCAGTATCTCGGGTGCATCCAATGAAATGGGCCATAAAATGCCATGGGTCTCAGCAAAAGCTAGGATGAAAAATAAAACCTACTCATTTGAAAATGAGCTAAGGTGATAACTAATCCATTCCAGATCTTGCCAACTATACAGAGTAAAATATAATGTGGTAATTAGTGCTGCAGGAACAACAACAAACAAATGGTGTGAGCAGACGGTTTATAGAAATTATAGGACAATAGCAGATCGCTGAAGGCGCACCAGATAAATATCCAATTTATTGCTCTGTAAATGTAAATTCTAGTCCTGGACCAATAGCAGTAATCGGTAATGACATCTTTTCGTGATCAGACATTTTTTTCCTGCTCCCTCAATGACATAGTCTAATAATGAAATTGATATCATCAACAGTTCCGGACATAAAACCTGCAAATCTTTCCTTCTCATAGGCTGAGCAGACATAGGAAAATAGAAAAATACAAACGCAATGATTGAAAAGATAAAAACAGAAAGATGATAAACATGTGTGTATGTCTAAAGGCTGAAGGTGTTTGTCAATCAGACTTGTGCAGTGAATCAATATTGATGTGTTTATTTTATTAATAGAAAATTAATCTGATAATGTTCACCGTTAGTATTGTTTAGCGGGAAAGGGGAACAAATCACTTCCAGCAGGATGCAGAGACAAACAGACAAATCGACAAGGGAAATTGTGTTTGAATAAAGACAGGAAACCTCAGCAATTTATTCAGTCAAGGGCATCTCTGCAGTGTTTGATTATCAGCAATAAAGAGTTGTTCAAGTTGTTGTTGTCAAACTGTCTTAAAAAAATGTCTCCACACATGCTACCTTTTTCTTGTTTAGAAATGCTATATACAAAGTTGTTTCTCACTGATTACCCGTGTGCCCAACCAATTAAAATATTTTTAGATATCTCACCTTTGATTCTGTTTATCAGATTTCGAAGTTCACCATAAGAATTCCGAAAGAAAAGTTTAAACAAAACTTTAGTTTTTTCTCCTAATGCTCATTTTTTACCTACTCCTACTATTACTACTACCATTACTGCTACTTCCAACACTTCTACTAGGTGAAAAAAGGTGCTTAAAAGTGCCTTTTTGTAAGTGATGGCAGTTAACCGGTTTCATTCTGTATACAAATGTTGGTATGGATGTCCTACATGAACCTTAGTGTGGCTCAACTTTGTGGGCGTGTAACTTTTTATTAAAATCATAATTTACTAGATGTTGCTCATGTCTAATTCATTGAGAATGTTTTAGAAAAGTTTGTAAAATGTACTGTTTGATGAGGGAGGTCTATATACACCCACAACCATGAAGGTCATCTGAGTTGAGAGGCTGATGTTAATGGCAATGTATTCAATATCAATATCAGGTGACAATTCAATTTGATTGCATTTCACTTCCTTTCTTATATACATGATTCAATTCCCACCCCTTCCAACTTTTCTGTCCTTCCTAAAAACATTGTAGCCCGACATGATAAAAGCAGAATCAGGTGACCCTTCATTTAGCCAGGTTTCTGATAGGCACAACATTTTTGAATAAGAGTCAAGAGCAATGCTTCAAATGTCTGCATTTTTTTTGCATGAGGATCGTGTGATTCATAGTTAAAAAACGTTTTTTCCAATGTTTATTTATGGCCAACATCTGACCTTCACAACAGTTGTTTGTAGCTTTCGGTGAACAGCCCTCTCGACAAAAGTTATCTTGATTGTAGAAATAGTTAGATGACAGTGATCTCCCACTGAGTTTTAAATCCGGCCCTGGATTCATTTGCACATCACCGGCGAGTAGAATTGCTATTATCAGGTAAGCGAACATGGCGCCTGCTCAAGAGGGTCTTTCTCTGCTTGCTCATAGAATTGGGGCAGTGGCTTGTCCATCTCGTATCATAATTCAGTACAGGTTGTGCTGGCTCCATGGGTTTAGGATGGCACATAATTTAACTTTTTAATGAACAAGAGAAGGGTTATTATGTAGTTTATGAGCACCGCTTTCTGCATACAAGTTTCTGGAGGCAACCGATTGTTCTTTCTGGTTGTATATGTAGAAACGTATCCGTTTATAGTTTGTTTTGGTAGATTACTCGGCGGCAAGGCTGAGAACCTGGCGAGTATGTCTGTAGCACCTGTCTTCAAAATGATAGCTCAAACTAGTCATTTGTGACTGATTAGTAACCATGGGCTACCGTTAATGTCAAGGCACCGATTACAGGTTGTTAATGTGGAAATATTGCATAATGCATCTTTAATAAAATATCACATTCCGGTGTACAAACTCTGGAAATGAAATCCCCCAAATTATGTTTTAAGTGAGAATTTAAGGTTTTGAGTAGCCTACATGTTGTTTGAAGTACAGTAGACTAACATAGCTACAATACTGTAGCAGGTGTCATGGTGGTGTGCAGGAAAATCTTGTTAGTGGACATGTGAAATTAAAGGTTTTGATGCTCATTTGAATTTGCTGTCTTTTTTGGCTTTTGATCAAACATCACAACATAACTTCTCACTTAAAACCATTGGGATTTAATTAAAATATGGTTAATAGCCTCCCACGTGGTCTAGTGGTTTCAACGTCCGACGCTGGCCACGGCGACCGGGGTTTGATTCCCCGTCGCGCCGGAGTTGGCTCTGGCTGGGAGTGCCACCGGGGGTGGCAATTGGCTTTCCGCCCCAGGGAGGGGGTTGGGAAGCTGACACAGTTTGCTGCGCACAGCAGTGGTTCTGGGGTGCCGGAATTACAGTCGACAGCACGATGAGTGTCGTCTCGGAGGAGACAATGCTTCGCCTTTGTCACTGCTGGTCACAGGGCTACGGCAGAGAACTATGAGGGAGGGGATTGACCTAAGAATAGCGGGAGTAATTGGCTACTAAATTGGGAGAAAAAAATCTGAAAACAGGGTTAAGACAGAAGATCACTCATCAAAAAGAGCCAATAATCAATCAAGAATAACCAAAGGGGAAGAAAACAACACCAAGGAGATCAGAGTCCAAACATATGACTGATGATCAACACATTCTTACTCAAACTTTATACTAACCAGTGATTCAATTCTGTTTACACTCACGCACTAGAAGAAGAAGACCCACAGACCAGCAGGCAGACTTCTGCAGGCAAGGTCTCCGGGGCACCGTAATGCTGGTACAGCTATTGAAAGATTCTGAACCTGTCCTGACTGGGAATGTTATCTCCTTCCTTCTATCTTTATTCGTGGCCAATTTCCACTACAATTGATTCAATCAAGTCAGTGATAGACAACACATAGGTCCACCTATTATCAGGTTATTGAAGTCTCTCACTCACATCACTATTTAACACCTCCCTTAGCACATTTTCTCTCAAGCGGTAGCTATACCATACTGTATTTGTACAAGTGCTTCACTGCAACCCATCACCATTTCTGGTATTTATGTTTGTCCCGTACGAAACAAGACAGCTTGTTTTAAAACATATGTTTATTAATATGGCCTTCTCTAACAAGGAATTTACTGTACAGTCAGCTTAGGTATTTAGCAAGTATATGTGAACCCAAGTACCTATGATGGAGTAAATTAACACAATTGAATCTGTTTTCCTGGTTTAAACAAAAATACATAGTTCAGCTCTGCTTTCAGATTTGCTTTCCCTATTCTACTCTCCACTACTGATGAAATGAAAGAACAGCAGGCTCCATTTTAACATAACACATTGGCTATTATTAGCAGTCTCACATATGCTGGCCCATTAGTAAGTGCTAACAACAATCTAAGTCTGGCTGCCAGACAACTGGGTTGCTTGTTGAGAGCCAGAGTTGATGCAGCAGCACATGATGATGGCACAGCTCCATCTGGTTCTTTTGTAGAATATATTGAGTATCATTTTAGGGATAATCATCACTTAATTTCTAGCTTTGTAGCTTTCCCTGATTTCAATTGACAAATACTTGCATCCGGTCATTTGCAGACACTTTGTTTGTTTTTAATGTATTTACTTTGAAATAAAGTTTTTTCTTTCAAATTTATTTTCTTTGTGTTTAACGAAAGTGGTCTTGATTCTTATACCATATTAGGGCCAATGCAGCTAAAATAAATAAATAAATAAACTTTAATTTATTTCTTGATTAATGTAAAGGACAAATGTTGAATCCAGGCTGGTGTTAAGGAATATCTCTTATTTGTGCACATTTCCATGTTGTTCAAAAACGTGGATCATTATGTTTACAGCTTTCATTGTGTCACCTGTCTGACTGAGAGCTTCAGTGGCTCAGTAGCAATAGTAGCTTCAGTAGCAATCAGTGGGGTGCAAAAATAAATCACTTCAGTCAATGATTGTTTTTGCGTGTTCCCAGCCTTCCCCAGCCCATGTCTCAAGATGCTTTCTTTATATAACAATTAAGTTCTTGTGAATCCAAAATAAAATGTCATGCTGAATTGTTGCATTCTGGATGACTTTTAAATAAAAGGGTGTACTCGGCTGAGACAAGCTGGGACACTTATTCAATCCTAGAAGTAGAATTTAATGTGGAGTGTACAAACTAAAACTAGTGTAGAATTACAATAGGGAAGACATGACATGCACTGTTATCAAGCAACTGTTTAGCTACTGATTGTATGTTACTCACAGGTACAAGTGTGAAATGATTATCCTGCATTGATATAGTAGTTTATCATGGCAGTGAGCACAGATGCCACAGAAATCCACTATTATTTTTGCAATTAAGCTATCATATGAAACTGGGATAGGACTGGTGTGGGCTTTGAACCACAACCCTAACCAGTTGGCAAAAACAACAAGAGATATGATTAGCTAAGGCCTAATCATACTATTTTTTCTTCTCCAGGGGTGATGTCACATTCTATAGTGGATGTTCAGGTGCTAACTCACATCTCTGAACTCCATTACATTCTCCCCCTCTAAATTCCTGCAGCAACCTCAACTGACTGATAGGCATCAGTTGTATTATCCGGGTCATGGCACCATTGTAACTGTGGTAGGTCTGCTTTAGTTTTCGAACCATGGCCATAGCCAGCCACCAAGCTTAGCAACAATTGTGTCATCACATTCTGTAGCAGATGTTTATGTGCTAACACGTCTCTGAACTACTACACATGCAAAATGAAATAATATTATGAAAGTGATTGTTGATTTTTAGCCAGTGTCTATGATTCCCTGAGATTCGTATGTGCATATGACCAACGAAGGCTTGTGAACTTGAAAACGTCCTGAATCAGATTCTCTGTGTGTGTGTGTGTGTGTGTGTGTGTGTGTGTGTGTGTGTTTGTGTGACAGACAACATGTATTCCACTTTAAATCATCCATCAGCAGCTCATTCTCTCACTTTTAATAATCTAATGTGGTTACATTACCTTTGAGTACTTCACATTAAAAATCTTCTTCTGGTAATAAAGGAATTGGGTTGTGTTTGTATTATGAGAAT
Source organism: Aldrovandia affinis (assembly GCA_029706075.1). Lineage (NCBI taxonomy): Eukaryota > Metazoa > Chordata > Actinopteri > Notacanthiformes > Halosauridae > Aldrovandia > Aldrovandia affinis. The sequence continues at coordinate 1,875,749 of JAINUG010000021.1, forward strand.
GAGATCTAAAATCGGTCATAACTTTAATTTATCACCAAGCACTTATAAAAGCTATTTGTTTTGCATTACTCTTAAATAAAGCCTTATAACTTTGTAGTAAAACACTGCAGATACATGGTTGATGGCAGGATTTAAAGGGCACAGGTGTGCCATCAGGATTCAAGCTGTTAGCTGTAGATGAGTCTACTGAAGGCTGTGAATACAAAATTGTGACAGGTTTGTCGTATGAGATTTTATGCATTATAGGTTTGCGACACGCCATAATTATTTGACCCATAACTATTTGGCCAGTACTGACTGAACCACTAGGGGCTGGGTGTAAAGGGTACAATTTCTGAATTAATTTTACAAATGTAATAGCATTACATTTATCAATCTAATATAAAATAATGTCTCTTTCTGTATGTGCGCATCTAGTTTCCCTGCTCACTTCTAGTTTAGCATATCTAAGCATTCATTAATGAGTTTTGATGAAATTACGATTACAAATACCATTACTGCTTTACCCGCACACCTCATCAATCACATTTTTCACCATTCCTATGTTTTATCATTTGAAACATCACCATTTCTTTTAGTGGGTATATTTAGAAAATTGAATAAAAGGACATACAGGTACATGTCATACATTTTTATATAATTATATGTAAAACAGTGGAGAGCAATCAAAATGAAACCTGCGGTTCTAGTCTTAAATTGCCATGGCCCTTTGTGTCTTGAATAGCTTAGCTAGCTATACTTGTAATGAAATTACATTGACAGTTGAAAAACTTATTGTGTGATGGTAATTGTCTGAAACTGATTAAACCCTGACACGAAACACATAAGTTGCTATTCTACCCAGTGTATTTTGGAAGGGAAATATATTTTTACTGAAATGATGAAGACAAACTTATTTCACAACATACCTTATGGCTGCTGCATGGCTCCCCCTGTTAAGAGACAGTTCCAGTGTGTGGATGGGCTCCACAGACTGGTGTCGAATCCAGACTGCACCAGTACTGACTCTGGCTGGCAGCCCCTTAGGGTGGTACATAATTGGCCATAGTGTTTCCCAGGGAGGGAGGGATTCCAGCTGGCGAGATGAATGTGTCTCGTCGCGCACCAGTGACCTTGTTTGGTCAATCAGGCGCCCACAGTTTGCCTGCCACAGCTGCACATGAAGTATCCAACTCAATGGCTATGTGAGCAAAACTGGTGAACTGCATAGTAAAAAGAATCAGTGGCTGACATCACGAAGAGAGTGCATGCTTGCCTGTGCTCTGATGAATTGACAGAGGAAGTTGCAGCAATGAGCAAAAATAGAATTGGGCATTCCAAATTGGGAGAATATAGGGGTATAATAAAAGCACACCTTCATTCTCTCTTTAATGGGTTCTTCCAAACAGCCCTGTCAACCCTGTCAACAGCACACACGTTTGCATTATATGTCATATCACATTTTTCCCCAGTGTAGACCTCTATGCAATATAAACTGCGGGCAAACTGTGTTATTATTTTTAAACTTAACTTTGGGTTTGATTGACTTCAAAGCAGGATTCTGGGTTTGGCGTCTGTCAGAAATTCTGTGCAGCAATGACATCAACTGATTGATTGGTTGATTGAAGTCCTCTGAGTGGACCATTGCTTATACAAACAACCAATCACACACCAGCACACAGAGGGATTGACAAAACATGAACTAGAATCCCCAGATTGAATAATATAATCATTATGGGATGCGGTACAGCACGTCAAGCAAATTAAAATGTCTCAGTTCCCCAGGTGATTGCAAGCGTTCTTGAAGCAAACATTTGTCAGCTATATTCTCTCTTGCATTGTGTGTTGTCTCTTCAGTACAGAGATGAGCATGAGTAAATCTCTGGTCCCCAGCTGTGAATAAAATTATGACGTTGGGAATTGCACCGCACATTCATGGTGAAATATCATCTAAAGTAGATACAACTTAAAGAGAATTAAGACAAATTGTGTATTACAGTAACTATGCTCATACTATATCAGGTGAGATAGTTGTTAAAAAAAGATTTGTAAGTGAAAACAATGACTTCAAAATATTTGAATGGATGAGTGGTATTAGTATCTCATGCAGAATAAATAGTATGTGTATTATTATTATGTATAACTATATTCATATACATTGTTACTATAATAAGACATTGTTTGCTTTGTTTCCCAATAATAAGTCAAAGTTCAGATGCTTTCACATCCATGATTTCAGAAGGAAACATTATCTTTACGTAACCATTCATTATCTTGAGGGTAAGACAAATAACGTGTCTCACTTAATGGATGATCCCATTTGACCATCATGTCACATCCTTTTATGTAACCAAATGTTCAAACCTTCATCGGTCACCATAAACTGTATTTATGTAGATAACAATTGAAATAATTATTGTTGGCCTTATCTGGGGCAATTTCTGGAAGTTCACAAATTTCAAATATATTATTTACATATATTTGTGTCACCTACTTCCAGCTCTGTTGCTTGGTATTTCATCTTCATGAAATGTGAGCAGTGGAAAATTAAAACACTTCTAAATAGATAGCTACTGACATACAAAACAGACTATGTTCTCTGGTGTGGATTTTCTAATAATGGTGTTAGATGTAGCATATGAAATCATATTAAGGTGTTGACAAGATTAATTGTTGGGCCTGTTGGTAATACATGGACTGAAAAAGGGTCTGCTCTAGGCATAAGCAGACTAAGTATCCACTTGGGTCTCAGCCTTCAGGAAAGAATGTCTTCTCAATTTCCTCATTACAATACGGTGTGCTTTGTATTCTGGTATCCTGATAAGTTACAGGTGAAAATTAAAATCGTGCCACCCCTTGTGATCTCATCAAAATAATGAAACAGTCTCCATTCTTCCTGTTTGGTTTCAGATTGAAACTAGGTACTAGCTACCTCCCAAACTAAATAATCGAGTGGCTGTGCTAAAGATAGGGTTTCCTACCTGTGGACACTGTGGTGTATATCTAAGTGATATGTAAATAAGGCTAAATCAGAATAAAATCAGATGGAAGGTGACATGCACCTACATGACAAAGCTACGACCTTTGGTTGTCTACAGAATGTATTTGTACCTAATTGGAATGCTTTAGGTACCTGTTTTATGGTCAATGACACATGCAGCATGTAAGCTTATGACTAAATAATGTATACATTATTTAATAATTTAAACATTATATACTAAATGCATGTATATGTACCTAAAATGCTAGTTTTAACAAGTTGCAGACATAAAGTTACAACAGAAATGTACTGATATCTATCACCATGTGGTGGTGGTGGGTACAGTGACACATACATACATTTTTGTCAACAGATTCATTTCCCAACTTTTCTAGAAGTTTCTTTGGTTTTCATGTTTTATGTAATAAAGAGCAGTGGAGAAGTCTCTGAGGCCAAATTGAAAATTAAAAGGAAAATAATCCGTTTACTCAGGCCTTGGGCTTGGCAGTAACACTTGCTGTGGCATTTTTGTTTGCCTTTGAGTCTGCAAACTATGAGTAAATAATGAAGTTGCTCTCGGCTATTGGCTGAAAAAGTGAAATAATTCGGTTGTGTGGTGTCAATGGCCCACTGAACACCTTTTTCGTTTAAACAGCACATGCCTAATCAGGCATGATCAGTTAAATACCTTTTTTTTTTACTTGACAAAGTTTGTTAATACTGTATAATGACAAAAACAGACTTCAACAATTACACAATAATGGTAATAATTTGATGGCCAACTGACATATAAAGGCTAAGACAAATGGCATGACGCTTTTGAAACATGGTATTTTACAGGACAGTCACATATACCTCCGTCCAGAGGGCAGTGTAACAAAACAGTCATTTAATGGTTGTCTGTGTGAAAAGATATGGATTTGGTCTTTTGCCATTTTGCTTTGGTAGATATCTATTTGCTATGGTATGTCTGTATTTTATCCTTGACTTAATTTTCAATGCGTCTCTAATCGATGACTCATGGAGTTTATTGTATTTGTTGAACTACAATTGCAGTATTCATATACATTTTAAACTCCCTACTTACAATAAATGCTCAAAAACTTTGATTGAAAAGATCTGCATTCTGTATTGTTATTCAATAAAACCAAAATCCTGCTCTAAGAAAGATTTCTAATATTGCTATATATAGTAAAGGAAATATACAAAATCATGTGTCATTTATTAAACCAGTTGTATCCTGGGAATTTTCATTATTAAAAATAGATGATGTGCTATTAAGAACAAATCAACATGGACATATTCATGGAAAGGTCTCTTAAATATTCAGCATAAATGTTAAACATTTAGATTTAAAAAATGCATGCATTACATACTGTGTGTGTAGTATACTGTGTAGTATACCACACACACACACACACACACACACACACACACACACACACACACACACACACACACACACACACACACACACACACACACACACACACACACATAAAATCAGTCACAAAAATGGCAATGGACATTTGGTTGGAAAAGTATAGACTATAAATTCAGGAACATATTTGTTTATTGATAGCAGCTACAATTCTTTGATTTGTTTCCTCACAAAAATAACCTTGCCATAATGCATTGCTTCAGCTTCTTGATCTTTCTGCAACCTGCAACTTGCTTGAATTCATCATCTCATAATAATCCTCTAAAACATCTAATATTTAATATATGCTTGTTTGGCATTCATATAGTTGCTGGGTCTCCTTATTGTGTCAACCTATTTTGATGTGATTAAGAGGCTGGATGGGTGTCATTTGATTATGATGAGAACTTCTCAGGATGGATTAACAAATAAACCAGACTTAACCAGGGCACCTGGAAATAAGAACCTGTATTCTTTATTTTCACTTTTTTTATTTTATCAAGTACTTAATTACAATAAAACAACAATACATTTTTAACATGCAAGTTTTATATTGGCTCCAGGTGATGTGCAGTAGTACACAGTGAGCAGTTGAATAGTGCCAGTAATCTAATGTACAAATAGTTTTTTCCTCAATTTACCTTGAAGCGCAAGGCTTTTACATTTCCTCAAAAGCGTTACTCATGGAAACAATTTAACTTAAGCTGGCATTACCTTAAATCTCATAAGATTAATATTGTATAAAAACATCTCTCATGAGGTTCACTTTCTGCATCAAAGGAGGATTTGAATATAGAATGCTCAAGTCAATGGTTTTGCACTCTTATCTGCTGACCTGTTGAGCATTGCTCATGTGTAGATTTATTAGTAGTTTTATCAGTAGTTTTATATTTATATCTATAATTTATTCCTTGTAAAGTTCTGTGACTTGAAATGAACAATTAAATCCAACTAGATAAAAGACCCACACGATTAAGAAGTATCTTTAATAAATTAAATGTGGCCTGAACTTCAAATCTACTGCGCTCAATGTGTTATTGAACACCAACAATGAAAGTCTACTTGCTTCCATGTGCTGCTCTGCTGTACTGTGCGAGGGTTTATGTATTACCATTATTCTTAATTTCATAAAGACAGCGACATAGAAGAACATGAGGGAAAGGATTTTATAAAGGAACTAATATACAAGATTAAATATTTTATATAAAACAATAATAAAGAAATATCCTCAAACTGTTGCATGTGTCTGCGCCAGTTTTGACTTCTGTCTTGGAAAACTTGCTTAAACTTGTCCACACAGATTACAATATTTCTCTCTTTTAGCGGCTTCAAAAGGGAACACTGTTGTTCTACCCTAACAACCACAGAGCCAATCAAACCAGGCCAGTTTCACAATAACGCTAACAATGAGTTTGCATTTTTACAATATTGCTACCTGGAAACAGTGATTGTCACTGCCACTCCTCTCGCTCTCATCATAGTTAATAATCTTACATGGTACCCGGTATGGAAAGGGGAGTAGGGGATTAAAAAGCAATCAACAGCACAATGAACTGGAACAGAGCTGTCAAGGCAATATTCCTGTTTGCTATGCGCTTTTACCTCCCTCCATGACATAATTACGATAGTGACAGTGCTTATAATTCTATCAATCATGGTGTGAATTGATTGCACTTTCCTACAAATGTAGAAGTGAAGACTTTGATCAATAAACAGTACCACTGTACAGACCAAGCAGAATTTAACTGTGGGGGCAGAAGGGTCAGACATGAGGTGAATTACAGCTCTTAGAAATACTTGTGATGTCTATTGATCTCACTGATCTCTCCATTGTGAACTCACATGACTTTCCATGGACTCGGTCTTTCTGTATATGTTTCTGGGAGAAGCCTCTAAAATGTTTCTAAGGCTCAGCATGAATCTTATGTAGGCTTCCTTTCTCCCTGTACTGCAGGATGTTCATTTGATTGTGTATCTCATATAGCTGTTCTTTGATTTCTGTGCAGCCCAATGCATTGCTTAACATCATTGCCCACCTCAAAGATCAAGGCAGGTAATCAATCAAATGCACTGAATGTGAATCTGTTATTCTTGTTGTGTTGCTGGCGGCGTTATTACTGTTAAATGAACATTGAAGTGTTGCTTGATTTAAAGATCGAGGATATGAACAGGTATGGAACAGACACCAAAACGTAATGAAAATGTGTATACAATCATAAAGTAGTTCCTAAATCAGTTGTTACCTTTGTATTTGTAATCTTTAGGTAGAATAATCTACACACAGGGGTTTCTGCTGGAGTTCAAGTAACTCGAAAAACCTGCACCTTATTGACCGCCTCCTATAATTACAGTATTATTAGGAAACTGATGTTATATAATATGTGAGAATTCTAGTCATTGCCAGTACAAGGTCAAAAAGGTATATGGCCTTCCTTGCTTTAATTGTATAAAAACGAGGTGAGCAATCTGTATTAGAACAAAGATTTAGTCTGTTTATCATTATATGCAATGCATGACAGAAAAATGCGTGAGTAGTTTTGAGTGATGTGGTATTCTTCAGGTAGCAACGTTGCTGCAATATTACCCATTTTTACCAGGTGCAACCTACAGTACATGTATGTATAACACCTGCTAAAATGTTGAACTCCTTAATCAACATTAAACAAAACTGATTACTGAATGCCACCAAATATGTGAACTAGTAATAAATTGTATGGAACACATACATATACACTACCGGTCAAAGGTTTTAGAACACCCCCATTTTCCAGTTTTTACTTACATTTAAGCAGTTCAAGTCCAGTGAATAACCTGAAATGGTACAAAGGTAAGCGATAAACTGCCAGAGGTTAAAAAAAAGTTTAGGTTACCAAAAACTGAAATGGTATTTTAATGGCATATTCTATTGATAGCAGTTTATATTTTACTATGAATACCTAATTGCTAATTACTTCGGGCTTAATACACAGCTGGCTAGCTAGCTAATCGTTATTAACTTTGTTACTGAGCTAGC